>CM076579.1:951006060-951631320 GCA_034641835.2 Pinus albicaulis
TCTACCGAACCGAGCCTAGCCCTGCTCTCAACCATCCTCCTGCGCAAACAATTTCACCAGAGAGACCCCATAAAATCGCACCTGCCAAAACGAACCGAGCATAGCCCTACCCTCAACCCTCCTCCTATGCAAACGATTTCACCAAACCCCAAAAGATTGCAGAAAATTCCAGATGTTGCTATTGGAATAAATATATATATATATATATATGATTTCTTCAACCATCCTCATGCACAAACAATTTCACCAGAGAGACCCCAGAAAATCGCAGAAAATTCTGGATGTTGTTACCGTCAGCCCCAGTCTAAAGGCGCAGAGGAACACAAGAAAAACCTCGAGATAAATCCTGCCGAGCCATGCCCTACCATCACCCGCCCTGCCAAGGGGACGATTTGACTATAGAGATCCTGAATAGAGCCCTACCCTCAGCCCTCATGCCGAGCAGACTATTCACCAGAGAGATCCCGAACAAAAGAAGAAGAATACTAGAACGATTTTACCAAAGAGACCCAGAGCTGAGCAGAAAAAAAAAGAAATGTAGAGAAAAGCCAAGACCCAGAGTAGAAGAGAAGAAACAAATTGCAGAGAAAAGCCTAGCAGAAGGAAATTGTAGAGCTTACAATACTAATGTTGCATGTAGAAGGACATGTGGAAAGGGCATGGAAAGGGCATGTTGCATTCAGGAGGACATGTGGGACATGCGGAAAGGGCCTCAGAAAACTTTGGATAAAACTTTGGATACCAGACTTTGTCACAAACCGACTTTGGTTAAAATCAAAATGCGCTAACTTTTTTGCATCGGGGGCTGCTTTGTATGCGAAGAAAGTTATTTATAAAAAATCATTTATCCAAAATCGGTATCAAAGTTGAGCAATAAGACCTCAAAGTAGAGTGCCAAATCATGTTTAAAATAAATAATTTTAATTTTACTATATAATTGAAATTTATTATCAACTTAGATTAAAAAACAAATAACCCAGTAATGTGTGTTCGAATACTTGATGGAATGCACTCACATAAAAAACATACCAATCTCTCCATGTTTAGTTATAGATTTTAGATATCAAATTAGTTGGATAATAATGGTCCATTTCTTAGAAACAATATAGAAAACATATGGCCATGTTCTTTTGATAGATTATCTCCTAGATTATACATATTTCTAATATAGTTATTTATTATTACTTGCTTGTATATGCTTGATATAATTTAAGATAAGGAAAAAAGAAAAATATTTGTATAGCGTGTTACAAATATGTCAAAAAGATATATAAGACTAAACCAAAGCAATTGATTATAAAATCAACAATGAAACTATGCATTTTTTAAAAATATTAAAAATCTTATAATATATGTAATTGGAAACCATGACAACTAAATCCATTGAACAAATAATTACTTTCTTCACATACTCATTATTATTTTTCTTCCATGTTTAATATATTTTTCATATCAGCCATATTGATGGATAGCCACACAAACTTGTTCAATTAACTAGAATAAACATATATGTAATATATTGCAATCCTAAGACAATCAAGGTGTTTTATTTGATATGATTGTAATACATGAAAATGCACAGTGTGCGTTTTACTAATTCATACAATATAGTCATATTAAACTTCATAGTCTAATATAGATCATATTTATTATCTAGTTGGTTCTTCAATTGTAATGGTAAATTTCTTTTAAAAAACTATATGATCACGTTATCTTTATGGATTACCTCCTACATTATAAATATTTCCAAGACTCTCATTTTTTTACTTCAATTTGAATATCCTTGATTTAGTGTCAATGGAAAATAACCTTGTATCACGATGTAAATAAAGTCTATAAAACTACTAGAAAAAAGTGGAGTATTAACTCAATAACGAGACTATATATGGATGGAATCAAGCATCATCAAATATATAAAAACAAATATGAAGTAACGGACACTAGGAGTGTCTTCTACAAAATAGCTAAACTCACAGTTAGATTAATTATACATTCGAGTTTTTGTTTCTATTATAAAATTGGTCTCACTATATAATTATAAGTGGCCATAATGTTTATTTCATGATTATATAATTATTTCAAACCATCTCTAAAAATTTATCGATAATATATCTATAAATCCCTTAAGAGATCTTCATCCCTAACTTCTACCATTTCTCCTCATCTCTCATTCCTATATAGACTTCTAGAACTACTCTTCATCATTATAAATCCAACATGTTTATTAGATATTATTTATGATTACAGGTAGGAGCTATTGCTCCATACTCCCCCTTAACTATAAAAGTGAAGTCTTCATTGATCCGGTTCCTCGTTAATCTTCATATTCTATGCTCTTTTCCTATCTTAGTCTTTGTTTTTATTCATTTATGATCTCTCGTCTTATTCATTCTTCATTATTAGTTTTCCTCATTTTTTTATCTTGTACCTATAAAACATAACCATTCTTGAATTCCATATAGAAAAGTTACCATTGAGTAGAATACATGGGAAATAGGTGGCTATATCCATGAGTTCTCTAGGAATCCTTTTATCATACTTCAACCATTCTAAACATTTTCACTCGCAAAACATGCATATGAGTAAATACACCTACATGATATTACCAAGGGACAAAATATTTCTTCATGGGCTTGTATGCATAAGATCATGAATATTGCTACCATGTTGTGTAGATTAGATCTTCCGAATTATTCTTCCTATAGCTTTTGTTGCCATCTTAGAAATTTTTGTCTCATAATTTCCATTGCTCTAGGTTTTGTATATTAGCCCTAACTATCACATCCTCAATTTTCATCTGATAACTATCATATTTTTCTAGTTGTGGAATACCTCAAACCTCTAGTTCTTAGCATGATTATAATTCTCCCCTTCCATGCCACTTCTTATTTTCTCTCAACAAATTATCTCTCATAACAACTCATTTTTGGTTTACCACAAACCTCCCACTACAAATATGTTTTTATAGCACCCTAAAATTTTGCACATAACAAATTATTGTGTAAGAATTCCTCATTATGGATGACATAATAATTTGAATCAAGAAATACAATTTCAAACTCACATTTTTTGATAACCTAATATCTATACAAATATTGAATAAATTCCACGTATCTATCTCATTAAAAATCATTATTCAAGTAGGTCCACTAAAATTCTTAAGATGTCATTTTTTACGTCAAAAGACACTATTTTTTCATCAAAAGTTATTCTTTGTCCTTGTTTCTACCTTTTATTATGTTATTCTAAAACATCTTCCTCAACATTCCTTATTTCCTTTTCTTTCCTCTTTGTTCCTCCTTTATAATTTTATTCTATTTCCATTACTTAATTTGTTCAATTCCAAAATCTTCTGAGATTTTCTTATTCATTCATGTTTCTATGTTAATTTTATTCTACTAGGCCCTTCATTTTTCTATCCATTTTCTTTCTCAATCTCTTGTACCTTCCTATATGCTTAAATGTGCTCTCCTTATTGTATCTTTTAATCTTAGTGTGCCTCTTCTTCCTTGGCAAGTTATTTCCACCTTGCGAGATACCTCACCTAGGTTATATTTTTCTTTGAACCTAATATTTTCATGTTTATGGTCATTATTCACCTTATACCTTGTCTCTAATCTCTTATCTTATTCTCACTCTCACTTTTCAAAATTCAATAGCTACAGGGATGATTTTTTCCACCAAATTCTTCTCTTTCATTTTTTATTTGTTTTCTTGCTTCCACTTTTAGTTGTCATATTCTTTGTCATTGAGTTATCATTTTGTGGTCTCTTCATCAATATTCTTCATATTTTCATATTCTTTCATCGTATATGTGATATGCTGCAATTACACACTTGGAAAATATATGTTTTTTGTTGGAGTGATATAAAGGCACAAAAATGTAACTTATAACCTTAACTTTGTAAACTTGATGCACCATTTTGATAATATTCCATGACTCTATATTTGACACTAACTTAACTAGATTCATTACATCAATAAATTATTGATTTTAACTCTAATATAAATTTTATTTAACTCTATACATTAAGATATGAAGACCTTCTACATGCCTCATAAATTTCATCTTACCTTAAAATTTACTTGATGGAAGTATTTTCATCCACAAACTCTCAAACTCGGATATTCAAAGTTTTAACCTTATTTTTCAATTTAACAACTTAAGGAAAAAGTGGAAAAAAATTGACTTGATTTCTGCTCACATTATAATCGATCCTTTAAACAACACAGTTGACCTATCATGCATTTTAATATTCCATTTTCTTTATATGGTCAAGTGGACGAAATCTTCCCTTTTTATTTACCGTGGTATTTTCCCATGGTATTGGCACATGGTATTTGCCTCTTTTTTTCGAGGGGAAATAATAAAATAGGGATTCTATAGAGTCCATGAAGCATGCTAAAGGGGATAAGAGCTAGCCATTTGGATCATCCTGAGATGTATATATATTTCTTTTTTGTTGAGAACATGGCTTGGTTAGTTCTAGTTTGATCCCACGATGAAAGCCCCACATATGTTTTTGTTGGCAGATCCATCCAAGGTTCACACTTTTTCTTTAGTGTCTTTGTTTTCTTTTACATTGAGTAGTTGTGTATGCTAAGGAAGGGGATGAATTATTTTTCTTATATTTCTGAATGTCTAATTTTATATGTATTAATTGAAATAAGGGTTGCATATTTCCAGATCCCTTCTGTGTTTAGTATTTTGTTGAAAATAATTTTATTAGAACACTGAAGTGTGCCACATTTATTAAAAAAAATGTTTTTAGGGATGTTACTGTGGTATTGGAGTTGTGCATCGTGCCAGCCTGAGGGTTTTGTTAACATACATGATTTCATTTGTAGGATTGCAATATATTTTGTAGCTTCAGTGGATTTATTTTCACCATAGCCAAAATTTTCCATCTTTGGTGGTACCCGATATCACGCTAGTTGGTCTGTTATTTCCCAGTTAATGATTTTTGGAAATGATTTAGCTAAGGTCAAAGGTTTCAATATTGGATATGGGCTTTCTTATAAATATTTTTATCATCAAAAGACCAATATATAAGTCTCCCAGTAGAGATCGAGGTCGTAGGTTTAAATTTTGTTGCGACAAACAATGTTGGGGTCATTCATTGATGCACACTCTAAGGCTTTCGGTTGTTCATGCATCATGAAAAATACAATCCTAAGGGTTTGAATACCAGAAAGCCACACATACCACAATTCAAATTTAAGGTGTCATGACAAGAGGCTATAACTACTATTTTTGTTAACACAATACCATGGTCCATTAATTCCTTAGACTTCACATTAGAGGAAATTTCAGCCTAAAATTGGCCTTCTAAGGAAAAATAATAAAATAATAGTTAAATAACATAATAAGAGTTATTAATTTTGGAGGGAAAACAAAAAACTATTTTTTTAATTGTATTTTCGGTTAATCTCCTTATATGTTTACTCAAATTTCAAGTTTAGAAACTCATTAGATGTAGAATTAAGTTCCACATCCAAATAGTACCCATTATGCATACTTTTGAGAGGACCCAGATTGATAAAAATTGCAGATACATTAAAATACGTGCTAAAACACTCTTTTTTAATTTATCTGCATTTTTTTATCAAGGTGGATCTTGTCAAAAGTATGCATAATGGGCACTTATTGGATGTGGAATTTAATTCCACATCTAATGAGTGCATGAACTTGAAATTTGAGTAAAAATATAAGGATATATCCTAAAAATACTATTAAAAAAAATATTCTTTCTTATTTTACCTCCAAAATATTTACATGTACCTTTTTTAAAATTTAAATAATTTTTATTGATTTACATATTATGACATGGAAATTACATGAAAATTTCATGGGTACTTTTAGGCTGAAATTTCCTCTAATTAGGATGGCAGACCATTCCACTGCAAAAGAACCATTAGGAGACGACTTTGTGGTTGAAGGACGATATATTAATGTTGTGGGGTAAGCGCAGAACCATCACATTAACAGAATGGTCTAAGAGAGGCCAAGAAGTTGTATTATGTGATGGTTGGTCGTAATCCTTAATGCCCATGGATCATATAGACTATGGACATCATCAAAATTTCTTTGGGCCCAGGTATCACCACATAATAGTGCAGGATGATCGTGGGAGAAACAAAGACAAATCTGAGGACAATGAATCAATTCAACAAGGCCGAGAAGCCTCATGTTTAACTTTTGAGATGTATCTGAGACCATGGAGGGATTCATATCATTTGCAGCAGGTTCGGGGTTGAAAGGCCTCTATAGAAGTCACGTATGGGAGTTCAATAATTCATACTTTATTATCTTTTCCATATGAACTTCATACTTATGATTCTCTAAAGATCAACAATGTAACCTCCTAGGGATTCAGGTGTGAAAACATATCAGTTCTAGGAAAATATAGAGTCATAAATTCTTACTAAGTTGATGTAAAGGTTGTTAAATATTCAAACAATCAAATTTTGAAGATTCACGTTCCAATTGCAGTGGAAAAGGTTGATATATATGAGGTTACTGTGCCCACATTGAAGTGGCCAAGTTGGATTTTATAATATGCTTACTTAGCGAAACAGACTAGGTTTCACTCTCATAATTTCTGGAAAACAATTTTCTTGAAGATAGTTTGAATTAGATAATAAGGATGTCAAATTATCTTATGTTTTGGTGAAAAAATGAGGGTTGGTTGCGCTCAGTAATTGAATGAGAATATTAAAAAATAATTGTTTAAAATCACTACAAAAGGAAGGTCAAATATTATCTTGTTGGATATTATTCTTCCTTAGATAGAACACATTTTATTTTGGTTCCAAGAGGGCGATTTTATAAATTTGTAATAAAGGTCAAGCTGGGCAGGATTGAGGAGGTTCAGATTCATTGTGACACCAATTTTTAGAGGTTTGAATGCTCATGAGAGACTGAGGTCGATTTATATTAATGATTTGTGAAAATTGTGAAGAGTTCGATTTGAGGTTTCTCCTCTAAACCATTCACTTAACCCACCAAATTACATATAATAGTACACTCTTGTCTCAAGGATTGAGGCAACATTATTGTGTAAAATATTAAGGATGAATTTATTATAAGGGAATATAACTATTTGTAATAAGCTGAGTAGAATATTGATTTACTCTCCATTATTGTATTGGTAATAAAATCACATTTTTTTTTTAAATAAAAAAAAAGTTTATTTTGTTGTGACCATAACGATGTCTATATTGAGTATGAGGATGTCATAATCTGATATGTTACTGTAAAGGTTTGGCATATAGTATTATATTATTGAAATTTATATTGATAAACATATATTGGTTGAGCATGAGTTTGTTAGTAGAATTGTGAAGTTGTATTTTGAGTATTAGTAGTAATCTCTCATATATCATGCACACTAATATCTTGTTGAGGTGTCATGAAAAGGGGATAGATAAGGAAGTTGAGGTATTGAGATCCATAGATGCGAAACCATAATGTCTTCATTTTGATTTTGGAATCACCAAAAAAATAAAATAAGTAATACATCGGTTGATTCTCTAGGATATAATACTTCTGTTGATAAAAAATGGAAACAAATTACAAATCAGAAGCAATAGAAAAAAAACAAGCCTTTCTCTCAGAAAGTCTATTTTTTTCTTCAACAGTAAAAGGATGTCTCGAAGGACGATGTAAAAAATATGTGTATATTGACATTTAGATATGAATTTCAATGAAGGAAGTCAGTCATATACTTTCATAAGTGGGAGGAATCAGACACGTGTCCATGCGGTGGGTCAACCATAATGGAAGAAACTCATTTTGGCTCTCAAGCCATCCATGTTGGTGTTGATACAACCCAAACTCTAGGAGCATCGTCATGAAGAAAAAGGCTCACAATTTCCTTTGGTTTTAGTAGGATCATAGATTTAAAATCGCCTCTACATCCTTACAATAATAATATCATGAGGGAGATATTTTACTTGATATTGGGAACCCTTCAGGGATTGAAAAAATAAGGCTTGATGCCTTTCATAAGGAGCACAAAATCTTAGAACTCATGAAAAAGTTTAGATTTGGCACCTTTATGTTGAATTTGGAATGTAATGACTTAATATTTGAGTTTCTCTATACCTTTTACACCAAAATTACATTATATCATCCAGAACATGTCAAAACAAGCTTGTAAAATATTATTTCCTTGTTCCTAGAAGGAGATGCTCACATTTGCAAAATACTGAGATCCAAAATATTTACCATTTGGAGGAAGGAACTAATTCTATCACCAACCACCTATGATCTAGTGGAGAAGTTGGTAATACAAAAAATAAAATTTCTTATAAGTGTGTTGCTTAAGAAGGAGCTTAGAAGGATTGAGGGAGTAAGCAAGAACAAAGGTAGTAGAACTTGTAGAAAGAATGAACTAAGTAGAGGACTATGATTTATTTGTATGGGACATTGGGTGCTCGACCATTCATGTCAAGGGTATAGGAAGGAGGAAACAAAGATGAAACAAGAGGAGATTCCTTCATATGAAGATGAATATTCTATAGTTGGGTCTATTTATTTTCACAACGGTGAGAAACAATGTGATATTATTCAAGGAAATTTTACCTAATTGTATCGAGAAGTGCATGAAAAAATTATACCTAATTGTATTTATGAGGTAGACTCCTATCCAACATAATCCATAGGTCTATAGGAGGATTTCCATAAATAATGGGAGAAATCAATTATATATAGTAGTCCACCAATACATTTATTTTTGACATCCTGAGAGGATGAACAAAAGATTGTCTTCACAGGTGGAGGAGGCCAATGAGACTTAAGTAAGGAGCCAAAAGTAGTGAATCAACATGAAAAGCATGATCATGAGATGGAGCATGAAAAAAATAATGTGCAGGATGAACCTTTCCTAGTGATTTGGTCAAAGGCTGAAGTTGGAGTTGTGATAGTTGAGGATATAGTGCATACAGATACAAATGCATTCAGCAAGGCACTAGAATTTCGAGTAGAGTAATTTTGATAAAAGATCATCCATTTCAAGATAGACCTTATTATGTCAAATTAGAGATTAATAACATTATAAGATGATATCTTACAAGAGAATAGGAAAATTGAGGAGCTCATAGGGGTGTGTGCCGAATCAACGTCCAAGTTGTTTAGTGTTGAGGAACGACTCAAGTCTCTCATAAGGTAGTAAGATGAAAACAGTGGGGAGTTCCAAGGAAACCCTCTAAAATAGTACATAGATATGGCTTGAAACACTACCAACCCACCTTTATATATTATGAATGGTAGGGAATATTTATCCAAATGGATAATGTTGGGTGACTGAGTAGGGAAGCATGGGTTGAGCATCAGGGGACATGAACATAGTAGACTTATTCCATGTGTAGGAATTCATGCATTAGATCCTTCCCATGGAATTAATTCGAGAGATATAATGAGTTGGGACTCTATTGATGGTATGATTCGTAGGAAAATACCCTTATCCAAGGGCATATTGCAGCTTGGGCCCTTAGGCACAGACGATATTGGAGGGGTGAGATGGTATAATAACACACAAGTTATAGGAATTAGGTGGAATTGGGATCTAGGTGAATCTATTGAGGGCATGATTGGATGAAGGATTATTTGGGATTGAGTGATCGAAGGATCCATTCCAGGTCATTTAGCATGGATGCATGGGATAACACACTGGTTTGTGTAGGATCCTCGTATCAGTATACAATTTTTTTCTTTTGATACAAGCGGATTTCATGAGGGAAAGAAATATTTGGGAGAGAGGATTTATAATATTCCCCCTTATTGATATGGTGAAGTTGACGAGATATCCCCATGGTATAAACCATGGTATTTTCCCATGGTATTGGGCCATGATATTTTTCTTCATTTTTTGAGGTTAAATAATAAAATAAGGTTTATAATGAGTCAATAAAGCCTATTAAAGGGGAGATGAGCTAGGAATTTGTATCATCTTGAGTTTCTTATATATTTATCTTTTATTGAGAACTCGGCTTGGCCAGTTCTAGTTTGCTCTCATGATGAAAACTCTGCGAAGACTTTTTTTGGTGGATCCATCTGGGTTTCACATTTATGATTTAGTGTCTTTGTTATCTTGTGCATTGACAAATCATGTATGTGAGGTAGGGGATCCATATTTTTTTGTATATTTGGTCATATCTCATTTTCGAAGTATTAATTTCAATCCTTCCATTTTTCCAAATCCCTTTTGTGTTCAATATTTTGTTGAAAATATTTTTATTAGAAAAATCAAGTGTGTTAGATTTATCAAAAAAACATTTGTTAGAGATCTTACATGCATATACCACACTTATATATCTTTCACATGTAAATTTCACTTACCAAAATTAAAAATTTTGATTTGCAAGGGACACCTACTTTATATTATGTTTCTATAGTCATGTATTTCCTTTATTTCTGTAAAAATTGCATGCATACATAGTTTTAAAGGTATCATTTTTCAAAATTATAAAGGATGTGAGTTCTAACATTTTCGCTCTCTACTTCGTCATCAATGTAGACCAACATAGAGATGAGTTTCTGACCGTAAAGCTTTATATTTCAGATGAACACACATCACCAAATCTCTATTGAAAACAACACACTTAACACGATATATAATATGTAAGTTTCATCTCAATGGTTGACACAATTGTACCTAGAATGATCACTATCTCGTTTTCTGCTCGTCAGATGCCAATTCAACTACTTCCTGATACCTTTAAAAACATTTCTTCATTTCTTTCCATATAGAGAGAGCTTTGATTTGTGATTCTTGAGTTTTTTCACTTAATAAAATGTCCAACCATGAAGTTCTTACAATTTATATTTTCTTTCCGGGGCCTACAAACTTTCACATTATACACCTTCTACAAAAATTTCCATTGAATTCTTTACAAATATAAATAAATAATAGACAACATCAATATTTTAATTCAATTTTCTACAATTAGCACAAACACATTTAATAATTTGGTTGATATACGTCGATAGGCCTATATCCACCACCCACAACATTATTAATTGTAAGGTGTATTTTGTTGAAGAATTACTATTTATAATTATTAATAACTATTTAAATAATAGTAGTCATCGCATTTTATATTTATATAATTATACTTATTATGTTAACATTATTTTCTATATTAATATAATACACAATTGTTACATAAAATTTTGATAATATATTAATAGTAATATTTAAAACATTAATATAATTCCCATACAACATAATAATAACATTTAGTTCATATTAATAATATGTATTTTATCAAAATAATTATTATATATTTATGAATATAATTATCAATATATTTTATATGTTCACTTATAATATATTAATAATATTAATTATATGCATACTCTATATTAAAGTAATATATATATATATATATATATATATATATATATATATATATATAATAAAATATATAATAATAATATATTATTAAATTTTGTCAATATATTAATAGTTATAACTCAAACTATAATATAATTCAAATATAATACAATAATAGTATTGTCTTGTTATTTTTAATAAGTATATGTCGCTTACCAATATCACCAATAATTTTTATATATTTATTAATAATATCTTTCATATATTTACTTGAAGTAAATAAAAAATATCAACTAAACCCAAGGGATTAATAAACACACGTGATTATTAATATTGTAAACTGAAATGACTAATAAACCTAAGAGTTTCATATAATAAATCCAATCAATTAGTAAACCCAACAAACAAATATTATAAAAATAAATGATAAAAAAAGCGAAGGAACCAAATTAGAAAAAAAGTGATTAATATTAAATCGTAGACTAATATTTAACACTTAATATTGGGGTTTAATAAATCCAAGGAATTAGTATTATTATAAACCGAAGAGATTATTAATATTATAAACAAATGGGATCAATAAACACAAGGCACTATTAATATGATAAACCTAAGCCATTAATATTATAAACAAAAGTGATTAATAAACCCAAGGAATCAATAAACTCAACAAAATAATATTAAAAATCCAAGAAATTAATAAACGATTAATAAACTTATAAAAATAAACATAGTTGAGCATGACCCATTTTCATATTGAGACAACCTTTGTCGAAATGCAACAATCCACCATGTTTGAGTTTCATATTAACAAAATATTTGTCATTATGTTACATTGGACCATGGTTGACTATTAAAATTAACATAAGGGATTTATATTAAATCAAATGTTTAATATTATAAAACCTATCAATTATTTATACCCTTTGAATATGAACACATAGACCAATAAACCCAATATACTGATATTAAAAACTCAAGGAAATAATAAACCTTGGGGATTAATATTAAAAGAACAAGGGTTTATAATCCTAATAGAATAATACTAGACCTAAGATATTAATATTATAAAATCTTAAGTATATAAATCCTTAGATAAATACTATAAATAATGAAATAAACATGGTTGAGCATGCTTGATTTGAACATTGAGACAATCTTTGTCACAATGCGACGTTGGATGAAGGATGACCATGGTTGGCCATTGTTTATTTTCATCTTGAGACAATATTTGTCACAATATGAAATTGGACCATAGTAGACCATGATCGACTATGGCTCGCAATGATGGAAAATGGTTTACCATGATTTATTTTCATATTGAGAAAATATTTGTGATAATGTGACACTAGACCATGGATTAATATAAGAATGTAGTACTAATATTTAACTCTTAATATTGGGATTTAATAAACCCAACAGAATAAAAAACTCAAACTATTAAAAAATCCTTGGAATTAATATTTTCAACTCACAAGATAGATAAATCCAAAGGATTAAATGATACACCAAAGGAATTATTCGTATTATAAAGTTAAGGAGCAAATAAACAGAAGCATTAATATTATTGGGATTTAGTAAACCAAAGGGACTAATATAATGAACCCAAAGAAATAGAAAACTCAATGGATCCCTTCTATAAACCCAATGGATCAACAATCTAAGGGAATTATTAATATTGTAAACAAAAATAATCAATAAACCCACGGTTTTATTAATATTATAAATCGAAAAGATTAAAATTATAAATACAATTTGTTAATAAACCCAAGCCATTAATAAACTTGAATAATAAATAAACCCAAAAAACTAATACGAAAAACCCAAGAAATTAATAGACCCTAATAAATAATATTTTAAACTAAAGAGATTAATAAACCCAAGAGATTATTAATATTATAAACCAAAAGAACTAATAAACCCAAGGGTTTAATATTAAAAATGCAAGGAATTTGTGAACTCGAGGGATAAATATTAAAAACCTAAGTGATCAACAAGGCCAAGGGATCGATATTAAAAACACAAGAGATTAACAAAGCCTAGGAATTAATATTTTAAATACAAAGGTGTAACACCCCCAAGTTCTATGCTTTTCAAATGAGACATTTGAACATAAATCCAAAGGGGAGTGGACCCCAGTGGATGATTATTGTGTGGATGTGGTTAATTTTGTAATTATGAAAAATAAATAAAATATTATGTATGCACTAGGACCAAAAAGAGAATTGAGATCACTTGCCAAAATCCATGAGGATGGATAAGGCAACAAATCCCCAAAAAGCTTTCAAAAATCCTTGAAAGAAATTTATTTAGATTTAAGGATAAATCTAAATTTCCCCAATGAAGAGGAGTAGTTGGGAAGAGGTGAGAAAAGCTGGAAAAGCTGAGGAAAATCTTAAAGCAGCTTTAAGGAACCCCAAGAGGGGAAGCCTAGGCTAAACAGGAAAGAAAGCATCCTGCTATTCTGGACGCAGAATTAGAAACATGCTTTGGGGTATGGCTTAAATAAGCTGATCCTAGACAGATTAGTGTTGGATCTGTGCTAGGAGGTGATCTCTGCTCGGGGGTGAATCCTGGGAGATAAAGAGGATTCTAAGGTTGGGAGGACTGGTCATGGTAAAGGGTGCATGCGTACATTTGGAGATATCTGTAAGTCTGTGTTAAATGTATCCCTATTTTATGAAATTGGGCTGTTATATTCCTTTATGCAAATTGTAAAATTTTGATGTTATATTCTTTTATGCAAATTATGAAATTGCAATGTTATAGTGCATTATGGAATGTATGAATTGTATGTTAAGTTGTAGTATGCCCTGTTAGAAGGATTAATGGTTCAATAAATTATGTAATTGCAAATAAAGCTATTGACAGTAGAGAGAAATGGCTGGGTGTAGAGATGATTACATGGTAATAATGAGGGTTGAGATGATAGATCAATTGAGTAGCCAATATAATACCTATGTAAAGATATAGATGGCTATCTTTTAAAGGAGTATTCAATTTCTGTGTGTATAAATAGAAGATGTTAACAAACCAGTACCCCTGAACATTAAGTTCCAACCAACTAAATCTATCCTCAAAATACTCATGGCGAATATAGACCTTAAGAGAGACATGTTGAATCTCATTCGGAGTAAAATGAACCTCTTATAGAAGAGGAGTTTAGATATTTAAGAGGAGTAATCATGAGGTATAATGGATATTATTAATCCCATTTAAAAAGTCAAAAAGGGGGTTTGGGAGACGTGACAAATGGTATCGGAGCAAAGTTCAAAGATTGGGCAAGATATGTGCTCACAAAGGAATGGTTAACTGGTATAAAATTTCAAATATTAAAAATATTACTTCAAGTATACAAATATCTTGGATATACTTTCAGGTATACTTTCAATTATACCTGTAACAGATTTTGATGAGTAGAAACAGTGATATGGGAGTAATATGAGTAGACTCAT
The DNA here is from genome assembly GCA_034641835.2 of Pinus albicaulis. Taxonomy (NCBI): domain Eukaryota; kingdom Viridiplantae; phylum Streptophyta; class Pinopsida; order Pinales; family Pinaceae; genus Pinus; species Pinus albicaulis. Next base: position 951,020,855 of record CM076579.1, read on the forward strand.
ATACCAAAATGGTTAAACCTACTATAAAAAATAAATCTGTAAGTTTACCATAGTTTAACACCCCTCACTAGAAATCTTCCAATTATGAGGGTAAGATCTTTAGTATGGGTAGAACATACAAAGAGAAAAAGGAACTTCTAGAGTTAAGAGTATGAAGTGGATGATGCTCTTCTACTTAGCCTCTATAGATGTTTAGTTATTGCTTTGTCCCCTTAAATATAAAAACGTTATACTACAAACTTTGAAAATTGTGCTAGAGGAAGAACATTTCCAATATATAAGTTTTCTTATCTTATGTAGCCACTAGCTGATATTCTATACTCATAAGTAAAATAGAGGATATTGTAGCAGAATTGGGGTAGAGCAAGAAAATACATTAGAACATGAATTTAACATGTTTCTAGATAAAAAAGGTAAATTCTACTCTAAAGTAGTATAATAGCACTAAGGTATGCATGGTACATAGAAAGAAAGATGATGCTAGAAAAAAGAGTCATTCTAATCTATATGAGCATTATGACAATTATAAGTGTATAGACTCCATCTTTAAATCTAATCTTGTCTAAAAATACTTCAAAAAGAAAAGCAAAATTTAAGTGTAAGGACTATAGCACATGTATTTTTACTCCTTAGTAAATCCCAAAGAAAAGCTCCTTTATAAAAGAATTATAGTAATCATATCACTTATAGAGTAAGTGTATTATCACTTCATCTCTAACCATATAAATGAATATTAGGGCAATGGATTAAATCAGAGCTTAAGGTATACCATCCATTAATATATCGATTACCTTTATCTAGACATCTAAATAAAACAAAGTGGGTGCATACCTATATATATATATATATTTTCGAGTACTAAGCGCCACCATATGGGCCTAGGCATGGATTGTGTTATATTGTGTTATATAAAAATATTGAAGCAATCTCTATGATATATGATTATTATAACAGTGATAAGTGTATTTATCGCATTGTGAAAAATCATCTTTAATCTTTGGAACGAGTACGATATTAAATGGTTTAACTTATTGTGAAAGTTTTATAGTCATACACTATATATAGCAACTGGACATATGAATTAAACCGATGACTTTGTAAGACTTTCCTACGAAACAAATTATAAAAGCAAAGACAAATTAAGTGATTCAATAAGTAAAAATAATATAGCGCATTTGTATGCTGAGTTCAGCGCTAGCCTTTGAAATTAGGTATTAAGACAAAAGCGTGAAGTTAGGTGTAAAGTTTAAATAAATCGAAAATTATCGAACGAATGCATATACCCCAAATGGGTAGAGAAAACAAATAGCTATACCAAGCATCTATATGTATAAAATCATATAGTTTATTCTTCGCATTTCCTTTTTCTAAAGACTTATGCCGCAAATCGAACTTGGGACTTCCGGTTTGAAACAATTTTCACGCAACCAAGTGTTTGAGAGCTAAGTCCAGGTCCAAGTCACGAGAGGAGGACACATCACGCCAAGTCCCAAGAAACTGTCACAACGTGTATAACCTCAGGGACAGCGTATAACGTGTATAACGTGTATAACCAACCAAGAAACCAGCAATAACCGTGGACAAATATATAAAATCATACGTACGGCGGAGAGAAGGTCATAAGATGAATTAAGTATATGGCTATTCAGTTCATGGCACTAACCGAACTTAAGATCTCTGGTTTATTGCTATTTCGCCAACTAGCAAACAAACTTGAACCATGGAAAAATAATTTCAAACCCTATCGTTAGCGATTTATGTATGCAGGAAACAGTACGAAAGATATATATATCTGGCAAATAATAAAAATAATCTTTGGAGCATGTAGAAAATTGCTATGGCGATAAAAACGAGCGTTATGTAAGGAAAAACAAAGGCGGTCATGTATAACCAAACCGACTATAGAAAGGCCGAGCGCAAATCAAATAGCTCATTCCAAAGAAATGTTTATGCCGAGAACTAAGGTTCACCATAACATAGACATGAATTTAAACGCGGAGAAATTCATACAAATTTGATGTAACTAGGGTTCTGATAGTAGCTATGATTCAAGACGAATTATAGGTATTAAAGGTAAAAGCATATGAATGATTAAGCGAACGCCGGTCAAAACTACAGAAATAGAGGGCGAGTAAATTAAAACAAAAACATTATACGTTGTTAACATGCTGAGAAATAAAATATCGCTTAGGTTAACAGCGAAAGGTGTTGTAGGCAAAGAGTGTATTGCATATTGACGAGCCTGGTTAATATGGTATAAACCGAAACCAAACAGTGAAATATCTCAGTCAAATCACTGGCTAACAACCGCAACCGGGCTGTGTAAAAATCTGCCTGTAAATGACTGCAACAAAATTTTATATGTCAAGGAATTATGTTAAAACTCCCGGGGCAGCGTGACCACGCTGGGGAGGTATTAAAACAGCATAAAAACAACAAACGTTAAAATTGGGGGAATTCGTATTTCCCAGAAATTATACCACCGAACGCGTCCGATCGCATTGGACTCTCGCGCATACCTTCGATGGTGAGTTGCGCCAACTATAGACACATACAAAAACCTATGAGGTGAGAGGGTTCTGATGACCTGCGAATCGTAATATTAGAGATGCTTGTAAACGATAGTCATATATTAGACGCAGGAACAACCACCTCAGAAATCATTACATTCGCTAGTTCACGTCTAGAGTATTTCAGAACGAATTGCAGAACTGGGTGGAAGAACAGAAGAAAGATGGAAATGCTCCAGGAAGAACAGGGTAGACCTCTGCCCCGGTGAACCGATGGAGACGTTGATCTCCTACCCCCTCTGCGTAATAAATAACCCAGACAGGAACCGGTCCATAGACCGATCTAAAGGTGTCCGGTTAAAAAAAAAAAAAAAAAAAAACCCCTTGGAAACCCTAAATTTTCTCTGGCCGAAAATCTTCAAGAAAATCCGGAGGTGGTACCCTCGTACTGGGTTGGACAGTGGAAAAACCACCTGTCAAATTCTTGCTGAACCGATTCGGTGTAGGCGGCGCATGTAATCCATACCCGGTACGAGTATGGGGTACTCGGGGTATGGGATCACTGCGTAGGTATGGGCCGTTCACATCAGAAACAAAATTAGCACTGATCTGTCACGAAATGAACCGAATCCGGAAGTAATAGGCTTACATCTACGCCGCGGCCAATCTGACAACCATATGGAACCTGCACACGCAAACGAAATTTAGGGTTAGATCCGTGCGGCGCCGAAGCTATTGTACAAATTAGGGTTTAAGCAAACTGTGATCGGCGTCCATGAAAAGAAAAAAGAAAAAAAAAATCAGCCGGAGTATTGTTAACTGCTACGGTCAACCGACGTATGGTCACCCTACCACACAAACCGCGTACATAGAAAAGGTGATACGCGTGTTATCGAAAGGTTGATGCTACCGTGGCATTCCAAAAATAAAATAAAACAAGCGGCTGGAATTTACGTTGAATTTACATATAAGCCAATATTTGAACGTATATATATATATGGAGGTTCGACGTACTTGGTCCTGACCTATGAACATACGATTTGACATATATATATTGTAATATATACAAAAGGATTCGATTTACATACCACTATTATGTGTTGTGTATATTTATATATATGGTATATATATATAGAGGTTTGAACGTGAAAAGTAAATTAAAGGGATTATATTGGTCGAATATATATATATGGTATATATATATATAGAGGGTTGCACATGAAAATTTAGTTAAAGGCATTATAATTGTCCAATATATATATGGAATCAAATTAAAAAGATTTTATTGGTCGAATATATATGTATAGGGTATATATATATATAAAGATTTGCACATGAAAATTTAATTAAAGGCATTATAATTGTCGAATATATATGGAAGTATATGTGATATATATATATATGGGAAGATATATATGTGAAATAATTCAATTCATGAAGATAAGATATATATATATGGGAGAATATATATATAAGGGAAATGTTAAACATTTTATTGTAGGTAAGTAATATATAGATATATTTATGTGGGAATAATATATATGGGTGATAATATATATATGTGATAAAGTTACATGTGCTTAAAGGTTCACCGCCTAATATTGTGATATATGGTGTAAATAGATGGAACCCATAGTTAGGTGAACTCCAAAATATGGTCAAGAGGTTAGGTCCTCTATAGATGTAGGTTTTCACTACATAGAACCGTAGGCAATTTTAGAAGGAACTTTATAAATTGACATGTATATATGTATGAGTGTCATACGTTTAGCCTATGGGGAAAACGAAAAGACATAAATGTGTACCAATGTGGACGTAGATAAAGATTGATATATATATTGTTTATATATATATATCTAAACCATGTTGTTATATACATGCACACCATATTTGGGATAAATATATAAATAGAAGGATCTCTGTGATGAGAAGTATAACGGAATGAAATCATGGTATTTAATACCACTGTTAGAAGTAAAGAAATAAGTCAACCTTAATTAATGAAAGGGATTGACCAGAGTATAGAACACAAAGACCAAAACGGTTATTAGATTCTCCACCCACAAATTATATATGTGTATGGGTCGGCATACAAACGTCTAAGATGTAGAATAAAAGTTGTATTTTATAATTGTTATGGGGAGAATAATATATATCGATGCATGTAGATATGTAGAAATATATACACCTTAATATATATGAGGAGGTGGTATAAAGCGCACTTTAAAAGTGTTAGTAGTCCAATGGTATAGGCCTACATATATATGAATAATTATATATGTGCATAGATAAAACCATGACATATACGTTGAAGATAAGAAGAGGCATTTTAGACTTCTATGGATATGAGATTGGATATATATACCTATATAGAAATATATATATATATATATATATATATATATATATATATATATATATATGCATAGGATTGGTAAAGTGGCACTTTAATTTGATTCCACTTTAGTGAATTCAATAAGTGCATGGGGGAAACTTTGAGATTGAAAATCTATCCTATGGAAATTAACTAGAAGTGGAAAAGTTGATAGTAGAAAATCAATAAAAGAGATTATTCTAAATTAGGTATATATATGGTAACACTTTCAAAAAGGCTTGAACTTATATATGAATATATATAAATATAGGGATATATATATATATTCATATGTTTATCAAATTAATATTGCTAAGGCTATATATACATCATATACATATATATATATGGTTACTTATACAATAAGGTTTGGAAATATATATGATATCTACAAACCTAGCGGATATATATACAGGCTCATGAGAATGTTTGAGATGTAAGTAGTATATGAGTAAGTGGAAATTTTATCCTATAAATAAAGCAGGTATACTGCCATAAAGGAAAAGAGGATTGAAGTACAAGTGTTATTTACAATTAAATGGTTGATTTAGTAATTGTGGAACCATTACATGGAGTTAGGCATGAATGAATAAAGGGATAAATTGAAAATTTCCTAATGACTTACTTAAGGAAGAATATTCCTGTAATAGTGGAAGAATGACTTCCTAATTAATTATTTATAACAATGGAAATAAAGTATATTTTCAATTGGTATATTTATGGGTTGCTTTTGTTAGAAAGCATGAAAGATTTATGGGTTGCTTTTGTTAGAAAAAAAAATAGAATGCTTTTATGCAATAGAAAAGAAGGAATTCTTTTTTTGACTCAGGAAAAAGTTGAAATACTTTTATGATTTATGAAATCTTTCCCATTTAAGCTGATGAGTCTTTGAAAAATGGGAAACTGTGTCAAATTCATTAACAAGTATTGATATTGTAAATGTGATGAATTATAGAAATTACATTTATCACTAGAAAAGGAAACATGAATTCTCACTATAAAAATTTTTGGTGCAAATTTTATTAAAGTTAAATTTCTTGAGTCTTAAATTCAAAGACAGAGAAATGATGTGAAATCATACAGCTACAACCGAGAAAAAAGGATGAGCTGTATTTTGGACTTGGGTGGGGGAAACCCATCAGTTCCAAAAATTGTTCACTTAAGTTTTGAACGAGTGGATACCATTTCATGTGAGAGGTAAGCATGGAATGGTAGAGATTTTTAAGGAATCTAGTTGTTACTAATTAAATTAAGTAACTAACAAAAGAAACAATGAAAAGATACTAGAAGTACAACTATAAAATGAGCAAGGGTAAGCATAACCATGCATATGATCCAATTGTTTTCTTTCATGAGTACTAATGAAAAAATTGTCAAATTGTTTAGCCAAGTGTGTAACAGGAAATTGAGCACTCTGGAAACGAAGAGGAAAAAGGTGAAGATAAAGCACCTAGAAAATCCAGAAAAGCTGAGCTGAACCAAGTTGCGTGAGGAAAGAATCTCACTGAAAAACAAGAAAGGATAAGTAGTGTACTAAAGGTGCACTAAACTATTATGAACCTGAACGGTTTGATTTATAACTGAATGTCTTAAGTTATTGAAATGCAGAATGCTGTTGTGAATTATCAATTATATGTACCTGATATTACTTACATTGGTATGAATTGTGGACAGAGAAACCAGAATAAAAGATCTTCCATACAAACTTCTTGTAAAGAAGTAGGAAGGAAACCAACGGCATAAAGCATCAGTAAATATAGTGGAGGCAGGAGAGTACACTACTGGAAACTAATGGCTTAGCCCTACCATTGCTTATTAAATTTCCTGATATATTTTATGTCTCCTTGTTGGAAAAGAAAAGTTATAAATTTTGTATATGATGCTTCTCACATGATTGATTGGAATTGTGGTCCAGGAGGAACCAGAAGAGGAATTTCCTTACAGAGTCGCTTCAAAGATGAAAGCGAGAAGAAATGGAGGTGCGGAAGTGGACAGTAGCTCGGGTAAAGGTGCAGTGGAACACTTTACTGCTAAAAAGCTACATGGCACAGAGAAGCTCAAATGATGGAAAAGCATTCATAATTATGTTCGAAATCAACTAGTAGATAGTTGTCAACACCGAGGACGGTGTTTATTTTCAGAGGGGGAATATGTAACACCCCCAAGTTCTATGCTTTTCAAATGAGACATTTGAACATAAATCCAAAGGGGAGTGGACCCCAGTGGATGATTATTGTGTGGATGTGGTTAATTTTGTAATTATGAAAAATAAATAAAATATTATGTATGCACTATGACCAAAAAGAGAATTGAGATCACTTGCCAAAATCCATGAGGATGGATAAGGCAACAAATCCCCAAAAAGCTTTCAAAAATCCTTGAAAGAAATTTATTTAGATTTAAGGATAAATCTAGATTTCCCCAATGAAGAGGAGTAGTTGGGAAGAGGTGAGAAAAGCTGGAAAAGCTGAGGAAAAGCTTAAAGCAGCTTTAAGGAACCCCAAGAGGGGAAGCCTAGGCTAAACAAGAAAGAAAGCATCCTGCTATTCTGGACGCAGAATTAGAAACATGCTTTGGGGTATGAGCTTAAATAAGCTGATCCTAGACAGATTAGTGGTTGATCTGTGCTGGGAGGTGATCTCTGCTCGGGGGTGAATCCTGGGAGATAAAGAGGATTCTAAGGTTGGGAGGAATGGTCATGGTAGAGGGTGCATGCGTACATTTGGAGATATCTGTAAGTCTGTGTTAAATGTATCCCTGTTTTATGAAATTGTGCTGTTATATTCCTTTATGCAAATTGTAAAATTTTGATGTTATATTCCTTTATGCAAATTGTAAAATTTTGATGTTATATTCCTTTATGCAAATTATGAAATTGCAATGTTATAGTGCATTATGGAATGTATGAATTGTATGTTAAGTTGCAGTATGCCCTGTTAGATGGATTAATGGTTCAGTAAATTAGGTAATTGCAAATACAGCTATTGACAGTAGAGAGAAATGGTTGGGGGTAGAGATGAGTACATGGTAATAATGAGGGTTAAGATGATAGTTCAATTGAGTAGCCAACATAATAACTATGTAAAGATATAGATGGCTATCTTTTAAAGGAGTATTTAATTTCTGTGTGTATAAACAGAAGATGTTAATAAACCTGTACCCCTGAACATTAAGTTCCAACCAACTAAATCTATCCTCAAAATACTCATGGCGAATATAGACCTTAAGAGAGACATGTTGAATCTCGTTCGGAGTAAAATGAACCTATTATAGAAGAGGAGTTAAGAAATTTAGGAGTAATCATGAGGTATAATGGATGTTATTAAATAATAACAGAATCCTATATTAGTATAAAAAAAAAAGGGGGTTTGGGAGACGTGACAAAAGGATTGATAAAATCACATGATTATTAAAATTATAAACCCAATCGATCAATCAACCTTTTGGATTTTTAATATTATAATCCCAACGAATTAATAAACTAAAGGATAAATAAACCCAATGGATTGGTATTAGACACATAAGGAAATAATAAACACAAGGGATTAATATTAAAAATACAAGGGTTTATAAGCCCGGGGGAATAATAGTAAACCTAAGAGATTAATATTATAAACCATTAAGTATATAAACCCATAGATAGATACTATAAAATGTGAAATAAACATGGTTGACCATGCTTGATTTAATCATTGACACAATCTTAAAAACCTAAACAAACAAACTAATATTAAAAATAGAAACGATTAATAAATCTCATGAATTAATATTTTAAGCTCAAGGGATTAAATGATAAACCAAAGGAATATTAATATTATAAACTTAAGGAACAAATATATCCAAATGTTTAATATTATAGACCCAAGAAATTAGTAAACTTAAGGGAAATATGTTATAAACCTAAGGGATAAATATTAATATTATAAACCAAATGAACTATTAATACTATAAACTTAAGGAACAAATAAACCCAAGAATTTAATATTATAAACCCAAGTGAAAAATATTATAAACCCAAGGAATAAAAAAAAAAACAAGCGATCAGTATTAAAAACACAAGGGATTTATATTAAACACAAGGGTTAATATTATAAAACCTATGAAATTTCCCCGGATGCGGGTGGTTAATGTAGATTTGATGGCAGTCCTTCGACGGGTGAGCGCGTGGCAATGCCACATGGCCACCCGCGGATTGCAATTACTCTACCTTGGGCTCTTAAATTCTTCAGGCCGTCACCCTGCGCAGCATATATGCCGGTGGGGAGGCCGAGACGACATTCACTTCAAAATGCATCCTCCAGGTCATTCGCCCCTGCATTCAGATGCGGTTTCAGAGTTTATGGTTTGGATTTGCTGTGGTTTGCAGGTCTCCATGTCGCTGCAACTCCTGCTCGTGGGTTCCAACTACTCTCTGGACGCCGACGTGCATAGCCTCCGCACTACTGTGGGACGACACTAGCCTCTGGGTTGTTGCATTAGCTTAACTCCTAGTTTCCATCACTCGCACAGTCCATTTTGTTCTCTGCACTTTGCTTTTCTGCCTGGCCTTTTTTCTCCCCTCCCCCCTCTGGTGCATTTATTCAATTCCGCCTTCTCTCACCATTTCAACGTTGCAATGCCGTGATTGAGGCATCGTTTGAGGTGTCGTCGGGGAAGCACCCGTCCGAGTTCCACCAGACGTCGTCGCTCCCCCTCCTTTGGCTGTCAGTCGTCCTCCTCTCAGAGCCTTAGTGGAAGCCCCCCCCCTTCTCGTAGTCTTCGTGGCAGTGGTCGTGTGCGTCGCCTTCCTCCCTCCCCGAGGCATGGCGCCTTTGCCTCTCGACATCCTCTTAAACTTCGGTCTGTTGTCTCTGCCTCTATTTGCAACCCATCCACCGCCATCTTCCATTATCAATGTAATTCCACCCGCCCTTTGGTTATTGCGATGATTTCTATCTTGTTCAAGGAGATCCCTGAAGCCACGCCTACTCCCCCTCCTTCAGCGATTCCTGTCAATCCGCCTGCCTCTCCCACTGCGCCGCATGCCTCTCAGCCGGTGGACAAAGGCTCCTCCCACAAAGTGGGTGATTGCAGCTCAAGTCTCCTCCAAGACCTTGGGACGCAAACAGGTGTTCGTGAAGCAGGGGTTGCTGCAACTCAAAATGACCCGGTTCCTGATGACGAGGAAGGTTGCTGGTGCAGAATTGAAGAGGAATCGCCCTCGAGTGACTATGGGCTCTAGCGCTTCTATTTCTGCTCAAACTATAATGTCTAGTCTCTTTGTTATTTTGTTGGTTCTGTATGCAAAAATTCTTAGTTTGTCCAAGCTGGTTTATTATGGAGAGGTAGTTCCAAAACAATGTTCGGGTCAGTTTCCCCTTGAGGGCGGCTCAGTTTTTGGCCCTGTTTTGGTATTTCCAAGCTGGTTTCCTCTATTGAGGCAGCTCTTAAACGATTCTCGGACCGGTTTCCCCTTGAGGGCGGTTCAATTTTTGATATCTTGCTGACTATATGGTGCTTCTGAAGCCTTGAACTCGCTCTACCATATGTTTCATTAATAGATTTAAGCTTACTTAGAAAGAAAAAAAAAACCTATGAATTTTTTATGCCCTTGGAATATGAAACCTTAGATCAATAAACCCAACAGATTGATATTACAAAACAAAAGAAATAATAAACCCAAGGGATTAGTAGTAAAAATCAAATGATTTATAAATCAAAAGGAATAATATTAAACATAAGAGAATACAAACCCTTCAGTTTATAAACCCTTAGATAAATACTATAAACCGTGAAATAACATTGTTGAACATGCTTGATTTAAACTTTGAGACAATCTTTCTCATAATGGTCTGTTGGAACAAGGATGACCTTGGTTGGCCATGGTTGATTTTCATATTGAGACAATCTTTGTCACAATGTGACATTCGACCATGGTAGACCGTGATCGAATATAACTTGCAATGATTGACAATTGTTGATCATGGTTTATTTTCATATGGGGAAAATCTTTTTCATAATGTGGCATTGGACCATGGATTAATATTAAAATGTAGTGCTAATATTTAACCCTAAATATTGGGATATAATAAACACATGAGACTAAAAAACAAAAAAAATTAATAAAGCCTATGACTTAATATTTTAAACTCAAAATATTAATTAATCCAAGGTATTAAATGATAAAACAAAGGAATTATTAATATTATAAACACAAGGAACAAATCAACCCAACTATTTAATATTATTGGGATTTAATAAACCAAAGGGACTAATATTACCAACCAAAAGAATTAGAAAACTCAAGGGATCAATGTTATATACCCAATAAATCAACAAACCCACATAGTTATTAATAATATAAACCTAGAAAATTAATAAATTGATTAGATTATTAATATTATAAACCCAAAATATTAATATTATAAATATAAAGTAATAATAAACCCAAGAAATTAATAAACCTGAAGAATCAAGAAACACAACAAACTAATATCAAAAACCCATGAAATTAATAAAACCTAAGAATTAATATTTTAAACTCAATATATTAATAAACCCAAGGGATTATTAATATTAAAAACCAAAAGAACTAATAAACCCAAGGGTTTAATATCATAAACACAAGGAATAAGTGAACCTAAGGGATAAATATTAAAAACCTCAGGGATCAACAAGCCCAAGGGATCCATATTAAAAACAGAAGGGATTATTAAAGCCTAAGGATTAATATTTTGAATACAAAGGATTGATAAACTCACATGATTATTAATATTATAAACCCAAGCGATCAATCAACCTTAGTGATTGTGATTATTATAAACCCAACAAATTAATAAACAAAAGGATCAATAAACCCAATGTATTGCTATTAAAAACCCAAGGGATTAATACTAAAAAATGAATGGTTTATAAACCTAAGGGAATAATATTAAACCTAAGATATTAATATTATAAAAGCTTACATATACAAACCCTTACATAAATACTATAAATCGTGAAATAAGCATAGTTGACCATGCTTGATTTAAACATTGACACAATATTAAATACCCAAACAAACAAATTAATATTAAAAACCGAAACAATTAATAAATCCCACGAATTAATATTTTAAACTTAATGGATCAATAAACGCAATGGATTAAATGATAAACCAAAGGAATTATTGATATTATAAAGTTAAGAAACAAATAAACCCAAGCATTTAATATTATAAACCTAAGAAATTAGTAAACCTAAGAAAAAAATATTATAAACCTAAGGGATAGATATTAATATTATAAACAAAAGAAATTATTAATACTATAAACTTAAAGAAGAAGTAAATCCAAGTATATAATATTATAACCCCAAGGAATTAATAAACCCAATGGAAAAATATTCTAAACCTAAGGGATAAAAAAATGCGAGAGATAAATATTTTTTTTCTGTAAACCTGGCAGTACTCCTGGATTAATTATCTGTGAAGCAGGTTACAAAATATTTTTCCAGTGACCTCAAGCTTGCCAATAGGAAACCAAGTTTGTTGGCCACTAGTCAACATCATAGGCCATCCAAAACTGAAATAGTTTGATCATGTTCAACCATGCTTTCAATGCTACCATATCTAGTATCAAACTAGAGTGACTAATCAATATGTAAATTCTATGTGAGATCATCAAAACAAAATGACATGAATTTGCAAGACCAGTATGACATGCAGAAAATTAATCATTTGAGGATTCTATTGGGGCTGGATCCTTTGTGCTCGATCTTGGTATCTCTTTCCACTGCATGCTCTGAAGCTGCTTCTCCATACGTCTGAGACAGGCATTCTGACCAGAGTGATTTAAACAGTGACACAATATTAAATACCCAAACAAAAAAATTTATATCAAAAACCAAAAAAATTAATAAATCCCATGAATTAATATTTTAAACTTAAGGGAATAATAAACCCAAGGGATTAAATGATAAACCGAAGGAATTATTAATATTATAAATTTAAGAAGCAAATAAACCCAAGCATTTAATATTATAATCCTAAGAAATTAGTAAACCTAAGCAAAAAATATTATAAACCTAAGGGATAAATATTAATATTATAAACCAAAGAAATTATTAATATTATAAACTTAAAGAACAAATAAATCGAAGTATTTAATATTATGAACCCAAGGAATTAATAAACCCAATGGAAAAATATTATAAACCTAAGGGATAAAAAAATGCAAGAGATCAATATTTTTTTGTTGTAAACCTGGCAGTACTCCTGGATTAATTATCTATGAAGCAGGTTACAAAATATTTTTCCGGTGACCTCAACCTTGCCAATAGGAAACCAAGTTTGTTGGCCATCGGTCAACATCATAGGCCATCCAAAACTGAAATAGTTTGATCATGTTCAACCATGCTTTCAATACTACCATATCTAGTATCAAACTAGAGCGACTACTCTATATGTAAATGCTATCTGACATCATAAAAAAAAATGACATGAATTTGGAAGACCACTATGACATGTAGAAAATTAATCATTTTAGGATTCTACTAGGGCTCGATCCTTCGCGCTCGATCCTGGTATCTTTTTCTATTGCATGCTCTGAAGCTTCTTCTCCATACATCTGAGACAGACATTCTGATTGTAAACGTGAACTTGGAAAGATTTTATTTCCTTTTGTGTTACTGATAGAGTTGGTCCCCACTGTTCGGATTTTTGTTACTCTCGCTGTCACAGTGCTTCTCTCAGCTGATGAGTATCTGTCATGGATTTTTCCAGTTGACTTTTCATTATGCAATATTTTTGGGTGACTTTTTGAAACAGGGTCATCCATCCTCTTGTATTTCACGAGTACATTACTAGTGGTTCACACTCCGCTGACTAGATTTGTTCACTTGCTTCTTTCTCCTTCAATTCAATTTTCCATTTTGAAATTGTTGCCTTCACCATAGTTGGTGAACCTTCACTGTATGCCTACAACAAGTTCAGTATATTTTCCACCCCTGTTCACCTACCTCTCCTCCTTGGCAGCCTTCCTGTAGATGTTGGTGTCTTTATTTTCCTTTTACTTGAAACTCCATGGCTACCCTGACTCTTCTAGCCCTTCATTATCTCCTTATTCATTCTAATTGTCTCTACCTTTGTCAACTATTGCAAGTCCTTTTGCACCATCTCCGAAAATAGCTTCAACGAAGTAGGGTACGAAGGCGAGGGTAGATTAATTGGATCTGTGATAGAATAATTTTTAGAAACAATGTTAAGAACAATCTCCTCTCTATAGCCAATAACCCTTTTTTATTTTTGCATTTTACCATTCCATACCTAGATTCCTAGGCTTTTCCATGGACAAGGTTGATCCCTAATGGAGTCTTACTTGGGGCCTTGAGGTCAACAACCGATTCCTCCACTATTTGGCCTCTCCTTGGACAGCCCACCTGACCCAATTCCCAAATCCTGACTTTGGGACACTTTATACACTCTCTTGGGTGAAAATTCCCCCCCTCTATGTGACTCCCTAGCCTCTCCTCCTCGCGAATTCCCCTTGCATGCACTTGAGTTACATTCAAGAAACTGACACTTCATCCACATCTTTTAAAAACCCATACTTCCATCTGACCTAGTTTTCGGGTCCCTTTGCCTGCCCTTAATTCCTTGAACTATCCTACTAGACCCCGCAAATTGCAGAAATTTTTCAAGTACCAGACCACCCATGTAGACATGGCCGACTTCCCCAGCAACCCAATGGCCCCCTGCACAACTTCCCCAAACTCTCCCACCCATACCCCCCTCATGCAAAGATAAAAGCCATGTGATAATTCTAAGAAATACACCACTAGTTTGTCGGGGAACCCATTCCCCCTTGTAGGAGATACGAGACACAAAAATAGGGTAAGTTAAGGAGGATTGAAAATTTTCGCATTTCTTTGCCCCCATTGAACAAAAACCAAATAAATAGTTGATACATCATCAATTCATGCTTCATTATCTCCATTTAAAGCAGAATGAAGGTTTGTATGACATACTAGGATCAATGCCTTGTTGTCAACTAGGTGGTCTCTTCCTTGCTTCTCTGTCAGTTTCATTGGTTCCATTTCTTTAACGCCCACCTTCCTTTCCACCTTAGACATCCTCTACTATGAAAACATTCTTTCATGTAGTGCATGTTCAAATGACATAACACCTTTTCATACCGATCCTTGCGACATACCTATTGGCCCACACATTACATGTCCTAATCATTATTACTTTCAGTGTGTGCCATATTTGGGTAGCACACTCACCTCCATCACTTTGCTACGACTAGAGTGATTTAAACATTGACACAATATTAAATACCCAAACAAACAAATTAATACTAAAAACCAAAACAATTAATAAATCCCACGAATTAATATTTTAAACTTAAGGGATTAATAAACCCAACGGATTAAATGATAAACCAAGGGAATTATTAATATTATAAAGTTAAGAAACAAATAAACCCAAGCATTTAATACTATAAACCTAAGAAATTAGTAAACGTAAGAGAAAAATATTATAAGCCAAAGGGATAAATATTAATATTATAAACCAAAGAAATTATTAATATCATAAACTTAAAGAAAAAATAAATCCATGTATTTAATATTATAAACCCAAGGAATTAATAAACCCAATGGAAAAATATTATAAACATAAGGGATAAGATAATACAATAGATCAATATTTTTTGTTGTAAACCT
Source organism: Pinus albicaulis (assembly GCA_034641835.2). Taxonomy (NCBI): domain Eukaryota; kingdom Viridiplantae; phylum Streptophyta; class Pinopsida; order Pinales; family Pinaceae; genus Pinus; species Pinus albicaulis. The sequence goes on from CM076579.1 coordinate 951,036,422, forward strand.
GGCAGTACTCCTGGATTAATTATCTATGAAGCATGTTACAAAATATTTTTCTGGTGACCTCAACCTTGCCAATAGGAAACCAAGTTTGTTGGCCACTGGTCAAAATCATAGGCCATCCAAAACTGAAACAGTTTGATCATGTTCAACCATTCTTTCAATGCTACCATATCTAGTATCAAACTAGAGTGACTACTCTATATGTAAATGCTATCTGAAATCATCAAATCAAAATGACATGAGTTTTCAAGACCACTATGACATGGAGAAAATTAATCATTTGAGGATTCTACTGGGGCTAGATCCTTCGTGCTCGATCCTTGTATCTCTTTCTTCTGCATTCTCTGAGGCTGCTTCTCCATACGTGTGAGACATACATTCTGATGGTAAACGTGACCTAAGAAATATTGTATTTCCTTTTGTACTAATAATAGAGTTGGTCCCTATTCTTGAGATTTGTGTTGCTCTCACTGTCGCAGTGCTTCTCTCAGCTGATGAGTATCTGTCATTACTTTCGCTAGTCGAATTTTCATTATCCAATATGTTTGGGTGAATTTTTGAAATATAGTCATCCATCCTGTTGTATTTCATGGGTACATTAATAGTGGTTCACACTGCTCCAACTGGATCTGTTCACTTGCTTCTTTCTCATTCAATTCAATTTTTCATTTTGAAATTATTGCCTTCACCGTAGCTGGTGAACATTCACTTTATGCCTACAACAAGTTCTGTATATTTTCCACCCTGTTCACCTACCTCTCTTCCTTGGCGGCCTTCCTGTAGATGTTGGTGTCTTTATTTTCCTTTTACTTGAAACTCCATGGCCACCCTCACTCTTCTAGCCCTTCATTTTCTCCTTATTCATTCTAATTGTCTCTACCTTTGTCAACTGTTGCAAATCCTTTTGTACCATCTCCGAAAATAGCATCAACGAAGTAGGGTATGAAGGCGAGGGTAGATTACTTGGATCTGTGATAAAATCATTTTTAGTAACCATGTTATGAACAATCTCCTATCCATAGCCAATAACCCTATTTTTATTTTCACATTTTACCATTCCATACCCAGTTTCCTAGGCTTTTCCATGGACATGGTTGATCCCTACTGAAGTCTTAGTTCAGGCCTCGAGGTCAAAAACTAGTTCCTCCACTATTTGGCCTCTCCTTAGATAGCCCTCCTAAACCACTCCCCGACTCCTAACTTTGTGACAATCTAGACACTGTCTTGGGTGCAAATTTTCTCCCTATATGTGACTCCCTAGCCTCTCCTCCTCGTGAATTCCCCTTGCATGCACTTGAGTTACATTGAGGAACCCAACACTTCATCCACATATTTTAAAAACCCATACTTCCATCTAATCCAGTTTTGGGGTCCCTTTGCCTGCCCTCAATTCCCCGGACTATGCCATCAAACCTTGCAAATTGTAGAGATTGTTCAAGTACCATACCACCCATCTAGACATGGCCGACTTCCCCAGTGACCCAATGGCTCCCTGTGCGGCTTCCCCAAACTCTCCCACCCATACCCCCCTCATGCAAAGATAGAAAACATGTGAGAATGCTAATAAATACATTACTAGTTTGTCGGGGAGCCCGTTCCCCCTTGTAAGAGATACGGGACACAAAAATATGGTAAGCTAAGGAGGATTGAAAATTTCCCCATTCCTTTGCGCCCACTGAACAAAAACCAAATAAATAGCCGATACATCACCAATTCATGCTTCATTATCTCCATTTAAAGCAGAATGAAGGTTTGTATGACATACTAGGATCAATGCCTTATTGTCGACTAGGTGGTCTCTTCCTTGCTTCTATGTCAGTTTCGTTGGTTCCCTTGCTTTAACGCTCGCCTTCCTTTCCACCTTAGACTTTTTATGGTATGCAAACATTCTTGCATGCAATGCATGTTCAACCTACATAACACCTTTTCATACCAATCTTTGCGGCATACCAGTTTGCCCACACATTACATGTGCCAATCATGATTACTTTCAATGTGTGCCAGATTTGGGTAGCATACCCACCTCCCTCATTTTGTTGTCATCCTTTCATCCTCTTGGTTCTCTTGTGAGCCATATCCCACCCTCGCACCCCGCTCGAGGGAAAATTGATTAAAATTAAAAACACAAGGAATTTATATTAAACCAAACAGTTAATGTTATAAAATATATGAATGATTTATACCCTTGGAATATGAACCCTTAGATCAATAAACACAATAGAATCATATTACAAAACTTTTGAAGCCTCAGAATTCCAATGCAATAACATGGGAAAAACCACCTAGTCCAAACCTTAGAGCAAGTCCTTTTCCATTTGGCGTAATGGCTCCGATTGGGGATAAAGGGACCAGTTTCCCAATAATTATGATGAGGGTGTGCTTGTTTATAACATGAAAATGGAAAAATAATTTAATATATCATATGCAGTGCTAAATATATAGTCTACTATATACTTGGGAGTATTTGTTCTCCAATGCGATCTAGAAAGATATATTTCAATAATTGGTAATGAATATTATTCAGTAGTTGAAAGAGATGAGAAATATGTAAAAATAATTATTTTGAAAAAATATTTTAATCCAAACAATTGTGAAATATATATCACATTCATAAGTTTGATCGTATATGAGATAATTAACCATAAATAAATATCAGTACAAAAGTGCATTTAGCATTTACTTATGATAACAACTTTCATATATAATACAAATAAAAGATGGTTGTCAATTCAAGAAGTAAAACTTAATATAATGTGTATAAATACCATATATACAAGGTTGTACTCATTGAAACCGACAATAGTATTCTACTCCTCTTCACGTTAAAGCAATTCAATGAGTACAAAGGTGCAACTTTAGTCAAACAGCTTCAATATCAAAAGAAAATAGACTATGTTCCATTAATTCATCAAGGCATTCACAAACATAGAGAAGTGCATTCCTTTGCAAATGTTTTTCGAAAAAATTCTGGACCCTTCTCTAAATGCATGATAAGCGTTTAAATACTAAACTAAATATGTCTAAAATAGATTATTACATAAAAATCTAAGGAGGTTTCAAATAACCTTTCTTGTAATGGGTAAGCTAAAGTAAAATATAGAGGTAAAGATAACAATATGCTTAGGTGGGCCAATATTCTTCTCTCATTTGATCTCTGAGGTGGAAAATACCTACCATCATCTTGAGCTGAGCAAGCTGTGTGATCCAGAATCTGACCTGGCCTTTAGAAACGACATTTGAAAGTGTTGGAAATGATTTATTAGTAGAATCAGTTAAGGATTGTAGAGTCAGGCACTAATGATGTGGTTTTATCAAAAAATTCTAGAAATTTTCTTTATCTAACTTAATTATATTTTGAATAGCTCCTGCCTCTATCTCTGTGCTTTGTTTCCACTATTTTTCTAGTAGTTTAAGCTCTGGGAGAACTTCATCTATTGATTCTTTGATAAGTTCATCATTTAGAAACTATGAAATAACAAACTCGATGATTCAATTTGTTATATTTTACGCCTTTGATGTTGTCTTCTATGCATGTCTTAACTACATTTCCCAATATTTGAATACAATATTTGTGAAACTTGTCAATTTTGGGGAGATCATATTTCTCTCCTATATCAGATTCTTGCCATAGGATGAACTCAAAATTTTTATTTTGAACCTTTTCAAATTCCAATCTCTTTTTTTCCATTTGTTGAATCAAAGTCTTGCTTGTCTCACAATATGAACTAGTAGCTGAGATTTGGTGACAATTTTTCCTATTGTTGCTTCAATTTTGCATTGCATTCAACTGTCTCCTTTATAAATTTCTTTTTTTGAGGCTAACTTTTTAGTTCATCCATCAATACTTATATCTATGTTAATGTCTCTGAAATTTGTGATTCTGCACTTGGTGCTGCAACTTTAGTCTTTCAAAGTCCTTTTGGAATTGTGGCATTTTCATCTCAATTTTCTTATTGGCATTAAGCTTTTCTTGTTCTAGTTGTCTTTCTAATCCTTTAACTTTATCTTCATTTTTTTTTAGAAGAAGAGTCACTCCTTCTTTATCAATTGTAGCAGTTGCATATGCACCAGCAAACTCTGACAATTTAGTAAGATGTTCAATATCACTGGAAAAAGGGTTTTTCCAAACAACATCCACTGATTCATTCTCGAGAGAACTCAATGTTTCATCAGTTCTTCTTCTCTTCCTCCTTTTTGATTACATCTTTGTGACTTGGGATGTAGAAACATCTAGTGTTGGTATTTCCTTAATTTTCAAAATGATTTATTTAGTTGGGTAGGTCGAGATGCCTGAACCTCTGGTGCATGCCGTAATGGAATTGTAGTCTCTACTATATTCTGGGTTTTCTCAGGAGTTTGAAAACTTGTAGATTATTCATAATTAAGATTTGGTAGTGGCAGTATCTCCAGTGTTTTAGCAAAATTTGTCCTTTATGTCTTTAATTCCTTTTCTTGATGTTTTACTATCATCTCAAGTGTAGTATGAACATATTTTAAAGGTTATTTTACTCCACAAGTTTCTTCCTTAGTTCTCATATCAATTCCTTTAATTACTTTTTCAATTATCTTCTCAGGACTTTCATTTTTACTCTCATATTCATTATCATAATGATATGAGTTATGATACTGATGTTGTGAATGCTCCGAATCTTGAATTGAATTTTGTTGTGACTCATATTTTGATTTGTCTTTAGATTCATCATCTAAACTGATGCTGGGAGTTGGTCTTTTGACATCTTACATTAATAACAAGTCCAACGGTACTGTTTCTAGCCTCTTATTTCTGTAGTGATGAAAAGCTTTAAGATCTGCCACACTGAGCTTATTGGGTGCAATTTTTAACATGTCTACAAAATTCTCCACCTTCACATAAATCATCGAACATGTATTTTTCATTCATGAACAGTCTGAGTTTAAGACTAGTGGTAAAATTTTGAACCACGTTATTTGGATAATATTTTCCTGTTGGAATGAAAGCCATATTCAATGAAGTAATATTTGGAGTTTCTTTAGCTGCATAACCTATGTCAAAAATGGAAAAATTACCACACTGTACTAGTAAGATAGGCCATATGGATTTCTTGGAATCTCTAATGTTCTTGGTTATACCAATTACAAGAGTTTGGTATGCGATTTCTCTTGCCAAAATTTTATCTGGAACATAGTAGGGTAGGACTTGAGGACAAGAAAGGTTCCCAAAGACTATGATAAAAGTAAAATTTTCCTCACCAAACCATCAGGCTATAGGTAAAATATAAGCACTAGCTTTTTTGGAAATTTTATGAATTCTCTCATTAAAAATAATCTGATAAATGGGAAACATAACTCCACAACAAATTTTCTAAAAATGTAAATGAAATCCATACTCCCATATGACTCTATGATAAATTTGAATCAATTCAGGGTCTTGGCTTCTCCACATCCAACCCATAATATGAAAAATTGAGTAGAAACATATAACATCGATGATATATGCACTGATATAAAAAGGGGGAATTGTCCTAATGGAAAAGACTATATTGGTTCTGTAATCCATAATAGTTTTGGCCAAGTTATCAGATAAAATGTCTACCCAATTTATGACAGTCGAATTGTTGACTGCACCAATTAAAGGAGCCCACTTAGTGGAGAATTTATTGCTATCAGGTGTATCAATTAATTTACACAACATTCTTGTTACAAAATAGTAAGGTGATGGAAATTGTGTGATGGGGTACATACCAAGTTTATCCCACTTTATCTTTCCTTGATCTTACTTCCATCATTTCACCACCTTCATTAAGTATGAATTCTTTCTTGAAACATTTTCCAAAAAAGGCTTATCAACAGTATTTTTTTACGAAGGCAAATGATACATTGTTTGCAAATCGTCAGTGGTGAATGAACCTATGTTCTCCAATTTGGAGTTCTTGAGTGTTATGTCTGAAATGTTGAGATTATCAATGAACCATCCTACCATATTAGTGTATGGTATGATATTCAGCCTTGGCGCTATCCTATGGAGAAATGGACATGCAACTTCAAAGTAAGAAGGTTCTCATGAGACTGACTTATCCACCATTTCTATTTTCTTTAGCTCTTTTGAATGTTCATCTTCAAACAGGTTATACATGGCTTCCCATGAAGACACTCCACTGTTCCTATTCCACGTAGTGTTTGAAAATAATGGAGGCATGTCTGTAGTTTTAGAAATAGAATCTTAGGAAAATAATTTTCCATTTTTTATCATTCCTATTGATATTGCTTCCTTAGGTAGTTTCCTGAATTCAAGAAAAACAAGTAAATTCAGATCTTAGATGAGGAAATTCAAGGAAAGAGAATAGAATTAAATCAACATAAATAAAAATTTGATGCTTTAAATTTAAAAAATTCTTCATGTAATATATCGATGTTTTGAACCCTATACCCATTGAATGTCGTTAATAGCCCTTAAATCGTTTATCAAATCTCTTACACGCCTTACAAAATATGTCTAATCCAATGATCTAAGTCATTAGTTCTTATGATGGATCAATTGAATAAGAATCATTTCAAGCACTTGAATAATAAATGTTGTATCTCAAACCGCACATTTTAGTAGATAACAAGAGTATTTGTTTTCACTGTCGGTGAAATGCGAAATGCGACCTACACAAATCACACATCGCAATTCATTATGGTGGATATAACTTCCCATTTGGTTAATGGTTGCGGAATGTGATATGTGCTAAAGACTCAAAGTATTGCACTTTATCAGATTTTATGGATACATATTTTTTTCATTTATTGTTTCATCAGGTCCTACTTATCGTAATTTCTTTTGAAATGTTATAAGTTTGTCTTTTAAAGGAGGCACGGCACAATTTATACTTTAAGGGTTTTTTAAGATTTTTGAAGGGGGATTTTATATAATTCAAAAACGATGAAGCGTGTTATCTCATTTCAAAAATCCTATATGTATTTTAACTTTTTTAGCTATGCGCAATGAAATCAAAGCGAAAAGAAAAAAAAAAATTTCTAAAGTATAAGACTTAATGCTAAAACAAAATAATGCTTCTAAAATTCTATTTATTTTTTAAAGAGTCCCCATTTATTTTAATAATAAATGGGGGGTGTTGTATGGTACAACAACTGGGGATTTACTTGGGATAACCAATTATCTCTGATTAGTTTTTTGAAATTTCTAAAACTTTTCAAAATAAAAATAGTTGCAAGAATGAATTTCAATACAAATAATATTTCACTAAGCAATAAAATCTCACTTGATCATAATTCATAAGATTTTCTCCTTAAAATGAAAATATAAGTATCTATATGAGTCATTACTAAGTTAAAAAAAGATGAAGCAGGTGGCTCATTCAAATTATCTTTATAGATATATACTCTTTTATCATAGGTAGAGCCTCTGATCCAGTAGGCAATTTCAGCCTTTGGCAGGGTTACCTTTTATCGATCAATGATTCATTGTCCCATCTAGCTACTATCACAATCTTCCAAAAAGAAGTTCAATTTTATATAATTTATCTCTTTTGGAACTCATTTTTATTTGTTTTTAAATATTTTCTGTGTATTTTTTATCACTTAAAATCCATTGTCTTGGCTTGGTAACCAAATATTGACAGTTGCATTCACTGGTTGTAACCAAAATGATCAACCTGGCTCTTGATGAGACCCCTTGCCTTTTGATATAATCTCAATTCATTACCCTGTTTTGGTAGGTAGTATTGGTAATGTTAGTTTAACTATTTTCCTATGAGCATGGTAAGTAAGCTCATGATGAGACTTATTATCTTTTAAGATTTAGCCTATTTTTTGAATTACTTTTTGAAAATTGAAAAGTTTGGCAGATGGGTTGAATCATTTCTCCTTTTGTGGGTTTTGGATGATAGTTTTAGAGTTTAAGATTGCTTATTTCTAAAAGAGTCTTTATTGTGCTAAATTTTCTTTTCTTGACTGATAATAGAGTAATCATACTTTATAAAAGTGAGATTTTATCAAATAATAAATAAATTTAGTGAAATTAAATTTTTTAGTGAAATAAAATCTATTTGAGATTCAAAATTTTCAATTGTTTCCTTAACAATTCTTATTTCTAGAAGCGATAATCAAAAATATGCTCTAAGATTTTTATTTGAAAATCCAAAAATAAATACCATTCAACTTTTATTTTCCTAAGAAAAGAAAAGACAATAATATACATGGAATACAAGGGGTTACGTCTTATGAAAAATATTTCTTTAAAATTTTCCCATTAATAGGTAAAGAATATATTTTTTCCTGATAGATCTTGCAATAGAAATGTTGATGGGCATATTTATTCTATTATTTAAATGGTCCAAGCCACAATATTTGGAATTTGGTATGCTTACCTTTTTCCTCATGTGCCTTATCTGTTAAGTCTGTATATTAATAGTGTAGTCCCTTATTATGTTAGTTTAGCCCCCCTTATTTTTATTGTTGTACCCCTATAACCCTCATATTATTATTATTGTTCCCTCACATTATTATTCTTAGTTCGGCTAGGATTACATTGTGACCCCACTAGGATTAGATTGTGGCCCCATGGACTCCTATATATAGAAAGGAGGTTTTGTCATTTGTATCGTCTAAGAATTCTTCATTCATGTAATATATTGGAGGTTGACCCCTCGAAGTGGCTTATTTCTAAGGAGTTGATATCTCTTTTCTTATATTTTTGGAGCTGGTTTCACAACATTTGGTATCAGAGCTTTAGATTCTAGGGTTTCGCTACTCCAAACAGGTCATCGTGGAATTTTTGAAATAAATTTTTTTCTACGAAGGTTCAGAAGCTAAAATTGTTATAGTGGGAAGCCAAAATCCTAAGGAACATCTTCACAAAATTTCAAAGCTTGGTTCGCAATATTATCAGAGATATGATCTGCGGAAGTTAGGGCGATTTGCAGGCTCCTAAATTTCACCTAAATAGGTTATCACGGAATTTTCGCTATAAATTTTTTTCTACAAAGGTTCAGAAGCTAAAAGTTTTAGAGTGTGAAGCTGAAATATTGAGGAACATCTTCAAAGAATTTCAGAGCTTGGTTCGCAATATTTTAGGAGATATTATCTATGGAAGTTAGGGCTTCTTGCAGGCTCCTAAATTTCACCTAAACAGGTCATCACTGCATTTTCCCTATAACGTTTTTTCAGCGAAGGTTCAGAAGCTGAAATTTCTAGAGTACGAAGATGAGATCCTAAGGAAAAAATTCACAAAACTTTAGAGCTTGGTTCACAATATTTTCGGAGATATGATCTATGGAATTTAAGTATTTTTCTAGCTCCCGAATTTCATCTAAAAGAGGTGATCATGGGAAACTCTTCATAAATCTCTCTCTAAGTATCAGATTGGAATTATTTAAAAGGTGGCCAAAATTACATAGATTTTAGTTTCATTTCTATTACTTTCAGAGTTGAAGGAGGAAATAGTGACACGGGGTAGGTCGTACAAGTTCACTCTACTGAACTAGTCCATAATTAGGTCATCGTAGGAGATTGAGCACAACTTTGTCTTCAAGAATCCAAATTAGGTCAGACCTGTGGCATTTGAAAGAGATTTTAGAGGGCTACCTCAGTGCAAAATGTAAGATTTTTAAGATCAGAAATCCCAGAGATAATTTAGTTTCAATATCAAGCTTCTCAAAAGCAAGAAAAAGTTGTGTATTTGGTTTTAAAATTGCATAACGTTTGTTTGAAAAAGTAGTTTTAAGTGACTCCAAGGGCATATTTTAGAATTTTTATCAATATTGGGTTCTATAATGCCTCCAAAAAATAATTCCATACCCATTAAGCCCTCAAAAAGATATACTATGATGCATGAAGAGGAAGAATTGCAGTATGAGATATCAAAATTACGGTACCAAGTGAAAAAAATTTCGATCTTACGAAGAACAACCGAAAATGACATAGATGGTTTAAAAGCAGAAATGGAGGCTATGTTGGATGGTTTGAAGGATGAAATAATAGCTAATATGCATGATAAATTAGTGGAAGATCACATCGAGCATCAACAACAAGTTCTCCAACTCTCAGAGGATAACCTAACTTTGGTGCAGAATCTAATGAAACAATAGGAAGATTAATATCACATCGAAAGAAGTTCTAAAGTAGTAAAATAAATGAGAACTTGACAATTATGATCAATTTCAGAGTATCTCAACAAGTTGAAGAACTTTCCTGTATAAGATTACACATGGGAGGATGATAATTTTATACAGAAGCATCAAGAAATAATCAAGCATTGAGGACAACACTTGTTTGAAGGAGAGGGGCATGTTAAGTCCCTATATTAATAATGTAGTCCCTTATTAAGTTAGTGTAGCCCCCCTTATTATTATTTTTTTACCCCTGTAACCCCCATATTGTTATTATTGTGCCCTTATATTATTATTGTTAGGTCAGCCAATATTACATTGTGGCCCCACTAGGATTACATCGTGGCCCCATGGGCTCCTATATATTGAAAGGAGGTTTTTTCATTTGTATCATCCAAGAATTTTTCATTTATGTAATGTATTGGCGGTTTCCCCCTCGAAGTGGCTTATTTCTAAGGCGTTGATATCTCCCTTCTTCTATTTTTGGAGCTAGTTTCACAACATTATCGCATTTTAGGACCAGATCATCTGTTTCAAATGTTTTTGGAGTGACAGAAGTTGTATCAAATGAAGCTTTAACTAACTATTTATGATGTGCATGAGTAAATTTAGTTTTTTCTCTTTCCTCTTCCAGTTTAAGGATTTGGAATTGTCTTACTTGCAAATAAGATGAAGGTGATTCATCAATAAATTCGATCAGGGCAAGAGAAGGAATAACTACATTAGTACAAAGAAAAAATTATTTCCCATAAACAAGATTAAATGGAGAAGTTCCAATGGAGGCCTTCTGAGTTATTCGAACTACCCAAAAAGAAAATGTTAGTGATTTGTGCCAATTTCTTTGATTCTGGTAAATAGTTTATTTAACGATTGTAATAAGGTTTTTATTTGTTGATTCTACTAAACCATTTCCTTGAGGATAATATTTAGCTGAATATTTGATTTTAAAACCTCCTTTATTGAAAATTTTATCATAGAAGCTCTTGAGAAATAATATGCATTGTCAAAGATCAAAGTAGGGGTTAGACTAAATCTAGTTATGATAAACTGATCAATGAACTCAATAATATTCTCAGAGCTGGCTACTTTTAATGGAATTTATTCCACCCATTTGGTAAATTAATTGGTAGTTGTGAGGATGTATTTATTTTGTTTGGAAGAGTTTGGAGCAATCTCACCAATTATATCTAATCCCCATTTTTCTAATGGTTGTCCGATATTAACTGATTTTAATGGAAAAGCTGGTTTCCTTTGCCTTCTACATGCACTTTGGAAGACTTTGTATTTTCCCACATAATCATCAGCATCTTTGAAAAGTGTTGGCCAATAATAACCTGCATGCACGATTTTATTTGTTGTTGTATTTCAAATGTCCTACAGTTGGTCCATCATGGAGTTCCTGCAAAACTTTATCTGCTTCAATTTTATCTAATCATATTAAAAACACAGAATCAAATTTTCTTCTAAACAATACATCATTTACCATTTCGTATTTCTTAGCTTTTAATTTTAAAGCACGCTTTGTATATAACTGAGCTGGGTGGGGGAATATCCATTTTTCAAATAAAACTTAAGATCAACATATTGAGACTGAGCATCATTGAGTTTTACCTTTGACACTTGTACATCATTACCTGAATCTACTTCTAACGATAAATGGGATTCTCCTATTAGCATTCTGCAAAAACCTTGACCCCTGATAATTTTAGAAGGTCTAATTTCAACATCATATTCTTGTAAAGAAGTTACCCAGTTAGCCCTTTTCTCTCCTAATTCTCTTTGCATCAATAATTTCCTTACTACAGAGAATGGAACTATTATATTGGTGTGATTTTTGAAGAGAAATGGTCTAAAATTATTTATATATTTGAAAACAGTAAATTCTTGTTTCTCAGTAGATGAATAGTTTAGTTTTGCACCTTGCAAATTGGAACGGAAAAATGATTCTAGTGCTTCAATTTGCTGGTCATTGAGCTGTATCAGAATGTAAACATATGATGTATCTGATGAAAATTTATATTAAATGAAAGGTTTAATAATATATTGTTTGATTAAATCAAATGCTTCCATTTCATTATGTCCCCACTTGAAGACTAAATTTTTCTTAATCATTGTTTGCAAAGGTAAAGCTATCTCGGAAAAGGCAGGGACAAATATCTTTATAAAATTTATTTGTCTAAGAAATGAGTACATGGTTTTCTTATTATGAGGAAAAGGAATCCTTTTAATTTCTTTGATTCTTTCAGGATCAATATAAATGCCCATTTTGGACATAATGAATCCTAAACGTTTTCCTTCATCTAAATAAAAATATGACTTATTCAGGTTAAGTGAGATTCCATACTCTTTACATCGCTCAAATACTTGTTTTAATTCATTCTCTTGATAGGTTCTTTGTCTAGAAAAGACTTTGATGTCACATAGATAAATAACCATTGATTTGTTAATGACTACTCTAAAATCTATGCACATGGCTCTTTGGAAAGTGGGACCATCATTGATTAACCCGAATGGCATCTTTTGATAGGCATAAGTTCCCCACTTAGTCTTGAACGTGGTCTTTAATCTATCATTTGGATGTACTAGGATTTGGTTATATCCTAAAAATCCATCTAGAAAAGATATAAGTTCATAACCACCTACATTTTGTAGTAATTGTTCCATGGTTGGTAATGGAAAATTGTCCCTATCACATGCTTTATTTAAATTTCTATAATCAATACAAATCCTAATGTCACCATTTTTCTTCCCGACATGAACCAGATTTGATACCCATTTTGAATGTCTAACTGGAAAGATGATCATAGCTTTGAGGAGCTTATTCAACTTTGTTTTAATTTGACTTTCAAGATTATGATGAATTTTCCTCAACTTTTTTTGTATTGGTTACTCATCTAAAATTATAGGAATAGTGTGTTGAATAAAAAAATTGTCATATGTTTTGAGATCAGTATAATCCCAAGCAAAAACACTTTTGCAGGTCCATGATAACTTGAAAAATGATACCCTTTCTTCAGAAGACAGACCAAGATGTAAGTTGACATTTTGTTGTTTATCATCGGTTCCAATATTTACTATCTCAAATATTAAAGTTGAACTTTCAATTTTAGAATTAGTAACTCTCTTGAACCTATCTTTTAAACCATAAATATCTTCTATTTTAACAATTGACTTTGGTATTGGATTTTCATCTTGTTCTTCGTTTATCTGAATTTCATATTCATGTTCATATAGAATTTGATTATCATAATATACTTCAGATGTAAGGAAATCTATGATATCAGAATCATGATTCAATACTCTCCAATTAGTAATATTATCAGGAATAGATGGTCTAAAAATCAACTCAATAGAAAACCTATTAGGACTAAATTCTTGAGGTGGAATTTATTTAGAAGCTACATTGGCCAATAAATTTTCACTAGAATTTTGTATTCTAGATACAGAGGAGATATTGAAATCTAAGAAATGAGAAGTCAAATCCTGGACTAATGACTGACAATGTTTAAGATGTCCAGAATAATAATGTATAGTATTTCTTACTTGTTTGACAATGATTTCTGAATCTCCAAGTACTTGTAGATATTTAATTTCAAGGTCAACTTCTTTATGCAAAACTTGAATTAGTGCTTCAAATTATTCTTTATTGTTTGTGCAATAGAATTCAAGTCTGCAGGCTAGCATGGTCTTTTATCGTTCAATATTTATCAAAATACAGCCAGCTCCCACACCATCTTCTAATTTAGAACCATCAAAATAAATAATCCAATATAAATATTTAATTACTGGTTTATTTACAAAATGTTTACATTTAGAGGTGCATGTTTGGGAAAAAATTTCAATTTGAGAGATAACCACATTATGAAAGAAGGGTGATGGTTGAGCATTAAAGTTTCAAAGAAATAATTATGTCGAGTAATTTCCAATAATATTATTATTGAATGTTACTGACTCATTCATTCCTTCAAGATCAGTAACTGTTTGTTTCATGAATTTCTCATGGTCAACTCGAATTTTGTTTCGCTTTCCATTGTGGGGAAGCGACATATGTGACCAGTTTGTTGTGAAATATAAATGAAGCTTCTCAGCCCAGTCTCTGCTCAATACTAAACCATAAAATTCAAGAATATCAACCACCAAAATATAAATTATCTGTGCAACCTTAGGGTTTTATTATAATATAATGGAAACAAAATTTATTTCTCCTACAACCTCTACTTTTGTTGTATCAATTTGTACTATATGAACATGAGAATTTTGAGGAGTTATGTCCAATTTAGCACATACTGATTTTGGCATGATATTAGAGGAAGCCCTTGAATCAATTAAGCAATTATGGACATTCTTATTAAAGATCTCATAGGTCAATATGAATGTAGGAGAATGAGAGATGGATCAATCACCTATAATAAGAAGATCTGCGACATCTATTCTAATTGAAGGATAAGGAGTTTTACCCATATGATTAGCAGCTTGAAGTACTACTATAGTAGGTAAGGCTTAAGAAAGAAATGCATTCAAATCTCTAAGTAAAATCTTATGCTCCTGTTTTAGTTTAGTACATTCATGGATTGAAATACTATCCCTGGTTTTTTTTTTTTTTTCCACTACATTATATTCAATGGTGTCAAATACAACCATTGTCTTTGATGTATATTGAACATTTGAAGGATAAGGGTATTTTGTTTAGCCTTCGATTTACATTTCTTACTTATATTTTCTCCTTTAGTAGGAGTTTAATTCTTATGTTTCTGATTAGGCTGTGTTGCTTCAATGGTGTTACTGCCTCTTGTACTAACAAGTAAAGCTCCATGTTGTTCATCATTTGTTAGGATGAAGCCCCACATGCCATTTAGTTCTAATTATTCTTCAACTTCAATTTCTTCTTCTTCTATTCTCTCCTCGTATGTGTCTTGATTTGACACAGCATTAGATATGACGTTGGCCGGCTGAGAATTAGAAGACAATTTTTTCTTGAAGGGCCTAAAAGTCTTATTTATACTGGAACTTTCAACAACTTATTTTTTTATGTCTGCCATATCATTTTTCATGTTTTCTAGTACTTTATAAAGGCTTTGTACATGAAAAGGATCTTTTGGCGGCTTCTTCTTTGAATCATCTTTGAAATATAATTTTTTGGATTTCCTGTCATCTTGATAATTCTTCTTTTGAAGAGCTATAATGCATTTCTCTATAGACAAAGCTTCCTTTATATTTTCTACCTGTGTAGGTAACTTCGCTGTATCACCAAAAATGTCTATGTTATAAGGGAAATAAGAAATATACCACTAAATTTGAACCTCAGCACCAAGAATTGATGTAGCAGGGACTTTATTGAGTAATTTATTAAATCTGGAATTAAACTCTTTTATTCTCTCTCTTGTTTTAGCCTTTATATTTGATAGTTCATTGATGAGCGATGTATTGGTTCAGTCATCTCCAAACATCACTAAGATTTTTTCTTCAAACATATTCCATCTATTTATAGAGAGAGAATGTAATGAAAAATACCAGGATCCTGGAGATCCTGTGAGAGTATACGGAAATAATTTGAATACAACATCTTTTTCAGTTACCACTTTGAAATTGATGGCTAACATATAATTATGGATGTTTTCTTCAACTGGGAGACCATCATCAGGATTGAATTTGGGTAACCATATTTTAGTGTATTTGGGAAGAGGATGAGGAGGAGCACAGATTTTCACAACACCTGGATTCTTCCATAGTTGTACATTTGGTGGAGGTTCTTGTCCTATCATTAGACCTTGGGTGGAGATGATAAGTGAATTTTTAGTTAAATAAGAGACAAGACGAGTGATAGAACTAGTAGAAGTAGTAGTAGTTTGGGTATTGGAACTAGTTAAACTAACACTGATTGTTGGAATAGAAGTTGTGGAAATGAGTGCAGGTAATGGAAGTGAATGAGTTGGATTGTTGGATAGGAACGCGCTGGTGGTTAACTCTGATTCATTATTCTTCTTTTTCCTTTGAGAAGTATCAATATGAAATTGAAAAGGAGGTATTCATGTCTTCTGTGTTTCTGATCGAGTTAATATTCGTCTTAGTTGTAAAGAGGATGAAACAATAATTTCATATGTTTGAGAATTTTTAGGCTTTTCAGCATAAATGGATACTCTCTAATTTTTTGTATCAAAGATTGAACTTCTAGGGATTTTTGGTGAAAATCTAGAGATAATATAAGTTGAGTTTCACTAGGAGA
This sequence comes from Pinus albicaulis, assembly GCA_034641835.2. NCBI lineage: Eukaryota > Viridiplantae > Streptophyta > Pinopsida > Pinales > Pinaceae > Pinus > Pinus albicaulis. The sequence goes on from CM076579.1 coordinate 951,052,730, forward strand.
CTTAGGAGGGATGTTAAACTTCAGATCTTAAGGATTTAGATCTAGATAATGGTAAAGAAGTTGAAGGGTATCTAGAGGGAGAGAGACTCTTAGATTAAATTTTATATGGACCAGACCTGTTTTCCATCCACAATGGCCCTCCTTCTAGCGCCAAAATGTTGAAGCCTTAGAATTCCATTGCGACAACATGGGGGAAAACCACCCAGTCTAGACCTTAGAGAAATTTCTTTTCTATTTGGTGTAGTGGCTCCGGCTGGGGATAAAGAGACCAATTTCCCAATAACAATGATGAGGGTGTGTTTGTTTATAACATGCAACTGGAAAAATGATTTAATCTATCATATGTAGTGACTAAATATCTATTCTAATATATCCATGGGAGTGTTCACTCTCCAATGCAATCTATAAATATATCTTTTAGTAATTGGTAATGAAGATAATTCAATAGTTGAAAGAGATGAAAATTATGTAAAAATAATTATTTTGAAAAAATAGTTTAATCAAAACAATTGTGAAATATATAACACATTCATAAGCTTGATCATATATGATATAAGTAACCATAAATAAATATTAGTACAAACATGAATTTCACATTTAATTATGATAACAACCTTAATATATAATACACATAAAATATGGTTGTCAATTCAAGAAGTAAAGCTTAATATAATGTGTATCAATATCATATATACGAGGTTATACTCATTCAAACTGACAATATTATTCTTCTCCTCTTCTCGTTAAAGGAATTCAATGAGTACAAAAGTGGAACCTGAGTTAAACAACTTCCATATCAAAATAAAATAGAATACATTCCATTAATTCGTCAAGCCATTCACAAACATACAGAAGTGCATTCCTTTGCAAATGTTTTTTGACAAAATTCTGGACCCTTCTATAAACGCATGAGAAGGGGTTAAATACTAAACTAAATATGTCTAAAATATATTATTACATAAAAATTTGAATAGGTTTCAAAAAACCTTCCTCATAATTTGTAAACTAAACTACAATATAGAAATAAAGATAACAATATTCTTAGGCGGGTTGATCTTATTCTCTCATTTTATCTCTGAGGTGGAAAATATCTACCATCGGCTTGAGCTGAGCTTGTTGTGTGATCCTATATCTGACCTGGCCTTTAAAAACAACATTTGAAAGTGCTAGCAACGATTTCTTAGTAGAATCAGTTAAGGATTGTAGAGTTAGGCACTGATGATGTGGTTTGAATAGAAAATTCCAGTAATTTTATTGATCTAACTTAGTTATCTTTTTAATATCGTATGCATGTGTCTATGTGCTTTCTTTCTACTGTGTTTCTAGTAGTTTACGATCTGGGAGCACTTCGGCTATTGATTCTTTGATAAGTTCAGCATTTAGAAGCTATCCATTAACAAAATCGATGATTTCATTTGTTAGATTTGTTTCCTTTGATGTTGCCTTCTTTTCTTGTTTTAACTGCATTTCCTAGTCTTTCAATACAATATCTTTGTGAAACTTATCAATTTTGGGGAGATCAACTTCCTTTCCTATATCAAATTATTTCCATAGGATGAACTTAGAAAAATTGTTTTGAACCTTTTCACATTCCAGTCTCCGCTTCACCACTTGTTGAATCAAAATCTTTTTTGTCTCACAATATGAACTAGTAGCTGAGATTTGGTGACAAAAATTTTCCCGCTATTGCTTCAATTTTGCATTCCATTCAAGTTCCTCTTTTATAAATTTCTCTATTTCAAGTTGAATTTTCAGCTTATCCATCACTGCTTCTATCTATGTTTCTTTTTATGAAATATATAGTATGTACTTGGTGATGCAACTTTAGTATTTCAAAGTCCTTTTCGAATTGTGACATTTTCATCTCAGTTTTCTTATTTGAATTAAGCTTTTCCTATTTTATTTTTCTTTCTAATTGTTTAACTTTATCTTCCTTTTTTTTGAGAAGTTTCACTTCATCTGCTTTATCAATTGTAGCATTTTCATATTCACTATAAATATATGAAAGTTTAGTAAGATGTTCATAAGTATTGGCAAAGGAGTATTTCTACACAACATCTAATGATTCATTATCTAGAGCAGACATTATTTCATCATTTCTTCTTCTCTTACTACTTTTGACTACAACATTGTGACTTGGGCTATAGAAAATATCTAGTGGAGGTATTTCCTCAATTTTCAAAATGTTTTTTTTAGTTGGGTAGGCTGAGACAAACTCTTATTCTGGAACATTTGGTACCTGTTGTAGTGGCATTACAATCTCTACTATATTTTGGGTTTTCTCAAGAGTTTGAAAACTTCTCGATTCTTCAGCATCAGGATTTGGTGGTGGCGGTGTCTCCAGTGCTTTAGCAAAATTTTTCCATTTTGTCTTTAAATACTTTTCTTTAGGTATTACTTCCATCTTAGGTGTATTCTAAGCATCTTTTGAAGATGATTCAGCTCCAAAAGTTTCTTTTTTAGTTTGCATAACAATTCCTTTAATTAAATTTTCAATTGTCTTCGCAATGCTTTCATTTTTGCTCTCAGATTCATTATCAGAATGATCTGAATTCTAAGAATGATTTTGTGAATGATATGAATCTCGAATTGAATATAATTTTTCCTCATCTTCTGACATGTGTTTAGCTTCATCATCTAAATTGATGCTGGGAGTTGCTCTTCTGACATATTCCATTAATAACAAGTCCAGTGGGATTGTTTCTAGCCTCATGTTTCTATACTGATAAAAATATCCCTAATATTATTGGATTTAGTTTTTAACACATCCGAAAACTTCTCTAAACCTTCAAATAAATCATAGAAGATATCTTCTTCATTCATGAACGGTTTGAGTTTAAGACTAGTGATAAAATTTTGAACGACATCATTTGGATCATATTTTCCTCCTAAATTAAAGCCAGATTCAATGAAGTAATATTTGGATTTTCTTTAGCTACATGACCTATGTGAAAAGGGGAAAAATTACCACACTTTACTAGGAAGGTAGGCAAGATGGCTTTGTTGGAATCTCTAAGTTGCTTAGTTATACTGCTTACAAGAGTTTGCTATGCGATTTCACTTTCCAAAATTTTATGTGTAATTTAGTAGGGTAGGACATGAGGAGAATAAAGACTCCCAAACAATCTGATATAAGTAAAATTTTCCTCACTAAACCATCTAGCTACAGGTAAAATATTAGCAATGGCTTCTTTGGAATTTGTAGGAATTCTCTTATTAAAAATAATCTGATAAATGGGCAACATAACTCCATGAAAATTTTTGTAAATATCTAAATGAAATATAGACTCCCACAGGGCTCTATGATAAATGTGAATTGAGCTAGGCTCTTCGCTTGTACACTTCCAACCAATAATAGGAAAACTTGAGCAGAAACATATAACATCCACGATATATGCACTCATATGAAAAGGACGAACTGTCCTAATGGAAAATACTCTGTTGGTTTTGTAATCCATAATGGTTTTGGCCAAGCTATCAGGTAAAATGCTTGCAAAATTCATGACACTGGAATTGATGAATGCTTAAAGGAACCCACTCAAAGGAGAACTTACTGGTATCAGATCTAGTAAATAGTCTACGCAACATTCTTGGTACAAAACAATAATGTGATGGAAATTATGTTATGGGTTACATACCAAGTTTATACCAATTTATCTTGCCGTAATATTCCTTCCATGCTTTCACCACCTTCATTAAGTCTAAATTATTTCTTGAAAAGTTTTCCAAGAAATATTTATCATAAATATTTTGTGGCGAAGGAAAATGATATATTGTTCACAAATCCTTTGTGGTGAATGAACCTATGTTCTCCAATTTGGAGTTCTTGAATTTCCTTTCTGCAATGTTGAAATTATCAATGACCCATATTAGCATATCACTGTATAGTAAGATCTTCGGCCTTGCTGCTATCCTATCGAGAAACAAACATGAAACTTCAAAGTAAGAAGGTTCTAATGAAACTTCCTTATCCACCATTTCTATTTTCTTTAGCTCTTTTATAAGTTCATCTTCAAATAGTTTTTACATGGCTTCCCATGAAGAAACTCCACTGTCCTTGTTGCACGTAGAGTCTAAAAATAATGGAGGCGTGTATGTAGTTTCAGAAATAGAAGCTTGTGCAATTGATTTTCCTTTCTTTGTCATTTCTATTCATATTAATTCCTAAAGTAGTTTTAATAATTCAAGAAAAAACGAGTAAACTCAGATCTAAAATGAGGAGAGAGAAGGGCAAAGAATAGGGTTAAATCAACATAAATCAAAATCTGCTGGTTTAAATTTAAAACGTGCTTCAAGTAAGATATCAATCTTTTTAATAGCTTATGCTTATGTCTATATGCTTTCTTTCTACTATGTTTCTAGTAGTTTATGATCTAGGAGCACTTTGGGTATTCGTTATTTGATAAGATCAGCATTTAGAAGCTATCCATTAACAAAATCGATGATTTCATTTGTTAGATTTGTTTCCTTTGATGTTGCCTTCTCTTCCTGCCTTAACTGCATTTCCTAGTCTTTAAATACAATATCTTTATGAAAATTATCAATTTTGGGGAGATCAACTTTCTTTCCTATATCATATTATTTCGATAGGATGAACTAAGAAAATTTATTTTAAATATTTTCACATTCCAGTCTCCTCTTCACAACTTGTTGAATCAAAACCTTTCTTGTCTCACAATATGAACTATTGGCTGAGTTTTGGTGAAATTTTTTTTCCTACTGCTGCTTCAATTTTGCTTTCCATTAAAGTTCCTCTTTTATAAATTTCTCTTTTTGAAACTGAATTTTCATCTTATCCATCACTAATTCTATCTATGTTTCTTTCTCTAAAATCTATAGTATGTACTTGGTGCTGCAAATTTAGTATTTAAAAATACTTTTGGAATTATGACATTTTCATCTGAATTTGCTTCTTGGAATTAAGATTTTCTTGTTCTAGTGTTCTTTCTGATTCTTGAACATTATCTTCATTTTTTTTGAGAAGCTTCACTTCATTTTCTTTATTGATTGTAGAAGTTGCATATTCGCTACAAATCTATGACAGTTTAGTAAGATGTTCAGAAGGATTGGAAAAAGAGTATTTCCACACAACATCTAATGATTTATTGTCTATAGCAATCATTGTTTCATTATTTATTCTTCTCTTCCTCCTTTTGATTACATCTTTGTGACAGGCTGTAGAAAACATCTAGTGGAGGTATTTCCTCAATTTTCAAAATGATTTCTTCAGTTGGGTAGGCTGGGATGATCTCTTGTTTATGAACCTCTAGTACTAGTTGTGGTGGCATTATATTCTCTACTATATTCTAGGCTCCATCAAGAGTTTGAAAACCTGTCCATTTTTTAGCATCAGGCTTTGGTGGTGGAGGCGTCTCTAGTGCCTTAGTAAAAATTTTCCATTATGTCTTTAAATACTTTTCTTGAGGTCTTACTGTTAGCTCAGGTGTAGTCTAAGCATATTTTGAAGATGATTCAGCTCAGGTGTAGTCTAAGAATCTATCAATTTCTTTAATTACTTTTTCAATTATCTTCTCAAGGCTTTCATTTTTGCTCTCATATTCACTATCAGAATTATCTGAATTCTGAGACTAATTTTATGAATGCTACGAATCATGAATTCACTATTCTTGTGACTCATATTCTGACATGTGTTTAGCTTAATCATCTAAATTGATGTTGGGAGTTTGTCTTCTGACATATTCCATTAATAACAAGTCCAATGGGGCTCTTTCTAGCCTCGTGTTTCTATACTGATTAAAATATTTAAGATCTGCCACTCTGATATTATTGGATGTATTTTTTAACACACCTAAAAAATTATCTACACCTTCAAATAAATCATCGAAGGTATCTTGTTCATTCATGAACGGTTTGAGTTTAAGACTAGTGATAAAATTCTGAACCATATCATTTGGATAAAATTGTCCTCCTGGAATTAAAGCCAGATTCAATGAAGTAATATTTGGAATTTCTTTAGCTATGTGACCTATTTCAAAAATTGAAAAAGTACCACACTTTTCTCGTAAGGTAGGCCAAATGGCTTTGTTTAAATCTCTAATTTTCTTGATTATACTGCTTACAAGAGTTTTCTATGCGATTTCTCTTGCCAAAATTTTATGTGGAACATAGCAGGGTAGGACATGAGGAGAATAAATAATCCTAGAGAATATGATATAAGTAAATTTGTCCTCACTAAATCATTTAGCTATCGGTAAAATATCAACACTGGCTTCTCTGGAAATTGTAGGAATTCCCTCACTAAAAATAATCTAATAGATGGGCAACATAACTCCATGAGAAATTTTGTAAAAATGTAAATGAAATTCAAACTGCCATAGGGCTCTATGATAAATGTGAATTGAGTTAGGGTCTTTTCTTGTCCACTTCCATCCCATAATAGGAAAACTTGAATAGAAACATATAACATCCATGATATATGCACTCATATAAAAAGGGGGAACTATCCTAATGGAAAAGACTCTATTGGATTGTTAATCCATAATGGTTTTGGCCAAGCTATCAGATAAAATGTTCTCCAAATTCATGACAGTTGAATTGATGAATGTGTCAATTAAAGGAGCCCAATCAAAGGAGAATTTACTGGTATCAGGTCAGCGAATTTTCTACACAACATTCCTACTACAAAACAATAAGGTGATGGAAATTGTGTTGTGGGGTACATACAAAGTCTATCCCACTTTATCTTTCCCTGATCTTCCTTCCATCCTTTCACCACCTTCATTAATTCTGAATTATTTCTTGAAAAGTTTTCTAAGAAAGCTTTATCATAAATATTTTGTGGCGAAGGAAAATGATATATTTTTTGCAAATCCTTAGCCGTGAATGAACCTATGTTCTCCAGTTTGGAGTTATTGAATATCCTATCTGTAATGTTGAAATTATTAATGGCCCATCTTAGCATATCAAAGTATGGTAAGATCTTCGACCTTGCCACTATCCTATGGAGAAACGAACATGGAACTTTGAAGTAAGAAGGTTTTGATGAAACTGCCTTATCCATCGTTACTATTTTCTTTAGCTCTTTTATATGTTCATCTTCAAACAGGTTGTACATGGCTTCCCGTGAAGACACTCGAGTGTCCTTGTTGCAGGTAGAATTTGAAAATAGCGGAGGCATGTCTGTAGTTTTAGAAATAGAAGCTTGAGAAACTAATTTTCCTTTCTTTGTCATTCCTGTTGATATTATTTCCTTAGGTAGTTTGATGAATTCAAGCAAAATGAGTAAATTTAGATCTGAGATGAGGAGAGAGAAGGACAGAGAATAGAGTAAAATCAACATAAATCAAAATCTGCCACTTTAAATTAAAACATGCTTCAAGCAAGATATCGATCTTTTGAACTCTGTACCCATTGAATACTATTAATAACCCTTAACACGTTTATAAAATTTGTTATACTCCTTATGAAATATGTCTAATTCAACAATCTACGTCATCAGATCTTATAATGGATGAATTGAATAAGAATCACTTCAAGCACATGAATAACAAATTTTATAGCGCAAATCAAAACTTTTAGAATATACCAATAGTATATGTTTTCACGGTTAATGAAATGCGAAATGTAATCTGCGCAAATCGCACATCGCAATTGATTACAATGGATATAAATTCCCATTTGGTTAGTCATTGCAGAATGTGATATGTGCTAAAGAATCAAATTATTGTGCTTTTCTGATTTTATTGATACATTTGTTCTTCGTTTATTGTCTCATCTAGTCTGACTTAATGCAATTTCTTTTGAATTGTTATAAGTTTTTATTTTAAAGGATGCACAACATGATTTATACTTTAAGGGTTTTTTAAGCTTTTTCAACGGGGATTTTCTATAATTCAAAAGGGTTTAAGCGCTTTATTGCAATTCACAAATCCTATATGTATTTTAACTTTGTTAGCTTTTAAGCTAGCGATTTGTGCTAAGTGCAATTAAATCAAAGAGAAAAAGCCTTTTATTCCTAAATTTTCAGACTTAACGCTAAAAATAAATAATGCTTCTAAAATTCCATTTATTTTTTAAAGGGTTGTCATTTATTTTAATAGTAAATGGGGGTTGTTGTATAGTACAAAAAATCCCAAGTAAATAATAAAATAAATGGATTAGTACTAAAATAAAAGGGTTTTATAAACATAAGGGAATAATATTAAACCTGAGTGATTAATACTAGAAAGTCAAAGTATATCAATACCCTTATATAAATACTTTAAACCATGAAATAAACATGGTTGACCATCCTTGATTTAAATATTGAGACAATATGTGTCACAATGCGATATTGGAGCAAGGATGACCATGGTTGGCCATGGTTGATTTTCATATTTAGACAATCTTTGTCACAATGTGACATTCAATCATGGTAGAGAATGATCGAATATGGCTGAAGATGTTTAACAATGGTTGACCATGGTTTATTTTCATATTGAGAAAATATTGTTCATAATGTGACATTAGACCATCGATTAATATTAAACTGTAGGACTAATATTTAACCCTTAATATTGAGGTTTAATAAACCAAAGGGACTAATATTACCAACCCAAAGAATTATAAAACTCAAGGGATCAATGGTAAAAACCGAATGGATCAACAAAACCACGAAATTATTAATATTATAAACACAAAGCATCAATAAACCCAAGGGATTATAAATATTATAAACAGAAACATCAATAAACAAAAGTGATTATTAATATTATAAACCCAACATATTAGTATTATAAATATGAATTATTAAAAAACCCAAGCGATTAATAAACCCGAAGGATCAACAAAGCCAACAAACTAATATAAAAACATAAGAAACTAATAAACCCTAATAATTAATATTTTAAACTCAAGAGATTAATAAACCCAAGGGATTACTAATATTATAAACCAAAAGTACTAATAAACCCAAGGGCTTAATATTATAAACCCAAGGAATTGGTGAACCCAAGGGATAAATATTAAAAACCTAAGGGATCAATATTAAAAACACAAGATATTAATAAAGCCTAGGAATTAATATTCTAGACACAAAGGATTATAAATTCACATGATGATTAATATTATAAACCCAATGAATTAATAAAATAAATGGATACTCAATTTCAAGATCATTGCAACCAAAGAAAGATCATTGAAATTAAAATATATATTTTGTTTTATTTACATAAAAAAAAATATATATATATATATATATATACTTTAAACACTCTGTCAAAAGTCATTTATCAAATATTCTCTTCCAAAACACAACAGACGGATGATAAAAGGAACCCCACTTCAAATCAATAGGATAATGATCATGATACTTGACACTTTCCAACCAATACCTTCTTTTTTTCCTCCTAGACTTCCTCATCTACACATGCAAGAAGAATTTTACATTTGTTTTCATTTAATGTAGCACATGAAGATGCTCGTCAATGTAGGCAAGATGGAAGCCATGTGTTCTATCGAACTTGTTCTGAAGATACGAAAGAAAACTTATTGTTGTATAAATATTTTCCACCACTTGATTATAATAGATGAAATAATCATTATCCATATCTTCATTTGAAAGGAAAAATGACAAAAATAAAAATTAATACACACACGCACAAACACCTAAGCATACACATATATAGTTATATATACATAACAAATAACACCACATTTTTATTATTGTTAAAAAACGTATTCTTATAAACCTCATGCTACAAAATAACCTAATTCTACATGAACCAAATGATATAAAAATTTCTACAAATATAAACCTCATTACCAATACATATTTTACACATGAAATAGGTGATAAAATGAAATGACTGATACGACCCTTATTACAACAGTCAACAAGGATTCGCATTTTTTTAAACTTAATGTGTAAAATCAAATATCAATAATGTTAGTAATCCTATATGTATATTATATTAATGTTAATTTATATATTAATATGTTTTTTTAATATTAATATCAATGTTTTTGTTCAATATAAACGTTAACATTAAACACACTTTTATTAATATTAAAAAAATTTATCTTGTAAACCTCATTTTTTTTAATACTAAAATACTTTCTCTTATAAACGCATTGTATAAAATAACCTAATGCCACATTAACCAAATGATGTAAAAAATCTCTACAAATATAAATCTAGTGTCATTGAACCTAAATAAAGCTAAAGTTATTAAACCTAATCTTCAATTAAAATATTTACATCGATGTTTAATGTTGATGTTCATATTAATTTATAGACATAATACTTGTTTAGTATTAATATTAAATATCATTAACATTAATTCATAGAAGTATTATTAGACATACTAATTACCAATGCTAATATTGGTAATTTTCGGTATGGTGGCGAAATGTTTCATTTGTGTTGGATATCATTGGAAATATTAATATTAATATAATTCAACACATAATTTTCTTATTCACGATATAATATGAATTCACAATATTAATATCAATATGAAAAAAATATTAAATTGATTTTTAATTATTGGCTCATATAACTGGTTGTTTATGCCTAAATGGTTCATTTTAAACAAAATAACAATATCGACTTAAAAAATAAAAAAATGAAAAACAAGAAAAATGATGTAAAAAACTTTCTCAAATATTACTATGAATATGATGAATGTATCCATCTCATTGATATATGAAAATCAATATTATATTAAATGTAAATAAAGAGGGCAACGAAATCAATTAGAAAAAAAATCTATAAATAGGTCCTCATATTATTAGTTTCATGTCATAGTGATATCGACTTCAAGATTGATTTTTAATGATTGACTTATATAAGTGGTTTTTTATGTCTGAATGGTTCTTTCTAAAGAAATTAAAAATAGCCACTTAAAATAAAAAATTAAATAGAACAACATGAAAAACGATGTAAAAAACTTTCTCAAATATTACTATGAGTATGATGAATTTATTCATAAATAAATAGGACAACAAAATAAATTCAAAAAAAAATTATAAATAGTTCACAATATTATTAGTTGCATGTCATAGGCATATGGACTTCAATATTGATTTTTAATGATTGGCTCATACAACTAGTTTTTTATGTATGAATGGTACATTGTAAACAAAAGAACAATAATCACATAAAAACCAAAAAGTAAATTGAACAACAAGAAAAATGATGTAACAACTTTCTCAAATATTACAATGAATATGATGAATGTATTCATCTCATTAATATATGAAAATAATTATTATACTAAAAGTAAACATAGAGGACAATAAAATAAATTTAAAAAACATTTTATAAATAGGTCACAAAATTATTAGTTGCATGTCATAGTGGTATGTACTTCGATCTTGATTTTTAATGATTGGCTCATATAATTGGTTGTTTTTTCTGAATGGTTCGTTATAAACAAAAGAACAAAATCCACTTAAAAAATAAAAGTAAATTGAACAACATGAAAAATGATGTAAACAACTTTCTCAAATATTACTATAAATATGATGAATATATTCATCTAATTAATATGTCAAAATCACTATTATATTAAAATTAAATAAATAGGACAATAAAAGAAATTGAAAAAACATTCTATAAATATGTAACATTATTATTATTTTCATGTCATAGCAATATTGACTTCAATCGCTCCTCTTCTCTATTCCTAATTGTAACATATGCACTATCTTTCATCCTGGAATAACGTTGAAAAGAGAAAGGAAATGAAATGCGTAAACCATCTATTGATTTCACTCTTGATATGATTGTGAATGTTAGGCCTTGATTCTCTTTATTCTAGATATCAATTTATGCTGTCTCTAAAGTGAATCCATGTCATTTTTGGATTGTAAGAGCCCATGCCATTTTTCTAGGAATTTTTTTTTGATTTCATCTTATCACTCGTGTGATAGGTAAAATGTTTAGAATGTTTTCATCGAATGGAACACCAGCATACTTATAAAAAATAACAGTTATGAACATTGGAAGTTGAGGTGGCTTAGAGGTAGGTGTATAAAATATATCCTTCACATAAACAAGTGCACCATTCACCAAGAAAACGTCAACTCGCAAATTACATGTCAACATAACCTGTTTACCATGACACAACAAAACTTCACTTCCAATTGATCATCATCATAACCATTGATTTATGAATGCCTTGAATTCCTAGAAATACATCGTGCAAATGGAGAATTTAGTGATTTTAACAAATAAATATTATGGAAGGAGACCAAATTATTTTTTGGAAGCATGTGAAATGCTTCACTAAATAAATCCCTTTCTCTAGGATGCAACCTCATATTAGCCCATGACATAATAAACACTCATTCTTCAAGAACATGTTCTGCATTTCTTATGTTATTGAGGACTCTACGAAAAAAATATTGTTTCTTATTATTCCCTTGTTGGTGAAATATTTTGTTAAGAGTGAAAATAATGTTGAAATTTTTCCACAATAATTTCCATATTGCATTACCTACATACAAAGGCTTATCTGTCATAGAAGTTAGCTGGCCAAGGTCACCCATAAGGATGATGTACCTTGCACCAAAAGGATAATTAATTTTCTCTAGAAATGACTCTCTTAATTCAGCATCTATTTCCATGAATAAACTTAATCCTAGAAAGCTCATTTCATCAATCAATATATATCTGATATGCCTAATTTCTTCTTGGAATACCACTACTGATTTCCCCTAAAGTGGTTGCATATATTCAATTGGATTTTTAGAGCTAAGTATATTATTTTTGCATGTATAATAAAATAAGCTATTCGTGTTGGGAAATAAGAAGCAAAGAATTTATTCCATTTCTCAAGAAATTAGAAAGGGCTTCAACACTAGAATGGATAAAGAAAGACTTACCAGTCTCTGGAGTGCCCTAAACGATCATAAGAAGAGCTTCACGAATGTCATATTAAAAAAATTTCCTTAATACAATTTCAGAAGCAAGTCGTTGTTTTTGTGACAATGAATTTGGAGATCAAAATTTTCTATCTGAAATATTAACAATATCACCCCTAGATTTTTCATTCCTTATAAATTAATATCTTCTTCTGCAAAATCATTCAAAATAGTTGTAATTTCCCTTTCAAATATATATCAAAGACCCTTTAACCAAGGCTATGAAGATAAAAAAATGCTCAGATCATTTGGTGAAACCATGTGATAGAAAAGAGTCCATTCTTGAAAATCTTCTGTGAGATTCATTTCCTGGTTAGTGAAATAACTATATTCTTCATCTTCAATATTGTTGACAGTTTATGGATTTCAATCTACTAGCCATGCTCGATATCAGAAATTCCTCCAATTTTCAATTTTGATTTCATTTGAAAGCCCAGTTTTCACACGAATGTTACAAAATGGTTTGTACAAGACCAATTTTTTCAAGAAAAAGGCTTCAAATTCATCTGAAGCCTCATTAGGAATACAATAAAATTGTGTCTAAACCTGAAAAATAGCATGAACATATCTAGGATTCCATGTATCTTGTTTACGCTTGCTATAAAATGTCTAATATCTTGTTATTTCTGTAAAAGATAGATGTTGAAGGAAAAAAGGTATCTTCTGATAATTGTGAAAAAAACTATTCTCAGAGGCACATTACATGCCATCCCTTGAATCTTTCCTCAAAAAATTTCTTCCAACATTTAAGGAAACAAATTTCCAACTACAAAAAACTAGAAGCGACTTAAGAAACATATGACATATTTCTTATGCTCCAATGTCATGGTAAATAATCGTTTCTGTAAGAAACCTTGTGTCTACACCTAAATCATGACCTTCAAAGCCAATATAATTTGAAATTCTAGTTAACATATCATGATAAATTTTAGAACATTTTCTACTTTTGATGCATACTTAGCAATATATTTCAAGATAGCATACGAAGAAAGCAGTGGTTGGCAATCAACCTTTGCCCACCACATTGTTAGAAGGTCAATGTTATCTTCATTAAGTGTATCATCATCTCTTTTTGCCTCATTCTTTTTATTCCTTGATCATCTATGAAAAATATTGATTCATCACAAATATACATTGGAGCATTGTACCGACATGTGAGAATAGTTCCCTTTTTGTGCAAACATGAATCTACACTACACTTTGTGTGCCTTTCGACATGGTTTAACAATTCTTCATAATAATGATGATGATTGTAAAAGAAAATATGATCAGTATTCAATACATAAGGGTCGTCATTGAGGCTTCATGGAACCATTATGTTGCGATGATTTATGTCACGTGGACTCCATCCACTTACATACTTGTCAACTAATATCTTTTTAAGGTGTACATCATAATAACTTGAACGATTAAGTATTTCCATGTCAGGAGTGCCTTGAAACCATAGGAAAACATGGATATGTGCTACACCTCTATGTTTCCACTCAAATCTAAAGAAAATGAAGATAGAGTTACTGCAAACAATATAAATAGAATAATAATAAAAAATTTACAAAGTATAGAAAATAAATTGGACAACAGAAATTTGTACCAGAAGTATTTAGCTTTAAGATATTTTTGGATAACTTCCTCTCAAAATATATTGAATATATGGTGCATAAATGTGGAAAAATTATCAGGGTATTGGATAACATTCTAAATTTTCATAAAATGCTCATTTAAAGAATGATAACGTGAATGTATGGGCATGATTTTATACAACTCTGGCCACTTTGTGTCAGTTGCACCCAATGTAAAAAATAAGTATGATGATCCCAACTAAGTAATAATGTCAGTCAATTCAACCCTAGGCCTGGTCCAGTATGTCATTGTACCACTTAGGGAAGAACCAAACCACATAAGATGTTCAACCAAATTATTATATGGCGAATCAAAAAGTTGGTGACGCAACTATTCCATTGTTGTAGGTGAGTTATCATGTAAATTTTTCTTTACAAAAACTACATCAGTTTCATGGCTCTGATGCCACATTATCATGTACAAAGGTAATATTGGAAACGAGGATGGATTCCAAATATATTTTCATACTCTTAGGACGCTATATTACTATTGTAGTCCCTTATCGTTGTTAGTGTAGCCCCCTTATTGTTATAGTTGTACCCGTGTAACCCGAATTTTGTTATTATTATGCCCTTACATTATTATTGTTAGGTCGGCTATGATTATATTGTGACCCCATGGACTCCTATATATAGAAGGAGGTTTGATAATTTGTATCATCCAAGAATTTTTCATTTATGTAATGTAAAGGAGGTTTCACCCTCAAATTGGCTTATTTATAAGGCATTGAGCTCTCTTTTCTTCTATTTTTGGAGCTGGTTTCATAAAATTTGGTATCAGAGCTTTGGATTCTTCGGTTTCACTACTCCAAATAGGTCATCATGGAATTTTCTCTATAAATTTGTTTCTACAAAGGTTTAGAAGCTAAAATTTTATCACGCGAAGCACAAATATTGAGGAAATTCCTGTAAAAAATTACGTTCTTTATTTACAATATTTTCAGAGATATGGTCTGTGGAATTTAGGGTTTTTTTCAGGCTCCCAAATTTCATCTCAAGTAACAGTGGGAAAATCATCATAACTCTCTCTCTTAGCATTGTATTGGAACTTTGTAAAAAGTGCCCACAAATACACTGACTATAGTTTATTGTGTATCAATTTCCTAGCCGAAGGAGGAAACAATAACACATGGCACAACGTACAATTTTTCTCTACCGAATGAGTCCATAATTAGGTCATTGTGGGAGATTAGACATAACTTTGCCTTGAAGAATCCAAACCAGGTCAAACTTGTGGCATTCGAAAAAATATTCAGAGGCCTATGGCAGTACCAAATTTTAGATATTAAAGATCCGAAATAACAGAGATAATTAATTTTCAATATCGAGCTCCTCGAAAGAAAGAAAAATATGTGTACTTTTTTTCCAAATTGCATAAGTCTTGTTTGAAAAATCAGTTTGAATTGATTCCAAGGGAATATTGTAGAATAGATATCAGTATTGGGTTCTAAAATTTTCACTAAAAATAATTCAACACTCATCAAGACTTGAGAAGGCTCTACTATGACTCATGAGGACGAAGAAGTGCAACATGCGATATCAAAATTAAAAGAGCAAGTGCACCAAATTTCTCTCTTGCAAAGAGCAACAAAAAATGAAATGGATGTTTTGAATAAAGGCATGGAAGCTAAGATGGATGGTTTGAAGAAATGAGTGGAATATAATATTAATGGCATGGAAACTTTCATGGAAGTTAATATTGATGACATGGAAGGTAAGATCGAAAACATGAAGAATGATCTAAAAGAAGATAGGAAGGTTTGACAAAGTTAATATAAGAAATGTTTCCTAATGTCGAAAAGATAGTAGAGGAAACTAATGATGATAAAAAAATAAATGTTTGTCATGATTTCATAAAATATAATGTTGAATGGAAGACCCACCATATTCCAAAGATAGATATGAGGATGTTTGATGGCAAGGATCCCGTAACATGGATACTACAGATGGAGCAATATTTTGATCTGAATAATGCGCAAAACACACAAAAGGTACACATTGAAACTTTATATTTAGAAAAAATACATTTGTATGCTATCGATGGCTTTTCTCTCGTAAAAAAAATTTCACTTGGTTAATTTTTACGGAGAAAATGATAGCACATTATGATGATACAAAGAGAAACACCTTTTTTAGCCAATTGATAAATATCAAACAAAAGGGTTTAGTGGGGGAGCACATTGAGGACATCCAAAAATTGAATATAATGGTAACTGATATTCCAGAGGAACACAAGATTGATGTCTTCGTAGGGAATTTAAAGGATAACATCCAACATGAGGTTCGTGTTTCAGAACCTAATTCATTACAAAAGGCACTCAGGTTGGCAAGAAAAATTGAATGTAAAATTATGGCAACAAGGAAGAGTATCACTCACATCTATAAAGATGGAAGTATTGCTACTCCTAGACTTCGACAACCTAGAAGGTTGACACCACAAAAATTTGAATAAAAAAGAGAAAAATGGCTTTGCTATAGTTGTGATAGAAAATACACTAATGGTCATAACTGTGATGAGAAGACATTATTTTACATAGATTGTGAAGAGGATGAGTAAAATGAACAAGAAACTTCAAAAGAAGAGGATATACAATAGGAACCAATAGTAGAATAAGAAGAAATGAGTTCGACCAGATCGTGTAATGCATTGGCAAGAATTACCACTCCTCAAACTCTCAAGATAGAAGGACATATCACGAAGAAAAAGGTAATAGTGTTGATTGATTTAGGTAGTACCCATAGTTTTATTCATTGTAAGGTAGCCAAGGAATTGAATTGTTTCCTGTACCTAGCACCAGAATGTCAAGTGATGATTGCAAATGGAGGAACTATAAATTTCTTTGGAAAATACCAGAATCTCAAGCTGGGGAATATGTATTGAATAGTCCAATGCTTTCCATTCCAATGGTAGGTGTTGATGGTGTACTAGGAGTACAATGGTTACAATCTTTGGGTACTATAGCATTTATTTTTCAAGAACTTTCTGTTAAATTTTTTTCAGAAAGAAAGGAAGTCGAATTATGGGGTATCACAGGGAAGCTGAGAAAGATAATAAGCTCTAATGTCATGACAAAGATTTTGGAGAAATAAAAATGAGGCGTAATTACAAAATTATTCTCACTAGAAGTTCCAACATCAAAATCACCTATTTCTCCATATCTCCAAAAAATATTGGACAATAATTCTAATATTTTTGAAACTCCCAAATGACTTCCACCTATTCGTGATCATGATCATGCTATTCGTTTGATTCAAGGAAGTGTTCCTCAAAACATTAGGCCTTATAGATATCCTTATCTCCAAAAGAGAAAAATTGAACATATGATTGCAGAAATGTTATAGGTTGGTATAATTCAACTTCGTCAAAGTTATTTATTTGCTCTAGTAGTATTGGTGCAAAAGAAGGATGGATCATGGCTCATGTGTATGCATTATAGGGAGCTCAATAAGCTCACTATTAAATATAAATTTCCCATTGTTGTGATTGATGAATTATTGGATGAATTACATGGAGAATTTTATTTTACCAAGTTTGAACTTCATTCAGGATATCATCAAATTAGAATGAAGACCGAAGATATTCCAAAAAAAACATTTTGAAATCATGAGGGTCATTATGAACTTTTGGTCATGCCTTTCGGCCTTACCAATGCAAATTCTACATTTCAAGGGTTGATGAATTACATTTTTAGACCCTTCCATAGAAACTTTGTGCTAGTACTTTTTGATGATATACTAATCTACAACAGTTTTTGGAAGGATCATGTTGAACATGTTGACAGGACACTCAAACTATTGGAGCAAAACAAATTATATGAAAAAAGATCCAAATGTTTCTTTGGAGTACAAGAGGTGGAATATCTGGGTCATATTGTATATCATGAGGGTGTTAAGCTAGACACTAACAAAATTAAATCCATTAAGGAATGGAAATTCCCCACAACCATAAGGTAGTTTCGAGGATTTCTCAGCTTAATAGAGTATTATCGCAAGTTTGTTAAGATTTATGGGAGTATAACTGCACCTCTAACAACATTATTGAATAAATATGCATTTTCATGGACTCCTGAAGAAACTAAGGCCTTTGAACATCTAAAAGAGGAAATGTGCCTGGCACCGGTCTTAGCTATGCAAAACTTCACAAAAACCTTTATTGTGGAATTGGTGTTGTTTTAATGCAAGAAGGAAGACCCATTTCTTTTAAAAGTCGTCCAATCAAAGGAAAGTATTTACAGAAAGTTATTGATGAGAAGGAAAAGTTAGCAGTAATACATGCACTAATTAAATTGCGACATTACCTAATGGGAATACACCTGAAGGTAAAAAATGATCATGATATAGTTAAACACTTTTTGGAACAAATACTATCTTCAGAAGAGTAGCAAAAATGGGTCAAAAATATGTAATCATCTACAAAAAAGTGAAGCTAAATGTTGTTACAGATGGACTCTCAAGAAATAATGAAGAGGTCGAAGCATTGCATTCTGCCATTTCTATTATCCAACCATATTGGATAACTGAATCAAGGGATGAATGGAAGAAGGATGAAGAAGTATGGACACTCATTCAAAAGTTGCAGCAAGATCCTAGTACATCTGATACATTTAATTAGAAAAATGATTTATTATGGTACAAAGATCGCTTATATATTTGTAATAATTCACAACTAAAACATAAGACTATTTTGGAATTGAGCACTTCTCCTTTAAGAGGACACTCAGGATTTTTTTTAAATTACCACAGGGTGAAGAAATATTTTTTTTTGGATGGCCTTAAATCTGATATTCAAATTTTTTTGGTGGAATGGCTGGTTTTCCAACAAAATAACGTTGAGACAATTAAGACCCCTATTATACTACAACCTTTATCAATTCCAAGTCAAAGTTGGGAGGATATTTCAATGGATTTTATCATAGGTTTACCTAAGTCAGAAGGAAAAAGTGTCATCATGGTGGTAGTTGATAGAATTACAAAGTATGCACACTTTTGTGCATTATATCGTCCATTTAAAGCAAGTAAAATTGCTACTCCATTTATGGAAACCATTCAAAAGCTACATTGAAACCCAACGATTATTGTAAGCGACAGAGATCCCATTTTTACTGGAAATATTTGGATGAAATTATTTTCTTGTTTGGGTACTCAACTAGCTCATAGATCATATTATCATCCTCAATCCAATGGTCAAACTGACATAGTGAATAAATGTTAGAAAGGATATCTTCATTGTTTTGTATATGATAAACAAAAACAGTGGTTCAAGTGGTTACCTCTCGTTGAATGGTGGTATAGCACATCCTTCCATACTGCAACAAAAATGACCACATTTATGACACTTTATGGATATCATCCACCATCCATCACATCATATTTAAGGGAAAATTCTAAGGTTCAAGCAGTCAAATATCACATCGAGCATCGACAAGAGGTTCTCCAACTCTTAAAGGATAACCTAAATCTCGAACAAAATAGAATGAAACAAAAGGCAGATCAACATCGCGGCAAGAGAAATTTTGATGTAGGAAACTGGATATTTTTACTGCTACAACCATACAAAAAAATGTCCCTCAAGCAAGCTAAGAAGGATAATAAATTATTTCCAAAGTACTATGGTCCTTATAAGGTGTTGCAAAATATTTGTACTATGGCATACAAACTGGAGCTTCCTTCTTTTTCACGAGTGCATCAAGTTTTCCATGTTTCATGCTTAAAAAAGGTTATAGGTGAAAAAATTTCAGTTCAAACAATATTTCCATAACTTGATGAAGAAGGATAAATCATATTGGAACCTGAAGCAGTCATGGAAAGAAGAACTTGACAACTACAAAATCGATCAATTTCAGAGTATCTCATCAAGTGGAAGAACTTACCCACTCAAGATTCTACATGGGAGGATGAGAATTTTATATAGAAGAACCCAGAGGTAGTCAAGCATTAAGGAAAACAATTTTTTTAAGGAGAGGGGCATGTTAGGCCCCTATATTACTAATGTAGTTCCTTATTGTTGTTAGTGTAGCCCCCTTACTGTTATTGTTATACCCCTGTAACCCCAATTTTTTTATTATTATGACCTTACATTATTATTGTTAGGTTGACTAGGATTAAATTGTGACCCCATGGACTCCTATATATATAAGGAAGTTTTGTCATTTGTATTAACCAAGAATTGTTATATAAGAAGATGCAGTGCATACTTATGAGGTTAAGCACTACAAACATGTGGTTGCAACCAATCAGCATCACACATGGGGAACAATTCGGGGAATGCCATATCTAATAACCCTTATATATTATATTCATTGACTAGAGAGGATTCAATATTGGTCCATTTGATTTCTAAAACAAGTGAAGAATCAAAATTATCAATAAATGCTCGAATTTGTTCCACTTCTCTCTCCTCATTTGGTAGGTAAGTAAAAAAATAAGAAGGATGAGAGGGAACACGATCATTAGGAAGCCCTTAATTATTATTTGCATTTATCTCATGTTATTCAATATCATAATCAACAAATTTAATCCTAGAGGAGACATTTGTTCATCTTTCGGGTAGAGAATTCATGGAATCATAGTTAATTAAAACACCTTGATAATATTGATCAGGTTGGATTTTGAAAAGTAATCTATTCATCATTGAATATATTTTGAAATAACATTCATAATATTTATACTGAGTGACATTTCTCCTCACAATTAGAATGTTAATACCATCAACATATGAGGGAAGACATTGTACACTTGTAGAGATATCTTGAGGAAAGCTAATTGTGTGGCCACTATACTTATATTTCCCACCTTGAGCGTGTATCACTTGTGAAATAGTGTTCACATGTGCTATAAGAATTTGTCCAACTTGAGTAATAACTCTTAAAATATGAGGTTTCTCACTAGGATCCATGTTATTATATCAAGAAAAATGATGGGAACCTCTTTCATTCTTACATCATCTGTAAATAGGTGCTTCATAATATTTTAAAACATGGATTTGAGGATATGATTCTTGCAAAATGTGGCACATCTAGACAATTGACAAGCTATGTATCTTTGCTCGAAACATTTTATACACTGAAATAATTGTTTTCATCAAAATGAATATCATTTCTATCAATTAGAACATTTCAAGAACCATTTGGAACAGTAAAATTTCTTCTGAAAAGTACTTCATCTTCAACCACATGAGATGCCCTTCTAAAATTTGAAACATGTGGAATGGATCTATGATAGGGCCTTTCCAAATTTATGGTCTACATTTCTAGAACATGAGAGGATGAAATGGTGTCTTTATCATAAAACCTTATAAAATTCAATTCACTACTAATTATAAATCAAAATATAAAAAATAATGAAATCCATTCAACATTTACATGTTTGGCATTGTGGATGAATGTTATTATTGGTTCATCTTCTCTTCTAACACAAGTGGATGGAACATTCAAGGAGTTAGTTTATGTGCCTCTATTCAAATGACGTGTTTCCTATTCAAGAAAAATAGAATACATGATAAAATTAAATGTCCAACCAAATAAAGATTCAAAAATGAAAAAACAAACCAAATACATTGAAATTTTACCTTAGTTTGAAAAATTTATGTTTTTTATTCCGTTTCTCAACTGGATCTAATGAAATCATTTTTTTTCTATAAAATCTTAAAAAATACAATTTCCAACTTAGAAAAAAAAATCAAATGAGAACAAAATCAACTGCATTGAATGTTTATATTTGTTTGGTGATGTGGATGAACGCTATGATATGGTTCCTCTTCACTTATAACCATAGTATATGGAACATATACTAAGCTAATTTGTATGCCTCTATTAAAATGAGGTATCTCCTCTTCGAAGAAAATAAAATACATAATAAAATTAAATGTCCAACAAAGTTAAAATTCAAGATACGAAAAAAAATCAAATGCATTGTACATTAACATTAGTTTGGAAATTCGATTGTCTAGGAGAATGCACACAAAAGGTTTTGACTTGCTTCATATTCACTTCTGGGATTAGTATATGGAACACATGGGGAGTGTATTTCTACACCTATATTAAAATGTGTTCTATATTGTTTTAGGAGAAGAAAATACCTTAAAATAAAAGGAAAAAATATTGTAAATAGATGAATATAATAAAACAACTAGTATTGAAGCTAAAATCCATTGTTACATCTAGAATGTTGTCTAGGATGACTAATTCTCTTGGCTGGAAAACATTACTTTGATAAGGCGGATTGTAAGATCTAATGTTCCGAGTGCTTGTCTCCAAATTATCAAACAAATGGTCAAGTAATCTATCATTCAAATCATCAAATAAAATAACATCACTTCCTGCACCATGGAAGTTTTTCAACCTTTCTCCTTGCTCAAAAATTTCATTTACTGATACAAAAGGGTTAGAGTGAACATTTTCATCGACATTGTCGACATGATGATATTCCCGATTGCAATATGTTTACCCAATATTGTGAACATTGTTGAGAGAGCAACGACCATGAAAATTATTTTGATGAGGAAAAAATTCAGAGAATGATTTATCAATAGTAAATTGTATTTCCATTATATCATCCATACTACGATACTTATGAGAAATTGAAAAAAAAAAATGAAGAGTGATTTTACTAGTTTTTCTATAATATGTAGCTCTCCTACGTTGATCAGAAACTAATTTGGGGGAAAAATTTTACTAAAGCTTAAAAGTTCTCAGAATCACTCGGAGTCTGAATGAATGGATATGTATCGCCTTCCTGATTCTAACACACTTAATTTCGCTCAAAACAGAGTTTGTATGAGAATGTTAGAGAGATCCATTCAATTGCACAAATAGGAAAATTTTGGTGACATGGATGCTAACTAGGCATCCGTAGTGCCCAGTTAGCAAAAATGGTATTCCAATGAATATTCCCATATTATTCCCCCACAGGTGGAATAATCAGATGTTTCCAAGTGGAATTTCCATATTGGTTGAAAGTATGGTTCGTTGTCACAATGTGATTGGATGTGGGAAGACCAATTAGGTATTGATGGCTAGCCCAGAGGCCACCACGTACCCCCCCAAATGTAGAGTAGCAGTATATGTTTGGTGGAAAAATTTATATGGTGGATGGGCAGAGGTCTAGCTCAACGCTGTGACCTCCCCCACACAAACAGAAAGACCAACTGCCTCTCCTAATCCATGGGTCTTAACATATATGGGATTCAACATTTATTTGAAGTTTCAAATGGTTAACAGAGGGTGTAAAGTAGGGGCAAGCACGAAGTCCATAGAACTATGGGATATAACCTATGGCAAAGGGAAAACATTAATGAGGGGATATTTAAACTTTAAATGCAGGTTAGTTTAACCCCTAAACTAGGTTTAAATGTTAATCACATTTCTCAATGCAGATTACTACAATCACGCTTAACACACCTAATATTTAGTTAAACTACACTTATATTTAAACTAATTCAATTTTAATATGGTGGTTAAGTTAGTAGAGTCTACCAATTTCAGCGGGGCATCCAGTTTTGTCATGCTTAATTGGAGTTTCTCCAATTTTGGAGGAGCTTTTCTAGGAGAAACTAAAGAATCCATTACTTTGACATTATTTGACCAAATCAGGCTCAAGAAGAGTCTATCCTAGATATTTTGGATGCTTTGAGCATGATGGTGCAAGTTTCGGAGGCATAGGAGCAGTTATTAAGTGATTTTCCCACTTTGAAGATTAAATATGCCAAGGGCCACTAGGAGAGGAGGTAGTGTCTATTTCACTTAAAAATCATTTGTAGAGCTAGAAGAGGCTAATTAGGTATTTTTGGGTCTCCTGAATCAAATGGAGCAGGTTGTAGAGACATTGAAGTAATGTAGGTGCATGTATTCAGATAATTGACGATTAATCGAAAGAGGGCCAAGCCATTGAAGTAGGTCCAAGGAGACGTATCCCAGGAGGGGTGAAATCCTTTATCAGCTCTATGTAATGTGTTTTTTGTGCATTATTTATCTAAAATTTACTTGATGTATATGTGTTTGAAAAAATAAATTACCTCATGAATTTCCCATAAAATACACATAAATTTGACACATAAACCCTCTCATAAAATTTGGCTATATGATATGATACTTAAGAACACTTTTATTTTATACTAATGAGGAAGCCAAAACAAAAAGACTATTTTTTCCATTTTTAGATCAAGTTGGTATCAGAGCACAATTTAGTTCATTTCAGCCCAAGTTTATCGGAGGGTTTTCCAAGGTTAGCTAGAAAACTAGCTATTGGTTTTGTATTTGTGCAAGAAAATTTTAATTGTGTGCAAGATTATGTGTGTAAGATGAAGATAGGAGAAGGTAAATATTGAGGACCCAGCTCTCAAATAAAAAAAATAAGCTTTTAATGAATTACAACTGTGATGGAAGCTTCATTAAGCATTATTTGTAATACATCTTTCTCAGAAAGACTCTTTGATGAAGAGATGTTGGAGAAGCTCTTCATCATGAAAGATACAGTGCAAGAGATGTTTTAAGATAGAAAGGAGAGCACTATAATTCAAGAGAATTTGATGGCCATGAAGGAAGAGAAGGAAAGCTTCTTGAAAATATGCATGAGATGGATACTTAGCTCCATATTTCAAATGTAACACTAGCGAAGTATGTGCATGAAAATGAGGTATGAAATTCAATTTTATCTTCAATTTCCTCTCAAGATAATTTTTTTGGTTCTTTTGAAAGACACACTAGAGGAATATGGTCCAAATTATGATGAATATGGGCTATGAAGGTTAAGGATTTGAGAAACATGCACAAGGCATAGTTGAGCCAATTGTTGTTGAAGAAAGGCCTAGGTATTTGGATCTTGGTTATGAACAACATGATGGAGAATGCTCCGAATCCAAGGAGGCACATGTATCTTTTCCAAGAAATACTTTCATTACATTTTCATTACCTCAAGCTTGTGATGTTTATGGTCATGAGGAATGAAAAAGTTTTATGCCTACTTTGCAAGAATATTCTCATAAGCATGCAACTAAGGGAAATGGAGAACAAGAGGATGTTTAAATCTCTAATGGAATTTAAGCCATTGTTGGTACTCTGAATAGAGTTAATACCTCATCAAATTCACATCCTTCAGAAGGTGACAAAGGTGAATGTGCAAGGTATAAATCTGCCTTTAATCAAGTTGCTTCTAATTATGATAAACATGTAAAATCCTTACATAATATTTGGAGAAAAATTTCATGTTCCATTTTTGGTTTGAATAACCATAGTATTTCTAGGTGTTGGAAGAAGTTTTCCATACATAGGAAAAATTCAAAAAAAAGGAGACAGAAAGCCAAAGGTCCAATGGACAATGAAAACCATGTTAAAAAGAAGATGCAATTATTTTTCACTCATTGCCATAAGCAAGGTCACCTTGTAGACAAGTGTTTGAATTTGTATCCAACAAGTCGTCCACATCATTTGAAGAAGGTGGAGAGAGATTTTGAAATGAATGGAAAGGAGGATTCCATAATTGATGTGGATCAGGATGATCCACATGATGAAGTGCAGCTGAAAGAAATTCCATTGAAGTGGTTTGGAAAAATATGGCTACATTTCTCAACAAATTAAGTCCTTACATTTATTTTGATGATTGATGCATTTCTTTGCCAATTGAATGCATTTATTTTTTCTTTAAAGTATGTCATTTATTGCATGAATCAAGATGTTGGAAAAGTAGAGGTATGTTGAATCACTTAGATGCAACAAAGATGACAATTTTTAGTTGCAATTTGTATGTGAATGCATTACTTTTTCTCTAGAATGCAAGTTGCATGTTTAGGAAAGGAAGGTGTTTGAAAGTTGAGTATGTTGACTAACTTTGTTGGAGAAAATTTTTTCATTTCAGCTCTTTAAGTACTTGTACATACCAATGGGATTCTTGTACTTTTGATTTTACTTACGAGAGAGTTGAGCATTGTATACATGACTGACAGTTTTTGTGTGTGAATAGTGGAATTTTTTATAGTTTTAGTGTGCCTAAACATGCATGAGTGATTGAATTGTGTTATTCAATTTATTTCTTTAAAATGTATGCTTGTCAACTTGAGAATGTTGATCATTCTCACATGTATGAGTGTCAAATTGTGTTGGTTGATTGATTGTTACCTATATGTTTTATCAACTTGGTATAGTTCATTTCGTCTCTGAGGATTAACGCAAGATGTTGACGAATTCTTTCATGAGATGTGAAATTTTTTTTGTTTTGGAAAAGTAATCGTCAATTTGTTGTACATGCTTTTGTTTGAGTTTAGATTCAATGGTTTGAAGAGCCATGTTTTGTCAACTTGTATTTGGTCGATGGGTTTTTACACCAAGATGTAAGAATGCATGTCAATGTTCATAGGATGTGACATTTTTTGCTTTGAAGGATCAAAACGAAGAGGTTGTCAAGTTGTGTTTCTTGCATGATGTATTTTTCAAGTTAATGGTTTTGCTTGTGATAAGATCTCTCAGGATTTTGGAAGGTCCACCCTTGAGCGAGAGGCTCATGATTTGTCTTCATTCTCAAATCTTGGCGTGAGCAACATGTCAATAATAGATGATGATGGAATCAGGAAACAAAAAGTGGACAAGATGCATAAAGAGTTTTCAGCCAAAATAGCAGCCATTCTACACCATTTTATGTGTTGACGCAAAGAAGCGAAAGACATGCAAATGCACTATTCCATATTTGGAATTTGGAATCGTGGAGGTAAAAATAATGGTCATTTATTTTCTTTTGATTAATGATATTGGAACTCCTTGTGGTAGTTCATTAACATGGGATTAACTTGGAAAACTGGTTTCCAAGGATAAACTTGCATCAAATGCATGTTTGGGCAAAGGACGAACGTGATTCTCAGTGGGAAGGCCACCAGTCAGCTTTCCAAGCAAAGAGGAATCACTATGATATAGAAAGGTGTTTAATAAGTCAGCAAGCAACCAACAAACGTTGGATTGGGTCAGCAGCGAAAGGAGGACATTGGCTGAAGTGCTAAGTCATTTGCATAGAAAGGAATTTTAGTGAACCAAAGTGGTTGCCATGGAGATTTTTCAAAGTAGAATCAAGTTGACATAACTTAGAGAAGAGACGAGTATTAAACTCTCATTAGATAACCAGCTTGTGTGGGACCAAAAACCTTTCAGTCAGAAGTAGTGATCATAAACTGAGTTGGGGGAAAAAATTGCTAGAAATTCAAGGTGCTCAAAATCGCTCGAAATTTAAACAAATGGATAGGTCACGTCTTCCTGATCCCATTGCACTTCGTTTTTCTCAAAACACAGTTCATATGAGAAAGTTAGTGATGTTTTCAATTGAAAAAGCATGTAAATTTTGGTGACAGGGATGTAGACTAGGCATATGTACAACCCAGTCAGAAAAAGGAATATTATAAGGAATATTCCTTGGAATATTCTCAAAATATTCCCCCTAGGTGGACCAATGAGATACTACAAAGTGGCATTTCCACATTGGTTTAAATTATGGTTCATTGTCGCAATGTGATTGGATGTGGGAAGACCAATTAGGTTCTAACACTTGGCTAGCTCAAAGACCCCCACGTGCCCCTCCAAAGATAGAACGGAAATATATGTTTGGTGGAGAAATTTTATATGGTGAACGGGTAGAAGTCGGGCTCGACCCCGCAACCTCCCCCACACAAACACAAATACCTACCGCCTCTCCTTAGCCATGGGTCTTAGCCTCTATGAGATTGAGTATTTATTTGATGTTTGAAATGGTTAACGGTGGGAGTAAAGCAGGGCCTAGCCCTGAGTCCACAGAACCATGACATATAACCGATGGCAGAGGGCCAATGTTAATGAGCGGAGATTAAAAATTTAAATGTTTGTTAATATAACCGTTAAACTATGTTTAAGAACTAATCACATTTCTTAATGTGGATTAAGATAACCACGCTTAATGCGCATAATATTCACGTAAATTGCGCTTATCTTTAAACTAATATCAGTTTAATATGGCGGTTAAGTTGGCATATGCCGCCAATTTCGGCGGGACCTCCAATTTTGTCAGGGTTAACTAGAGTTACTCCAGTTTTGGAGGAGATTTTCTAGGAGAAACTATAGAAGCCATATATTTTTCATTATTCGACCAAATTAGGCTCATAAAGAGTCTATCCTAGATTATTTGGATTCCTTGAGCATGATGGTGTAGGTTGCAGAGGATAGGAAAAATTCTATAAGTGATTGTTTCACTTTTAAGATTAAATATTCATAGTGCCACCAGGAGAGGAGGTCATGTATGCTTCACTTAAAAACTATTTGAAGAGCCAAAAGAGGCTACTTAGGGGTTTTTGGGTCTTTGAATCCAATGGAGAAAGTTGTAGAGCCATCAGAGCACTGTAGGTGCATGTGATCGTATAATTGACGATTAATCCAAAGAGGGCCAAGAAATTGAAGTAGGTCCACAGAGACGTAGCCCAGCAGGGGTGAACTCATTTATCATCTCCATGTAATGTGTTTGTTTTGTATTATTTCTATGCAATTAAATTGTTGTATACGTGTTTTTAAAACTAAATAACCGCATGAATTTCTCATAAAAGACACATAAACCCTTTCATAAAACTGGCTATTTGAGATGATCCTTAAGCACACTTTTCTTTTATATTGATGAGGAAGCTAGCACAAAAAACTACTTTCTCAATATTCATATCATACACTCATTTATTTCTTCCTTATTTTGTTGATACCATTAACGACGAATTTTGTTAGACCTGTCACGAGAACCTCATGGCATATTTCATTTTCTTCTACACTTACTTGCGCCTTCAGATGACATGTCTATAACGAATAATTAAATATTTATAGTACAACCATAAGCATGGAATAATAACATATTTAACATAGAAACAAACATAGAAGCATGAAAAAGGCACACACAATTTTTTTTCTTTTACCGCCATATAAAAACATTGAAAGTGTATAGGGTATTTTGGAAACCATCAAATATTGTCAAAATATATAAGCATTTTTTTCAAACCATATAAACACAATTCAAAAATATTTTGATGTGTCATAACTAATTTAGAAAATAAAAGAAAAATGGATGAATTTATTTATACCATATTAACATAATATAGTGAAACCAATAATATTGGAACACGATACTATAACAATTATATGAATTCAAAGTATATTTGAATATTTGGAGCTATATATTATTAAGATACAAATGTAATTATTAAATTATGCACAAAAATATAAAATGTTTGCGAACCATTTAGAACCAAGTAATAGAAATAAAGGGTATAACATAATTCATAGTAATTATAATTATACATGCAAATAAAAATGAAAAGCATCCAAACACTTTTACATGTAATTAGGAAAACTAAGAGCATATAATATGTAATATTTTTTAGCAGATTGCAATGGGATTAAATATCCAAAATCTTATATATACCCATATTCCTGAAATTCTGGCAGGGTCCATATATATATATATATATATATATATATATATATATATATATATATATAGAGAGAGAGAGAGAGAGAGAGAGAGAGAGTCGTAATTTTAAAATACTCGCATATACAGCCAAAATATGTAAATTATATAAAGCGGAAATATTTACAAATGAAAATATTTTTCAAAAATTGTAATAGAACTAATAGCCTAAGAATCTATATCCATATCTATATGTCGAATATCATTAGAAGAATCCACATGGGGAACAAACGCACAAACATTTCCTGACTCGATTAGATCATTGCAATCCTACACCGTTGGACACCAAAACCCAAACATCATCATGTCATATAATAGGAAATAAACTTCACTATAGTTTCACATAAGAAAAATTTCATAGGTTGTTTGAAATGGAAGACAATTAGGATATTTTCTATTTATATTTCTATAAATTTCTTCCAACAACTTCCATTTGAAGCCCCACTCATCTTCAAAGTAGTCGGTTCTTCGTGGAACACACAGTTGACCGAATTGGAAATTCCCTACTTCTTCAATTGGTTATACAGATGTGGAGCCATAATTGATAATTCATACCAACTAATTTCTGTATATTGCTAGTGACAGACACCATATGTTAGTGATTGGAACAAATGAAAAACCCCATTCATTTTTTTGATATCGAACCAATAGATGGTATACCCATAATGAAGATAATCTTCATATTCCTTGTCTCAATATAGCCAAAACAATTTAGCTTTATAAAAACATGTCATTCTTAGCAGGCTAACTACCACCAAATTAAATTTTAGCTCCTCTGCCCTCTCTCAGTTCCTTTCTCTTCCTTACTTTCTCTCCCTTTCTCTCCCATCTCTCTCTCTCTCTCTCTCTCTCTCTCTCTCTCTCTTCACCATCCATCTCTATTACAATATCCCTCCCTCTATCCTTTTCTCTCCTTCTCTCCCCCCTTCTCTCCATCTCGCATTCTTTGTCTATTTATCTCACCCCCAAACATATGCACTCTTTCTCCATCTCTCCCTTGTCACACCTTCTTTCTCTCCACTTCTCACTCTCTATGTTTTCTTCTTCCCTCCCTCTCTCCCCCTCCAACTCTGTCTCTATGTCCATCCCTCTCTCGTCTTCCCCCCTCCCTCTCTCCTACCCTTTCTCAAGACCTATTAATATCATATGTTTATTACTATTAATAAAAATACAACATGGTTTGCTTATATATCTTTTCCCTAGTACAATAATTTTATTAATTATATCAATTATATTAATATTAACATTATCAGTATTAATAAATCATTAACCAATATTAATAAAATTAATATTATTAGGGTTTCATTCACATTAATAGAGATATTTATGTTTAATATTTATAATATTAATATTAATATTAATATTAATATTAATAATTTCTATGTCAATTTTAAACATTTACATTTATTAATGCTTATTTAATATTAATAAAAAATATAAATATTGAACTTAATGATAAACATAAATATTAAACTTTCTATTTTGTTGACACCAACTCTATAAAATCTTAAAATCTCTTAAATTTATGAAATCTAAAATATCAAACATGGTTGCTTTATATATTTTTTGCTAATAAAGTAATTATATGAATATTAACATTAGTGATATTAATAATATCAATAAAAATTAATTAATTGTTTTCATTTTAAGATTATTTTAAAAGAAATAACAATAAATAATATTAAAAAAAGAAAAATAATCATTTAAAAAAAACTAAATAATATTAATGAAATATTAAATAAATAAATAAGAAAAATTTAATGTATTGATCTATAATTTAATAAAATTGTGACATGAATAATTATGATAAAAAAAGTTAAAAATATAAATTAATCTACAAAATTATAAGATATAAATGAAAAGTATATTTGAATGATGTAAAAGTATAATTGAAATCATTCGACAACTAAAAGTGTGGTCATTCGACAACCGTCATGAAAATTTGATTTTGAAAACTACAAATTTTGAAAATACTCATAATCAAAATAGTTAAAAGTCACACACATTTCACTTCACTCATGATAAGATTTGTAAAGGTGGATTTTACAAAGTTATGGCCTCTCTCCCAAGCCCACATCGGAAGGTCACTAAAGAGAAACGAATGGAAATGTTTCATGATGAATGAACTATGACAATTGTGGTAAAAATGATACATAGTGTATAAAAACCCAATTTCGTACCATTTTCTCTTTTTAACACAAATTACTGAGAGAGTAGACGGGGAACGCTTCTGCACATAAATTAGTGTGGCAGAAGCAAGAGTATTTTTATATTTCAGTAGAAATTAGGATTTTCCATATTGTGATTTTTTATTTATAATTTTTTTCAATGGTATTATAGAATATTTGATCATGTAATATATGTGTTTTTTCAAAACTATGTGAAGTTGTATTCACATTATAATTCATATTTGAATAGATGAGTAATTTAATATTATGTTTATAAATTATAAAATTTATTTTGATAAAAAATAAATTTTCAATTAGAAATTTGTTGTTTATATAATTTTATATTTTAATGATTATAACATTATTCTATTGTTTTCCAAAATTAATTTTACAAATTAAAAAATATTGCATTTTCAATATTACATTTTGAATGGACGAAAATATAATTTAGGAATAAAAACTAAAAAAAATATAGAATTATAAAAAAAATTAATAAACAATTTTGTACATTTTTAAATTTAAAAAAATATATAATTGTATTCCCTAAAGCCATAGTTTTTGTACCCAACCATGTGACGGTCACTTAAGAGAAGTCGGTGGAAACCCCGCAGGAATGAACTATGAAAGGTATTCAACACTATAATACAAATAAATGAGGAGAGTGGATCTGGAGATAAATGGGATGGAGAAGCAACACATTTTTATACTTGGGAATGAAGAAATATTAAAATTATATTTTTCTATATTGTGTTTGTTTAAAAACATCAAAATTTTGAATTTTGAATGCACGTGATTAATTTTGCATGGAATGTGTAGGTATAAACACTAACATACTTGCATTAGGTCCAACAATATTTCAGATCATGGATTAAGAGTTGGAATTTTTTTTATAGTAGAGGTCATTAAACATAAACCTAAAAAGACAAAATTATGTGCAATTACGTTAGCAATTTTGGATGAATTTTTATGTATATGGGAGTTTTAACATCATTATCAAGCAAGATTTTGTACTAATATTTAAGGAAAGTTTTAAGGGCTAATTTTCTATGCTTTTTAAAAAAAAAACAAAATTCGTTAATTTGCATTTTTTCTAAAAAATATTCGCTCAAAATTTATAGTATAAAATTATTCTACTTTAAAAATCACCAAGATTTTATATTAGAGACTATATAAAATTATTAAAATTTTGAATACTTTTACAAAAACATTGCCAAACATTTTACAAATTGCATATTATGCTCTAGTGATATTCGCCAAGGTTTCTAAACTTTAAAATAAATTTCCATTATTAAACTTTTACAAGCTAATATTGCGGTAAGTACTAATTTTCTATGTATATTTATACATTTTTGTATTCCTTTATTCTCTCTGTAAATGGTTGTAACATCACTCCTAAGCAATTTTTTTTTTTTTTTTTTCTCATTGAATCCTTCATATTTCTATAAGTATAGGAGAAAATTCATAAATTCCCTTTGAAATAGTTGGTACATCATGTCTAAAGTCAATTCACCACCAAATAAATTTATTATATGTATATTTTATAATCATCAATAATAATATATGTAGGTGTATTAACCCACATACAACTTTGTATAGGTTTACATATGTTTACACCCCCCCATCAATTATATAACCACATCAAATATATAACCATTCCATATATCCT
Organism: Pinus albicaulis; assembly: GCA_034641835.2. Lineage (NCBI taxonomy): Eukaryota > Viridiplantae > Streptophyta > Pinopsida > Pinales > Pinaceae > Pinus > Pinus albicaulis. The sequence goes on from CM076579.1 coordinate 951,086,500, forward strand.
TACTCTATCTAGATGGCTCCTACTTACAATCCATACATCTCACTTTGGCATACCATTACACATCTTTTTTATTGTGTTTGCATTTCAATTACAACTGAACACACGGTTGTGATTAATACTCATACTCGTATTAAGTTCGTGTTCACTCGTAGTTGAACTACACTTATGAACGCTTGTTGACAACCAGTTGTTAGCCATATGTGAAATTTTTAATACACTATATCGACTGTATTGAGATTTATATATGTTTACCTATTCACTACAACTTAATATGCTTGGGATTTGAGACTTGCTAAGTTAAAATTACATGCTTTTAATGTCCAGCTATATCTGTGACCGCCATGATGGTTTTGAATTTAAGATAACGTACTCTTTTACGTCTCGTTGCACTGCCACAAAACTCAAATCCGAATTCGAATCTCCCTCCGCATACAACTCTGCTATTCATAATTTTATATACACTAGTTTTTGGTTTTCTAAGGATGATGCATTTAAGTTTAGAATTTATCATATCACTTGGGATTATCATCTGTAATGTCGAGGTGATTTTATGTAGTTTATTGTATAGAGTGGTTTCTCGTCGAACACCTAGACAATGATCCGTATTCGATTATTAGGGTTCCATACAGTATTAAAAACGTGAAACCAAATGAGTCGTCTTCATTTTGCCTCTCTTCCAATTTTTATTTTGTTCTCCATGCAAGGCGACTCGTTTGACTTCATTCTTGCCTCGAACTGGTGTATGATTTCAGTGCCTGGAAGGGCTTGGTTCTTCCTACCCTACGCAAATGGTGAGTCACTCGTTATGTATTGTCGTTAGAGACAATTTACATGTTTGTTTTTTTCCATCTTTCATTTCTATTTCTCAAGTGAAGTTGCTCTAGTATGATAGCTATTCTCTATTCTTGTAGCGTTGGCACTTATCGTTTCATCCCTTTTCTATCTGGAATTTAATACCCAAAATTATTTTGGTTTCTCCCTCAGCAGATGTATATTAGTCTTCGGATTCATTCACATAGTGGCCATGGTTCTCAATTTCTTCAATGTGCAAGAGGAGAAGAGGTTCCCATCGAACTGATAGGTGATTCTTCGCCGACCATCACGTCGCCCTCTCTTTGCCTCAGTTTTATTTATAAAATGATTGCTCTAATACCATCCTTCCCTCTTTGTATTACAGAGTAAGGGAATTGGTTTCAATACGACTTGTATGAGGTAGTTACTTGCTCAATTTTAGTTTGTCGCATCCCTCTGTTTTCGTTTTTTTTATTTCTATCTCTATTTTTTTTTTGAATCTAACTTATGTTACATGGATGTTTACAGGTAATGACTTGCTAAGGGTATTTTTCGCGGAATGATTATTTTGGTCTTTTCTAGAATCCAACTTAAGTTCCCGTTCACTTGTCCTGAACAGGTCGGTATTACCTCAAGCCTCGAGATCCAAAGTGATTTTATATGAAACGAGAGATTTCATCTCAGCTAGCCATTTAGTTTTTAGTTCTGGTCTCTGTAAATTCCTTTGTGACGATTGTAATAATTAGGAATTTCAGTTTGGTGGAACTGTGACATTCTTCTCTCAGTAGGCAAAAGAATGATATACTTATTCATTGGAATTTCGAAAGGTTAACTTCTGCGACATAAAATATGTTTTAGGTTTAAATGGATATCATTCCGAGAATACCCTCTATTATTCTTTCGTTATTTAATTTTTTTTCCATAAGGTTTGTTAATATCGTTACAAAATTTCGTTGAGTTCATTATTTTGTTTTCCTCTGGTAATAGAATCCATATATATTCAGTACCAGCTGCATAGATGGTAGAGAGATTATACTTAAATCCACGGTGTTAATGGCTGGAATTTTTTTCTGTTACTCACTTACTTCTTTTTTTCCTGCTCTACAAGAGTCTCATATACTAGTGAAAGGTTGTTATGTTTGTCATATCACCTCATACAAGGATGTAGTATAGTTTCCCTATAACAAAATGTCTGGCTTCCAATGTAGCCTCTTGAGTTATTTACAATTAATCCCCTTTATCTATATGTGTGAAAACAAAGTTGATACTTTTTATCTGTTCATGCTTTTCTTTCTTTATCAGTCTACAGTAAATCTTATTATTAATGTAGTTCCATCACCACAAAATTTAATAACCAACTTATCAGATACTAGTACCATTTTTCTTTGTCCACAGAGGCATAGAGTTTAACTTTATTATTATATGAGCAGAACTTGTTAATACTTAAATTGTCATGTACTCATTTTAATAATTACTTCCACTCTATACCTATACATTTATATAGAAATCTGCTGCTGATATTGGTATTTTTATCTCAAGTATATTAAGGTATAATGTATTTGTTTCAATATAATTCTATGGAGTAATAACAGATTCTACCATTTATCAATTTGTTCTAAATTTTTTTAGAACATTATAATCATAAGTATTCTTGCAAAGAGCAAGCTTATGATATCAGTAGTCTCTTTTCTTTTCATGACTATAGTTAATTAGTATGTCCACTTCTGCTTTTAATTAACATTTTTGACTGAACAAGAGTTATAACAGCATTTCCTACATGCAATTAATTTGGAATAGCCAAACAGAGTCTAATAATTTCCACTCACTCTATTCAAATCTCAGTTATTTGCTAATGAGTCAAATGTTATATTACCGAAGAAGATTAAAGTTACACTTTACTTATTCTAGGGAATCTATTTTAATATCTAAGGAATTATTTTAATATCTCCAGATTTAAACCAGACTATGGTTTAGAGATTCTGTTTGATAGTGTTCCTTAGAGTTTATTCCTACTACAATACATAAATTTAGAAGAGTTATTTCTTTTATGTAATTCTGTTAAAAGTAAGGAATAGTAATCTCAACTTAAAACAAAATAATAGCTACAGCATTTACCAGTACAATACTACTGCATATATTTTAACCATTCATAAAAATTTTATGAGCATACCAATTCTGCAGATGACCAATCCTCCCAACCTTAGAGTTCCTTTGTCTCCAGAACTCACCCCCGAGCTGAGATCCCCTCCGAGAACAGACCAACCCCAATCTGTTCTGGAGTAGCTTATTTAAGCTTATGCGCCCCAAAGCCCGTTTCTAATTCTGCGTCCAGAATTACAAGATGCTTTTATTCCTATTTGCCTAGGCTTCCCTTAATTAGGGACTTTAAAGCTGCATTATGCTTTTCTAGCTTTTTACCACTTCCCAACTACTCTCCACATCATTGGGGAAATATAGATTTTTCCTCAAAAATATAAATTATAAATAAATTATTTCAAAGCTTTTTGAAAGATTCTCGAGGAAAGTCTTAGCCTCTTTCCATACCTCATGGATTAGGCAAGTGATCTCAAAAATATCATTTTGTCAATATGCATAGAATTATTTTATTTATTTATTTTTTCCATAAATAATCAATTACATCCACACAATAATTATCCATTGGGGTCCACTCCCCTTTGGACTGAAGTTCAAATGTCTAACTTGAAAACATAAAACTAGGGGTGTTACAATGGTTAAATTGTATGTATATATAAAAAATTTGGACGCACATTAGATAGAGAAATAAATGGGAAATCCAAACACTACATCATTTTATTTACAGCGGTTCACAATGGTTTTCTTTGTCTTGCACCATTCCTAATTTTTTCAAAAAAAATGTTTAATGGTTGAAATTTCTACACACCTTTTTGTGCCCAAAAGAAATTGGCAAAGAAACCTCTCTATCAAGTCGAACCCACACATTATAATATTTATCTTAGGTTTTTTTTTACCTTGGGTTTATAACACTAATCCCCTTGGTTTAATATTATTTTCTTGGGTTAATAATCACTTGGGATTTTAGTACTAACCTCTTGAGTTTATTATTCCATTGGGTTTATAATACCAAAATCTTGTCTTTATTAATCTAAGGGTTCATATAATTAGGGTATAATAATATTTATAGTGTTTATAATATTAATCCTTGAGTTTAATATGAATCTGCAGGGTTTATAATCATGGTCAACAATGGTGAACCATTATCTAATGTCACATTGTGTAAAATATTATCTCAATATAGAAATCAACAATTTTCATCCATCGTAACCCATTATCAACAATGGTAAACAATTGTCAACAATATTTTTCCATTGTCAACCGTCATAAACCATGGTGAATCATGGTCAACCATAGTCCAATGTCACAATATACCAAGATTGTATCAGTATGAAAATTGACCATAGTGAACCATGTTCCAACATGGCATTGTGACAAAGATTAGCTTAATATGAAAATCAACCATGGTAAACCACAATTAACCATATTTATTTTAGGGTTTATAGTATTTATCTTAGGGTTTATATATGTTGGATTTATAATATTAATTCCTTGGGGTTATAATGTTTATAACATTAATGCTAGTGGGTTTTTTATAGTATCAATCCTAATTTTTAATATTAATCCCTCAATTTTGATAATACCTTGGATATATAATATCAATCCATTTGGTTTATAATACTAATAATACCTTGGGTTTATTAATTCATTCCGTTCATAATATTCATCTTTGGGTTTGTTATATTAACTATCCCTTGGGTTTATTAATCTTAATGAGCTATAATATTAATCCCTTGGGTTGATTAATCATTTTAGTTTATAATATTAATAATCCTTTCCGTTCAAAAAATTAATCAAAAGGGTTTATAATATTAATACTTTCGATTTATTATATTAATAATTCTTTCTGTTTATTAATCCCTTCATCTTATAATATTAATTCCAAGGGTTTGTAATATTAATAATCTCTTTTGTTTAGAATCTTAATCCCCAAATTTTATAATATTAATAATCCGCTAGTTTTATTAATCCCAATTGTTTATAATATTAATAATTGTTCGATTTATAATATTAATGCTTTGAGTTTATAATATTAATCCCTTCATTTTATAATATTGACATTTTAGTTTATATATATGTAAAGTTGTAACACCCCCAAGTTCTATGCTTTTCAAATGAGACATTTGAACATAAATCCAAAGGGGAGTGGACCCCAGTGGATGATTTTTGTGTGGATGTGGTTAATTTTGTAATTATGAAAAATAAATAAAATATTATGTATGCAATATGATCAAAAAGAGAATTGAGATCACTTGCCAAAATCCATCAGGATGGATAAGGCAACAAATCCCCAAAAAAGCTTTCAAAAATCCTTGAAAGAAATTTATTTAGATTTAAGGAGAAATCTAAATTTCCCCAATGAAGAGGAGTAGTTGGGAAGAGGTGAGAAAAGCTGGAAAAGCTGAGGAAAAGCTTAAAGCAGCTTTAAGGAACCCCAAGAGGGGAAGCCTAGGCTAAACAGGAAAGAAAGCATCCTGCTATTCTGGACGCAGAATTAGAAACATGCTTTGGGGTATGAGCTTAAATAAGCTGATCCTAGACAGATTAGTGGTTGATCTGTGCTGGGAAGTGATCTCTGCTCGGGGGTGAATCCTGGGAGATAAAGAGGATTCTATGGTTGGGAGGACTGGTCATGGTAAAGGGTGCATGCGTACATTTGGAGATATCTGTAAGTCTGTGTTAAATGTATCCCTGTTTTATGAAATTGGGCTGTTATATTCCTTTATGCAAATTGTAAAATTTTGATGTTATATTCTTTTATGAAAATTATGAGATTGCAATGTTATAGTGCATTATGGAATGTATGAATTGTATGTTAAGTTGCAGTATGCCCTGTTAGATGGATTAATGGTTCAGTAAATTATGTAATTGCAAATACAGCTATTGACAGTAGAGAGAAGTGGCTGGGTGTAGAGATGATTACATGGTAATAATGAGGGTTGAGATGATAGATCAATTGAGTAGCCAATATAATAACTATGTAAAGATATAGATGGCTATCTTTTAAAGGAGTATTCAATTTCTGTGTGTATAAACAGAAGATGTTAACAAACCAGTACCCTTGAACATTAAGTTCCAACCAACTAAATCTATCCTCAAAATACTCATGGCGAATATAGACCTTAAGAGAGACATGTTGAATCTCATTCGGAGTAAAATGAACCTCTTATAGAAGAGGAGTTTAGAAATTTAGGAGGAGTAATCATGAGGTATAATGGGTATTATTAATCCCATTTAAAAAAAAAAAAAAGGGGGTTTGGGAGACGTGACAAATGGTATCGGAGCCCTAGTTCAAAAATTGGGCAAGATATGGGCTCACAAAGAACTAGAAAGCTGTTATAAATTTTGTGGAAATTAGTTGATGTTAGTACTACAAGTAACAAAATCTATTTTCAGGCTCTCACCTTTCAGATTTTGTTTAGTTGTAGACTCGTTAGCTATGGAGTAGAAACCTCCAGAAACTCTAAACCCAAGATGGTTTAAATCTGAAGGTACTTAGTCTCCATAGAAATACTGAATATTAATTTACTTCCTATAAAATTACAATGGTGAAATTTTATGCTTACAGGTAAGGGGAAAGATATATTAGCAGGCCTGAAGTTATAAGACACATGTTAGAGTATGTAGGTAGGATGACATTTCTAGCTTAAAAAGAAACTCTATTTTTCATAAGGGCTATATCTTAGAGTACATATTATCTCCAGGAATCTATCTCTAATGCTTATGGGTATGTTAGAGAAACATTATAGTAGTATTGACTCTGCATGCTATGAAGCAGAAAGTGTGGAAACCAGATACTTGAAATCTAGGCTGCATCTATGAGCCTGATAATATTTATAACATTTGTAGATTGCATAGATGAGTATTCTACCTATCATCATAAGTGCTAGAAAAAAAAAAGGTAGTAATTCTATCCTATATGTGCAGTATACAAATTATCAGGTCATAGGTTGCATATTTTAATTACATTCTTACTCTTACAAAACCTGTAACATAGCCAAATACTTGTTTATAAGTAATGCTCTATAGTCAAACTCCATTAAATACTTGTAGATAAATTTTAACAGGAAAAAAAAAAAAATTTACAAGTAAGTATTCTGGAACAAGTAGTTGACTCTTATCGAATCATAAAGTAAAGGTATCCTAGAGAAGAGTTATATAAAAATTCCGAGCAATTACAAAGTAAATTGTATTTTGACATCATTTCTAACCTTGAACTAAACATTAGAAAATTTTGGATGAAATGTGCGCAAGACCTATCATCATCAAATATATAAATATATGCTCGTAAAGTCTAAAAGTAAGTGCATATGTTTCCTGCCAAGCATAAATAGCATTACCAATGTTATATGCATGATATACTTTGGGAAAGTATTATACAATTCGGTACTTCATAGTTCCGAAACCCCCAAGGAGTAATAGGTATAAAAAAATTTGAAATTGACATATTACCAACATGACCGCAATAACATATATATATATAGGGCAACGATGCGTGTAAGCAAAAAGAAGAAAGACGTATCTCGGCTATATATATATATATAGATATATATGCATTGATAAAATAAAGTGGAAATCATATTTTTGCATATAAAATAAAAACATATGAACGCTGAAATCAATAGCGATGAAGGCGTGAGATATATATGGGTATAGATGCGGCGTTGGTTAATCTACATACACTCTAATTGTTAACCGTGCCAAGGTGGACGGATAGACGGTAACGGGTACGTGGTGAGTGGATATGGCATGCCACGCGGATATAGGTATATACAAGTGCTTTTAAATAATGCATACAGACACCTGGATATATATATATATATATATGGGTTCAAAGAAACAAAAATACAAAACGTGTAAACCATACTAAGTGGTTATTAATCGAACTCAGATAATCAAATAATGATTCAGAAAAATTAAAAGTGGAAATCCTACGATTCGGCAGAAAAACTATAATGCATTGGCGGTAGGGCGCACGATTTAAATGATGAAAAACTCAAAACTCGTAGTGGGCTGCGTATGGTGCGGCCCGGTAATGCAGAGTTAATCATAATATAACCTGTACAAAATTAACGATAATTATTTGCGTGCGGGTCCATATTGGTCGCATGGCGTATAATTTATCAGCTATCAAATTGAACAGAGAGAGCAGTTCGTTTCAATAATACAGAACAATATATTGCCATGCAATACCACAGTCGACTTTTAACACGAGAAACCGATGCGGAGGTGGGTAGGATCGCTCCACCTTTTGGGCGCAAGGGACGACAGTAGAACTCGAAAGTGCAGAACCTGTGATCATTCTAATTTCATTACAGAACTTTACAACATTAAATCCCAGAAAAAACAAAAAGATGATAGCATAAATGGAAAGAAGTTATCATTGGCCGCGTTCGGCGTTCGTCCTAAAGAGTATAGCAAGACCCTAGTATAAGTTGCTAAAATTAAAAGCGTGATGTCAGAGTCCTGTGGATCATACCCCAACTGAACCACGCCATCAATCAGGAATACGCATCCATACAGTGAGTAAACCAGTTAGCGTGGGGTATCAATGCAACCCAGGTCTAATAAAAACCAATACAGTTAAACGAAAGGTATAGATCTCTGGTTAGAGGGGTGGATTAACTAATGTAGAAACCGGACAGTAAAAGTTCTTCGACAGATTCAAAAACGTAGACATAGAGAACTGAATAAAATACAAATTGTTAGTAGTAAATACACAGCAACCCGGTCGCAAAGGGAACGCTGTATCACGCTCAGGAAGTTGAAATCCTTCGACAGAACGATGGAGGACGAGTTTACAATGGGGTCGGTGGAACGCATGGGAGTAAAAGGGAAAATCGCTCAACCGGAATGGGATTTACGGAACCCTGAGCTGAATAAATATAGAAGCAATCGCTCAGAGGAATTCCTGTGAAGTAAGGGTATGAAAAACCCTAAATCCCCTGCACTATGCGTACATACAAATCCAGGATCTATTTGACTCCCAATTCGCTTAGTGACAGCTAGGTACCTGGAAGTGGGAAAATAAATTCACATCCGGTACTAAGTCTGCGTTGATAGACTTGCAGCGTACTGAGTCGAATAGAAAAAGGTAGCTAATAGCTAGACGTAACCACAGGGACGAGCTGGGGTCGGCAAGTGACGGCGCTGTATACTCCAACCACCTGTACGCACAGCGATCTCTGTATAAAATCTGTACTGAGCTAAGTAGGAATACAATCCTACACGTATTGCTGTGCAGGGACAGGAACCTGCAAATTTCGGCATCGGGTACCTCCTCTGCAGTGTGAGGCACCGTCGCTGCACAAGAAAATCAACCGAACTCAGAATGAGCTCGCACACTTAACCCCAATTGAGATCCCCAAAAATAGATTTCACCTGCATCGCGATCAGAGAGCATGACAGACAGCAGCGTGAGTAAAACGGAAGAACCAATTTGTGAACCTTCGACACGATGACGAATAGACTGGACAGAAAAATAATAAAATAAAATAAACTCTCCGAGTGGTAGGGTTAGGGTTTGTGTAAGGCTGCGTGATCAGAAATAGCACCATCGTGAAAAAACCGAAGTTAATCAACAAAGGCGGAAAACTTCCAAGTCCAAATGTCGGCAATGAAACTTCCTGTCATATAAATCCAAAGGGGAGTGGACCCCAAGTTCTATGCTTTTCAAATGAGACATTTGAACATAAATCCAAAGGGGAGTGGACCCCAGTGGATGATTTTTGTGTGGATGTGGTTAATTTTGTAATTATGAAAAATAAATAAAATATTATGTATGCAATATGACCAAAAAGAGAATTGAGATCACTTGCCAAAATCCATGAGGATGGATAAGGCAACAAATCCCCCAAAAAGCTTTCAAAAATCCTTGAAAGAAATTTATTTAGATTTAAGGAGAAATCTAAATTTCCCCAATGAAGAGGAGTAGTTGGGAAGAGGTGAGAAAAGCTGGAAAAGCTGAGGAAAAGCTTAAAGCAGCTTTAAGGAACCCCAAGAGGGAAGCCTAGGCTAAACAGGAAAGAAAGCATCCTGCTATTCTGGACGCAGAATTAGAAACATGCTTTGGGGTATGAGCTTAAATAAGCTGATCCTAGACAGATTAGTGGTGGATCTGTGCTGGGAGGTGATCTCTGCTCGGGGGTGAATCCTGGGAGATAAAGAGGATTCTAAGGTTGGGAGGACTGGTCATGGTAAAGGGTGCATGCGTACATTTGGAGATATCTGTAAGTCTGTGTTAAATGTATCCCTGTTTTATGAAATTGGGCTGTTATATTCCTTTATGCAAATTGTAAAATTTTGATGTTATATTCTTTTATGCAAATTATGAGATTGCAATGTTATAGTGCATTATGGAATGTATGAATTGTATGTTAAGTTGCAGTATGCCCTGTAGATGGATTAATGGTTCAGTAAATTATGTAATTGCAAATACAGCTATGGACAGTAGAGAGAAATGGCTGGGTGTAGAGATGATTACATGGTAATAATGAGGGTTGAGATGATAGATCAATTGAGTAGCCAATATAATAACTATGTAAAGATATAGATGGCTATCTTTTAAAGGAGTATTCAATTTCTGTGTGTATAAACAGAAGATGTTAACAAACCAGTACCCTTGAACATTAAGTTCCAACCAACTAAATCTATCCTCAAAATACTCATGGCGAATATAGACCTTAAGAGAGACATGTTGAATCTCATTCGGAGTAAAATGAACCTCTTATAGAAGAGGAGTTTAGAAATTTAGGAGGAGTAATCATGAGGTATAATGGGTATTATTAATCCCATTTAAAAAAAAAAGGGGGGGGGGGTTTGGGAGACGTGACAAAAGCTCTCTATAAGTAATATTATTTTATTTTTAATATTAATACTATATCATATTTAATACTAATCCCCTAGATTTATAACCGTAATCACTTCGATTTATAATATTAATAATCCCTTGGGTTTATTAATGCCTTGAAATTATATTTTTAATTCCTTGAGTTTATTTATATAACTTCTTTTGGTTTATAATCATAATCTCATGGGTTAATTCATTAAACTATTATTGGGTTTTTATTATATATAGAAGTTTAATATATATTATATATATATATATATATATATAGTTAGTATTATCAATATGATCTCATTATTTATATTTATATAAAATATATTGAAAATTATATTAATAAATATATAATAATTATTTACCATAAAAAATATAATTTCATGTTGTATGTAAATTATATAAATTATATTATAGTTTGATAAATAACAATTAGAATATGAATATAATATTATATAATAATATAGTATTATATTAATATGTAATATAATATCAATATAATAACCATAAATATATAAATATATAATAATTAGTTATGATTATGTATATAGTTCTTAATCATGAGAGAGAAATAGTTAGCTTTTAATAAGATATATATAATAATTATTAATGTAGTAGATATATGTCTATCATCATATATCAGCTACATTGGTAAATGTGGTTGTGCTAGTTTTCTATGTATATTTATACATTTTTGTATTCGTATATTTTCTCTGTAAATGGTTAAAGGGTATGTATATATAAAAGATCTAGATGTGTATTAGAAAAAATAGTAAATGGAAAATCCAAGCACTACATAATTTTATTTACAGTGGTTCACAATGCTTTTCTCTGTCTCGCACCATTCCTAATTTTTCAAAAAAAAAAATGTTTAATGGTTCGGAATTCTACACACCCTTTTGTGCCTGAAAGAAATTGGCAACAAACCCTCTCTATCAAGTCGAACCCAAAAAACCTCTATGTCAGTATTGAACCTCTACAAACCTGTTAACCATGATCAATCTATTAATATTTAATAAATTAAATTAAAATAAGTATAAAAACAAACAAATATGCAATCATAAACCAACCCAAACCTTAACGCCAAACTGAAAAAGGGAAACCTCGTCTTTTGAGCAAGGGTTCAAATTTTCTTCACATATCTGTTTATATCATTTTGTACAAAGCTATTTTTGGGGAGCTTTAAGAACATGGTGTTTCAAATATATATAATATGAAATGAAATATCATTAAATAAAACTTAAAAGGATAGTAACACAAATATCCACTACCAATGACCTCACACAATAAAACTAGTACACATATTAAGAAGTGGTGATTGCATGGCTTCATTATTAATTTTAATTATGGATTTCTTTTATTAATATTATTTGTTAAAAACATCGCTATTGTTAACATTCATTAAAATATGGTTTTAATAATTTTCATTACGAAGATGGTTGCCATGTTGCCATACCTTGCATGCAAAATGTTTGCATTCCAATGTAGCACACATCTATTACATTAATGTAATGAAATGTCTAAACATACCACATTTTAACAAAATTAAAATTAAAATTGATCTCTAGTACATAAAATTTGTTTTCATATATTTATGAATATGAAAAAATTAAAGTGTTAAATCAAATACAACAATTATAAAATAAAGTGAATGCATCCAATGTTTGTATACATATAATAACCACATAATTTTATAGGCTTATTTATTTTCTATAATCATTTTAACATTTATTATACATCAATTTAATTTATCTTCAGATATAAGAAAAACATTTTTCTAAACCCAAATTATATTGTCAATCACATCTTTCACCCATAATCTTACTATCTGGATGAGAGATAATTCCCAAAAAGTTGTTTGTTGCATTTCCTTTTAGAATTTATATATTTATCATAAGTATATTTTAAAATTATAATAGTATTAAAATAAAATTGAACATGCTCACCAAGATGACACTTTAGATAGAATTGTTTAATTCACCTGTTTCTTTTGATATAACTGATTGTATAACCTTTTTCTCTTTTCATCTGCACATATTTTTACTACATCCAAAAATAAACTTGTAAAACGAATACAAATATGAAATTAAATATGTTAACTTATATATAAATAAATAAAAATATAATAACAACTATCAAAATTTATATATAAATCAATAACAATATTAAAAAAAAATAACACGATAACCTAATTAAATACCAACAAAAATACTTTAGTAATGATTAAAAAACCATTCTCCAAGATGGTTTGCATGTGGGCATACCTTTCGTACAAAAAAAAAATTTCATAAAAATGTAACACACATCTATTACATTAATGTAACACACACATCACAACACACACCACATTTTAGCACATTTTTTTAATTTTTATTTTATTTTCCGTTAATTCTAGTACATGGATTCTCCCTAATCATTATATTTGGCGATAAAGGGTATAAATAATAAATTTGTAATCATACTTCAGTAAAATAATAATTTAAACAAGGTATAAACACTTGATTTAGATATGGAAAGAAGTTATCACTTGTAATTTTATTCATTGATTCATGGAAACAATGAGAATATACATCTTTCAATTTAGACTATCCATTGAAAATGATTAATTACCAAAATCATTAAAGTAGCCAATTCCAATAACTGAGACTATCCAATAAAAATTATAAATTAGAAAAATCATTAAATTAGATAATTCCTACAAGGGACACCTATATAAATAAATAATAGATGCAATCATCATTTTCCATTATTTTCCATTAGAATAACTTTGGTTTCGTACTCGAGGGCTGCCAAATATTCCAATAACACGTATCCCTGAAAAAATAATTAAAGTAGATAATTCCAAGAGGGGATGGCTATATAAATAAATAATAGACACTATCATTATTTACCATTATTGTCCATTATAAGAACTTTGGCTTCGTACTCTAGGGCTACCAAATATTCCAATAATTATTTTTTAAAATCGTCAAGAATTGTATAAAATGAGGTTTTCTCTTTGTCGAAGAGCCATTTCATCTACTTAAAATCATCAATATCATAAGGCACTTTGAGTGACCCTCCATAGTTAAGAGGGAAATCCTCCTCAATTTCTACCTTTTCCATTTAATCATGCCTAGTGCAAAAAAAAAATTCAAATAATCCTTCAAGAAAACAAATCACAACCTCTCCACTTTAAATGAAAGGAAACCTGTGTTAGTTCACAGTAGCTTCAGAAATTTGAAAACATACTAAGATCTCCGAATAAGTGAGGGCTTTAATCTATAGTGAAATTAATAAATTTCATATTGTTATAAGCGTTGCAATTGACATCTTGGAAATCATAGCATTTATTAAACCTAGACTATAATGATCTCTTTGTGAAGCCGCTTCTCATATGGATCGATGGTGAATTTTCCCGTCCTAAACTTTATTTGCACCAATTCAACTTGGTCCCTTGCCTTCTCCATAGCATCTTTCTCTGATACAAAAATTATGTCACCATCCATCACAAAATGCGTATACAAATATACTTACTAAGGGAAACTAGTAGTATATTTTCTTGAAATGAAAAGTAGAAGTTATAATAACCAATTATTAACTTGGGTTTTTATTATAGAAATCATACTTCTATATAAATGATAACGTTGTTATTTTTATTATACAAATGGATTTCAAACCATATCTATAACTATCTCTAGAATGAAATACGTTTATCATCTTCTCACATCAATCGTATACATAAAAGACCCAAAAACACATTTCAATCCATTAGCTAAAGCCTAAAACTCATCCATAATAAGTGTCAATTAGTGTGTCTAATGTACACCAACTATTATGTCATTTCATTATTATCTTTTTTAACACATGGTAAATCGGTAATTCTTTAGAGTAATCTAGGGGAGACCCAGGATCAATCCTCATAGTCGCCTAATAACACTAGGATATATCCAACAGCCTGCAAATCAGATATACTTGTTCTTATGATTCATAAAGAGCTGAGACCCCTTGGAAAAGGAGCCTACTCCTTCAGCCAAGACCATAGCAAGCCACATACTCAATGAGATTTGAACTGCGGTCTCTTGGGTTTTACCCAAGGAAACTTTCTGTCAAACCATACATCACTGTATTATTATGCCATTTCATTATTACAACTATCATCTCTCATATAATAGGTACTGATTATATCTTTTGATCTAGTGCTTTTGAAACCATCCTTCCTCCTTATAGGGGTCTTTTGAAACCATCCTTGTTTGTTTCTGAGAGAGATAACAGTTAAATTGTTGGTAAGCTATTAATTCCACAAACACCGGCTCACTATTTATCAAAATGAGTAATATGAAATGAAATTCTTGTAAATATGAAATCAAATAATGCATCCGGGAATACAAAGTCTTTTATGTGTGTGTTATCGCTAGATTTTTAAAAAACACATTATTGTATTTGTAGTCACGCTCAAAGAAATACACTCGTACGTTCATCATCTTGTTTCAATTACACTTTCAAAGTTTGAACCTAAACTTCTAAAGAATAAAGGTATTCCTATAAGATTAGACAAACTATAATTAAAATCAATATCTTTCCTTATCAGTTTAGGAACCCAATAGTTACTATAACTATCTAATGTTTCTAAATCTACATGTCTCATATAAATGCATCACCATTTGATTCCTACAATGTCTTTCTATGCGATTAATTATTTGGATCTGTACTGAGGTCTATTACCTTTCTGTTAATTCACTTCTACAATCTATATAAAAAGTTGTGTGTACAATTTTTTGTTCCAACCATAAACTGGGAACGATATTTACATTGCAAACTCACCATACATTACTGATGCATAGTTCATAAACAATCACAAACTTGGTAAAATTTCTTCACATTACAATTTATCTTTGAAAATTGAATTTTATTCCGCAACAAATCAAATCTCTTTTTGTCACATAGACTTTGTGTAATTTGTAAAATCCCTCTTACTTCAGTTGTATCCTTACCTTCAAACAACAAGATTTTGTATAGTGATTCTCCTTCATTGTAACCAGATTCTCAGTATCAATCTGCCTTTACCAACACTTGTAATCTTTGAGCTTGTTTACCTCTTCCACGCATTTATATTTTGAGTGTTGTTTAACTCAACTGTGACCATTTTTTTGGAAAGGTAGACATGAGAAACACAATAATATTTCACACAAAATGAAATATGAGCTACTACTCTTCTATATTGATCAAAAAAACTTATTCACATAACTTACAATGAACTCGGTGAAGGTATTTAAACATTTTCGACTACTAACTCGCCTAATATAGCTTGACATGCACATACTCTCTAAAATCATCTATCACTTAAATGTGACATGACTCCAAATTCTAAGCACTCAGTTAACTAATTCTCTTAATATAATAAACTCTTCATGCAAGAGTAATTAACTTACATTAACACCCCCCCTTAATTACTATTATATGACTCAACATAACTCAAGACATAACTGAACTCCACCTTCTAGGGTTACAATAGAAATTGACTCATCTATCCCTGAAACATGCTTGTTGGTATATGCTTCAGCTAGGCTTAAAATGACTAAAAAATTTTACAATTTTTCATTTTATTTTTCTCTGCTTCCAAATACTATATCCCCTAGATTGCTTCATTCTTTATTGCACTTTCTTTCTATAGGATTTCTTCACTTATTGTTGCTGCAATTTTTCTTTGACTTGTGTTGAATTTGTGTAGAAAAATAATCTCATCTTGTCTTCTACACCTTCCTCTTCAAATATTTTTTCAACCATGGAATGAAACCACAACATTGCATCTTCGAATTGTCTTCTTTTCTTTTCTTCTTGCGCTCCGTATTCTTAAATTTCTTTCTACCATATCTTTCTGTAATCTACACATTCAATATCATTATTGACCATTTTATTTAATTATTGTATTCCTACTTTTGTTTTAAGGCTCACATTAATTTCATAGATTGGTTTTTGAATCCATTCTTCAATGAGCTTCAAATAGCCATAAAACTGATTAACAACCTTTATTTCAAATTCAACTCCCATGCTATTTTGAGTACTTTCATATTAAAAAAAATATATTAAAAACCATCTTTATTATGCTCTTCAGTGAGAGCTTCTTCCTCTTCCTTCTTTTCAATAGTTTCACAAACTTCAGGTACAACAGACATGTTGTCTTCCACTTGGCTTCCAAACACAAGTGGGTTTTTGTCACCAAATAACAACATGTCAATATTTTATTAGTGTTGCATCATGAGTAATGACTCATCACTAGTTGATGGTTCTTCATCAAATTTAACTTCAAAAATTCCAATTGTTGGAGCAACCAAATCATATTTTTCTCTATTGACAACTTTATCTAAGCCAAACTTAGTTGTTTATTATTCGCACACTACTTCATGAGAATTTCCACCTACTTCATAACTTTTTGCTACAGTGAAAACTTAAACCTTCATTTTTTCATCAAACATAGTGCTTACCATGTTACCATAATCAATCCTTTTTTCAAAAAATTGACGACACATATAATGAACATAATGTTGATCCACACTATGGTGGAATATCTAAGTATGCATCTGCTCATTGAAAATTTCATCTTTGTCCAATCCATTAGATGTGTTTCAATGCACCAATTTAGATCTCACTTTTTAGTCATCACCGACATGTGTTTCATCACAGTGGGATTCACCATCTTCTGCACCATCCACGTTATAGTGGAGTTCTTGAGCATCAATATTCTCATGCTTCATTTCACATAGAGAGGCTTCAAATTCTCTCTTTGCAATATCTATTTCATATTTTTTCATCCATATGCATGCTTGCATAATGGGTTTCACCATCATCTGCACCATCCATATTACAGTGGAGTGCTTGAGCATTGATATGCTCTTGCTCTACTTCATATACAGAGATTTCAACTTTTCTCTTTGCAATATTTGTTGCATCTTCTTCATCCATATGCGTGCTTTCATAATGGGTTTAAATTTTATAGTCTTCATGAACATCTTCTGCTTTTTAGTTGGAATATCAAAGATCTGTTTTCCTTTCATATTCTTTCTCATTTACTCTTAGATTTGTGTATGACTCAAAAAATTGTCACACTTCAATCTGCTGCATGTCACTCCACCTTGAACAAAAATATTTTTCCAGGATCTTCCTTGCTTCCTTGGAATTTTTATCTTTTTCTACCTTGCATATAATTGTTTTATCCATTTCTTGGTAAATGAAACTCAAATCTAGGAAATATTTTTCTTCTGTTAAACATCTCAGTTCCTCGGCTGCAGCCTAAACCTCTTTAAACACAAAAACCATCTACGTCTCTTCTTTTTTATCCATTTGCTTTTCCGTATTCAGTCACACTTTGTGACCCAATATTGTTGTCATTTATGTGTCTTATATTTTCTTTCCCATTGCATGAGCCTATTTTCCAGATCACTCCCGCAAAAAAATATGATTTTTTATATGCGCCCCCCTGAGGCACAATATTCACCCAAAAACCTGTCATGCTTGGCAAAAAAACAAAATATTTTGTATACTGAAGGACTTTCCAAATCCATAGAACTTTCTTTCCATTAGAATAAAAACCTTCAAAAAATATTCTTTATACCATGCAAATTCTGCAAATTTTTCAAATCTTTAATTCTCTTAAACCCTTTCAAATATCTCCACTTTTCCAAAACATAATATAATGCATTTAAAATTTCATTTTAATAATCATGTGCTTTCTGAAAAAACATTTATGAAAAATATTTTAAAAGAAATCAAACCTTTTTGAAAGGGTTGATACTTATTTTCAAAGCTCATTGATAAAGGTATTCAAGCCTTTTCATAAAAAAATTATACGAATACTAGAATGGAATTTATTAGAATGCATCAACATTTATAATGCTTGTGGACAGTAGTACAATCTCGTGTAACACATGCCTCCCTCTATTCAACTACGTTAATGTCAATGCTGCAAAATTTTAATAAGATTGTGTGCCGCGAAATCAATTTAAGTTAATCAATTGTGATGTGGTTCTTCGCATAACGAACCTGCGTTATAGCACCATGTATATAACCTACAAGTTGTGTTATTTATTTAAAAAAGAGAGAAAAAAAATATCCTCTCACGTGGATTATCATTGATCAGTCCTCCTTGGCTCTTTGTAACCTCACCCTGATATTTATGACCTTAGCTCTCCCTTGGATATTTCAATGAATTTTGATACCAATCTATTGGAAAGGAAGAGAGGAGAAACAAAATAATAATTCACAAAGTGGGAATCTCCAATCTTCATTTTCCTTTCAGAGTATTGCTCATCCACTCTTAGATCTGTGTCTAACTCAACAAATGGTGAAACTTCTTGTTGCTACATATCACTCCCCCTTGCACAAAATTCTTTTTTCAAGATCTTCCTTGGATCTCTTTGTGTCAATTACACTTTGTGTAATTTTTAAAGGTCCTCTTACTTTAGTTGTAGCCTTACCTTCAAATAATTCCTTCATCATAACTAGATTCTCAGTATCAATCTACCTTTACCAACATTTATAACCTATGAGCTTGTTTTCCCCTTCCACGCATTTATATATTGAGTGTTGTTTAACTCAAATGGGTCCATTTTTCATTGACCTCAGCACTAGAAATGGGCTACTTTTAATACATAACCATTTCAAGTTTACGGGCTAGAATTTCTCAATTAAATCATAGAGAGAAAACTAACCATAATATAAAACTATATTTCATTAATAATTCCATGCATACATATTCTTCCACATTATAGTTTCTCTCTAGGCTTGATTTACATTCATTTTTCCACACAACACTCGCAATTTTAGATGGCATTTATAAAAAATTGGCGATAAAATTTTTATTTATTTTTACATCATAACATCCAATCATCTAATCCTACAATCTTGTTGATCCTACAATCACTCCAACAATTCCTAAAATCTTTAAGATGTTTCCTATTTAAAAAACTCATCATATCCATAGTTATTTTATAACTATGACTCATACTCTCAAAAAATTATATAATAAATAAAGAAACTAAAAAACATATACATTAAGGAACTTGAATTCCTCCTCAAATATCCAAACTCTTATTTTGGGGCTTTTCCTCCAAAATTTTGGTTTCCTTGGAAGCTATGATGCTCCCGCATCACATTCCTAATGTATAAAGTCTTAGTGACCTCCACATCATGCATCATTAGCTTTTGGAATCCTCCTGTCATGTTAACTAAAAGAAAAAATGACCAATCTACCTATTGCCTGATCACATTTGAACATGTGTTGCCGCAATTTCCCCTGAATTTCTCAGCTGGTAATTCTATTGTAGATTTACAATGTTCTTTAATTCATAACAATTGGTATTATACATAAATGTCAAGCTAGAAAATCTTCTCTATAGACTTAAATAACAGTTTTGTTCTTTCCTCTTCTTCCAAAGATAAATATTGTGATCATAAATTATGTATTTTAGTTTAAATTTGAAATTAAAACAATTTTATTTATCATACATCACTTCTACAAGCTCGAATGAAAAATCACTTAACAAGAAAACTTTATATGCTCTCCACTTCCAAAGTCCGCCATCTTGCTTTAATTTCTCCTCTTAAAGAGAATACCTACTTAGATACCACTAGATGTTGGCTAAATTTCTAGTAAGATATTGATTCCAGCAGCATCAACTCACTACCAAAAATTTTCATTCTCAAAATGAGTTACAGGAAATGAATTTGTAATTATGAACTCAAATAACTCATGTGGGACTACCAAGTCCTTTTTCTATGTGTTATCACTATAGTTAAAAAAAATAAATTACTATATCTGTTGGAAAGTCATAGGATATAGAACGCAAAATAACACAAACACATCACACAAGAAACACACACGAGCTGTGAATATTCAATTAATCTGACAAACTTCAATCTGATTCAATAAAATTAACCTAATGAGGGGTATTTATCTTGACTCACTTAACATGCACACACTTACATAACTCGACTTGACCATCACCCACTTAGTTATCTCTCTAACTCACTTACCTAATTCATCTATAACATAACTTGACTTACTCAACACTTACTTAACCGATTGTCTAACTCTGCATGCAATATTTAATTAACTATTTTAACACTCCACCTTAATTCATACTACAAAAATAAAAGATTAACTCATGACAACTCAAACATGGCTATTGGAATATGCCTTAGCTAGGCTTACAACACCCAAGTTTCTTTTGTGAAACTCAAACACATCTATTTCTAATGGCTTTGTAAATATATGAGCCAATTGATAACTAGATTTACAAGGCTTCAAGTGAACTTCTCCATTGCTCACAAGTTCTCTAATAAAGTGATATCTAGTATCAATATGCTTGCTCGTTTGGTGAAACACACTATTCTTGGATAGTGCAATCGCTGATGTGTTATCACAGTATATCATTGTTGATACTTTTTGTTTCTTCTTGAGTCCATCCAATACTCTTTTTAACCATACTGCTTGACATGGTGATGATGTTGCTGCTACATATTCGGCTTCTGCTAGTGATAGTGTCACAATAGAATTCTTCTTAGATTCCTATGAAATCACACCTAAACCAAGATGGAACACATAACCGGATGTGCCATTCCTACCATACAAAAGAAATTGCAAAACCACTATTTATAGATCCAATCAAATCTTCCTTTTTTGTACTCGAATACAGTATGCCACAATCTCTAGTTCCTACTATGTATCTCAAAATTCTTTTTCCAGCACTCCAATGTGTGTCTTTTGGAGTCTCCATAAATCTGGAAATCAAACATACTCCTTGCATAATATCTGGTCTTGTAGTTGTCAAATACATGAGGCTACTAACCAATATTTTAAATAGAGTTTGATTGACATATGATCCTTCATAATCCTTGCTTAACTTTATATGTATTGCAATTGTTTTAGGTACAGGTTTACAATTATCCATCCTAAATATTTTCAACAAATCTCTGGAATATTTATGTTGGAAAATAAAAATTCCTTTTTCAAATTTCTCAACATCTAAGCCAAGAAAATATTTCATTAGACCAATATTTTTCATCTCAAATTCTTTCATCATGACTGCTTTAAATTCATTTAGCTCAAGATCACCTGTAAAAATAATATCACTAACATATAATCAAACGATGAAAATTTTCCCATGCTCATTTACCTTTGTGTATAGCGTAGGTTGAATGTTACTTCTGTGAAAACCATTCTTAACCATGAAGTTTTCAATTCTGCTATACCATTCTCTAGGTGATTGGTTAAGTCCACAGAGCACTTTCTTCAACTTGTAAAATTTATCTTCTTTATCTTCAACTTCATAACCTGGTGGTTGTTGCACTTAAATTTACTCTTCTATAATTCCATTCAATAAGGTTGATTTGAATTCCATCTAATATAATTTCCACTTGTTCTGAGTTGTTGTCACTATAACTGCTCTTAGAGTATCCAACCTAGCTACTGGAGAAAATGTTTCTCCATAGTCTATTCCCAGTTGCTATGAAAATCATTTTTCTACAAGTCTTCCTTTAAATATTTCAATTTCACCTTTCTCATTCAACTTATTCTTGTACACCCCCTTCACACCAATAAGAATTTTATCCTTTGGAAAATTAACCAAATCTCATGAATCACTGTTTTCAATGGAATCATTGTCTTCATACATGGATTGAACCCAATTTTCATCTATGGTTTCTTCTTCAAATGAAGAAGATTGGAATGAGAAAAATGCAAAATTTTAAGTAACATCCAAATCATCATAAATATATTATAAAATTCTCATCCTTTTCTTACCATTTCTTGATTCATCATCTTATTGGTTGCTTAGAGGATTCTGGTGTGTTGATCTACTTGAAGATCCATGCTGTGATGAAAATCTTCATTACAGGAATTTTGAGGTCTAAAATGCGCCTCCTAAGAAAAATGTACAAAAAAACTAAAATTTATAAGAACCAATAGGATTCAAGATGATGATGTTAACCATGGGGGACGATTCACCATTTTTGGAGTAAAAAAGTACAAATATTAAAAAATAATAAAACAATAAAACTACTTTTTCAACTCTTATTTTCAACTTATCTCCTTAAGGTTTTACTCAAATTTCAAGCAGGAGTACTTGTCGGATGAAAAATTTAATTCCTCATCTAAGGAGTACCCATGTTGCATACTTTCGATGGACCCTGCTACTCGAAAAATGAGAAATACATGAAAACACATGTTTGCAATCATGTTTTTCATGTATTTCTCATTTTCATGTAGCAAGGTCCATAAAAATTATGCAACATGGGTACTCCTTGGATGAGAAATTTAATTATGCACCCAACGAGTCTTTCTGCTCAAAATTTGAGTAAACCCATAGGGAGAAAAGTTGAAAATATGAGTGGAAAAAGTAGTTTTTACTTTTTCTCCCTCTAAAATTTGATGATGTAATCAAATGTTATTTTATTATTTCCACTATTATTTTATAATCTCCTTAGGAGGCCCATTTTAGACCTAAAAATTCCCCTAATGGGAGTCCTTGCTGCTGTGACTCTGTTTGGTGTCTTCTCATTTGATTATTGTTGCTCCTTTTCTACTATATCATCATCTTCCATTAATGGTGCCTTGGTATCGATTGTTTTGTCTACAGTCCCATTCCATGAATCTTGTCTTTGAACAAAAAATCTCTGCAAATTGTTGTCTTCTTGGTGATAGGGTTATACAATTTGTAAGCTTTTGACTCCTCACTATAACCTGTAAATTATATGAAATTTTCACTTTGATCATCCAATTTTCCTTTTATCTGCTTAGGCACATGTGCATAGGCTACACATCCAAAAACTCTAAAATCAAATACCCTGCATGACATACTTGACCATGCTTCTTCTGGTACTCTAATTATCACACTCTTTGTAGGAGATATGTTTATCACATGAACAACACATGAAAACACTTCTGCCCAATACTCATTAGACAAGTTTCATTCTTTCAAATTCTCCTTGCCATGTTCATTATTGTTCTGTTGTTTCTCTCTGCTACACAATTCTATTGCGGTGTGTATCTGATTGTAAAATCTCTTATGATTCCATGTTGTTTTTAGTAATCATGGAATTATTTTGAATCATATTCTCTACCACTATATGATCTCAATACCTTGATATGCCTATCACTTTGGTTCTTTGCTAAGTCTTTGAAATCTTTGAACTTTGCAAATGTTTCAGTCTTCTTCTTCAAGAAGTAAACACAAGTCTTTCTGCTATATTCATTAATAAAAGTGAGGAAGTAACAACTTCCACGAATTTATTATGTCCCTATAGTTCCACACAAGTCTATATGCACCAACTCAAGTGGTTTCCTTGCTCTGTATGAAACTTCCTTTGGAAAAATTTCACAATGTTGCTTTCCCAAGATGCAACACTCACAAGTAATAGTAAGTTATTTCATGGGAGCTAATCCTCTGACCATCTGTTTCTGCTACAACAATCTTAACGCAGAAAAATTCAAGTGTCCAAACCGAAAGCTCCATAACCAGTAATCATTTGAACATGCAATTGTAAAAGAACTATCCTAATCATTGTAGTTCATAATTAGAGGAAAAAGTTTATTCATTTCCATTTGCAGCTTTTTTATTAGCTTCTTTCTTGGGGGGTTTTCATAAATAACACACTCTTTCCATTGAAACATAACTCGGTACCCTTTTTGCGTCAATGGCCTAATACTTATCAGATTATGTTTGAGTCCAACGACATAATATACCTCTGATATTGTATTTGGATCCCCCTACTTAGCCATAATTTTGACCACTACTTTTCCATCTACATCCATAGCCTTGTCAGTCACCAACTTTACCTCTGTCTTCACAAATTGATCCAAATTTGTGACCAAGATCTTGTAGCTTGTCATGTGGTTACTATAACCACTATCTAAAAGGCACAACTTATCAGAAGGTTCATGCATGTTTTCCAATGATAGGAGTATGGAGTTAGTATTTTATGTACTAACATTAGCTCTCTAGTTTCCTTGATAAACTATCATCTTCTTGCAATCGCGAACATAGTGACCAGATTTATTGTAATAATAGAATTTCACCTTTGATTTATTAAATGTATGATTATTATTGAAGCTTATACTGCTATTGCTTCCACTTTGATGCTCATGCTATTCTTGGCCATATCTCTAAACATGATAGCTTCTGCCTCATCCTCTGCCTCTCGATCTACCTATGTCTCGACCTCTTGAAATAGAAACTTGAATTTTAAAAGAAGTTTCTAAAATGGAATATGTATTTATGTATATCCTTGCCTTATGTAATAGAGGTATCCCATCAACTCATAAAAGGTCAGTTTATCCAAATCCTTGGCTTCTTCTATGGTTTCGACCACTACATAAAACTTATAACACAAAGATCTAAGGACCCTCTCAATCATTGTTTCATTTTTAATTACTTCACCATAAATTTTTAACTGATTTACTACAAACATAAACCGATTCATGAAAGAATTTATGTCCTATGTCTCCTTCATCTGCGGGCATTCAAAATATCTCCTAGTATTTTGCAATTTAACAATATTGACTTTTTCCATACCTTGATAGGTTGTCACCAAAGTTTCCCATGCTTATTTTCCTAAATACGTGATCATTATCTTCTGGAACATTGCTCGGTCAACTCCCTGCAACATAAGAAGCAACGCTTGTGCATTCTTCCTTTTGTCTTTCTTCCATTTTTCCCTCTCTGCGTTATTGAGTGCTCATTCTTCTCTGTCATTCTGAGGTTCTGCAAATCGAAACTTTACATGATCTCAAACATCATGTGCCTTTAACATGGTATCCATATTAATGACCCACTCATCATAATATTTCACTATGAAAGAAGGAAGTTGTGGCTAGAAATTCGATGATGCCATCTTTCCTAAAAAAAAATCTTTTCTTATAAAACCCTAAATTTATCCTTTTATAAAAGCTTTCCAAAGCTCCTTTCAAAAAACAAAAGCCCTCTTTTTATACAAGTTTATAAAACTTTATAAATAACCCTTCATTAATTTATATATATATATATATAAAGAATCTTTAAAAAAAATCTTTATATATATAAAAAAAAAAATTAAAAAAAAATTATTAATAAAACCCTTTAAATTCAAATGCACCTTTTAATAGTGACTTATAATACTTCAAGATTTATATAAAACCTTTTAATAAATCATAAAACTCATACATGATTGGGTTTTACGAATTCCCAAAAACAAGCATCCACATGGCTTTTATTAAAATATGAAACCTTTTCAAAAGGCTCTCATGTATCATGATTCAATGATTTCTTTGACTTTTTTTAAACATGTTGTCGGCTTTTGGTAAAGTCTTACCCTGATTGCACACCCAAGTCAAAAAAATAACTACGGAATAAACACAATTTTTAAAATCGTAGGTTTCATGACTATTGTGCAGTTTTTCAACCAAAAAGGTGATTTGGATTTATGCATAAACGTAACAGAATAAAAATATAACCATAAATACAAAGATGCAGTGGAAATAAAACTTCATTTCATTAATATCACAGAACTGAAATTTTCTTACAGACAGAATAGAAATAAATTAGCTAGGCCACTGGTAGCTATCTCTGAGAAGCGATGTGGTGGCTACAGGCCTCTAAATGGAGTTACAATGAGTCTCGAGAGCCTATTTATTATTCAGAAACAACGAGAAATCCTAAAAATCCAAAACCCTAACCCTAGGAGATGAAGCACCAAAACTATGGGCCCCGTTTAGGTAAATTGGTGTTTCAACTTCCCGAGGACATAACTTTGGCATACAATCTTCGTTTGACGCGTACCATACCTCGTTAGAAATATATATCCAAGGAATACAAATTTTGAATGAGAAAATTTAGTCCATGGACCCATGTTGCTCCCCATTTTCCCAAAAACGTCGTTCAGGGCCTCAAAACGGCTCCAGAAGTTCAGGACTCGAAAAACTGCTAGAAATAATAAGTTATGCCGAAACTGAAAAACTGAAAGAGAAAATGGTAGGGCCCCAAGTGGAATAGGCAGGTGACCACCAATATCCACTTGGATCATTCCTCCCCCCTTAGGAAGCAATGTTCCCCATTGCATTAAGTTCCTCCATGAGATTAGGAAATTTCTGCTGAACTTGGTCCCTGGTGAACCACTTTCCTTGGTGCAGGTGTTTGCCAGCTTTGACAACCCGATATAGTTGGATCTTCTGTTGGCGAGTGTTATTGATTTGAATTTCCATGATACAATCTATGGAAGCCTATTCCATGCAGTCTGGATTTAACTCTATTCATGTGATTTGTTCTGCAATGTCAGAGGTGTCCAGTAGAGGTGGGAAGTAAGGAAAAAGGCAGTCTACATTGAACACTGGGTGCAGACCAAGGAATGGTGGAATACTGAGCTCGAAGGCATTGTTCCCTATAGCCTTGGTGATTGTGTACGGCCCATATCAGAGCGAGCGAAGCTTGCAATGGGGTCTAGTGAGGCGCTCCTTCTGCAAATGTAGCCATACTTTGTCGCCCACCTGGAAGTTATGTGGCACCTGATGTTGATCATGGTGTTGCTTGTACTTAGCATTGGCTCTATCCAATATGTCATGAACCTATTGGAAGATGTCTTGAATGCACTCGATGAAGCTATTTTCTTTGTCAACTTCAGACTGGACATGAGCCGAATCGGCCTGAGTAGCCGCAAATGGCATGGCTACGTCAATGGGACATAGTGGCTGGAATACCAACCCCACCTAAAAGGGGCTATGGCCGATTAAACTGTGGAGAGCCCGGTTATAACTATGTTGTACATAGGGTAGGCTCTTGTCCCATGTGCGTGGATGCTTTGAATTGTACATGCGCAGAATGTGTACAATCATTCTGTTGACGACCTCTGTCTGCCCATCTATTTGGGGATGGAAAGCTGTGGACTTGGTGAGATTGGTGTCCAGCATTGACTAGAGGCTGGACCAAAATGTGCTGAGGAACCTGCTATCTGAATCTAATATGATAGACTGTGGGATCCCAAAGTTCCCCCACACTCGTTCAAAGAAGAGTTTAGCAGGGGCTTCTACTGTGATATTCTTCTTGTAGGCCGCCATAATGGCCATCTTCGAGAATCTGTCGATGACCACGAAAACACAGTCATTTCCATGCTTAGAAGAAGGTAGGCCCGACATGTAATCCATGGAGATGGATTCCCAAGGTTGACTAGGTGTAGGTAGAGAAGTATATAGGCCTTGCTTCTTGATGGTCGGTTTGCCAATGGTATAAGCAGTGCAGGATCTAATGTGCTTCCCAACATCCTTTCGAAGGTTCGACCAACAGAAATACTTATGCAGTACTACCACTGTTTTCTTGACCCCAAAATGCCCAACGACTCGACTATAGTGTGATTCCCATATCATCTTGGCACGCTCACTTGAAGGAACACAAAGGTGTCCTAGGTGACATAAAATTGCATCTTGGAGGTGAAAATTTGGAACTTGCGCACCCCTCAAGAGTGCCTTGTAAGTGTGACCAAATTCTGGATCACTCTCATAGAGAAGTGACCAATCAGATGTCTCGTGCCCACAAGAGTTCAAAATGGTGGTGAGCGCCACGATTGGTGGTTAGTTGAGGCAGTCTGCAACATTATTTGTGCTACCCTTCTTGTACTTGATGTTCAAATGAAACTGTTGCAGATATGTGGACCACTTCTAATGGCGATCATTTTTCAACTTCCCTTGTGTCTGTATGAACTGCAGGGGTTCGTGGTCTTTGTGGATGATTATTTCCTTCCCCAAAATGTAGTGCTTCCATTTTTGACAAGATTGCACAATGGAATACATTTCTTTGTCATAAGTGGGATACTTGCAAACTCTGTCAGACAATAGCTCACTATGATGTGCCACTGGATGTCCCTGTTGAGTAAGAATTTCCCCAATAACATAGTCAAAGGCATTTGTCTCGATCTGAAATGGTTATTGCAAGTCTGGTAATCTAAGCACTCGGGTAGAACAAAGGCAATTTTTCAATTCTATGAATGTCTTCTATTGAGGTTCCGACCAAAAGAATTTTTCTCTTTCTCCTCCCTTGGTGACTTGACTCAAGGGCCAAGTGATATGAGAGAATCCCAACACAAACCTACGATAGAAATTAGCAAGACCCAGAAAGCTGCGAAGCTTTGTTATAGTGGTTGGGGCTGGCCAATCTCGAATGACTTGGATCTTGGTTAGATCCACATGCACACCCTTTCATCAATAATGTATCCGCGATATTGAACCTGGGTCACACCAAAAGTGCACTTCTCCAAATTGGCACACAACTTGTGTTGCCACAGTGTTTGGAGACTTGCCAGATGTGGTGGAGGTGCTCTTCCCAAGTGTGGCTGAAGATCAGAATGTCAACCAAGTACACCACTACAAATGAGTTGGTGAATGGCCGCAATATGTCATCCATAACCCTCATGAAGGTTGCGGGAGCATTCGTCAACCTGAAAGGCATGACCAACCATTCAAAAAGGCCTTCCTTGGCTTTGAAGGCAGTCTTCCACACATCAGAGGGTTCAATTGGTACCTGGTGATACCCAAAATTCAAGTCGATCTTGCTGAAATATTTTTCCCCTTTGAGTTGGTTTAAAAGGTCATCAATCCGTGGGATCAGGTACCTATTCCAGACAATGATGTTGTTTAGCACCTGATAGTCAATACAGAGTCTCCACTCCCCATCCTTCTTTTGTACCAACATGATCGAGCTCCCACATGGCGATGAACTTGGTCGGATGTAACCTTTCTCTAGCAGCTCCTGAATCTGCCTCTTGATTTCATCGTTCTCAAAAATAGAGCACCAATAGATCGGTCCATTAGGTAGTGGCGCACCTGGGGTCAGATCAATTGTGTGCTTGACCTAAAAGTGCAGAGGAACCCTTGTGGGTGAGGTGAAGATGTCCCCGTACTCCTCCGCAACCTTATCCATTTTTTGTTTTCATGTAGAGGAGCCCTGTCTGGAGGTCGTGGCCACAGTCTTATTCTTGTCCTTGGGGTGGATCATCATTAAAATGAATTTCTTGGTTCGGGAAATGAGCTTACTACACTATTTCGTAGTAACCAAAGAGATAGCGGCAGGAGGTGGTACCTCTAGAATCCTGTACAACTTATTTCCAAAAGTAATAATAACAGTGGGAGGTTGAGACTCATACATAGCATGACACTTCCACAAGTATGGTTGTGCTAATAATACATCAGAAACATCAATAAGATCAACGTCACATAATACCTCATCCGTGAAGCGCTTCATGCTATAGGGAAGGCAGCACTTTTGGCTGATGCAGAGATCTCGTCCTTGGTGAAGCCATCCGATGGTGTACGGATGTGGGTGAGCTATGGTCGAAAAGCCCAACCACTTCATGATGTCTGCTGAAATGAGGTTCTTTTAGATCCCATCGTTGACAATGAACTGTACTAGGTAGCCCTTTACCCACATATGGGAGTGGAAGAGACGTTCCTCCTCCTCTGGATATTCCAGTTCCTCCTTCTAGATCTTCGTAGTGGCAAAAGTGTCATTGGGCACCGCATCAATAATTTTTTTCCCTTTGTCATTCCCCTTGTCATGTCCTGATTCAGAGTCAGAGCATGCATCTGAATCAGAAGCCCTCATCTCAGCCACCAGCGATTGCTTGGTCTGACACTCACTTGTGTTGTGAGTGGAGCTCTTACGGAACTCACACCACTTTCCAGTGTCCTTTTTTGGCTTTGCGGTGTTTGTATTTTCTTGTGGCTTCAACAGGTTGTCTTGAGTCACCATGCCTTGGCTCTGTCCGTTGTTATGCGGTTTGGGAGCACCTTTCCCTTTCTTTTGATTTGCAGATCCAAAGTCTCGCTTCTTCTGTTTGAATTTTTGCTCAGTCTTGGCAGCATCGCGGTATGCCATACCAAGTGAGGAGATGTTGAGGAACTCCATTTCCTCTTGAATTTATCTGCGCAGAAAACTATGATACTTTAGCAGCAAATGTTTCTCTGAATATTTGATACCCAAATTTGTACGTAGGGTATGGAATAGATTCATCAACTCATGCACATATTGATCCCTTTGTTGTCGTAGCATGGTCCATTGTATGTACTTGTCCTCATAGCTCCCCACAGCATAGTACTATTCCTTGATGACATCTCGGAAAAAATTCCAAGTGGGTACAGTCGAGAATAGAGAGGGTTCTCTCTCGTCCTTTTTATCACAGTGGGTTTCCCACCAATCCTTGACATGGGTGGCAGGTTTGAGGAGTGAAAAAATAATCTTCTCCCGGTCGGAAAAGTCATGAACTGAGAAATATCCTTCTCATAGATTCAACCATATATCTATGGCATCTGCATCTATTTGACCCTCAAATATGCGAATGTCAAAATTTACTTGTACTTAAAATAAGTCGCACCTCCAGAGTGGCTGTTAGATGCAGATGTGCCGCCGGTGGGCAACCGTTGAAGGATCTGGACAAAGTTATCCATCATCGCATTCCTTTTTTTTTTGAGGGCCTCCTCAAGAAATATTTTGATAGGATCTCCTACTGCCTCATCTTTACTTTCGTCCCCCATGGGCGTTCATCGGGGTTTGTGAGGTTGATCTTACAAAGGGTCCACTAGATTGAGCCTAACTCCTTATACCCCGACCTCGTTGGGGACATGCAAAGAAGGATCAAGAAAAAGCAGGCTGCTCTAATACCGCTGATCCGGATTTATGCTAGAACGCAACAGAATAAACATATAACCATAAATACAAATATTCAGTGGAAATAAAACTTCATTTCATTAATATCAAAGAACTGAAATCTACTTACAGACAGAATAGAAATAAATTAGCTAGGGCGTTGGTAGCTATCTCTGAGAAGAGACGTGGTGGCTACAGGCCTTTGAATTGAGTTACAATGAGGCTCGATGGCCTATTTATTATTTATAAATAATAGGAAATCCTAAACAACCAAAACCCTAACCCTAGGAGATGAAGCACCAAAACTATGGGCCCCATTTGGGTAAATTGGTGTTTCAACTTCATGGGGACGTAACTTTGGCATACAGTCTCCGTTTGACGCGTACCATACCTCGTTAGAAATATCTATCCGAGGACTACAAATTTTAAGTGAGAAAAATTGGTTTTTGGACCCATGTTAGTCCCCGTTTTCCCAAAAAATGTCTTTTAGGGCCTCAAAATGGCTCCGGAAGCTCAGGACTCGAAAAACTACTAAAAATAGTAAGTTGTGCTGAAAATGAAAAACTGAAGAGACAATGGTGGGGCCCCAAGTGGAATAGTCAGGTGACCACCAATATCCACCTGGATCAAAAGGTGTGAACTTGTGCGCTTTTTGCACTAAAAACGTACAGACCTGAACACTCTTTATCCATTCAATGATTTTGGAATTAAAAAAAAATTGTCGTCCTTCTACTCTTGGCCCTCTTCTCATAGTCTCTACATGCCCCACATATCTTTTGATCCTTCCTCAGCTCTAATAGCAATTTTTTGGAAAGGTAGAGCATATAGAGCACAAACTAACACAAATACTTCACACATGAAACATGCATGAGATATGACTCTTCAACTAATCATAAAAACCTCAGTCTAACTGAATAAAATGAACCCAATGAAGGGTATTTACCTTGAATCGCTTGACATGCATACACTTACATAACTCGACTTAACCATCACTCACTTAACTAACTCTCTAACTCAAATACCATATTAAACTATCACACAACTCGACTTACTCAACGCTTACTTAATCGATTTTCTAACTCTGCATGCGGTATTTAATTAAATATTTTAATAATATCTTCATTTATGCTGAAAATAATACACTCACAAGTTCATCATCCTCTTTCAACTTCAACCTTAACTTCTAGAAAAAAAAAAATCCTACAGGTTTTGACAACTTATAATTAAACCTAATATCTTACCTTCTCAGTTATAGAACTCAATAGTAGTTTCCAAAACTTCCTAACACTATCAGATCTTGATTTCACATCTAAATGCATCATCATCATATTCCTACACTTTGGAAAGTATTTCTATGCCATTAATTATTTGGATCGGCACTCAGGTCTGCGACTATTCTTTAAACCACTTATACAATCTATATGAAAATTCCAACTATACAATTTGTTGTTCCAACCATGAAATGGGCTCAATATGTAAATTTTACATTCACCATACATTACTCATGCATTCATGATTGCATAATTCATAAAAAATTAAAAACTTGGTGAATTTTCCTCACATTACAGTTTATATTTGAAAATGGAATTTGATTCGTGAAGGAATCAAATCTCTTTGCATTATTTAGACTCTGCATAATTCTTAAAATAAATCACAATGCTTAAATCCCTCTTACTTCAGATGTAGCCTTTCCTTCAAACAACATAATTTGTGATATGAATCTGCTTCATCGCAACCAAAACCTTAGGATCTATCTACCTTTAGCAACACTTGTAATCTACAAGCTCACTTTTCCCTCCATATATTTAGTGTTCTTTTAACTCAACGGGCTGCATTTTTGTTCGAACTCGACACTAGAAATTCTCGTGTTCTATCTTCACTTCAAATAAAAATTTTACAACACTTTTGTAAGAGACTCATTCTATTCTCAACACACCATAAATGGCGACTTACCTTAATCACTTTGATCACTTCTAGATCAATAACCATAGCCGGAGTTAAACCTTCCAATAGACAACATAGAAAACTAATTAAATTTTGAATTTTCTTAGCATATACTAGAAACCCATAATTTCATAAATGAATTAGATTCCACAACTTGATCATCAATCATTTCTTAGTTTCAACCTCAAAAAAATTGTTTTCACTTCTGAAATATCACATGCATAAACTTAACTTCACAGGCCATTCAACACTTCTACAGAAATCGTAGATTCCTACTATAAACCATTCAACCAACACAATTTATGGATGGAAAGTCATAACAAGAATTCTATAGGAAATATCGTGCAACATTATAATCATCTTCTTGAATCATTAATTATGAACATACCAAATCATATAACCTCACAAAAATACATCACCATTTCGAGATCATAGGCTGGAATTATTTAATTAAATCTTACAAAGATAAACAACCATAATATGAAACTATGTTTCATTAATATTTCTTTGAGGGCATCTCTTTCATATTCTTGTTTCTCTCTTGGCTTGATTTACATGTACTTGGATTACATGGAATTTATACAAAAATAGGAGATAACCATAATTTCTTTTAGATCATAACATCCTGCTAACTAATCCTAAAATCACTCCAACAATTTATAAGATCTTTAAAATCTTCCTTATCCAAAGAACTCCTCATATCCATAGTTTTTTTATAACTATTATTAATACTCTCTAGAATTTATGAAATTAACGAGAAATATAGAAAAAATTTACATTAAGGAATTTGAATTCCCCCTGAAATTTTTGCACATTCATTAGAGAAAATTTCAACCTAAAAGTGACCATGAAATTTTCATGTATTTTTCTTCTCATAATATATAAACCAATTAAAAGAGATACATGTAAATATTTGGAGGGAAACAAAGAAAACTATTTTTTTTTAATTGTATTTTTAGCTTACCTCCTTATAGTCTTAATCAACCTTCAAGTGTAGAAAATCGTTGGATGTGGAATTAAATTGATCCAGGTGGATATCGGTGGCCTCCCACCTATTCTATTTCGACCCACAACATCGATTCTTCCTGTTTTTCAGCTTCAGCACAGCTTAGTATTTTTAGCAGGTTTTTGGGTCCTACACTCCCGGAGCCGTTTTGGGGACTTAATGATCAAGGTGGATATTGTTGGCCACCCACCGAGTCCATTTTAACCCCCACCATCAGTTATTTCAGTTTGTAATTTTCAGCACAACTTACTATTTATTGCAGTTTTTCCGGTCCTGTACTTCCGGAGCCATTTTGAGACCCTAAACGACATTTTTTGGGAAAACAGGGAGCAGCATGGGTCATAGATCAATGTTTCTCACTCAAAATCTATATTCCTCAGATATATCTTTCTAACAAGCTATTGAGTGTGTCAAACAGAGATTGGATGCAGAAGATACGTCCCCAAGAAGTTGACACACCAATTTACCCAAACGGGGCCCACAGTTTTGGCACTTCATTTCCTAGGTTTAGGTTTTTTGACATTTCAGATTTTACATTGTTTCTCAGCAATAAATAGGCCTTTGAGCCTCATTCTAACATAGTTCAGGGGGCTGGGAGCCGACACATCTCTTCTCAAAGATAAGCGCTACGAGTGCCCTAGCTCGCCACATCTCCATCGTGTCTATATTTTAACATAGTTTAGGGGCTGGTAGCCGACACATATCTTCTCAGAGATAAGCACTGCCAGTATCCTAGCTCATATATTCCCATCATGTTTGTATCAGAATATGGTTCAGGACCTGGTAGCTGACACATCTCTTCTTAGAGATAAGCGTTTCCGATACCCTAGCTGTTCATTTCCATTATGTCTGTAAACAACTTTCATTTATCTAACACAGTTTAGAGGCCTGTAGCCACCACACCTCTTCTCAGAGATAGATACCAGCGCCCTAGCTAGTTTATTTCCATTCTGTCTATAAGAAAATTTTAGTAGGTGGATATCAGTGGCCTCCCACCTATTCCATTTGGACCCGCAACATCAATTCTTTCAGTTTTTCAGCTTCAGCACAACTTATTATTTTTAGCAAGTTTTCGGGTCCTGCACTCCCAGAGTGATTTTTGGGACTTAATGATCAAGGTGGATGTTGGTGGCCACCCACCGAGTCCATTTGAACCCCCACCATCAGTTATTTCAGTTTGTAAGTTTCAACACAACTTACTATTTATAGCAGTTTTTTGGGTCCTGTAGTTCTAGAGCCGTTTTGAGGCCCTAAATGACGTTTTTTGGGAAAACAAGGAGCAACATGGTAGTCCTCAGATAGATATTTTTAACGAGCTATTGAGCATGTAAAATGAATATTGGATTCCAAAGTTACGTCCCCGAGAAGTTGAAACACCAATTTACCAAAACGGGGCCTGCAATTTTGGCGCTTCATCTCCTAGGGTTAGGTTTTTGGACGTTTCAGATTTTACATTTTTTCTTCATAGTAAATAGGCCTTAGATCCTCATTGTAACACAGTTCAAGTGCTGGTAGCCGACACATCTCTTCTCAGAGATTAGCATTGCCAGTACCTTAGCTCATCTATTTCCATTATGTCTGTAATAGGCTTGTGAGCCTCAATGTAACACAGTCCAAAGGCGTGTGTACGCCACATTTCTTGTCAGAGATACGGTACCAGTGCCCTAGCTTGTTTCCATTATGTCTGTAAGCTTATTGCAGTCATTATTTTGTTAATAACATGAAGCATTATTTCCGTTGCATCTCTCTGTTTATGGTTATATCTGTATTCTTTTGCGTTCCTGCATAAAATCTGGATCAGTGGTATCAAAGCGGTCTGCTCTTTCTCTGTTTTTCTTTTCATGTCACCAACGTGGCCAGGGTATAAGGATTTCAATCTTGCAACCCTAACAACCCCCGATGGCAGAAGGAAAGAAAGACGAGGGAGCGGGAGATCCTATCAAAATCTTGCTGGAGGAGGCCCTCGAGAAATAAAGGAACGCGATGATGGATAAATTTGACCAGATCCTACAATGGCTTCCCACCGATGGCACATCTACATCTAGCACATCTTCCAACAGGTTTGCGACATCCTGGAAAAATCCAACACCAAGTTCAGCAGAAATTTCCCCCCCATGGAGGAACTTAACGTAATGGAGACCATTGCTTCCTAAGGAAGGAGGAATTATCCAGGTGGATATCGGTGGCCTCCCACCTATTCCATTTAGACCGGCATCATCAATGCTATAGGGTAAAATTCTTGGGTTGTTGATTTTCTAATATCCCTCTCAGGGCTTTCCGGTGCCCAAGGCAGACAGTAAGATTAGTGGTATAGTTTACAAAGAAGGCATATACATGTTCATATCAACTTAAATAACTTGAAAGAATAAGATGAAAGATTACCTCTTTAATGATCTTGAAGTCTTTTGGAGAGCACTAGGCAGGGAAGCACGAGTTCTCCTTCACCAGCTCCAAATCTCAACCCTGCAATCAATCAAAGCACCCGTGTAATATCTATCACAACATACATTTCCCATCAATTAAGTTAATATACGATAAACATTAAACTATGCATATCTAAGCCATTCATCTCATGCTATATAAGTAATTGAATAATAATGAGAATATCAACGCATATAATGGACAAAACAGATACAGTTCTATTAATTTTTAAAAAGGATGATTACAACCTTTGGTTGTACCAAGCCCTCCTCAGCCTTCCAATCTCTCTATCTCTCAATGTGGTGATGTCTTGATCAAAAAGTTCTCAATGAACCTCTTTGACTTTTGACCTTCACACTACAACAATAATGCTCTAGTTCACAAATATTTAAAACTTTGACAATCCTTTGACCTTGAACCAAGAGCCTTCAGCTCCATTTTATAGGAGATGGAGAGAGCAATCATTGCCTTTCTCTTTCCACCAGTTCTAAATAGAAAAAAACAAGATGTTTCCTCAACTTCCATGCTTTTTCCTTCCTTGAGAGTTCAGTTTTTTTTGGCAAGGCCCAATAAGAGACCAGTGCTTTGCAGTTTCTATTTTGTACTGACTCTCTTGCGAGAAAAATCTTGAAATTCAAATCATTCTCTGTGGGTTTTTCCTGTTTCGAACATAAAACATGGGTAACGCTACCCTCTAGTTTAAACAGAGCATTTCCCTAGCCACTAACGTAGCCTATTCATTGATGAGTTGCATTATAACGCTCTTGTGCTGTTATAGGGGTGTGTTACCTTGACAAAAGTAGGTTTAGTTTAGTTATTTGTATTCCTTCCATATTTATCTTCTCCTCTGAGCTGATGAGGAGGTGTTTTGACTTATAACAGATGCCCCCTAAAGTGTGAGGTCAGAGACAAAGACGGTGGCCGAAATACTTTATAATGTGTGTAGTAGAGATAAAGAGATTGAAAGACTGAGGAAAACCTGAAAAAATAACATATGTCAGAAAATATAGTATTTGCCTTGAGTTGGGCATTCCCATGCTCAGTAGCTTAATCAACATGATTTCTCTAGAACAAAGATATGAAGAATCTATCCACCGATAATCACAATGTGAAAATGTCTATCATAACAGGATCAGACTGAAGAAGCTATCTCCATAAACAATATCACAACTTGGGGAAGGGAACATAGCTTTAATGATGCAACCTTTGCCCCAATGTCTTGACCGCCGCTTCACTTAAACTGCATATTTGTCAACATGCGAATGAAGGAGTGGTCGTCAAACATGTGAGAAATCATCTGATTACTAGTCGATAATGAAAATTGTTAACAGACATGAAGGTGGCCACCGATAATAACGATGGTCCCTAATATGCACAGTAAAATCTAGCGAGTGTGAATAAAAAGAGTTGAAGTCAAACACTCATAGAATCATTCGATCAGGAGCCAATGATGAAGACTGCTAATCAAACACAAGACTACCTTCCACCGATGTCTACAAGTATCCGGGTACTGATGGGTTTTTGGATCAACTTCCTAGATAAGATGTTGAAGTCGGTAGGAAGAGATGTGTTGAAAGGTATGCACTGAGGCATCCTACATTAGTCAACACGAAATGGAAACCAAATTTTTTTTTTTTTTTATCGAGATAATGAAGAGAAAATTGGGATGTCTGACGACAAATAATTTCTGGCATAATGAGTAGTTTGGTTGATAAGAGGAGCAGTAGATAGCGAGATCTACATGAACAATAGAAGGCACTGTAACAGGGTAGTAGGCAGCTGAGGATCAATGAACACCAAAGAGTGTGTTAGGATTTTACCGGTGTAGGGACACTGGGAGATGACAGCTAATACTCATAGATGGTAGGGTTTGGCTAACTACGAAAGAGTTTTCTGGGAAGTGCCATGTTCAATATTTTTGCTGCCAAATCAACCTTTCCGAAATATAACAGAGGTAGTATCCATTTTTTCCAAATTTTTCCTCATCTAATTAGGTTTAACGAGTCTAGACGAGTAAACTTGGTGAATTTTTCATATTTAGAGAGTCTGGAAAATATCATAAAAGAAAAATTTGTGCCCCATATGATTAGGTTTAACGAGTGTAGATGAGTAAACTCGGTGAATTTGTCATGTTTAGAGAGTCTGAAAAATGTTGTAAAATACAACTCCATGAGGTAAATTTTTCATGTTTTGATAACTGGGCACAAAAAAGGGAGAATAGTAAGCCCGAAATAGTTCATTTTCTGTGAATTAGTCCATCGAAGCCGAAAAAGTGAGAATCTATGTTCGGTGGAAATCTACCTCATTTTGTTATGAGTACGAGGATATGAAGTAAGCTCGGTACTCTTTATGAAATTTTAATGAGTACAACAAAGAAAAACTCGGTGCTCTCCGTGAAATTTTAACGAGTCACGCGGAGAAAACTCGGTCACTTTTTTTGTTTAAAGAGCTTTGAAAAAGAGGAAAAGAATGGCTCCTTACTCTTTGTCGTGGTAGTTTAGCGAGCCTGACAAAGGAAACCTATGATTTTTTCAGTTTTATGAGCTAGAAAAAGGTCCCTGAAAAGAAAGCTCAGTGCTTCTTCATATCAGTTGTAATGAGTCTAAAGAAGATAACTCCAGGTTTTTCGGATTAACGAGCAAGAAAAAGACCATAAAAAGAATGCTTGAAATCAACTTCATATAAGTTTAATGAGTCTGAAGAAGAGAACTCGAGGTTTTTTGGATTAACGAGCAAGAAAAATACTGTAAAAAGAATGCTCGAAATTAGGGTCAAAACATGGTTATGTCTGCATATAGGTCTTGATCACTCATCAGAACATCAATAACTAAACTCAATAGTTGCGACACATATGCAGCAAGAATTCACGACTTTTTCCCAACTAGCTAAGAGAGTCATGCCCCAGAAATGGCTATAAGAAGGTCAGAATACTTTCATTTTCACTGTTTTGAATGCTTTGAAGGAGCTCTGGGGTGAGAAAAGGTGAAAACTTTTGCTGTCGATTGCGATCAATCCAGGCAACGGTTCCTCTTCCTGCAAGATTCAGGTAAGAGCTAGAACCTCTTGCTATCATTTTATTTTGTTTTTGTGAAATTTTTGTAGTTCCAAATGAGAAATTTGGCAGGCCCTAAAAAATATTAGCAGCTAACGCGGGCCAGCAGTGTTGGACCCGCATTAAGTGCACTTCCCATGAAGGAAGGGCACATTATCACACTTTGTTTTGCTCTATAGCCAGCGTTAGGTTTAGCAGATGTTTTAGGCACTCATTAATAAGCATTTTGAGGTGTTCCAGGTAATTTCTAATTGGTTGAAAATGTTGCATTTGTAGGTATTCAGCTGTTAACCATGAGTATCTGGGGAGAGAGAGAACATGAATGGGAAGAAAGAGATATGATTACTGATGCCGCAAGCTTGATGGCTCTCCGCATATGCATTTTGCTAAAATATGCACATTTAGAATTGATGAGGGGTCAAGAGGACCTCTTGAGGTGGTTTATTCAGGAATGGGACGAGCGTCACCATGTCTTTCAGATTAGGGGCAATGAGCTCTCAATTGAGAAGGATGATGTTTATTTTTTGACCAGCTTATCATGTCATGGCCCAAGGCCCAACTTGACAAGTTCTAGATCAGATCCGTGTTCCACTGCTGATCTTATTTTGATTCATTGCATACGCAACACAGAGGCAGTGAGCAACTGGGTGCCTATTGCACTGATGGCTTTGAGACCACTAAGGTCTATATTATGGATTATTTTTCACTTGAAAGGTTCCAAGAGTCAGCATGTGGCCACCAAGGCCCAGATTCTACTAGCCTTGGATTGTATGCAGCCTCAAGTTTTTGACTGGTGTGATGGAGTTGTCCGTCGGGTCTGAGCAGAGCTCACAGCATGCAAGACCCATACCCAGATAGAGTTTGGGTACAACACATTGATCGTTTCTTTCCTACTAGAGCAGGTACCATTGATGAGACCCAGAATCATTACAGCACCCTTGGGCCCACGCGAGTCGAGATAGGCTCGATGGGCAGCTTTGCTTCTACAGACTGGAGAAGGTCCTGCTCGTCACTGTTTTGATGATGGGTTTTTTTTATTGGCTGAAGTCACAGATTATTATGATTGAGGATTATCCCTACGCAGGGATGAACTTCACAAGTGATCTAGAGTCAGTATTTCCCCCTGGCACCCAGTGGGGGTTCGATGGTAAGAAAGAAATGATCAGTGTACTCTAGGAAGTTTTTTTGTTTTTTTTTTTTGAATGTTTAAGATTTTTTTTTGTTGAAATAGGGCGAAAATTATGTTTTGAGATGAAGCTTCTTTGCTTGACACAGATGTGGCACCTGTCTTACATGAACTCTCCAGAAACCTGGAAGGTTTGAGTATGGATATACCACCCCTTCCTATGTGGGAGGTTCCAGTTCGTTTGTAACGACATAACGTAGGTGTGTCGGAGAGGTACCTAGTGACTTTGAGGAGGATAGCCAGAGCAGTTGTATGTTATCATGAGCATCAAGCCTAACTGGTGGAGCGGATGTATAAGTATCATAGCGTGGCTTTAGTATAGCCAAATTTTTGTAAAACACCCAAGTTTTGGAAGATTTTTTGATGTAACTATTGTACTGGACATGACATATATATATATATATATATATATATATATATATATATATATATATATATATATACATACTTTTTGGTGATTTTTTGTTTTTGAATTTTTTATGTATTTTCTATGGAAATAAAAAATATATATACTCATGTGTAAATATTTTATAACAAATGTGATAAATTCCAATCTAACACATAGTTTTCCAAAGAATTGGCTAATGCATTAAATTCTCTAGGAACGTGCTCAAATGTAATTATTTTAAATTGATGTTCTAAAAGTCGCACCCTTAAAAAATAACGTAACAAGACTGGATGATGGACACGTGTAATGATTTTTTAATTGCATAATAACGACTTGGGAATCTAACCTAACCACTAAATTGGAGATGTCACGAGAAGCCGCCTCTGTGAGGAGTTGGATCACTAGGAAAATTCCTCCAGTTTCAAGAAGTTTCGACTCAGGAGTGTGGAGAACCCAAGCAGCTGAAGCAATGTGTCTAGTGTGACGACTAGCACCGTCTCTGTATCTGACGTATGATAAGGAGGATGACATCATCTATGTGAAAGAAAAAGATTGTAGATGAGAAAAACACCTCAAAAACCAAAAAATATCCAGAGACATCAAAACAATAGGCAAAACTTATATACATAGAATTAGAAAGCATACACCTAGTGCAAAACTAGGAAAAATACTTCTTCAGATAGAGCCCGTTGCAGGGCTCCACGAGCGAAATTCCATTACAGTCTTGAAGTTCGTAAGCCCTTTTCGAGAGGACTTTTGTGACGATGTAAGGACCAAGCCATAATTTTTGGAGTGTTTCTGCCCCCAAGAGGTCATGTTTCTGATCATAGAGTAGAACAAGATCACCTTATTGGAAAGAACGAGGCTTGAAAGATTTGTCGTATTGAGCTTTGACTCAGCACTGGTGAGCTTCGAGTGCTAGTGTAGCATCTCGATGAGTTTCATCCAAATGACCGAGCGAGAGCAAGTGCTCTTTTATGGCAGTGGTACCAAGTAGGATTTCAACCGTTAGTTTGAGTGATGGAATTTCATATTCGATTGGAAGTACTACCTCTAGGCCGAATGAAAGTTGAAATGGCATGAAGCTTGTGGCAGTTTTGACTGATGTTCGGTATGCCCATAACACGAAATACAAATTTCGATGCCATGTGGTTTTATGGTTTCCGACCAGTCGATGAATCATGGTTTTGAGGACATCATTTATGGCTTCGAGTTGACCATTAGCTTGAGGATAATAAGATGAAGATTGATCTTGATGAAAGCCTAGCATGGATGTTAATTCGGTCATCATATGATTCTAAAAGAGGGATCCATGATCTGTGACAATAGATAGGGGTACGCTGAATCGATAGATTACCTGATTGAACAGGAAGAGAGCGACGGTTTCTCTATCGGCCTTAAAAGTGGGAATGGCTTCTGCCCATTTCGTAAAATAGTATACAACAACCACGATGTAGTTGTGTCCATTTTCCTAAGTGGGGTTGCAAGTGACAAAGTCAATTCCCCATTTAGCGAAACGACCAATGGAGATAACCGAATGAAGGGGGGTCGGATGAGCATGCATTTTCTTCTTGAAAATTTGACATGGATGGCACTTTTGGACCACTGCAATGCAGTATTTAAACAAAGTGGGCCAATAATAACCTGCGCGTAGGATTTTTTGGGCAGTAGCTATGCCCGAAAGATTACCACTACATGCCCTTGCGTGGCCGTCATTCAAAACGCATTCCGCTTCATTGAAAGTGAGACAACGCCAGAGAATAGTATCAATACCACGGCGATATAATGTATAATTTAGCATGAGGTAGTGCTTTGCCTGGTGGAAAATACGACGATGGTCGTCAGACGTGAG
The DNA here is from genome assembly GCA_034641835.2 of Pinus albicaulis. Classification (NCBI taxonomy): domain Eukaryota; kingdom Viridiplantae; phylum Streptophyta; class Pinopsida; order Pinales; family Pinaceae; genus Pinus; species Pinus albicaulis. The sequence continues at coordinate 951,129,711 of CM076579.1, forward strand.
AGTTTGGCGGAAGCATTGAGTTTGTAGGTAGACCAAAATTTCTCCATACCATGGGTCTGAAGAATCGATCAAGTATACAGATTCATCAAGAAGTGGATCATGAGCTACTTCTCCTGGGTCGATTCTGGGAAGGTTCGATAATAATTCGGTGAAGACGAGGGATTTCTTTGCTTTGGCAGCTGTGAAGACCAAATCAAATTGTTGGAGGATTATGATCCATTTGGAATATTTTCCTCCAATAATTTGTCGAGACAGGATGTGTCACACGGGCTTCTCCAGCAATATATAGTGTCGGAGTCGGGTGACAGCAAAAACTACGACTAGAGAAAGTTTCTCCACATGTGAATAACGTAGTTCAGGTCCGATTAGACCTTTTGACAAATACTATATCACATGTTCACTGTCGTCACTATGAACTTGAACCAGTACCATTCCAAGTGAGGATGGTGATGCTGCCAGGTAGAGGAGAAAGTCGCGTGAGTAGTCGGCGGCATTAAGGAGTGGGGCTGAAACAAGTTCATGTTTTAAAGCATCAAATGACCATTGGGCTTGGTCATCCCACAAGTATAGTGTTCCCTTCTTCAATAATCGCATAAATCCTTTCATCATCTCGGCATAGTTAACAATGAATCGACGTAAAAAGTTTTCCTTCCCTTGCAAACGTTGGAGTTGGAGGATGGATTGTGGTGCCGACAATTCAATAATTGCTTTAACCTTATCAAGATCAACCCTAATCCCGTGATTGGAGACAATGAAACCTAACAGATGCCCGAACTCAACCATAAATACACATTTATGAGGGTTCAGATGTATATTGTAGAATCTACACCTAGCAAAAATTTCTTTCAGATAAGCAAGGTGATCAAGTCATTTTTTGGAATGGGCTGGAATGTCATCCAAGTAAGCATGTACAATATGTCAAATGTCATGGAAAGCGTATTCCATAGCCCGCTGAAAAGTTCCTCCAACATTCTTCAGACCGAATGGGAGTTTACGATACGCAAATGTGCCCCAAGGACAAATAAAGGTAGTTTTATGCTGGTCTTCTTTTTTAATCGCAATCTGGTTATAGCCCAAGAATCCATCCATGAAAGAAAAAATATTCGCATCTAGCACAATCGTCGAGAATATGATCTATGAATGGCATAGGATAATTTTCTTTGGGACAAGCGGCATTCAGATCTTGATAGTCAACACAAACTCGGATGGTGCCTTGCTTTTTATTGACCAGAATCGGATTGGAAACCCATTTCGTCAAAGGAATGGGATAGATGAAACCAACGTCTAAAAGTTCTTCTACCTCAATTTTGATGACAGTCGCTTTGCATGGGTGGACAAGTTTGAGTCACTATCGAATTGGTTTGGCATTTTCATAAATCTTGGTTTCATGCTTGACTATAGATGGATTTTTTCCGGGCATTTCGTCATAAGACCAAGCGAACACATTGCGGAATTCCTTAAAAAGGGATGTGAAGAGTGCAATTTCCTCAGGATTGCAATTTGCTCCAATCTGAATATTTTCCACGATATCTATTTTGACCGAGATATCAATGAGCATTGTCTTAGAAATATTACCCATGTTCCCTTCTGAATCGATAGTTTGAACAGTCGTGTAAGCGAAGGGAACCATCTTAGGTGGGTCAAAGGATGGGATTTCAGTTGTTATCACGTCCGAATCGATCATCGAAGCGCGATGGTGAAACTTTCCCCAAGGTCATTCTTCTAGGGACATGATCTCTTGAATAGCTTCGTCTGTAGGCAAGACTTCATTGAGGAGATCCTTAGAGAGAACTGTGATGGGCGTGAGGTTTGTACCTTTGACCGAAACCATAGCAGTGGAGGGTTCAGATGTAATTTGGATGGCTTGGTAGGCCAAATCGACAGGTGAGAGTGGCGTCTGATCTTCATAGGAACCAATGTCTAAAGGTGTCAGGAGGATCCATGGGTCGATAGAGCCATCCGATGTGGTGGATAGCATTGCAACCATATTTGGGATCTCTAGCGACGGGAGAGGAAAACATCCCAGTAGGGAGGATGCCTTGAGAAGACCGGTACTGATACTGACGTAAGAGTCAGGAAAGCCTCGTATTAAGGGTACAGTGCTACTTGTTAACATGGTATAATCAGGGGAGCAAAAGGATAACTGATCCACAGTGACTATATTCCCACCCAATGGAAATAGGATGAGTCGGAAGACCGAAGAATCAATGGTGTTCATGGCATAAGACCAACGTCGACCAAGAAATATATTATAGTCGAGATGATGATCTACGACTTCAACGTCCACGGTTATCATTTTCCCACTCAGAGTGATGGGAAAGCTAGCAAGGTAACCTTTTGGGAGGAACATGTTGCCATCGAAAGCTTTGAGGGAATTCGACGATGGTGACAGGGTAGGAGAACCTAAAGCGAGCCAACAAGCTTGTGACATAATGCAGGCTGAAGCACCTTTGTCTATGACAGTGCGATGGAATGGTCTCCCTTTCGACACAAATTGCACCTGGAATGCGAGTTCGTGTGAGAGGCCAGTTTGAGATTTTTCCATATCAAAGATAGCTAGCATGGAATCCTTGGGATCTATTCCAGCAATGGCCGAAAGCAAGGATTTCCTTTGTGCTGGGAAAGTTTTCAATACTTCAAGAGCAGACATAGTTGACAGTGCCTGCACCAAATCTTCTACAATGTTGTAGTTTTGGGTTGCACGTGCAGAGGTGTTATGAGTCGTGTGTCGAAGTGTCCCTTTGTGGGGACGAATCACGGAGTCAGCAGTGGGATGTTCTATATGAAAATCGTTAGGCAGTGGTGGATTTGAACTAGTACTAGGGTCTTGAGCATCTATGGTAGGATTTCCATAAAGCTTGGCTCGGGTTTGAAGTTTAACACTTTCAATGCCATAAATGGCGGATGATCCTTCACCTGAAGGATGTGAACCACCATTGGCCCATTGTTGTGGCTGTGGTGGGTTGTCAACCATGTGTTACTGCTGTTGATTAGGGAAAGGATTATGAAGAATGACAGGTGTTTGCCCAGAATCCTTGTTCGCTATAAAATTGGTGCATTCCTACAGCGGAGGACATTTGTATGTCAAGTGGTCCTTCGCACAGATCTTGCAAGAAAATTTCATGGGTTTATCCTTCCCTTTGTCATTTTTGGCAGCATTTTTCTGATTAGGATTATTCTAATTGTCCAACTGCTCTTCCAAAGAAGATGTCTTTTTCTTCTTCTTCTTATTCCTTCCACTAGGTTTTTATGAAGTTTGCAAAGAATTTACATTAGCGGTAGGAAGAGTAGTCGTTTGGTTAGAAGCGGTGGCAGCCGATGATGGCTGGGAGGTTTGCCCCCGAGACTGTTTTGTGGCTACACCAGCGATTGTGCCAACGAGACTGTTGATGTGAGCTTCGGTTTTCTGAGTAGCTGGAGGATTTGGTTTACCAGGGGCATTGGGGAGTAAATCATATAGCGTGCTAGATTGTGAATAGATTAAATCCAAATGTTTGGCACGAAAAATGCATTGATCTTATGTAACCGCACCAGATAGTCCAATGTCTTGAGAGATGTGGGGTAAGAGAGACTTACAAAACCAATTATATAGAAGATGATCAGGGATTGGCACTTTCACTAGCCTCCTCCTATGCCTCCATTCATGAATGTGATCGGAGATGTGGGTGGTGGTGTCTTGGCGTAGCGAGGTTAGCAGTTTCGTTCCAGTTTCAAATCTGATTGGTAATTGGAAGTTCTTTAGAAACTCCATCACTAAAGCCCAAAAAGTGTTTATGGCAGCACATGGAAATTCAATATACCACTTGGCGGCATTTCCTATAAGGGTGTGGGGAAACAGTTGAAGCTGGACACTATCATCCACCATGGAATTAGATATAGACCATAAATGAAAGGTGGTGATCTGTGCGGCTGGGTCTTCCCCTTGTTTCCCATCAAGCTTTGGGATGTCAGAAGGAATCTTGTGTGGTACTGGAGGCCAGAGCGGGTTGTGATTAATGGGGTCATTAGTCAATTTATAGATGTCAAGAATGTCTAGAGCTGCCAAAAATGGTAATTACGGGTTTTCCCCCGAATATAACCAAAGAAGTATTGGTTGACTATGTGGACCATAGGGTCCACCCATCAATGTGTTACCAGTAGGATAAGTAGGATAGGGCATGTTGTATTGTGGGGCAAACAGTTGGTTACCCCCAGTATAAAAGTGCCCTCCCATTCCAGATGGAGGTTTTGGTGGGTTAGTCCATATGGATGCAATAGAGCTTCCCGAAGGCATGCTAATACTTGCATAGTTTAGCAATGGCATAGACCCTACACCGATATTTAAACCACTTAAGGGAATAATGTTAAAAATAGGTTGTCTGGTTTGTCCTAACGATTGCAGGGGTAGTGAAATGTTCCCTGTTATTTACATGATGGTAACACTTTCCCCTGGTATGGTGGCCAAGGGGTTTGAACTCAGCAAAGGGTTCCAACTGCAAGGGTTGCTAAAAGGAACCGAATTAGTCCCACTCGTGGGAGGAGCAACCGTAGGTCCCAACGTGGTCACAGTAGGAGCAGATCCCAAAGGACTCGGCGAGTTACTTACATTTGTGATGACCGTAGGGTTGGGACTAGGTATATGTTGACTACTGGGGTTACCAAGTGATGGCATAGAACTGACAACTAGAGAGGAGGAAGGTGGTGAACCTGGGATGGTTGCCATTGGTATCAACCCTGTGGATGTCAGTTGTGAAATGGATGTTTGTGTGGCCGAAGACATGTCAGTTTGTGGTGGAATATGAGCTATCACAGACCCCAACGGATCAGTGAGTGGAGGATTGTAATGAGGTATGACACCTTCCATGAAAGGGTCCTCCAAAAATTCCATATGATATGAGGCTATGTGTGAATCAGGGTTTGTCAATGGAGACTACTCTTCCACAAAAGGCACAGGTTCACCAAGGTTCAGTTCTTCCTCAAGAGTTAGAGGAGGTAGACCTTGTTGTCCTCGAGACAAACGACATGGGTTGGATGACGCCACGGTGACTTGTTTAGTTTTAACAATTTTTAATAAATTGTGATGTATTATAAATTCTCAATGACAGTAACCACACAATTAAAAAAGAAAAAATAAAAAGGGCTCCCTAAAATCAATCAGCAAGCAGCCAAAATAGGGTACCTTGTCTTATTACTACCGTTTTCTGGTGATGAAATCCAGTATCACAATGGTATACAAAGAGGGTTGGTCGAAAGTACAGTTATGGTCACTCTAGAGCTTTTCCCAAACCTTAGAAGATAGGTGTAAGCACTTTCGTGAAGACGAGTACCCTCCTAAAGACTGAAGAAAAAGTGGGTCCGTCTGTTTTAGGGACTAGGACAGCCTGTCCCAGTCACCTTGTGTAAGTCCCTAAAAATTATGGCCACTAAAGATACCTCAAATCACAGACATCATCAGGGGGGTCCATGGTCTAGGAAAACATGCTATATGGGCAGAATACCTAGATCCCCGATCTAGTTTCGACATCCCCGAAGGGAACCCCAATATATAGCATACCCACTGGATGCAGTCGAAGGCAGGCTACCTTCTTGTGCACCCAAGTGTTGTCTCACACTGAGCTCCGGTAAAGGAACGGTCCCGATAATATGACTGCAGTAGGATTTCGCTCGTTAATGACTCTAGTCTCAAGTTTTGAGATCTTGGGTGATTTTCTCACTTTTCCTAACCCAAGATCCTAGCTTGAACTACTATTGGTGTGAGCTCAAAAAAACTAATGTGAATGATTTTATTATCATTTGATTCTTAGTGTACCTAATTATCAGTCTTGCGGAGGGGGAGTGGACGTATGAAATGTAATGAGACTCTGACTCAGGAAACCATGCAAAAATATGCTCTAAATATTCAATTCAATGAAGATTATTTCTACAAGGAGAGGTTTCTTTTCAACATCCATGCACTAACATTAAAATAGAAATGTTCAACCTTAAAGATTCAGACATCTATTTACCTCATCTTAACAGTCTTTTAACTGAAATTTTCAGAATTAATTCAGCTAGATGCAGAAAAACTAAAAAAAAATTCTTCTCTAAAAATTAAATGTTTTTGACACTAACTTTTCAAACAAAAGCAAATAAACAGAAATGCCAGCTTAGTAAACAAGCATAGGGATTCAGTCAAGGAGGGATACTGATGGCCAAAAAAATCTGCAACCAAAACACAATCATAGGAGTGAACAACAAATTTTGGTTGAGTAACGCACTATCTCTGAGTAAAGACAATGTTAATCTAGAGATTAACGCACTGTATTTAAGCAAAGCCCATGTTATAATGCACTGGAACACCAACAAAGGTAGCATTAGCCAGGGTAAAGTCCTTCAGATGGTCAAACAAAAACAAGATTGAACTTTGTGAGCTTTTGAAATGTCTACCGGGCATAAATACTGGTCAAAAGGGTCTGTGAACAAAGGAAAGAAGAAGGAGGGAAAGAGATAGTCCGGAAACTATGGGGAAATCCCTAGCGGAGTCGCCAATTCTGCTATAGGGTAAAATTCTTGGGTTGTTGGTTTTCTAATATCCCTCTCAGGGCTTTCCGGTGCCCGAGGCAGACAGTAAGATTAGCTGTATAGTTCACAAAGAAGGCATATACATGTTCATATCAAGTTAAATAACTTGATGGAATAAGATGGAAGATTACCTCTTTAATGATCTTGAAGTATTTTGGAGAGCGCTAGGCAGTGAAGCACGAGTTCTCCTTCACCAGCTCCAAATCTCGACCCTGCAATCAATCAAAGCACCCGTGTAATCTCTATCACAACATACATTTCCTATCAATTAAGTTAATATACGATAAACATTAAACTATGCACATCTAATCCATTCATCTCATGTTATATAAGTAATTGAATAATAATGACAATATCAACGCATAGAATGGAAAAAACAGATACAGTTCTATTAATTTGTAAAAAGGAGGATTACGACCATTGGTTGTACCAAGCCCTCCTCAGCCTTCCAATCTCTCTATCTCTAAATTTGGTGATGTGTTGATCAACAAGTTCTCAATGAACCTCTTTGACTTTTTACCTTCTAACTACAACGATAATGCTCTACCTCACAAGTATTCAAAACTTTGACAATCCTTGGACCTTGAACCAAGAGCCTTCAACTCCATTTTATAGGATATTGAGAGAGCAATCATTGCCTTTCTCTTTCCACCAGTTCTAAATAGAAAAAACCAAGATGTTTCCTCAACTTCCATGCTTTTACCTTCCTTGAGAGTTTAGTTGTTTTTGGCAAGGCCCAATAAGAGACTAGTGCTTTGCAGTTTCTATTTTGTATTGATTCTCTTGTGAGAAAAAGCTGGAAATTCAAATCATTCTCCGCAGTTTTTTCCTGTTTCGAACTCAAAACATGGGTAACGCTTCCCTCTAGTTTAAATAGAGTGTTTCCCTAGCCACTAACACAACCTATTCATTGGTGAGGTGCGTTATAACGCTCTTGTGTTGTTATAGGGGTGCGTTACCTTCGCAGAAGTAGGTTTCGTTTAGGTCTTTTTATTCCTTCCATATTTATCTTCTCCTCTGAGCTAATGAGGAGGTTTTTTGACCTGTAACAATCAATTCTTTCAGTTTTTCAGCTTCAACACAACTTACTATTTCTAGCAGGTTTTCAGGTCTTGCACTCCCGGAGCCGTTTTGGGGACTTAATGATCAAGGTGGATATTGGTGGCCATCCACCGAGTCCATTTGAACCCTCACCATCAGTTATTTCATTTTTTAAGTTTCAGCACAACTTACTATTTATAGCAGTTTTTCGGGTCATGTACTTCCGGAGCTGTTTTGAGGACCTAAACGATGTTTTTTGGGAAAACAGGGAGTAACATGGGTCATCAACCAAGGTTGCTCACTAAAAAGCTGTAGTGCTCGGATAGATATTTATAACGAGCTATTGAGCGCATCAAACAAAGATCGGATGCCAAAGTTACGTCCCCGGGAAGTTGAAACACGAATTTAACCAAACGGGGCCCACAGTTTTGGCACTTCATCTCCTAGGTTTAGGTTTTTGGACGTTTCATATTTTACATTGTTTCTCAAAAATAAATAGGCCTTCGAGCCTCATTGTAACATAGTTCAGGGGCTGGTAGCTGACACATCTCTTCTCAGAGATAAGCGTTGCCAGTACCTTCGCTGATCTGTTTCCATTATATCTGTAATAGGCCTGTGAGCCTCAATGTAACACAGTCCAGAGGCCTGTGTACACCAGATCTCTTCTAAGAGATACACTACGAGTGCCCTAGCTTGTTTCCATTATGTTTGCAAGCTTATTGAAGTCATTATTTTATTAATAACATGAAGCATTATTTCTATTGCATCTCTCTGTTTATGGTTATATCTGTATTCCGTTATGTTCCTACATAACATCCGGATCATAAATTAAGCATCCAACGAATACTCATTATGCATGATTTTGATAAGAACCGCATTGACAAAAATTGCATACTTTTTTAATGTATATTCAGTTTTGATCAAATGGGGTATTCTCAAAAGCATGCATAATGGGTGTTCGTTGGATGTTGAATTTAATTCTACATCCAATGAGTGTCTACATTTGAAATTTGAGTAATCATATAAGGAAAAAAACCCAAAAATACAATTAAAAATGTATTTTTCTTATTTTTCTTCCAAAATATATAACTCGTATTTTATTATTTTAACTATTATTTTATTATTTTTCCTTAGGATGCCACTTTTAGGTTGATTTTTTTTTGTGAAACTAGCTTCCAAAATAGAAGAAAAGAGAGATCAATGCCTTAGAAATTGGCCACTACGAGGGGGAAACCTCCTTTACATTACATAAATGAACAATTCTTGGATGATATAATTGAAAAAACCTCATTTCCATATATAAGAGTCCATGGGGTCACAATATAATCATAGCCGACCTAACAATAATAATGTAAGGGCACATTAATAATAATATGGGGGTTAGAGGGGTACAACAATAACAATAAGGGGGATACACTAAAAACAATAAGGGACTACATTAGTAATATAGGGACCTAACCTGCCCCTATCCTTCAAAAAAGCGTTGTCCTCAACCCTTGAGTAGCTCTGGATGCTTTGGTATAAAATTCTCATCCTCCAATGTACAATTTTTATTGGGTAGGTTCTTCCACTTGATGAGATACTCTGAAATTGATCGATTTCGTAGCTGTTGAGTTCTTGTTTTCATGACTACTTCAAGTTCCAATATGATTTTTACTTCCTCATCAAGTTATGGAAATAGTGTTTGAACTAGAATATTTTCACCTACAACCTTCTTTAAGCATGAAACATGGAAAACTGGATGCATTCAAGAAGAAGCAAGAAGCTCCAGTTTGTATGCCATAATACCAATATTTTGCGACACCTTGTAAGAACCATAGTAATTTGGTAATAATTAATATCCTTCATAGCTTTCTTGAGGGAAATTTTTTTGGATAGTTGTAGTCATAAAAATACGTAGTATCCTACATCAAAACTTCTCTCATTATTATGTTGATATGACTATTGTTTCATTCGATTTTGTGCCAAATTTAGGTTATCCTTTAAGAGTTCGAGAACTTGTTGTTGATTCTCAATGTGATCTTCCACTCCTTGAACCTTAGAATTTTCTCTTAAAGATTATGTGATGGATAGTAGATGATATCCATAAAGTTCCATAAATAGGGTCATTTTTGTTGTAGTATGGAAGGAAGTCTTATACCACCATTCAGCCAGAGGAAACCAATTGAATCATTTTGTTTGTTTATCAAATACAAAAAAACAAAGATATAATTACAAACATTTTTTCACTATCTTAGTTTTCGCATCAGATTGAGGATGATAAGATGAGCTATGAGCTAGTTGAGTACCCAAACAGGAAAATAATTCTGTCCAAAAATTTGCAGTAAAAATGGGATCTTTCTCGCTTACAATAATCTCTTGGTTTCCATGTATCTTTTGAATTGTATCCATAAATTGAGTAGCAACTATACTTGCTTTAAATGGATGAGATAATGCACAAAAGTGTGCATAGTTGGTAAGTCTATCAACTACCTCCATGATGACACTCTTTCCTTCGGACTTAGGTAAACATGTGATAAAATACATTGAAATCTCCTCCCAACGTTGACTTGGAATGCATAAAGGTTGTAGAAGGCCCAAGGTCTTAATTGTCTCAACTTTATTTTTGTGGAAAACCAAACATTCTGCCAAATTTTTTTGAATATTATATTTAATTCCATCCCCAAAAATAAATCTTTACCCTGTGGTAAGTTTTTAAAAATCCCGAGTGTCCTCCTAAGGGAGAAGTGTGCAATTCCAAAAGAATGTTTTGTTTTTGTTGGGAATTCTTACAAAGATATAAGCCATCATTGTACGATAAGGAATAATTTTTCCAAACTAAATGTATCAGATCTACTAGGATCTTGCTGCAACTTTTAAATGAGTGTCCACACTTCTTCATCCTTCTTCCATTCATCCCCTGATTCAGTTATCCAATCTGGTTGGATAATAGAAATGGCACAAAGCAATGCTTCCACCTCTTCATCCTTTCTTGAGAGTGCATCTGCAAAAACATTTAGCTTCCCTTTTTTGTAGATGATTTAAAATTCATAACCAAACATATTTGTGACCTATTTTTTCTTCTCTATTGAATATAGTATTTGTTACAAAAACTATTTAAGACTACCATGGTCAGTTTTTACCTTGAAGTGTCTTCCTATTAGGTAAGGTTTCCATTTCTTTAGTGCATGTAGTATTTCTAACATTTCCTTATCATTAATATCTTTCTATAAATACTTTACTTTGATTCGATAAATTTTAGAATAAATGGGTCTTCCTCTCATTAAAACAACACCAGTTCCGTTTCCTGAGGCATCACATTCCACAATAAAGGTTTTTGTGAAGTCTGGCGTAGCGAAGACCGGTGCTAGGCACATTGCCTCTCTAAAATTTTCAAAGGCCTCAATTGCTTCAGGAGTCCATGAAAATGCATCTTCCTTCAATAATTTTGTTACAGGCCATGTTGCTATTCTCCCACAATCCTTAAAAAACTTGCGATAATACAGAGTTAACCCAATAAATCCCTGCAACTGCTTTATGGTTGTGGGGAATTTTCATTCCTGGATGGCTTTAAATTTTTTAGGGTCTACCTTAACACCCTTGTCAGATATAATATGACCTAGATATTCCACCTCTTATACTTGAAAGAACCATTTGGAGGTTTTTGCATATAATTGTTTCTACTCAAATAGTTTGAGCACCTTGCCAACATGTTGAACATGATCCCTCCAAGACTTGATGTACATTAGTATATCATGAAAAAATACTAACAAATATTTTCTAAGGAAGGGTTTGAAAATGGAATTCATCAACCCTTGAAATGTAGAAGGTGCATTGGTAAGGGAAAAAGGCATGACCCAAAATTCATAATCACCCTCATGATTTCGAAATGTTTCTTTTGGAATATTTTTAGTCTTCATTCTAATTTGATGATATCCTGAATGAATATCCAACTTGGAAAAATAAATTACTCCATGTAATTCATCCAATAATTCATCGATAAGAAAAATGGGTAATTTATCCTTAATAGTGAGCTTATTTAGCTCCCTATAATCTAGACACATGCGCCATGATCCATCCTTCTTCTACACCAATACTATAGGATTAGAGAAAGAACTTTGACTAGGTTAAATTATACCAGCCTCTCACATTTATGTAATCATACATTCAATTTCGCTCTTTTGGACATAACGATATCTGTAAGGACTGTTTTTTGGAGGAACACTTCCTGGAATCAAATGAATAGCACGATCATGATCATGAATAGGTGGGAGTCCTTTGGGAGTTTCAAACACCTTGGAATGATTGTCCAAGACTTTTTGGAGATGTGGAGAAATAGATGATTTTGATGTTGGAACTTCTAGGGAGAATAATTATGCAATTGTGTCTCATTTTCCTTTCTTTGGAAGCTTTTTCATGACATTATATATTATTACCTTTCGTGGTTTCCCTGTGATACCTCATAATTCAATATACTTTCCTTCTGAAAAAAAATTCCAGAAAACTACTTAAAATTAAAAGCTATCGTCCCCAAAGATTGTAGCCATTTTACTCCTAGTACAACATCATCACCTCCCATTGAAATGGAAAGCATTGGTCTATTAAATACATATTCCCCCATGTCTAGCTTAATATTATATAATTTTCCATAGCAATTTATAGTTCCTCCATTTGCAACCATCACTTGAAATTCTAGTGCTAGGTATACGAAGCAATTCAATTCCTTGCCTACCTTACAATGAATAAATTATGGGTACTACTCGAATAAATCAATGCTATTACCTTTTTCTTCTTGATATGTCCTTCTATCTTGAGAGTTTAAGGAGTGGTAATTCTTCCCAATGCATTACATGATATGGCCGGACTCATTTCTTCTTTCTCTACATTTGGTTCTTGGTGCATATCCACTTCTTTTGAAGTTTCTTGTTCATTTTCTTCCACCTCTTCACAATATATGTAAAATAATTTATTCTCAGCACACTTATTCCCTTTAGTGTATTTTCTATCACAACTATAGCAAAGCCAGTTTTCTCTTTTTTCTTCCAATTGTAGTGGTGTCAACCTTGTAGGTTGCATAAGTCTAGGGGTAGCAACACTTCCATACTTATATATGTGAGTGGTAGGCTTCCTTGTTGCCATAATTTAACATTCATTTTTTCTTACCAACCTGAATTCCTTCTCCAATGAATCAAGTTCCCAAAGCTAAATCTCATGTTGGATGTTATCCTTTAAAGTCCCTATGAAGACATCAATCATGTGTTCCTCTTGAATATAATTTACCCTCATATTCAATTTTTGGAAGTCCTCAATGTGCTCCATCACTGAACCCTTTTTTTTTAGATTCTTCAATTGGCTAAAGAAGGTGTTTCTCTTTGTATCCTCATAATGTGCTATCATTTCCTCTGTAAAAATTTACCAAGTGACAATTTTTTTATGGGAGCAAAGCCATCAATACCATACAAATGTATTTTGTTCTAAATATAAAGTTTCCATGTGTACCTTTTGTGTGTTTTTCATATTATTGTGATCAAATTATTGCTCCATCTACAGTATCCATGTTACGAGATCCTTGACATCAAACTTCTCCATGTCCATCTTTGGAATATAGTGGGTCTTCAGTCCAATGTTAGAGTTTATGAAATCACGATTAACATTTATTTTTTTTCATCATGAGATTCATCTACTATATTTTTGCCATTAATAATCATTTCTTGTATCAACTTTTTCAAACCTTCCTCCAAACCATCCATGTCTCCTTTTATATCATTCTTCATGTCTTCCATTTTTTCTTCCATGTATTCCATGCTATTCTTTAAACCATCCATATTAGCTTCAACGCCTTTCTTCAAACCATCCATTTTAGCTTCCACACCATTCTCCAAACCATCCATATTAGCTTCCATGCCTTTCATCAAAACTTCCATTTCAGTTTTTGTTGCTCTTTGCGAGAGAGAAATTTGGTGCACTTGCTCTTGAAATTTTGATAAATCATGTTGCACTTCTTCCTCTTCATGAGTCATAGTAGAGTACTATAAGGGATTAATGGGAATTTAATTCTTTTTTGGGGGTATTTTAGAGCCCAATACTCATATCTATGTTTCAATATACCCTTGGAATAATTTCAAACTGTTTTTTCAAACAAGAATTATGCAATTATAAAACAAATACACACCATTTTCTTAATTTTGGGGAGATCTATATTGAAACTGATGTATCTCTATAATTTTGAATCTCTGAGATTTTATCTTTGGTCCTGTAGTAGAGATCTGAATCGTCTTTCCAATGCTACAGGTCTAACCTGATTTGGATTTTTCTAGGCAAATTTATGACCAATCTCCCACATTGACCTAATTATGGACTAGTTCACTAGAGAAAACTTGTATGGCATGCCACGCATCACTATTTCCTCCTTCCTCTCTGAACTTGATATAAAGGAAACTACAGTCTATGTACTTTCAGCCACTTCTTAGATAATTCCAATCTGATGCTCAGAGAGAGAAAGCTATGATGATTTTCCCAAGGTCACCTATTTTATATTAAATTTGAGAGCCTGCAAAAACCTTAACTTCAACAGATGATATCTCCGAACATATTACGAACCATTATCTTAACTTTCAATAGGAAGTTTCTAAGGATGTCTTCATGATGGGTTTTTTTTTAGTGTCTAAACCTTTGTAGAAAACAAATTATAGCAAAAATTCCATGATGACATGTTTAAAGCAGTGAAGCCCTAGAATGCAAAGCTCTGATACCAAATGTTATGAAACCAGCTTCCAAAATAGAAGAAAAGAGTGATCAACGCCTTGGAAATTATCCACTTCAAGGGGGAAACCCCCTTTACATTACATAAATGAACAATTGTTGGATGATGCAAATGGAAAAACCTCCTTTCTATATATAGGAGTCCATGGGGTCACAATATAATCCTAGCCGACCTAACAATAATAATGTAAGGGCACAATAATAAAAATATGGGGGTTAGAGGGGTACAACAATAACAATAAGGGGGCTACATTAACAAAAATAAGGGACTACACTACTAATATATGGACCTAAAAAATTTCCTCTAATTCGTTTGTGGAGTTTCCTCCAAACTTTTGATTTCTTTGGAAATTATGATGTTGCTACATTAGTGAGAGAGAGTCTATGTGATTACGTCAAACACCATCTATAAGCATGTGAAACATGCTTCATTCATGCATGAAAGTTGAATATCCCACTACATTTATGAAAAATGAATAAAAATATAAAAAAAAAAAATCAATTTAAGGATTGAGTTGGAGATTCTATACTTAAACGGTAAAATGTCACGATATTCCATCATAATGTGCTATCACAATGGCCCTCATAAAATTATTGAAAACTATATTGTTTAGGTTAATTTTCCTTTAGATAGATGATATTCTCATTAGATAAATGAAATATCTAAAATATATGGAAATAAGCAAAGAAAGAAAATGCACAACACCATCCATAATACATAAAGTTTTTTCCCTAGGAAACTCTTATGGAAGAAAAACTAGTCACAAGGTAATATTATTGTGCTTTCCTTTTTTTTGTATGGAAATATGCAAGTATAAAGGAGGAGGTACGCTATATGGAGCTATCTAAAATTTGCACCATGTAATTATGACATGAAAACTTAACCCCTTATATTCTAATCTATAACATCTCACTCCTAGTTAGTTTTTTCAACCATGGGACAAAATGCAATAGCATAGAATGAAACCCTACTCCTCCTAGAGATATGGTATTTAACCTAGGTCAATAGAAAACTAGGTGTAAGGTTTGACTCCTTCAACCCTACAATAGAGTTATAGGTTTGTAACTTCTATAGTATTTAATGTAGATATGTGATTAACCCCATATGAGTGAGTAATAAGCACTAGCATGGCATCATTTCATACCATGGTGGTCAATGTGGTAGATCAACTTGCAAGACGAAAAATATTTCCATAAAATTTTGGAATTATTATTGCACCATTGTAAAGACCTTCTATTTTGAAATAGTGCTAAAGGGTTTGATATAAGTGAGAAATTTTTGAACCCAAAAAACATCAAATAATGCCTCAAAATAACTTTGGAATGTTTCAAACTCTAATTCTCTTTATTGGTACCTACTGCTAAAATAACCTTGCAACTTTATTCTTTCATATATTTCCATTTTTAGCACATCAAGGTAACTAATAAATATTGTAATGATCCCATACAAATCACTATATTTCCTTCCTTATTCATTATTTATTTTTGGAGCAATGATCTCAATAATTCATGTCTCCATTTTCCAAATTTATTCATGGGATTTGAAAATAGAAAAAGAAATTTCCAAATTGGGCTATCAAATTATATAGTCCCTTTTATTCCCCTTCTCAGCTTTATAATGCTTCAAATGATATCAAGTTTGAATTGGTGCATCAATTGGTTATAAGGTGTAAGTGATAAATTAGGAATCCAAGCTTATATTCTTCTAGTTTCTGGGGCTTGAATCAAATACTCTCAATTTTATAGTTCCATCACGAGGTCAATATTTTTTCATTCTGATTTTTCCTTTAGTCTCCCTTTCCTTTGGGAATTTTCCACCTTCTGTTGAAGACCGAGAGGAAGTGCGTGACAAAAGTAAATATTCTTGTATTTAACTAGTTGACTCAATCTTGAATTATGATTCCAAATTATTTGGGAAAGAGGAAATTTCTTAGATATACAACAATGCACAATCAAGGAAATTTTTTATATATATTCTCATTTATTCCAAGATGAAGAGATATGAATTCCCCCATTACATTTGCAATGACATCGTAAGAGTGTAATTTCCATCGTTCCAAGGGAGATTTGGAAAATTAACGCAAATGGTGACATGTATAATAATTATTGTTTTGGTGACAAATTTGGGATTCCATGGAACTATAAACAAACCAAATCCACCTATGAAACCATGGAACATCTTAATTATCAATATCACAATCATTGCATTTTTGAACTCTAGAAAACATTTATCTTTATTGGAGGGTGAACATTCATTTAAATCTCTAGGGTAGGACCTTACGACTCTTGACCCAAGTGTTTACTTGTTTTAGTGGTGGCCATATGCCATCAAATTTATAAATCATATTATAATTACACAAGAATACTTTGTTTAACAAATTATTTTCACTTTAGGTCAACGGTTATATATATGGTGGTTTCAAAAATATGGTGATTTCCCATGGTAAATTCAAATGAAAATGGGATTTCTTTTTTTAATAAATGACTTGACATGAACTTTTGATTTAACATGATTTTTGATGAAGGATTATGATAATTTATAAAAGGGGAAAACATTGGTAGAAAAATGTGCGTGAGAAAAAATGTAATTTGTTGAGTGGAAAAGTTGTTTTCATATTTTCCTCTAATTGTTTCCTAGGCCGCCTCAAATATTGAAATTTTGATCACATCGAGGTGAGATCAAGGCAAATATGTAGGTAAAATTTCAAATATTGATTTTCTGTGATTTTATAGATATATATTACAAAATTTTGAGTTTTTATTGGTCCCAAAATATGCTTCGAATGAGTCATTATAATATTTCCACTGTGACTTACTTTCTTGAATATTTCAAATCATGAAATTTTGAGGAGATGGAAGAAATATCTCTAGGTCACATGATAAAAAATTAAGATATTCGTTTGTTAAACATTATGAGATATACCCTATGCAATTTAGTGTTCTCAAATGTTTCTAGAATCAGTTTCAAGGAAGTGAGGTCGGAATTTTTTCTATAACTTATTTTTGGGATGTTTCACACTATAAAATTTTGAGGACAGTGAGTTGAGATCTCTAGGTACTTGTGATCAAACTTTCAGATATTAATTTTATATCATTTTGATATACTCTCTAAGTTATGTTTTTTGAATGCACCTAAAATCAATTTCAAAATTTTATGACTCACGGTTTTCCTATAACTTATTCCTACGATATTTTAGACCATGAGATTTTTGTGGGACAAAAATTAAATCTCTATAAACATGCCCTTGAAATTTTAAACATTGATTTGTGATACTTTATGATATATGATCTATATAAGTTATGTTTCTTGAATGCTCCAGAAATCATTTTTAAATGGGCGAGTTGGACTTGTTGAATATAAATAATTTTCTAGGATGTTTCAAACTATGAACCTTTCATGACATAAATACAACATCTCTATGTACCCTTGGTAAAAAAATTCGAAACTTCTTAATTATGCTCTTGCATATATGCTCTATCGAAGTTAGTGTTAATCATAATGTTGGAACTAATGTCAAAAGGGAATGGATGGGATATGTAAGGGAGTCCCAGGATTTGAGGTAATTTTTTTTTTGAAATTTATATATTACAGAGCAATGAAACACATCAAAATATGTGGAAGTACAAACACAGAAAACATATAAAAAAAGTGAGACATGGATATATGTGGTTCACCCAGCTTATGCTACATCCATGGAGAAACATCAAGTCCATCTTTTTTATTATCAAGCAAAATGAAGAGACACAACCTACAATAGACCCACTATAATATTCTTTACTCTCTCACATAGCCCCCCTTTTTACTTCATGCTCATAATACACTCTCAAATCACAACCTCAAGATAATTCTCCCATGTGAACCGAGGGGTTTCCTTATAGGGAAAAATTCCTAAATTAAGTATAACTTCTATCATCAAATCATCTGCATAATGAACGACCAAGATTTAATATGAAATTACAATATTTTACAAGGCAATTTTACATATGTTCTTAGCTTGGGGGGCGCTGCCCCCAAACCCCCTAGCCAAGGGGGATGGACCCCCTGAACCCACGAGTTGGGGGGTGTACACTATTTCTAGGGTATACATCTGGCTAAAACAAAGACCTCTAAATCAAGATGATAACCAAACACCATACCCAACACTTTTTCCTTAAGATATAATCTTTGATGCCCCTTCCAATGTATATTTGGATGGTTCTCATAAATATCCTTCCAAGAGTATGCAGATGTTTGCAGATAACCTCATGGATTATAAGTTATCAATCGTCAAGGGAAAGTACCTCATAGGTCAAACAAGGAGAGATAAAAGTGGTTGGAGGTTTTTTTGAGCAAGTTTAGTGTGTTGATGTTGCCAAATGTAGTGGAGCCTCTTAGGAAAATGATTATCCATAACACTGGGAAAACATGGATCTAAAAGAAGCAGTAGGAAGAATTTTTAATGACCCAGTAGTGGACCCACTATAAAATTCATTATGGTGGTTATACGTGACAAGGATCAAAGGTGTGCACAAAAGGAAGGTTTTGGATGACGTAAGAGGCGGGTGGATGTGACTAGGTGAGGCTTTTAATAGACTCACATTTATTGCTGCATGATTTCAATGCAGTTACTACCCATGATCCGCAATATCGGTAGGTAGATCCCAAGAGTTTGTAAAGGAGTGCACAAGTGTTTCTCTGAGATGATTTAAGTGTCGGGGTTAACACGGAAAAGAAGCATAGTGCTAAAAAATTGTTCGAGACCATTGAAATTTTTATAAAGAAAATGGTTGCTAAACGAATGTATGAAACCATTTCTTTTCTCCTCTATGACATGAATTGGCACCATTTTATTGGCTCCAGATGACGTAAGTATGGAGGACTTGTGGCTGGTAGATTCAACATTTTCAGGTGGTCAAAGAGGTCAAATTTGGGTGACATATGTCACCATTCATGAGGCACCACATGGGGTTGATGGTGTATAATGACATCATCTTAAAAGGGATATCACTAAAGGTCTAGAAAGTGCAGTAGGAGGATTTTTTTTGGCTTATTAGGGGTCAGGTTGGCATGGAAGTTACAACTCATCCCAACAAGTTTGTTACTAGTTAGCAAGTGTCGCGGTAATCCCACAAGGAAATGTCATCCTATAGGCTTAACCCGAAAGGTTTTGAAACAATGAGGTTATGGATTTTTGGGCTTACTAAGCACTGAGATTTGATTGTAGATACAACTCATCCTATGAGTTTTTGATTAGCTAATACATCTAGTAGTGCGGACCTAGTAGAAAACATCTTAGCCCAAAAGGGTTACCCCAAAGGAAAACAAAAGTGTGCCTGGAATTTTGGTAGAGTTAATAGAGTCGAGACACAAAGAATTTTCCATGAAATTTTGATAGCTTGGTTAAATGAAGAAAGGTGCACTCAGGTCATGGTTTTGCGGCATTTTTGCATGTTAAGAGACCTTAGGCCTTTCATTTTTATTCAATGAAAAAGTATAGCAGGAAATTTTTAAAGGATATCAAGCTATATGTAAAGCTCTGTGGGTTGTAGGCATAAGTGTTGCATATACGTGAGGCTTGAACGGGTCAACAACATTGATAAAAAGTCCCCTTATTTTGTAGGTGTGCCATATGGGGAATTGCAATACATTTTTGGGTAGCATAACATGGATGAGTTGGAAGCTCTTTGACACCATATGATATACTTGACATTATAGCCATATTTGGGCGCTCCCTTTATTGGAAGAATTGGCATTGAATGAGTCAACAAACTTTGACAAGTTCACAAAGCAGAGAACTAGAGCCATTAATGGAAATATTTTTGCATTAAATATCACCATCTTTGGTCACTAATGATGATAGAGAAGATTTTTGAGGTCAGTAAACAAGAAAGAGGCAAGGGTCACACTTTACAATAGAGTGTTGGAGACCCATGTCATATGTACAAACAAAATACAATATAGGTACTCTTTGTATATGTTGGTTTACAAAGAATTAACTCTATGTATGGGAAATTTTATAGAGCCCATTCTCTTATATAATTTTTTTTGCAATGGCCGAGGAAAGTGCTATCATTCTTGCATAACTAAATTAGTCATAATAGAGCCTAACTATGCTGCAATTAAGACCATTCATGTACCTATTATTTGAAGTAAAATTTAACCTATACACTTGCTTTTAATTGAAGATGAGTATGTCACACTACTCAGTGAATGTGTTGGTTAATTAATACATACGTCCCATTGATCCTTGTATTGTGGCTCAAAAAATATATCAAGTAACACGGAGTTGAATGCAGAGTAGTGTTGTATGTTGTGTGAGAGTGTGACTGGCATAAGAAATTGTGTGTGTGCATAAGGCTAATTATGGTTGAGACATGATATTTTAATGAGACTAATTGAGGGTCAAGTGAAGAACCAATGGAGTAGTGAAGTATGGAGTGCAAATAGGGGCTACAAAGTACAAAGGAGAAGTTGTTTGTAATAGCATATAAGGTTATTTATATTTCGGTGTAATTATTGTAAGCCTTTATTTCTCAATTTTAAAATTGTATGAAAAGTAGGAGAATTGGATGAAGTAGGTTGGCGATACGTCTACAAGAGGTTGGTGCCTTTTAGTAAGTTGCGGCTTGCTAATTTTAAGGGGTTTGGGGCCTCTTTTGAGTGGGTGCTTACAAACAAAATAACAAATGGATTGGTGGTATTCCCATTTGGGTTTCGACATTAAATATTTGTATCCATGTGTCTATGTTTGTTATGCTAATGATGTATGTTCATGAGAGTGACTTACCCTCGTTCTTATGCATTTGATTATGACAACTCATATTGGTTACTGTGAAGTTAAAAATGATTAAAGTTAAATTTACATCCATGACTAATTCGGCCCCCATCAATAATTCATTATTCCAATAGTTAGGCTTTCTTAGTGGTCCTAAAAACAATTTCAAACTAATCATCTTGGAATTTTTCCATAACATATTATTCAAGGCCTTTTAAATTTATAAAAATTCAGATATCTTAGGAGACATACAAAAGTACCTTAGGTGCAAATTTCATAATCATGTTTATAAGATTGGATACGTGGCACACTATAAAATTTGATAGTTGGGAAATGGACAAGAATATTAAGCTCTCAAATGGTTACCATAAATTTCATTTGGAGTTTCAAATTTTCTCAAACCTGGTGATGCCAAAAGCAAAAATTAGACATAATGAAAATAGAAGACGTGAGTGGACCTAGTGAAGGTAGAGGAAGCAAGAAAAATTAGTGAAGCTAATGTGAATGTTATTATCCATTCAAGAACTTACTAAACAATATTTCTAATTGAGGGTTGCTGCCATGGAAAATTTTATGGGCTAATATTCGCAGGTGGACTAATTTTCCATGGTTTTTCCAAAAAAAGGGTTTGCCAATTTCCATTTTTTTATAAAAATGATTCGCCCAAATTTTACAATATAAATTATTTTACCTTAAAAATTGCCAAAATTATATAGACAATATATATAATATCATTATAAATTTGAGTAATTCTACAAATACATCAATACATATTTTATAGTTTTCTTTTTAGGGACTGGTGAGATTTGCCAATTTTTTAAACTTCAAAATAATTTTCCATACTTAAAATTTTCCCTTGTTGCTCAATCAAATGGAGTTGTGACTCTTCCTAATTGTGTTCTTAGTGATGGAGATTGGTGTCTCCGATAAGTTGGCCCTTATTTATATTTGTAGTGGCAGGTTGTCGTCTCCAGTAGGTTAATGCCCATGAATATTTGTAGTGGTGTGTATGAGTGTCTCTGGTATATTGCTATCCATAAAGATCTATAAGAACAGGTTGGTTCCTAAAAGTGTTCGTAAAACCTTGAACTAATGTAAAATAATAATTCTATTGGAACCCTTGAACTATGAGCCTAATTTGAATATTTATTTTTATGAAACAAATACCTTTAAAATAATATAATTCAATTATCGCAATCCACTTTAAGGAATAACTCCTTTTATAATTAGTCTATTGTTAGAGACAAGATGTCATGATACTAAGACTATATCTCCTTTGACATATAAATAAACAAATAAAATGTACAATTACAATTAAAAAGTATAATGAAAAAAATCTAGTATACCTACCAATATAGCAAATAATCTAATATTTAATTCTTACTAGAGCCTTAACCTGTGATGTCGACCCTCATTAGTGTAAAATAATCACAAATAAAAAATTTACCACAATAACTAATTTCACATGGAATATCTAAATGTTTCACGGTGTGTACCTTAAATACTTGAAGATTATACCATAAACTTATTAACTTTATGAGCAATACTCATTCAAGGGTTTATCTTGGAGATGTGATTAGTCGCTTTGACAATACTATCTATTTGGAATTCCGCGCCAATAATTTTTGAATCTCTGAGAACTGAAAGAAAGGCTTCGAGCTCAATCTTATTAGCCACATAAACAATTCTCAAATCTATAAAGCTCAACAAATATTGTCCATAAATACAATCTAAACTCCTATGGAATAGCACAATCAGTAGAAAAAAGGGTTTGAAGCCGCACAAGTGATGGAAACTCGAGTAAAACTTAACCATATAGCATAATCACTAACTCCACTTTCTATACAAAGTATCTTGTCTTATTCACATACACAATTATGAGTAATAAATATTTTATTTATATGAATTATAAACCAACTATGTAAATATATTATCAATAATATTTTTAAGTTGAATTTAGGTATTATAATAAAATATTTTAATCTTTCAAAAGTAAAATAATATAATTAAATTCTTTAACCACATTTAAAATAAATAAATGAAAATATTAATAGTTTATAATTTTCAAGTTTCTGATATGAAAGATTTATATTATATAAATTATGTATTATTATTTTAAAGGTGTAAAATTTTATAATAATTTAATTATGAATTAATAATAAAAAGCTTATATTTTTATTAAAGAAAACCATGCTACCAAAAATGATTAATATGTGGTTATTAATAATGAAAAACTTACTATTTCTATTAAAGAAACCATGTTACCTAAAATGATTAATAGGTGGTTTTTAAAGTGGCTCACTTCAACTCCTACCAAATGCCACTCCAATTTAGTGTTGTTAATATATTTACTTATGTTTAAACCATGTTACCTAAAATGATTAATTGGTGGTTTTTAAAGGGTTGTCCATTCTTTCTATATAACATTTGGTTATGTAATTGCGAAGCATCGTTATGTGTTTCGCTTCGTTATGAAACTCTGCGGCTGGTCCGTCATAATAGGAACTAGCAGGTTGGTGGATCATAACCCTAGCGTGAGGTAATGCCATACGTTTAGTAATTTCTCCCCCGATTAGGATGAAATATCCCATTCAAGCAACTACCCCCATGCATATTGTATGTACATTTGGTACTATTACTTGCATCATATCGAAAAGACCTACCTCTGATCCGTCGGGACAGTTGATAAATGAGAAAATATCTTTATTTGCATCTTTTGCACTCAAATATACCATGAGACCCATGAGTTGATTTGAAATCTTGTGATTTATATCCTGAGCCAAAAAATTTAATCTCTCTTGATAAAGTCGGTTGTATAAGTCGACCCAAGTTGCATCTTCATCTCCAGGGGCTCGGAAAGGCACTTTTGGAACACCAACGGGAAATTGTTTTAATGGAAAGAAGTGAAGCACTATACTCTAATATGGAAACGTAAAGTTGCTAGGGATCCACATAAAAGGGTTGCATAGCTGAACAATATCATACTTACATGCATCATTGACCAATGAGATTGTACCGCGGGTACTAACATTCCGGATCAGTGCATTTCCTCCGAAAGACCTAAAGTAGAAAAACCATGAGTTAACATAGCACTTGGCGCGGTGATTGCACCTAACCACCGATCATCTCGACTCCGTACTTCTAGAACTATATGGAACACGGATGAACTCCAAGAAAGGAACATGAATGATTCATACAAATTACTCAACGATAAATGTCCTGAATAAAGCCAACGAGTAATTAAGGGATCACCTAATAATGGACATTGCAACCTTAGTCACCATTTCCATATCTTGTTTACTTGTAAGCTTTACTGGTTATGCCCTATACATCGCCTTTCGGCAACCCTCTAAACAACTTAGGGATCCTCGCTCACTTCAACTCTTACCAAATGCCACTTCAATTTAGTGTACCAAATAAGCTTAAATAATGTTACTATCCATTCTCATAATATCACTATATTCATCTAGCGTTACTCATCTTCACTTCTTTATAAAATAATATATTGCTCTACATAAAATCTCTATTAACTTAATAAATAAAACTAAGAGACTTAATATATATCTGTATGGTTAAACTTAAAAACATAATTAAATCAACCATTATAAATATTATTAACTAATTTACAATATTGAAATCTTAGAGAAGATTTAATGTGTAATTTTATTAACTTAATAATTTAATTTGTTAAAATATTTTAATATGTTAATATATTTTGGTTTTTTTTTTACTATTATTAGAAAATAATGTATAATACTATTTTAATATAGTATGAAAATAATGATAGATTACTATATTGCAATTTATAAGAATATAAGGAATTTTTAATAATGTTGATGATTATTAATGTTTATTAGAATTAATATAGTTTATTAAATTTTAAGAAAGTAATATATTAATTAAGATTTTTTAGTATTTTATTACTATGATAAAAAAGAATGGAGATGAGTATTTCTAGATCAATATCAAAAAGAGTTTGGAAATTCAAGAAAAAGTATTAAAGGTGTTCATGATTATCAAGCCCAAGAAAAATTGTGAAAAGTGTTTTTCATTGTCAACCCTCTTAGTACTCAAATGTGCCATAATGTTTCGTCCCAAGGGGTTTTGGGAATTGACCAATGCCCCATAAGAATTAGTTATGATCTTCGTAATGTTTGTTTTCTTCTTGGTACTTGTCAAAATATAAAGATAGATAATTCTGATTAGTGAATTTGAGGTTGATGAGCTCCTTATAATCATTTTGTTCCCTTTGTAATAACTCCACTTACCAAATTTTTTTTCTAATTATAGTAATAATTACATATTTACTTCTCGACATTGTTGTCTTTTATTATCATCACAACATTAGCATTCTACAAATTTCCTTTATAAAAAATTGTTTCTGTGTGTAACTGTTATGAATTTCTAATGTATACATATATCAATTCTCACCTCAAAATGTTTTACCACTACCCATTATATATGACCTTTATTTCATTTTCTATACTCATTAACAAAATTTTGTTCGTCGATATTTCATGCTATCTTACCTAAATATATAGTTATGATAACTATATAAATATAGCTTACCTTTTTCATATCCTAATTCTTTTAAAATTTTCTCTTTGGGCTATTTAACCATTCACAATAAGAATTAATACATTAATATTAACCACTATTAATGTATACCTATTCATATACATATTCTTAAATTACCATAACATTTTATTTGATATTAAAATGTAACCCACTTTGTTTCATTCTCCACTTTTCATAACTACACATTATAGTGTATTTCCATAACATTAATTTATTACTAATTTTAGAATTTTATAATTATTTTAATGTTTTATCTTGGTCATGATATTCCATCTTATACCATAATCCTAAATACGTTTACTTCCCACTCTCTTTATAATCTAATTACTTTCCGATTTATGATTTTTATATGCTTACCTTGGCATAACTTGATGTTATATTATTCCTTATACGTATGGACAATGGGTTTAGTTAAACGTAATTCTCATAAGTCTTTATCTAAGGTTACGTCACATTGTTTTATTCAAGCATTAAGAAAAGCTTCGCGCTACTCTAATGTGTATGATTAAACTCTATAACCATATAATTTAATTTAATGGTAACTCATCTATGTTATATCTCTTAACACTATAATTTAATTAATTGATATTCTTTTAATGCATTTCGTATTTTATACCTCATATTTAAATGGCATTAAGGTCATGTTACCATTGTTTGATATCTTAAGGTTTGATAAACTCGAGAATTAATGTCTATACGTGATATGGCATAAAATGGAGATTGTGTTGGGATTTATTTACCTTGGTTTTTTCCCAAGCATAGATTCAGTGTACGACTACCAGCATTTCTATGGATTTTTCTTTAACGCTTGTCTTTTTGTCACAGAGGATAGTTACAAACCCTAAAAACACAGATGACCTTTTCCCCAAATCGAATCGCACATTGATTTGGCTAATTGGTCTATTCAGAATTTTTGTGCCATTGTATTCGTTTGTAATTACAGAGTTCCTCCTACCTGCGATATGGTTTTCTTACAACCTTCCCATGCTAGATTACGATGTCAAGTTGGTTGCAGGATCCTCTAAATTTTTATCTCTTATTTCTGGTAATAATTATGCTAAACTTTAAGTTTTGATTTGCGTTCTCTGAACTATATTCTCATTCTTGCATAATTTGGAAATGAATTATCATTGTTAGATTTTAATAATGTCATGGTTTTATTTTACCCAGGATTAGAATTTTGTTGTGGTATGGACAATGTATCATTTTCTCTTGACTCCTCTCGATCAGATACTCAGTATTGACTGTCCATTCGAGTATACTAGTTTTTGGATACTGTGGAGAAAACGTGTTTTTAACACCGTGAGGAAGCTAAGGTTTCTTCCTACTCTAAGTTATGTTGAATTTATGAGCTTTTTAAATATCACTATTGTCGGATTATTTCATTCACATGTCAGCATGCTTTTAGTAGTTACCTAGTAGATGTTTTTTCTTCCTTGCTGGTATAATAACCGGCCACATTAAAGTAGGAAATTCATGCCTCTGAAATTTTCCTTCGCTGATTTTTTTGAAACTTATATCATGGATTTAAATTTTTTCTTTGTAAACTCTTTCCTAATAAATTTATATTTCTCATACTACGTTGTCTTCCTCTTCTGTGTATTACTTGTTCCAAAATTTCATCAATTTTTATCATAGGGTTAACCCATTTCGATTGTCACTTCTCCTAGGGTTTTTATTCAAACCCTCTTGAATATCCCTTGTGACCGATTTCGAATAAGGAGGAATTTTTATTATTTAAACTCTGTTCCTATTTTATTGACAGAGAGGGTTTAGAATTTCAATTTATCTTTTCAATTTTATTGGCTCTTATTCTTACTAATATAGTCTCTATTTTAGAATTTATTTTCCACAGGTTTATAGTATTTATTTTTAACTTTGTTACAGAAGTTAAAATGCGATGCTAGTTACAATAGAATTCATTGTACTTTAATAATTGTGTTAGCCTCTGTATTTTTTCCTATCTCATATATTATATTACTATACATAGACATATTTATAATTTATCTTAGATTATTAACTTATGCAGTCAATAATAACATGAATTTATATTATGATTTCTACTCAATCAATGTTCAAAATAACTTTCTTCTTCCACGCTAACCTTGAAATTTTTATTTTTAATTTTCCCAACAAAACACTATTATATGAAACGACCATCATTTGTAGAGGAAATAAGTTTCTTATTTCTCTATTTTTATTTTTCAGTGCGCTATATACTTTTGACAAATTTTATAACTAGTTTATAACTTCTAAAATTTATAATCAGATCTATAATTCCTAGAATAGAGATAAATTACTTGATGCATATCCTTCATTTCAATCTGAAAATATAGACATATATCTATATGTATCTTGTCTCTATGACTTATAAAATTATATTTTTCACTTTCCTCACTTTCTAGAATATACTCATAATGCAATTGTCTGACATAAATAGCATTTTGAGCTTAGTTTTATAAATTCTCTACAAGTAAATTCTCTTTTCTGATCTAGGAAAACCCTTTTTCCTAAATTTTCTTGCCATGATGCCATGAAACCATATGTTATATCTCATTCTTCCACACAGAAAAGCTATTATGCATATTGTAGTTTAATGAGAATATCCCTATTAATTTCTAATTAAATTGTAGTTATTATAATTTCTTTAATTCTTTTTGGTTTCAGAATATAATTGATTTTAATTTTCATGTACAGGAATTATCTCAAACTATCCAATTTCTTTAGACAGGTATACCTTAATCACTGTATGTTAGAGAAATGGTATTTCTAGTATTTGATTTAAAATGATATATATTATTTTAATATCCATTTTTATGTATTTATGCATAGGTACTTGCTCTTCTACATACTCTTATACAATATCTCTTTAAATTTCATTAGAATATCTGATACCCAAAATTTTGTATTTCACAAGGTTGGTCCTTATTATATACATATTACAAATCTGTTTATCAATATCTTTTTTCTTATCAAATGTGCATATTGTAGCACTTTCCTTTGATTTAAGAGACAACTATCACTCAAGTTGTAAAGGACTATGGTACTTAATAATTTTTATTTAAGGAGTACCAGATATATTTATTCATCTCTATAAGAGAATTGTACTATCTGTAACCACCTGTTATACGTAATTGAAATAGTTTTTCTTCTCATTTCATATATGTCACTATATGTCTAAGAGTACATAAAATGTAATTACTTAATTTAAATATGCAATATATTTACTTAACATATTTGAAATTTCTCTATTATGATTTCAGTTTCTTGTCTAATCTAACTATACATCCTTCCATCATATGTATATGGAACCAATCTATATTTTGTTTAAATATCTCCACGTATAACATATACATAACATCGCATGCTTTTCTTCATATACAATTTTAAATTTAATTTATCTAAATTATGTCTTTTGGAATTTCAGTAAAATTTTGTTGAAGACCTAACATCACATTTAGACCCTTCTCCGTGGGTTTAGAAATATTGTATGTTGGTTAAACTATATTTTCTTTCAGTCTATGTAACTATATGGATGTAACTATAATTACTATAGTTTAAACTTCGGTTGAATACATATGACTATTTCTTTTCCTAAGGTACAATAGGATATTAAAATAATTTATAATTACTGATGTAAATCTTTCGATTCAATGCATAAAACATACCATTATTTGACTACATCGGAATATCAGCAAGGAGAATAAAATTTCATAAGACAAGTTTAATCAATTGTGCATACCACATTGTTGCAGAATATTTACCACCCAACCTTGAGCTTTCTCTCCATAGCTCCCCCCGAGAAGAGACCAGTTCCTTCAAGGTGTAGAAAACATCTTGTCTACAAAGGAATTAAATTTCATAGAATAGACTACCTCTTGTTTATCTAGGAACAACTTATTTTAAGGTTGCTTTCCCTGAGCATGTTTCCATAACTGTGTCCAGTTAAATAAAGATGTTGTTTTCTTTTTTGCTTAGGCTTTCCTTTTGTTTTTTCCACAAAAGTACTTTAAAACTATCTTTTTCCTCTTTCTAGTTTTCTTTCTCCTCTCCTTAGTAGCTTTCCACTTTACTGAGGTATCTTTTTAGATTTTTTTCTCCAATAAAATATTCTAAATTTAATTTATTTTCTCCAAGAATTTTTGGAGAATCTAGAAATTTTTTTGGATTCTTATTCATCCTCGTGGATAAGGAACCCTGGTTTCAATTTACTTTAGTCTTTGCACAATAATTAATTTTCACATTTCTTTAATTCAGCCTTAATTTATTTCCACATATAGTTTTCCTATAGGTCCATTAAACCTTTAGGTTCCTTAACTTTCTAATATAAAAGCACAAAAATAAGGATATTACATATTCCCCTTCTAAAACGGAACATTGTCCTGGGTGTTGCAATTTCTCTATTGATTTCTCAACCAGGGATGAATGTTTCTCCTTCATATCATCCTCTTGCTACTAGTCGTTTCCTTAGATGTAAAGTGCATCCACCACACTTCTACCCCACTTAATGTTATACTCTAGAGCTTGATTTCTTTCTGCTTCAATATAAGAAGTATTTCTGGAAGAAATTTCATTCGTGTTTCCACATGTTCACAGATCACATTAATTTACATGAGTATAGTCAACTATATTCATTTATAATAATAAATCAAGATAATACTGCAAACCTTAATATGTCTTAGTAGAGCCACTCTGTAGTAACACTTCTAATGGTTCATAGTACTATAGTTCTAACTTAGCACAACTGCCAACATATAATGTACTTTTGTGAGGCTATATCCTCAAGTACACATGGTCATCCATTTGGAATTCTCCATGAATTCTCCTCCCCTCTTCACAACCTCTCTAATGGAATCCAGCTAAATGAAGTGTAGCTTTTCCTGTCATACAGATATAAAAGAAGATACATCTTAATTTGAAGCCTAATAATTTGTATTAAAAAAATTATGCCATATGTTTTCTTCCCACTTGTGCTTCTATCCACATTTTCATTACATATGAGCACAACATGTATTTAAAATTTGATTCTTTCTTTAAATCTGTCCAACTGATGATGATGATCAGCAATACTAAAGTTAAATGTGGCACTCTTTTTACTGGAAACAGAGTTTTTGAAAGCCCCTTTGAATTAACCTTGTCAGCTTTGTCAGATATAATCGATTTTGGAACTCCATAATATTTTGAAATAACTTTCTTGGACAGATTGACTACTTTGAGCGGCGAGAAAAGTAGCTTGTATGGGTAAAAATGTACTGCTTTATTTAGTGCCTTGTTTTAAGCAATCTGGTGCTGAAATTTATTGAAACAAATTCCTACTTATATTCTGGAATAGGGTGACAATACAATAGATCTGTTGGATGATTGTGTTCGAATTCTATGTAATGAACTTTTTGGCCTGAAATTCTACTACATATTTCCATACTAGGCCAAAACATGTTATTTTTTAATCCAAAATTCAGGTTTTGATCATGACGATGACATGGACAAGGAATTTTATGATACTCATCTAAAATTTTCTATTTTAATGATAGCACATTTTTAATATACAATCTATTTTTATGATAATCAACCCCTTCTTATTTTGAGTATATCCTAGTATTTCAGTGTTCCGCAAATTTTCTTGTAGTTTTTCATAGTTTGGGACTTGACTCACCACTTCTTATATCAACCTTTCTATGAAAATTTTCATGCTACTTCTAGCATGATTCAATATTTAAAGAGAATTCCTACTCAAAGTATTTGCAATCTTATTCGTATGTTTGATTTCCATGTCAACTCACTAAGGAAAGAAAACCATCTAGCTTGTCTCCCCTTTAAATCAGTGAAAAAGAATTCAAACATTTATGATCTATCATTAATATAATATTATTTCCTAATAGCTAATGTCTCCACAAAATAGTAGAAGTTATTAGTTTACGTTTTCACTGTTTAAGACTCTTTTGACACTTAACTGTCCACTCAGAATTTACTTCTTGTTTCTGTAAAGAAGTAATAAGAACTGCTAAGGTTGAAATTCTCTCTACAAATCTCCAACAGTATTTAGTGATACCCATTCTTGTGGCTGGGATATCAGTAATTATAGGCTAATCTATGATAGCTTGTATTTTCTCTGGGTCTACTGCTAATCCATCCACTGAATTTACATGGCCCAACTATTTTTTTTTTTTTCCTGACAATTTCATACTTGTTGAGTTTGGCATGTATTTATGTTCTCTAAGTGTTTGTAGGACAATTCTGATATGTTCTTTATATTTTGCTTTATATTCTAGACACTAAAAAAATTTGGTCTAATATTTGTATAACACACTACTCCTTTGACACGTAAAGGTAGTAGGTGTATTTGTCAATCCAAAGGATAGAAGTACACTTTCACAATGTATATATATACTCTTGAATGTTGTTTTATTTATGTCCTCATCTTTGATTCTTAGTTCATGATATCCTCTTCTTAAATCAATCTTTGAAAATATTGTAACTCCTGTCACTTGATAAAATAAGTCCTCTTTTCTATGATATATGATATTTATGGTCAATTTATTCAGTTGTTGGAAATGTATACTCCTTTTGAATGTTTCATCTTTCTTTTTTATATTGCAGGTGTTTCCCAAGGAGGTGCCGTTTATCTAGCATACCCTGTGTCCAACAATTTTTTTGTAACTGAAGTTTTAAATTTTTTAAGTTCACGACTACTCATTCTATAGGGTACCCGGGAAGCAATTCCAGTTTAATGAAACAACCAATGTCTCGTTTAAAGATTTATTGAGGGATTTATTTTGGAGCCCACCCCTTGAGCTCTCTGCTCACCTGTAATTTTTCCACACTTTCGTTTTTTGTTTCCTGTTCCAATTCTTCCACTTGTACAACATTCATTTTCAACCTTTTCTTGCTATTCTTTTCAATTTTAATGTAAGAATATGATTGACAGACATTTATTCTTTTGTTCTCCTTTGTCTATTATAGTTTTTCTGACTTCCACAGTATAATGTAGTGTTTTAGTATAGGAAATTTGTTATTGCTTTTTGTGTTTCCAGCCACTTCCTTCTTCCTAACAAATCATATCATTCTACCAATAGAATGGTTTAATTTGGGGTTACGTTTCATATTCATATAAATTTTTTCGCATTTTTAAATATTTTTGTATATCTCTTTTTCTATGGCTAACTGTACAACCCATGTTTGTTGAAATTTTGTTTACACTTTTCTATTAATTGTGAACTGACTTAAATAAATTTTGCTCCTAGGTCTATTTAATCAACAAAAAATTGTTCAAAATTCATACCTTCAACTCTTATTATGGTTGATTTGTACTCAGCCTATCACTTTCCTAAGGCAACGATGATCTTAGACATATTTTGATCGTTGTCTTTTACTATAGTTGTGTGTCGAACCACTTGAATGTTCAGAGGACAGTCCTCTCTCATTCAAGTGTATAACCTTGAACTTTGATTGAGAGCCTTCCCAAATAGTGTTTTCTCCATCCTGCACATGTACCATTATGGTTTCTTCCCACTACACATGGCTTTACCCTGTAGTTGGTAGATTGCTAATTTAGTTTCTTCATTATTTTGATTTTTTATAGCTATTCCCCCCACCCTCAAACCATTATTAGTTGGTTTCATCTTCCCTTTTTGTTATTATATGGTTTGAAATCTCAGAACCACACTATGGGGTTAATTCTTGGATCAACCTTTTCTTACTCCTTACGAGCTTGCACAAATTGTCCATGCTTAGCCCTTAGCCACACCATTTCATATTGCATATTCTTAACATGTCCATTCACTAAACATTTTTCTCATTTGGATTCGGTGCTATCTCTCCACTCATTTAGTTTTCTTGCTCATTACGGGTTTCTAACCATCGTTCATGGTTAGCTCTTCACTGAAC
The DNA here is from genome assembly GCA_034641835.2 of Pinus albicaulis. Taxonomy (NCBI): domain Eukaryota; kingdom Viridiplantae; phylum Streptophyta; class Pinopsida; order Pinales; family Pinaceae; genus Pinus; species Pinus albicaulis. The sequence continues at coordinate 951,163,250 of CM076579.1, forward strand.
CATTTACTGTTGCATATTTCTAGCCCTTCAGCATTTGAATATTGTGGGTTTCCCACACCCCATAGGTCCTTGTACAGATCTTCTTTATTACTCATAACTATAGCCATAACTATTCATGTACTTTGATCACCATACAAATAATTTAGTTAGTTTTCAAAATTCTAAAAAAGAATATTTTCTTATTTTCATAGCAGAACATTTTTTTGTGTTGGGACACAGATGCCTAGTGTTTTCAACATGGGGTTTGACATCATCTATAACAATTCCACCTACAACATTTTTTTTCTAATTATAGTAATAATTACATATTTCCTTCTCGACATTGTTGTCTTTTATTATCACGACAACATTACCAATCTACAAATTTCCTTTATAGGAATTTGTTTTTGTGTGTAACTGTTGTGAATTTCGAATTCATACTTATATAATTCTCACCTCGAATTGTTTTACCACTCTACCCGTTATGCATGACCTTCATTTCATTTTCTATACCCATCAATAAATTTTTGTCCCGCATAAATGTATATTTATACTAACTATATAAATATATCTTACCTTTTTCATATCCTAATTCTTTTAAAAAATTTTGTTTAGGATATTTAACCATTCACCATAAGAATTAATATATTAATATTAACCACTATTAATGTGTACCTATTCATATACATATTCTTAAACTACCATAACATTTTATTTGGTATTAAAATAGAACCCAATTTGTTTCATTCTCCACTTTTCATAAGTACACATTATAGTGTATTGCCATAACATTAATTTATTATTAATGTTAGAACTTTATAACTATTTTAATATTTTATCTTTGTGATCATATTCCATCTTATATCGTAAACCTAAACACGTTTACTTCCCACTCTCTTTATAATCTAATTCCTTTCCACTTTATTATTTTTATATGCTTACCTTGGCATAACTTGATGTTATATTATTCTTTATATGTATGGACAATGGGTTTAGTTAACCATATGTCTAATAAGTCTTTATTAACTGTTATGTCACATTGTTTTATTCTAGCATTAATAAAAGCTTCACGCTCCTCTAATGTGTATGATTAAACTCTATGACCATATCACTTAATTTAATGCTAACTCATCTTACGTTATACATTTTAACACTATAATCTAATCAATTGATACCTTTTTAATGCATTTTGTATTACATACCTCATATTTAAATGGCATTAAGGTCACTTTACCACTGTTTGATATCTTATGGCTTGATAAAATAGAGAATTAATGTCTCTGCGTGATATGACATGAAATGGACATTGTGTTGGGGTTTCTTTACCTCGGTTTTTCCCAAGCATAGATCTAGTGTACCATTTCTGGCATGTGTATGGATTTTTCTTTAACACTTGTCCTTTTGTCAGATAGGATGGTTACAAACCCTAAAACACAACTCACTTCTTCCCCCAAATCAAATTGCACAGTGATTTGTTTATTCGATCTATTCAGAATTTTTGTTCCATTGTATTCAGTTGTAATTATAGAGTTCCTCCTACCTGCGACATGGTTTTCTTACAACATTCCCATGGCTAGATTACAATTTTCAGTTGGTGAGATAGTCCTCTAAATTTTTATCTCTTATTTCTGGTAATAATTATGCTAAACTTTAAATTTTGATTTTTTTTTTCTGAACTAGATTCTCATTCTTGCATAATTTCGAAATGAATTATCACTGATAGATTTTACTAACATCATGTTTTTCTTTAACCCAGGATTAGATCTTTGATGTGGTCTAAACAACGTCTCATTTTCTCTTATTTCCTATAGAGCAGATGTTCAAAATTGTCTTGCACTTACTCAGTATTGACTATCCATACGATTATACTCATTTTTGGATATTGTGGAGAAAACGCGTTCCTAACACCGTGAGGAAGGTAAGGTTTCTTCCTCCTCTCAGTTATATTGAATTTACGAGTCTTTTAAATGTGACTATTGCTGGATTATTTCATTCTCATGTCCTCATGCTTTCAATCGTGACCTAGAAGATGTGTTTTTCTTCCTTGCTGGTATAATAGCCAACCACATTAAAGGAGGAAATTCATGCCTCTGAAATTTTCCTTCGCTGTTTTTTTTTAACTTATATCACAAATTTAATTTTTTTCTTTGTAAACGCTTTCCTAGTAAATTTAGATTTATCATACTACGTTGTATTCCAGTTTTGTGTATTACTTATCTCAAAATTTCATCAATTTTTATCAAAGGGTTAATCCATTTCAATTTTCACTTCTTCTAGGATTTTTATTCAAACCCTCTTTAATTTACCGTGTGACCGATTTCAAATAGGGTAGATTTTTTTTTTTTTTTGTAAATCTGTCTACTTCTATATTAGTACAAAAATAAATTACAAAGAGGCTGAGGCCTCACCGAGCTAGCCCAGAGAAGAGGCATACTTATCAAAAGACCATGACTGTTGACTGACTGAGTTAAACTTTAAAGACCAGGACCTTGTACTACTGTCGAAACAGCTGATACTGAAAACCAAAATGATGATTGGAGCGCTAGACTCGCTACAACAAGTGTGACCAAGACAGACATAATCCAGGGCAAAAATTACAGACATATAGAAGGATGCGCTAAAGCTGTGTCTTGCGCCTGAAAGCATGGAAAGCTGTGCGTAGGGAGCCACAAGTCGACTACGGAGAAATACATTAAAACACTGACCAAAACTATGACAAAGAAGGGCGAAGAACCCCTTCTGAATACCTGAAAGCCAAAACTGAAGAGCAGAAACCATTATGCGTCGTTGGAGGGCGAGGGCGCTTCTTCCACCACAGGGCAAGCATAAGGACTGAGTTCAGCATCTGCAGAGGGTGAAGGAGCTTGACCTGAAGGCGCGCTCGGCCTAGCTTGCTGGAGCTCTGGCTGAGAGGCCGAAATACCCTGAAAACTTTGCAGACTAACCCCTGGCGGGCAGAACAGTAAACCTTCTTCAGAATCCGGAACAATGCCAGTTGAAGCAGAGGGCGGAGCTTGGGCTGTCGGGTTAATCCTGAATTTGATGGAGACCGAAGCAATGAAATCATGGCGGTTGAAGGAACAAGGATAATTGAAGCGAGCCGAATGGAAGTGCTCAGTGGAGGTAAGGCGAACATGGGCCGCAGAGGTAGAAGGCCGTCTGCCACGCCCTCGACCTCGTCTTCTGCTGGAAACCACCGAACGACCAACCTCTGTATCCGAAGATTCCGACGAGGTGGCGGAGGAGAGAAATGCAGGTGGTGTAATGGCCTGCCCTCGAGAAGACCCTCTTCTGCTCGACATTCTGGGCCTCAGACGAGGCATATTGAGAATGGAAGGGTAAGCTGTCCAAGCAATCGAGAAAGGAAAGGAGCGCAAGCTCTGAGACTGTAAAAAACCAATGAACGGACTATGAAAGTTGCAGAACCGACCACAAGAGACATGAAGACCCTCCGCCAGCTCGAAGCAGCAACCTAAACGACACCTCTTGCCATTGCTGGTGCGCAACCAAGGTTCGAAACTGACCTGAGAGCAACTGGAATTCAACGGAGGGACAAACAACACAGGATGTATAAACGCCATTGCAATGTAATGGTCGATAAAACGAGGCAGGAGGAGCTGCATTAAAGCAGCAATAACTATATACACTGTCATGTTTGAGGTGAGCTCGGAGCGCGTAGGGGTGGCGGTGGTGGTAGACCACGTGCCCACCCGCCCCCTTGTCAGCAGATCATAATGCGACTCGTACACCCGCATCCGGGATCGAAAGATCTTGTTGCACCAAGAGTGTGCATTCTCGTTGGAGTTGTGTATCATTAGAACTGTTTAAAGGACCCGAATAGAAGGGGATCTGCTGATTAGCTCCTTGGTTAGCCAGTCTGTCTGCAACCTTGTTTGCAGTGCGTTTGACATGTTTGAAGTTGATGCTTCTGGGAGTTTTGAGCCATTCCTCAATCTGTTCTAATCTGCTAAGTAACCTCCAACTTGAAGCGATCTTGGCAGCTGATGTTCCAGATTGCATTTTGATTGCTGCTTCTATTAAAATTTGAGAGTCCCCCTCTATATCCAAAGGGAAGAGATTCTCATTGACAGCAGTGCTTAAACCTATCCATAGGCCTTCCATTTCTGCTTCGTTATTAGTGGCTCTGCCTAGAGGGCCATGGTATATGTGCACAGGAGAGCCCTCTGAGTCCCTGAAGATACCCCCAAAGCCAGCAAGGCCTGGGTTTCCCTTGGCCGCCCCATCGAAATTTAGTTTGTATGAGGGCGGGGAAGGACACGACCAACTGAGAGGAGACTCCTTATTGAAGAGAATGGGACTGCTTTGAGCTACGGTGGAAATGTTTAAGTTCCAATTTAGCATGATAAGACGCTCCTGTGGTGAAGAAGGCATATCCGAATCCTGCCATTTCCTTAGAGCCAGAGTTTCCTGTATGTACTGTTTGAGTTGATTCCAGAGGGTATCGAACAGAGTAATATGATTCCTGAAGATCCTGCTATTACGCTCCTTCCAAAGAATCCAGTAGATGAATCCTGGGAGAAGCTTCCAAAGAGTGTTGAGGAAGAGACATTGGAATGGATTGTTGGGCCAATTCATAATGGTGTTGACTATATCTCCCACTCTTCTGCCTGTTCTTCTGTTGCATTGCTCCATTCTTTTCCAAAGATTATTCGCTAGGGGACAAGAGTCCAAAAGATGAGTGATGGTTTCTGCCTGAAGATTGCAGTTTGGGCACCTTGATGGACCAATGAATCCTCTTTTTTGCAAATTATCCCAAGTTAGGATGCGGTGTTTACTGAGCAACCAGAGAAAAATAGAGACTTTAGGCCATATAAGAGGTTGCCATATCTGGTCCCATATCTGATCTTTAGAGGGTTGTTCCGGTTGGTAAAGAAGACAGTAGGCTTCCTTGGTGGAAAACATGCCTCTTGGGGTATATCCCCATCTGATTTTGTCATTTTGATCTGAGAGTCTTATTTTCCTGAGATTGAGTTCTTGGTCTAGATCATTGTATGTTTCCTCCTGCCAGTTGTCTTGCCAAGATTCTGCAGGACGCCACATATTGAATCCTTGAGAGTGCTGCTGCTTCCAAAATTGTTGTACGTGAATTTGACCCGTCTCTTGCATATAGGCTTGCCATTTAGGTTTGTGAAAGAGAGAGGCCAGTTTGGGGGATTGTTGCCATGAATCTTCCCAAAATCTTGCCAGAGATCCTGAATGTATTTCCCAGAAACTATGAGCCTGTATAAAAGAGCTGTGTTGCTTGGCAGCATTCCATATTAATGAGCCTGGAGTATTCGAGCTGAAGCGAATGAGAGCTTCCTTAGGACTTCCATCTGCATATTTAGCATGCCAAAGTCGCGCCCATGGGGTATGTGGTTTGGAGATCCAATTCCACCAAATCCTTGCTCCCATGATGGTGTTGCTGTGAAGAGGATCGCGCAGGCCCAAACCTCCTGCTGTCTTTGGGCGACAGACTTCGGTCCATTTTACCAGAGCCCATTTCTTGTTAAGTCCAGAAGATCCCCAGAGAAAACCTCTTTGAAGATTACGGATTTTTTTTAGCACCCATTGAGGGGCAGCCAGAATAGAAAATAAGTATATGGGCAGAGCTTGTAACACAGATTTTATTAGGATCAATCTGCTTGCTATATTGAGAGAGCGATAGGTCCATAGAGATAACCTTTGTTCTAATTTATCAAGGAGAGAGCGCCATGAAGCATGTTTGACTGCAGAGGCAATGAGGGGGGCTCCAAGATACTTCGAAGGAAGCGACGAAATGGGAAAACCGAGGATTCTGGCAATATTCTTCTGCGTTATAGAGGGAGTGTTGAAGAAAAAAAGCTGAGACTTGGAGGCATTGATAGTAGTGCCAGAAGCTTCCGAGAAAAGATCAAGCAGGGATTTGAAAGCAGAGGCTTCATGAACCGAAGGATGACCAAAGAGCATGGTATCGTCAACAAACTGTTGATGGGAGGTAGGAGAATGACCATGAAGCATGAGGCCTTTGAGAGTATGGGAAGAGATGGCTGCAGAGAGAAGACGACCAAGACCTTCCGCCATAAGGACAAAGAGGAACGGGGAAAGGGGGTCTCCTTGACGGATGCCTCTTGTGGGTCGGAAGGGAGTAGAAGGGGAACCGTTGAGAAGGACGGAAAAGCTGGGAGAAGTGATAAGATTCATAATCCAACGAGTCCACATGGCACTGAATCCAAAAGCTAACAGAACTTGGTTAATATAGTCCTAGCTGAGCTTGTCGAAAGCCTTTGAGAGATCAAGTTTAAGGATCATACCTGATTTTTTTAGCGCCTTGAGTGAGTGGATCACTTCATGAGAGAGGATGATCCCGTCCAAAATTTGTCGACCCTCTACATACCCTGTCTGTTCTGGCGAGATGAGGCTAGGAAGGAGAGGCTTCAACCTATTGGCGAGGACCTTGGAAATGAGCTTGTAGATTACATTACACAACGCGATAGGTCTGAACTTATCCGGTGTATTTGCTTCATCTGTTTTAGGAATCAGTGCTATGAAAGTGGAGTTTAAGGAGGGAAGGATCCAATGCATCGTCCTAGATTCGTCCACGATCTCCCAAACTTCAAATTTGATGATGTCCCAAAAGTTATGAAAGAAATTGGCAGTGAAGCCATCAGGACCAGGGGCTTTACCATCCTGAAGTTGCGCCATTGCCTCGTCCACTTCTTGTTTGGTGATGGGCTGAAGTAATTTTCTGTTCTGATCCTCCGAGATTATTTTAGGAATGTGCTGCGTTATGGATCGAATGGCTTGAGTTCTGCATTCTGGAGGCTCCTGTAGAGTGTGCTGAAAGTAGTCTTTGAGTTCTTTCTCTATTTTCTCATGCTGCTCCAAGCGTTCTCCTTGTGAATTATTGATGAAGGCTATGTTATTGTGCATACGCCTTTGAATAGTAGATCTATGAAAGAATTTGGTATTCTTTTCCCCCTCCTTCAACCATTTAATTCTCGATTTTTGCCTCCATAAAATTTCCTCTTGTAGTCGCCTGGCTTCAATCTTATCTGCTAGTGCCTGCTCTTGATTGGCGAATTCCTCCGTTCTGCCCTCAATGATTATGCTTTGTTGTAATGCTTTCATTTGCTGCTCCAACATTTTCTGTTGTTCAAAGATATTACCAAACTGGTGGCGATTCCAAGCTTTGAGCGTTTGTTTGAGGTGTTTTAATTTTTGTTGAAATTGATACATTTTTGCTCCTGCAGGGGGGCTGAAGGTGTTCCAAGCCTCTTTAACAACCTCTTTGAAGTTCGGATGAGAGAACCAGAAAGCTTCAAAACGAAAGGGCTTGTTGCTTCTGAAACCGGGGCTTGTCCATTGTAGCATGATAGGCCAATGATCTGATCCCATCTGGGGCATAATAGAGGCGTGGAAGGCCCCACCAATATGTATGGCGTTATCTGACATGAGAAACCGATCTAGCCTGGAAGCTATATGCTGAGAACCCCTTCTTTTGTTGGTCCAGGTGTATATGCCATTGGAGGTTTGAAGATCAATTAAGTGATTTCTTAGAATGAACTCCTTGAAGCCATTGCTATCTCCTTCGAGCCTCATCCTGCCACCGGTTCTTTCATCCAAAGCTGAGATCATGTTGAAGTCCCCACCGCAGATCCAAAGGGGGAACCTTCGAACCGAGTTGAGCACAGATAGATTTTCCAAGAGATCCATTTTATTTTGGAATTCTTGAGGAAAATACACGTTGGAGAGGTGACCATGGATATTGGTCCCCACAAGGTGAAAAGTGGCTTGAATAACAAAATGAGAGGCATGAAAGTCCTCTAGGTGGAAGACTTGTGGATTCCAAAATATTGCAAGCCCTCCAGAGGCTCCAGACGCATCCACTGTGACTGATCTGCATCCTGGCCAAATTCTATTGAGGATGCTTTCCATGACTATACTGTTACACTTCGTTTCTTGAAGAAAAATCATTGCGGGCTTGTCTTGCTGAATCATATTTTTTAGGATTCTTTGTTTTGCAGGGCTATTGAACCCTCGCACGTTCCATGAGATGAGCTTCATGAGGAACGGTGAGGGATAGTTTTGTAAAACTTGGTCAACTTGGGGAATCTGCCTGAATCGACAAGCATTTCTCCAATGATTATAGTTCTCTGTAGATCGGTTCTGCGTCCCCTTTTTTTTTATTCTTTCATGATTTTCTTTCCGTCCCAAGGGCTTCCTGCTTGTATACCTAGACATTTATGTTGCTGCGCTCGTGCTAGGACTACTTCCAGACTCTCGAGTTGTCTCGGAGGGATGGTGCTAAACTCCTTCTGACGACAAGCTGTTTCTAGGCCTAAAATGTCTAGATCTCCCAGATCTATGCTTTCAGGTTCTTCCTCCATGTGAGTGGGTTGAGCTTGATCTTCCTTCCTCGACTGCTGAAGCACTGTAAGAGCTAGATCTGAATCTGATTCCAAGTTAATGACTTTGTGGCCTGATTCAATACTGGGGTTGGCAGTGGAAGTGGAGCCCGGAGAGAGGGCTAGGACTGAGTCCTTGGGAAGATCTGATATAGTGGGAATGATTGAAGAGGCAGGGAAATCCGAGGAGGAAGGGATTACCGGAGTGGTTTCTTGGTTTTGCAAGGCCGACAGAGAGTCGAAGCTGTTTTTAGATTCAGGAATGATGGGTGAATCATTCACCACTGGAGATTTGTTGGCATGCTTTCTTCGGCCGGAGACCTTAGTATAACCTTCCGCATCCTTACTAGGCTCCGTGACAGTGGCTTTGGCCAGATGATTTAAGGGGCAATCTCTAAAAAGATGGCCATGTTCATGGCATTTTCTACAACGAAAGGGAACATGTTCATAGTCTATAGTTTGAACCCATTCAAAGTCGTCATGGAAGAGACTTACCGAGTCATATAAAGCTTTGGCCAGGTGCATGTGAACACATATTCTAGCGTATGAAGTATATCTTCGGTTTTTAGTCTCCTCAGCAACTTTGATGAAAACCCCTAACCCGTTGCCGATTTCCATCAGTGTCTCCTCGTCCCAATATTCCAGAGGAAGGGAATACATTCGGATCCAAACCGGGGCCCAGTTGAAGTCTTCTTTGTCAGGATGAAATCTTTCCACCCAGTCTCGAAGGTAGAGGCCTGCCGAGTTGAAGAAGTACGGACCACCGTCGAATATGCGTGTTTTGTCTTCTAGGCAATGGAAAATAGCTGTAAAAAAACCTTTGGGGCCAAGTTGCAAGGTAACTTGACCCTTAGGTTTCCATTTGGAAACAATCCACCCTTGCAATGCCTTTTCCGTGGGCCAAAGGCCTAGAAATTTTCCTATGAGGGCATGATCCCTCATGTATTGTATTCGTCCGTTGATTCTATGACTTGGAAGGTCTATTTTTGTTCTTTCTGTCGACTTTGGGATGCATGTAGCAGATGATGCCCTGGTCTGACTTGAAGAGGCGTTTTGCACATGTTCTTTGCCTTTGTCTTTCGTGGAACCTTTAGCTGTATTAGTCGCTTTATCGTTTGTATCCTTGGAACTCACATGCTAAGAATCTTTTTTTTCAGTTTCTGTCGATGTAGGCCCAATGGGGTTCGCGGCCTGAGAAGACAGAGGGTCATCTTTCTGCCCTGTAGTAGACTGCGATGGGTCGATTTTGTCAGGCGTCGCATTGAGTGGGGGAGGGGGGGTCGAGCCCGCCCCTCCAAGAGCCGGATTCATGTGGATAGTGCGCAGAGGAGGCGGCGTGTGCTAAGCCACCAGAGTACTGAAAAATATCAGAGTTGCAGAGATGAGCTCGGAAACCCTAGCAGAGCTCGATGCATGCTCGTGTCTCTGGTCGTTCATATTATGAAGCCATTTAATTGAGAGAAATAGGGTAGATTTTTTATTGTTTAAACTGCGTTCCTATTTTATTGAGAGAGAGGGTTTGGAATTTAGATTTATCTTTTGAATTTTACCCCCTCTTATTCTTAATAATATAGTCACTATTTTAGAATTTATTTTCCACAGATTTATGATATTTATTTTCAACTTTTTTACAGAGGTAAAGATGTGATGCTAGTTACAATAGCATTTATTGTAATTTAGTAATTGTGTTAGCCTCTGTGTTTTTGTTTATCCTATATATTATGATACTATATGGAGAAATATTTATAATTTAACTCAGATTATTAACTTATGCAGTTAATAAAAACCTAATTTTATATTATGATTTCTCCTCAATCAGTTTTCAGAATAAATTTCTTCTTCCACGCTAAATATGAAATTTTTATTTTTATTTTTCCCAACAAAACACTATAATACGAAATGTCCATCATTCGTAGAGGAAATATGTTTATCATTTTTCTAGTTTTATTTTTCAGCATGCTATATACTTTCGACAAATTTTATGACCAGATTATAACTTCTACAATTTATAATCACATTTATGGTTCCCGGAACAGAGATAAATTACTTGATGCATATCTTTCATTTAAATGTGCAATTATAGAAATATATCTATATATATCTTGTCTCTATGACTTATAAAATTGTATTTTACACTTTCCTCACTTTCAATAATATACTCAGAATGGAATTGTTTGAAATAACTAGCATTCTAAACTTAGTTTTATAAATTATATCCACTTAAAATTTCTTTTCTGATCTAGGAAAACCTCTTTTCCCAAATTTTCTCCCCATGATACTCTTGACACCATGTTCTATATCTCATTCTTCCGCACATGTAAGCAATTATTCAGTTTGTAGTTTAAAGAGAATCTCCCTCTTAATTTCTAATTAAATTCAAGTTATTATAATTACTTTAATTCTTTTGGGTTTTAGAATATAATTGATCTCTATTTTCATGTATAGGAATTATCTCAAACTGTACAAATTCTTTAGACATGTATACCTTAACCAGTGTATATTCAAGAAACTGTATTTCTCATATTTGATTTAAAATGATAGATATTATTTTAATATCTTTTTTTTTTTTATGTATTTATGCATAGGTACTTGCTCTTCTGCTTACTCCTATAAAATCTCTCTTTAAATTTCATCAGAATATTTGATACCCGAAATTTTGTATTTCACCATGTTGGTCCTTCCCATATACATATTAATTTGTTTATCAGTAATTTATTTCTTATCAAATGTGCATGATGTAGCACTTTCTTTTGATTTAAGAGATGGCTATGAGTCAGGTTGTAAAGGAGTATGGTACTTAGTAATTTTTATTTAAGGAGTACCGGATATTTTTATTCATCTCTATAAGAGAACTATATTATCTGTAACCACTTGTTATATGGAATTCAAATATTTTTTCTTCTCATTTCATATATGTCGCTATATGTCTCAGATTACATATAAGATAATCATTTAATTTAAATCTGCAGTATATTAACTTAACATATTTGAAATTTCTCTATTATGATTTCAGTTTTTCGTCTAAACTAACTATACATCCTTCCAGCATATGTATATGGAACCAGTCTATATTTGGTTTAAATATCTCCATCCATAACATATATACTACTATTCTCCCTTTAAAAAAAAAAACATTTTACTATTAATAACATTCTCTGCTTTTCTTCATGTAAAATTTAAATTTAAATTTATCTAAATTATGTCTTCTGGAATTTCAATAATTTTTTTTTGAAGACCTAACAATAGATTTAGACCCTTCTTGGCGGGTTTAGAAATTTTGTATGTTGATCAAGTTATATTTTCTTTCATTTTATGTAACTATATGAAACTAACTATAATTACTATAGTTTAAGCTTCGGTTTAATACATATGACTATTTATTTTTCTAAGGTACAATAGACTATTAAAAGAAGTTATAATTACTGATATAAATATTTCAACTGAATGCATAAAAAATAACCATTATTTGACTACATGAGAATATAAACAACGAGAATAAAATTTCATAAGACAAGTTTAATCAATTGTGCATACCACATTGTTGCAGAGTACTTTCCACCCAACCTTGAGCTTTCTCTCCTTAGCTCCCCCCGAGTAGAGGCCAGTTCCTTCATGGTGTAGACAACCTCTTGTCTATCGAGGAATTATTTCTCATAGAATAGACTACCTCTTGTCTACCTAGGAACATGTTATTTAATTTTTCTTTCCCTCAGCATGTTTCCATAACTGCGCTGAGTTAAATCACTATGTTGTTTTCCTTTTTTCCTAGGCTTTCCTTTTTTTTTCCACAAAAGTACTTTTAAACTAGCTTTTTCTTCTTTTTAGTTTTCTTTCACCTCTTCTTAGTAACTTTCCACTTTACTGAGGTATATTTTTAGATTTTTATCTCCAATCTAATATTTAAAATTATTTTATTTTCTCCAAAGATTTTTGGAGAATCTGGGAAATTCTTTCGATTCTTATCCATCCTCATGGATAAGGAACCCTGGTCTCAATCTACTCTAGTATTTGTACAATAAATAATTTTCACATTTATTTAATTAAGACTTAATTTATGTCCACATATAGTTTTCCGATAAGTCCATTTAACCTTTATGATCCTTAACTGCCTAAAATAAAAGCAGAAAAATGGGTATATTACATCCTTTTAATTTCCAATTCTTTACCATCTCACAACTTCTCTTTATTTTTAAAATTAGTAATATTTTTAATATTAATACCATATATAATTACAATTTATTATATTGCAATATTCAATACTATAATTATAATATAATATTATATTAAGTAATTTATTTTTATTTATGTTTTTCGGGTTTCGGTCCACCTAAAATTATGGGTTTTAGAACATATAGTGGTTTGAAACTCAATATTTATTTAAATCATAAATTATATAGGATCATTAATATGATTAATTATTTTTTTATATACAAAACATGAGTTTTAGTTTTCTTTCAAAGTTTAGTTCAATCGGTCGAGTTCTCATTCTCTTCATTAATGGTCTTTGCTAATGGGAGATTATAGGTTCAATTTTCTTCAATTTTCTTGCCGTTAGGATATGCTAATAGGCCAAGGGCATGTTATCCATTTAGGTGGATTTTCCTAGACAAATTCCATAGATTTACCTTCCATCAATCTCTGATGTCCATGTACCACAAATAAATTTTTTTTTTAATTCTCATAAAATTAAATAATACTATTTTAATCATACATTGTTTTCAAATTTTACCGAGTTCTTAAAAAAATAGATCTAAACTGGGAACAAAAGAAAATTAACATTTTTACTCAAACAAGCCTAATTAATAATAATAATTATAATAATAATAATAGAGTTGTATATTATTTAACATATAATAATTCAACTTTTATTTGAGATCATAATTTGAATATATATATATATATATATATATATATATATATATATATATATATATATATAGAAAGTGACAATTTATATAATAAAAATATAGTCCATCATAAAAATAATTATCTTGTATTTATTTTTTAATTATTATTATTATTGAAGTTTGAAATATCTTGTAATGAGAAAAACCATATTGTCAATCCTAAACATAATTTCTTCTTCCCCTTTACATTGATGATATTGTTCTTCTTGCAAAAATCCATGATGACCTAGGCAAGTAGCTTAAGACTCTTCATTTCTTTTGTTCCAAGACAGGTATGATAGTTAATACTGAGAAGACTAAAGTTGTGATCATTAAATCCAAAAAGATCACCCATGATAGTTTTGTCTATGATAACCATTGCTTGGAGTAGGTTTCTTCTTATAAATATTTGGGTATTCACTTTATTCACCAACTCAACTGGAATTATAGCCTCGAGAAAAGGATTATTGGAGGCTGGAAAGTTTATTATGACCGCGAAAACAATTGTAGGTTGGTCTATCTTTGCATTTGGAGTAAAAAAAAGGTTCCTCTTTGAGACTCCCGTCACCCCTGTTGTCTTATACGAATCTGAAATTTGGGGTTGCAGTATATCCAGAGAGTCATGGAGAAACATTGAGATGATTCCAAATAAATTCATAACCTACAACCCCAAGATCAAGGGAAATTCTCCTGATCCTATCATCTTGATCGACAATGGAATGTCCTCCATTAAAAGCACAAATATGTTTATATATATGATATATAAGAAGAATCTTTGCAAGATGGAACCCAAGAGGCTCCAAATAATTTCTTCTAACTTTAGTCAAAACCCCCACCTTCACCTCAATCGCAGGTGGCATAAATGAGCCTAGTCTTGGCTCAACCATTGCGGGATTAAGGAGGAGATCATCATGGGAAGTAAAGATAGTTTCAAATATACTATTATAGAGAATTTTATAGATAATTTTTGCAATGATAAGGAGCCAGAGGGTAAAAGGAAGGTAAGATAATATAAGGAGGTGATCAACCTTAGCCTTGACAACCAAAATTATCTCTCTTTATTGACCAACATTAAGGAAATAATGAACATCGCTTTCAGAGAAGAACTAATTCTCACGAGCTTCATAGTGAAACGAGGTGGTGATCTGTAACTCACAAGACTCCCTCGGATGACAAAATCTATCATATTTGAGATACGAAGAGGGTGAAAGATGAAAAACAATTCCTGTTAAACTTTCCGAATCTTACTCACATGTGCTCGCAATTCCCTAATATATGCCACACTTTTAATATTATTGAATTTTAAGTCAACCCAATTATAGCGAGTTTGGAGTGCTTCTTTCCCTAATTTTTTATCAGAGAAACAAGTTTTTGAAGAATCATAATTAAATTAATTTTCTTTTTTTGAGGTTCGATAGACCGCAATGGTCTTAGTGGACATTGATCATCATCATCATCATCATTACTCTTCAATGTTGTAATATGACACTTTATTGATGGAAGTAATATTATTATTTTTTAAATATTGTAAGAAGATAACTCATTAAAGTGACTCATAATATTATTTTTTTTATTTTGCAATATTTTAGTCTGTCCCTTAAATTATTTTATCAAAATATTCTAGGGTAATATAATATTAGAAATCAACTAAATTAAAAACAGCAAACATTACCTCTTAGCTTATTATTCTTGAAATGTTGCAATGTGTCATTACATTGAATTAAATCATATTATTATGTTTAAAATGCAAAATATATCATAATATTTAGATAAGCATATTAATTATTATTGTTAAAATGTCATTTTATTTTAGATGTAATGATGTCATACAAATTTGAAGTCAACCATATTATCAAACCTTTTTATGCCAAAATGCGAGATAATATTGAAATTAAAAACTTAAAATGTGTTAAATATGCTTCATACTATAATCCATGAGAGAATAATATATAGAAAAGATTTAAAATTAAATATGTTGCAAACATAAACAAGTACCCATTAAGAACATTATTTCATAAAGAAAATCCCTCTAGTATAGAATCCATACATCCTTATAAAGCAAACTAAAAGTAATATTCAATAACTAAATGATTGTAATACAAAGACTATATGCCCTTAATAAGAGTGTTTAGTAGTAACATAATTCTTGACAAATTATGGTAGCATTAAAGTAGGATGGAACTTATATAATAATTTCCCCTGTAGCCCTTGAACTCAATAAATTTACATAGTACAACATAAATCATTTAGAGATTTTGACTTAAAGATATTGAAATCCACTTGCATCTTATTCCCTACCATTGCTCTATATTTATTTCATTCTACATCTTTGTATGTCTCTCTATCACTACTATTTGTTTATTCCATGTTATATCTCTATTTTTATTCTATTACCAATTATAGCATTGTAAGGTGTATGAGAAACTTATTAAAACATTCTCCCACTCTTCATATAGATTGCGAGGTTACAAGGGAGAATGCATCAGATTTTCAACTAATTGTTTAGGTTCAAAAGCCTAATTAACTCTTGACTCAACTTGAATTTACCTATTTTCACTACCCTCATCAATGCATCTATAAAATTTTAGAAGGTGTCAAATTTCATTAGCATCGCCTTTCCATAATTTACCGCATCCCTAATCAAAAGGTATTATATATCTATGTCATTTTTATTTGCATGAAAGGTTGGATTATTTTCCAAACAAATGAACTTGTTACTATCCCATCAAACATTAATATCTCTTTGAATTACCCCCTACTTATTCACATAGTTTCATAATAAAAATGGTCTCCTTGCTACCACGAACAGAAACCACATATCATACCTTTATAGTTGAAAAAGTCATAATACTTTCTCATTTCCTCATCAAACTAGTTGCCACACCAAAAAATCGAAACAAATATCTACTTATAGATCCCTTTCAATATTCATCCCCTGCCCAATAAATATCCATATAACCCTATATGTCTGCTAAGTGTTGGTCCACTGGAACATTAGTTTGATAAAAAATGGAATATTTAGAATTATCTCACAAATACCTCAAGTTATATTTAAAGAAACCTAATGTTTATGTCTAGAAATAGCTACAGAACAATTGATGGCCCTTGGTGCTTGGGTAACGTATAGTCTACTATATACTATAACATAAATATAACAATAAATTTTGCTAAAATAATGAATAGAAGCCATATATTCCATCTCTATATGTGTTGTAAGGCACTAGTCAACTAAAACCTTAGTTCTCACATAAATTAAAACACTAAGTGGTCTACAGCCTGCCATGAAAAAATATGAAATCATATAATTCACATACTTTACCTATTTAAATGGAAACATTTTTTTCATTTATCTCTCTTGATTTCAATTCAGAATATATATAAATGGATTTTGTATCCCCCAAGTCCTTTATATGAAATCGTGCCAAAATAATGAGACTTTAAAGCACAATTTACATCCATATTGTTACCAAAAATTCATTTTTATCTATCTAGAGAGTGATACCAAGGAAATATACATAGTCATTTCATTTATATCTCAAAAATTTTAATTCCAACACAAAAGAATCAAATTTTTGGTTCTATAAATGATAAGTGTGTTTCAGGCCATATAAAGACTACTTTAGCTTTTGAAATGACGACTCTTTACCATTTTCAACATAATGTTGTGGTTGTGTCATATACATATCCTTCTTCAAGTCATCATGTAGGAATTTTGTTTTCATATCCCTTTATGCTCATCTATAAATGATTCGGATACTACTATAGATAATAGGAAACTAAAAGATGTTAACATAGAAATTAGGGAAAATAATTCACCAAACTCTATCACTTAAACTTGGAAATATCCTTTTGCACATAATTTTTTTTTTCATATTATAATGTTACCTTCTAAATAAACATCCTTTTACAACATTGACATGCGTTCAATGGGCTTCCTCCCATTAAAAAATGGGACCAAGTCAGATCTATCATTCATTATAAGAGAAACCATTTCCTCATCCATGGAAAATATCTAGGACACATTATCTACAATATCCATTTCCTCTTTCCCAATTCTAATGTTAATGGTATTAGCTAACAAATAAAATATCCATATGAAATTATATGGTTTACAGTTATACTTGTTTGGTTTCCTTATTCTCTGAGTGGAGCTCCACAAAATTTAAGTTGGACTTCCTTGCTTCTCTTTGAATTTATTTCAACCCTCCTCATTATGTACATCATGAATTTCTTGTCCACTTTCTATTTTATCCTTCTTATTAATTAGCACTAGATAATTCATTGATCGCTTCTCATTCTCCTTTAGATACTCCATTCTGAGACAAGACTTAGTTTCTCTAAAGTTAACATTCTTTATATAAAAAAATTGTATAGCCATAGGATTCTAGGGGTTTAACCCTTTTACACCAATACCATAGTCAATGAGGATACATTTCACTATCTTCTTATATGAACTTGTAAACCTCTTGAACATATTCGTCATGAATAGAAAATATTAAGATCACAAACTCATGTACTCTTGCCCATTCAGACCTCCATTAGGTTACTATACACAAGAGATAACATGGGAGTCCTCCTAATGAGGTAACATCTAGTAGAAACCACTTCTACCTAAAAATTTATCACTAAGGTGGAAACATCAAGCATACTTCCAAATCACTCTATCAATGTTTTGTTCTTCTGGTTTGGAAATCCATTTTAATGAGGGGTATATCAATATGTCACATATATTTCAATGCCATTATCCTTAAAAAAATTATCAAAATTTGTAAAACAAAAGTCACTAAATTTATCAATCCTCAACACCTTAATATTCTTAATATTTTTACTTTCAAAGATATTACTAAAGCTTCTTAGAAAAACTAAAACCCTATATTTATCTCAAATAATATATAACCATGTCCTTCTCACGACAATCATTAATAGACAAAACATACTACAAAGCCTTAAAAATTGAAGGAAAATTAATTCAAACAAATATATCATAATGAGTTAAGTCCAGTGTAACCCAAAATATTTGTTAAATTTAGAATAAAATTGAACATGCTTTGGTTTTCCATCTATGTGAAGTTCACGAAAATGAAATTGAAGAGTACAACTATTTAATCTAACAAAAAAAAATTTCAAGCTTGTTATTACCTTCTTATCTATATGGCTCAATAATTAGTTTCAGAGCATTACTTTCTTTCTACAGATATTTATTTTTAAGTAAAGTGATTCTTCAGAAGGTTTAAATTATGAACCTATAGATCCTACAAATCTCCCTAATATTAACTATTACAGTGAGTATTGTATTTATCAAGCTAGAGAAAACTTCCCACATGAACGTACTTGGTGAGTATTGTAGAACTAAAAACCATCTTACACTCCTTATAAAAGTAAACACCTACACACTCACATCATTAAGTGTCCTTACTCATAGCAGGTTTCGTTCTAGACCTAAAATGTGCAAAACTTCAATGAATTAATTTACTAGGCTATCAAGGAATTTGTTCAAGAGTCTATGATGACTAATATGTTTATACGAGAGTCATCACCCATGTATGTCATCCCACAATCCTATTTATAATATGCTATAAACCAGTGATAATCAAAAGTGATAAGGGAGTCGAAGATTCCTCTGAGGAACCCAAGGGCCTATCTCAATAAAGTAACCAACAATATTAACATTGGCAGAATATAAGTCAGGGTGCTTGTCCTCAAAGATTGTGGCATTCCTATAACACCATATGCCATAAATAAAATAGATGAGGAGTGCCCTGTATGATCTTAGATTCAAGGAAAAAAACCAAATACACTCAATACTGGAAGACCAATTCTAACAAATCCTAAGCTTAAGAAATATTGCTATATTATCCGAAAAGGCCTTGGCAAAGGGACATCCCAAAAATAAGTGAATAATGTCTTTGATGACAAAATGGAAAAAAATACATCTACCTAGACCCTCAAAGCCCCTTTTCATCAAATTCCCTGAGGTAAAGATGCGGTTAAAAAGGGTCAACCAAGAGAAATATTTGATCTTCAAGGGAAAATCTAATTTCCACATGGGCACATTCCAATCATCAAAGGGACTGGGATATGGATAACCAGAAACGAATGAGTATATTTCTTTGGTTTCTATGCTGCCTCCAGCAACTTGGCCACCCCATGAAATAAGATCGGGCCTATCATTTAATGGTATCCCTGTCTCAATAAGCTTAAGCAGATATGACCCCCATTCTTGTTCCAATTCTCCATTCAATCCCAACACCCAAGAATGTAGTGATGTACGAAAGGGGTGATACAGGGAATTGAGCTTCATTAAGTCAGCAAGGAGTATGAACCCCAAATGTTGCAAAGCCAACATAATTTATGGTGATAATGAATGTTCCCCATTTATTCCCTTCATTGCATCCGACCCAATGTGTATCTTAGACCCATTTTTGGCCTGTAATCTCATATTTGCACAAAACCAAATCTTAGCAGCCATCCAGTTGCCCCATATAGCATATTTTTTTAATTTAAAGGGAGCTCCAAAAACAACCCACTCTTCCATAATTTTTTGATGAATATATTTCCCTAACATTATATATCTCCATAAGCCCTGAGCACTAAAAGCTCTCCACGAATTGCAACAAAGGAGGGCAAGGTTAGAATACTTCCTATCCCTTAACCCCCATCCACCCCATTGTTAAGCACAAGAAAGCATACCAAGCTTGATTAGGTGATATTTTTTTCCCTGGGCCAGTTCTTGCCCACAAGAACTTGGCAATGATACCATTGATTTTGTGAATGATCGCCAATGGGAGAATGAATAAGTGCATCCACTACACAGAAATTCCTTGAAGCACTGATTTTATCCAAATCACACTGCCCCTATGCGTCGACCATTGGTGGTACCAAATAGAAAGTTTTGTCTGGATTTTTTTGATTAGCCATTTCGAGTCGAGCAACCTGTCAATGCTAGGTTTGAGAAAGAATCCAAAGTATTTAAAGCTCAAAGGAAAAGGAATGGGCTTAACCTCGAAGACTGCTTCTATTTTCTAGCCAGTTGATGCATCCATCTCATCCATTATCATATCATATTTTTCCTTACTGATAATGAGGCCTATGGCTCTACCAAATTGAGAAAGAATCTGATTTATAATTTCCCATTCCGAAAATTTGGCCGCACTAAAATAAAGCACATCGTCTATGAAGAAAAGATGAGTTGTGGTGGTTGTGGATGAGACCCTACATCCTATAATGTCACCACTTGATTTTGCAATCCTCAAACTTTGAATTATAAAATCCATCACTAAAATAAAAAGGAGCAACGAGAGAGCACATCCTTGCCTCATGCCCCTCGAAGTTTTAAAAAAATTAGAGGGGTACCCATTAACTAGGATCTCCATAGTTGTCGAAGTTACACATGTAATTATCCATCTAACCTAACGATGTGGAAAGCCAATATTGTGAAGGATCAGACAAAGAAAATACAATTTTACCTGAGCATATGCCCTTGAAAGATCTATATTCATGACGTGTGTTTTTAGCTTGTTTGATTTGATCGAATGAATTATTTCTAAAGTGATAACAACTGCATCGTGTATTCTCCTATCACGAAGAAATCCAAATTTATCTGCGAATATATGAAAACAAAGAATCTTTTTCACTTTGTTAGCAACAATTTTAGAAATAAATTTCTAAACAGAGTTACAAATGGAAATAGGTCCAAAATCATAAACGCAGGTAGATTTTAATTTCTTAGGAATCAAGGCGAGGAAATTTGTGTTGATGGCTCCTGAGATGCGATAAAATATCTAAAATTCTTCAACCAATAGCAACAATTCAGCTCCCATGAGGTCAAAATAGGATAAATAGAGGTTAACTCGCCAACCATCAGGGCTTGGGCTTTTGTCTTTGGCCATATCCTTTAGCGTTTCGAGGAGATCCTTTTCAGAAACCACATAATCCATGATCTTGATATCTTCCTCATTAACAAAAATTGGAAAGTGATTTTCCAAATCTAATTTATCCATAAATTTATCCTCCTCGTGTCTGGTGAACTGTCTGTTGAAAAACCTATGTTCGTCTTCCATAATGTCCTTCAGATAATGTGTCAATCTTCCATCAGAGTTCCTAATTTTCCAAATAGTATTAGCAACACTTCTCTTAGAAGCAATCCTATGGAATAATTTAGAATTTGTATCCTCTCCTTCGATCCAATCAACCCTTCTCTCAAAAAACCACTCGTCCTCATGGGCCAAAATAATTTTATTCCTCCTTTGAGCTAGATCCTTCATCAAATTCAAATGGGATTTGGAAAAAAAAACCAATGCGTGATGGATCCATATGAGCATTTAATTCAAACTCAATTTGCCTTAGTTCCAACATTTTCTCCTCCTTATGATTATGGATCTAGGCCCTGAAAATACCTTTACCTCTCTTCATTTTGTAGCTGATGGTATCCATTTCAGAAATGACGGCATGACAGAGAGGTTTATACCAAGATTGAACAACTATTTCCTTGAAATCTGGTTCATCGGTCCATTGCTGGCTAAATTTAAATGGAAATGATCTATGTTTCACAGCACCTTTCCATTGTAATATAATTTCATGGTGATCATAGGTTTCATAAGAAAAATACAAGGCATCTAGGTTGAATATCATCATAGTCAAAGAAGAATGCACTAGGAATCGATCAAGCCTTTTGGCTATACCATAATCTCCAGACTGCCCATTCCACCAAGATGAGAAGAGGGGTTGTGGAGCTATGTCCAAGACCATTTTTGGGGAAAAAATGTCCTAAAAGTATCAAGCCAGGGGATCCACCCTAGCTTTCTTCGCTGAACATTCATGGTCCCCAAAAGTTAGGTTCAAATCCCCAACTACCATAAGATTCTATAGATCTATGATACCACTCCCATTAATATTGTCCCATAACATTTTTCTGTAAATGTAAGCCTCATAAATATTTAGAATTTGAATCCTTTGACTCACACCTTGATCAGGTGTTTAATGTAAAAGCTCAAAAATGAAAGTGCCCAGAATCAATTGGAAACTGAACTAGAGTAAAGATTTCATCGCTAGGAATCTGACGCAATTCATTTCGTTGAAAACAAAGCCCAAATAAAGAATATAGGGCCTACTGTTCATTTTTCTAAATAACTAAAAAAATTGCAGAACGGGACAAAATAGTGACATGGAAGCCCAGTCAGTAGAAAAGGGATATTCTGGGAATATTCTACCATTTTCTCCCAATGACACTATGACAAGTGTCACTCTAGGATTCACGAGAGAGTTTGGAACGGGCAATTTTTTTATATTCTATCCTAAGGTCGAATTTTTTTTTTTTTAAAGTCAGTGATATTCCAACCACAGGCGGGCAGGTGCTGTAGGTAGGGGCTGCCATATTGCCCCTCTGGTGAACCAAGGTTGAAGGTCGAATTATATTGCACATATGGCTCTAAAGTTCAATATATATATATATATATATATACGCCAAAGGTCAATACCTATATTATGGTCTGAAATTCATACATATCAAATGTTTTATTATATGCAAAGTTTGAAATATCATGTAATGGAAGAGAAAAATTATAAAATGGTGGAAGGATGGAGGTCAGGGATCGACCCTGCAACCTCACCCATACAAGCCACACAACTCACCACCCAGCTGCATCATCATATCTTAATAGACTATGGCGTTGGCATATATTTTATATTATGTTGTTTGACCGGTGGGGGATAGGAGGGGCCCAGCCCCACGGGCCAACCCCCTCCCCATAGAACCTTTATGTCATAACCATGAGTGGAGCTAATACATAAGCATGGGTTTAAAGTTTAATATGGGTTTAGTTAACCCTAACCAAAGGTTAAATGTGTTTATTCCATAATTAATCTGAGTTATGTTAAAATGCGCTTATAGTGCTAATATGATAGTTAATATCCACTTAAGTTTAATTAAACTTGAATTTAGTTCAGTGGCATATTTGATAGAGACACCAAATTTGGAGCTGTCCCAAAATTTAGTGGCCCTAACTAGATTCATCTCCAAATTTAGTGGAGATTTCCTATGCGAATTTTTTTTGGTCATAGCTTTTGCAAAATTCGACCAAATTAGGAGCAAGAAGAGTCATTTCTAGATGATTGGGAGATTCCTAACACATTGATGTAGGTTTCAGGAGCAATAGATGAAAGTAAACGAATTTTTTTTTCACATTTGAGCCAACACAGAGGCCCAAGCCATGGAAGCTAGACCAAGGAGATGTAGCTTAGGAGGGGTGAACTCCTTCATCAAAACATTGTGTTAATGGATCTTTGTGATGTTTTTTTGTACATGTTATTTTTTTTATTCAACATTTGTTTTTAATTTTTTAATTCTCATGAATTTAACATAAAATTCAGCTCATTTTCCTATTTAACACTCATAAACACCTCAAGAAACCTATGCACATGAAGCAAGAGATGATCAAATTATTTATAATTTTGAAGATGAAATTACAACAAAAAAAACTAGCATTCATATTTAGATCACTCCTTCATAGTATCCTGTTAAAATCAAGCCAATATATGTCTTATATGCTTTTAAAGTACGCCTTTCGAGATTCCACTAAGAAGCTAGTCCTCCAAAATTACCAGGTAAACTTATGGTACAAGTGAACCAAAGTGGACATGATTTAAAAAAATATCAAAAGCCTTCTCTTTGACCATCATAGTCTCTCGCACGAGGACAAGGTTAGGATCCTTTGATTCAATAATACATAACAGGTATCTAATGGTTTGGGGAGATCTCAATCCCCTAATATTGAATGACATTATTTTAATCATAAAATTGGAGATCTGGGGGCCGTTTCTCTAAGGTCTTGAGATTATATGATTCCCCCATTAGTGGGAGGGATAAAGGCCTATTTTTAAGTCTCATCAAACCATTCATTCAATCCTGAATCAAGTGTTGCACAAAGCGATATATTTTTGTATTTAGTTTCCTTTTTCCACATTTTGGGATGATCCTTTTTCTTGATATAAGAAATAGTCTTTTTCTCTTTTTCCCTTTCTTGAAACAAAGATCTCTTGAGAGATAAAGGTTGACGACTCAAAGAGGAGGTCCCAAAAATCTAATCCATGTCAGCGTCCCCTGACACAGAAGAAGAATCAAAATGTGGATGAGGTCTAAATTTGACAAGGGAAAGGAGAGCGTTTCTTTGTCTTCTCCGAGTGGACTGGTTGAGAAGTTAAATCTAGAGGAAAATTCCCATCCTGGAGATGGCAATGTATTTTATCTGTTGTATCTAGAGTATAGTTATTCTTGTAACAGGTGCAAGGATTATGGCTTAGAGCATAGTATGGGGAAGAAAATTGGGAAAATATATATTGAAAAGCCTAGGATTCCTCATTCTCATTGAATACTTCCTGATTATCAAAAAATGGGATAATACGATTATCTTGCATAGATTTCAAATTTTGTCCAGTGAATCCACCTTTCATTCGGTTGGTCGTTAAGTGCGTTGTTTTATTTCATCCATTATATTTGAATTGAATTCCCCAATAATCCAACTGTTTCCTTATTGAAAAAGAGCCCCAAAATATATCAATAGAATGTAGAAGCCCACCTCCTAGATCCACCTCTACTAGAACCCAAGCTTCCCTTTTATCCATCGATCCAATGCATTATTCGTCCACAAAGTAAACTTTACCTGTCATACAGGGAATTACCAAAATAGCCTTCATAGACCATAGTTCCAGAGGTAGACCAGGGAACTTAGCCCACACATTTTTTATTTTGGGGAATTTTTTTATAGGATTGAACCCTACTTTCCATTTTTGTAGTATTAAAAAATTGCACCCCTTAACCCATGTCATTTTCATTATTTTATTGCCATCCTCTTTTGTTAAGAAATGGAATCCGAACCAACCATTCATTAGAGAACTTACTTTAGGTATATAACCAAGGATAGAAAACTAATATTTCTGAGACCATTCTTTCATCTCGGCTCCATTATGTGTTGCAAAATCCCATCAGCCCACCAAAACCCTATCTTTCAATCTTACCACATCTTCCCAAAAAATGTTAATCCCAGGGTTAATTTTTTAATTTCTACCTGCACCTTAACAGGTTTCTTGTTACTGTTCCTTACTCTTTGGTTCGGATTCAGGTTATCATCTGTCAAGATTCTTGTTCCTCCGATTCATTATTCATACAGGACCCTTTATGGAGAACCGACTCTCCTATGCTTTTTTCTTTCCTAGAATGATCGGCTAGTTCATTTTCTGTGGAAATAGTAACATCAATCAGCTCCTCCACATTTGTGAGGTGGTCCAAATATCTTTGTGACCCTTCCATATTTGAAGGTGACCTGATGCCACATCTACAACATTGTCACTCCATTGGTCCTACAACATAGTTGCAACACTGCTTCCACCTTCCACTCATACCTATGGCTATGACCAAACCAAACCATGGGTTCCAGGTTGATATGCGATGTTTATAGTGATTGAAACGATTATTTGAATTGAATAATTTAAATCCTTTTTTTTCAAAATGGCGTTGAAGTATGGGAAGAACTACTAACATCAAATTAATACCTTGAACTGTTGCACATGCCACATCCCCTCCCTGAATTTTTCTGTAGTATCTATGTTGGGGATGATTGTAATCGACTGGATTGGGATTATTTGTCTTATATGCATTCCAGAAAAATACTTTGCATTACAAAGGTTTCTCCAAATACGCTCAATAACTAAATTAAAGTCATATTTTTTGATTAGACCATTTAAAGATATTTTTGGTGCACATCTCGCACATCTTTAGTTATTCCAAAAATTCCATTAAAAAAAAATATCCCCCCAAAATATGACTATGTAGCATTCGAGGAACCACTTTTAGGGCTTCCATTGCATGCCGCCTAGCTAGATTTTATTGATCATACCGTGCCATCTAAAAGCATTACCCAAGAACTGAAAAAATTACACTCTCACCCTAAAATTGGTTAATCGTAATTTGATAATACATTAAAGAAGATCCTCAATAGTGGTCCCCACCTTAAGATTATAGAATCAGAATCATTCGAAATATGTGTAGCTCCACATGACTAATCCAAATCAATTTTTTTCTCGTGAACCCTACCTTTTCAAAGCTCTTTTTTGTATTTGTTTCACATTCCAGAATTAAAACCTAACCCTAGCCGACATGAATTCATGTCACCTCCTCATGAAGTGCCAAGCGTTTCGATTACATAGCAATTCTTCATCATGGATTTTAAGATACCAAATTCAAATTTAACTACCGATCAACCACCCTCCTAAATGCTCCTCGATTCCAAGGAACCTACAAGAGGCCTTCTTCGAGCTACTGCTCTGAGTTCCTTGAGCACTAAGCGAATACCATACACTAAATACTGGATATTTTCTTCCAGGAACTAGTTTAAAAAATTATTGGGTAGGATTTACTCTTAAATCCATAGAAAAGGAGAATCTCTTTTTGAAAACCTTTCACCGTATTCCAAATAGCTGAAAATTCTCAAGGGACAAGTAACATTCATTAAATACATTCAATTATAACATGGCAATCCATTTTACGCCTAGTTCTTAAAACATACCTCATGTCAGTAAGAATCCATAAGAATATCGCCCAGTGTTATAGGATATAACTTGTTTATCCTCCATTGAATCCCTCTGAAGAAACCACCACCAGTCTTGCTTGTTAGCATATAGATGTAAGCTCCAAGATATGTCATAGTACAAATTAGATATATGTGTGTACAGTCTCGGCCGCAAATGAATGGCGTATGATGTTGTGAATCACTCAAAAAGAAATAACACACCTATCAGAACGTACATATTCTGTTGGGAGAATGCTTCTGCTGCATGCTCCATCTCTCGTAGAAGAATCAACTGCTTCCTTTGTAATATGTGCATTCTATTGTTTTTATGACACCATATTCACGAGTCATTATCTTTATCCCATTTCCTGTTCTACCTATTCCAATACCGTAAAAAACTCATGTAAAAGGTTAATAAAGTACGAAGGAAGCCCAAGGCATTGCTAAAATCATATCCATATCATATAAGTTTGTGTTTTCCATCCCAATCATTTGATGCCTTCATCTTGCTTGCAATATTCTGATTTCTACCTTGGATATATTGCAAAGATATAAAAAACAATTAGAACATCTCTATGTTGTATTTATCTCTTAGGCTATGATATAACATTGCATGCCTTTGCTTTTTGTCTTTTTCATTACTTTTATGCATTGTTACGCTAGTCGCATTTCCAGTCGAGAATATTAAGCACCTTGATCAATGGTTAACTTTATTTCAAGTTTGTTTATAAGATAAAGATAAAATGATATTTAATGGTATCAGAAAAAATTTTTCCTTTTAGTGAGAAAGGTAAAAAAGAGATAGATAGCTACAAAATTTTAACTCAGAAACATATAAAAATAGAAAAATAAAAACCAACAAACTAAATTACATTACGTACACTACTGCACATAAAATTATATTCTAACAAATAAACATATAACACTAGGACCTTGATTCCTCTTTTATTACACAAGCAAAATTTACATGCAGGTCTCCCTGCCATGGTAGCAGGGAGGCTTCACATCCTCCAAGATTGTTTTCAGTCCCCAAAACCTTTGTATCAATACTCTAGTGGGCCACGCAAATTCAAATGATTGCCTAAACATAATCCCTAACCCTAACCCTAAAGTTTCTCTAATTCATGAGAGAGAATATTTTAACATTTTAATGGAAATGTCTTAACTGTTTTGTTTTCCCTCCACTAGAAATGTACATTTCATAGAATTTGAATTTTATTTACATGTTCACTTAATTATCATCTACACTTAATTTTTCTAATAGTTACATTCAACACCCAACAACCCTCACCACAAATTTCTTGCTTGTAAAATCAAACATCCATGCACACATCCTATAAGTGTTGATCTGCAAGCTTCCCCCTAACTTCTATTCTATTCAATGCTCCCTATTTGTGAACTTCTTCCTCTTTATATGTGTGTCTCAACCTCCTACTCGCAAGACCCTACACTATAATCCATTCTCCATCATTCTTCCATAAACTACTACAACATGGATTTAGTTCTTTACTGCTCTCCATTCTTCCATTGTTCATGTCCATCATACCTACTCAAATTCTCTAGTTTTTGTCACTTTGTGGTGTTTTTGGATATTTTTGATGTCGTTGTGTGTCTCATTTCTTGGTCCTTAGTCTGCATTGGTCTCTGTGAACTAATTGGTGTTTCAACATAAACACATAAAAAAAAATGGAAATATGTTGCTCATACATTTTTTTCGAAAAATCATTGTAAAATGGGCCTTTAATTAAAATTTAAGATGTTGTTGTAGCAATTTATCGAGTCTTCATACTTTGGGTTTTGGTTCCTATTACAATGTTTTGGTTACACATTTCCCCACGAAAACTCTGAACCACAATAGTCCTCTTATACAAGCTATATATATGGCCCCATCACATGTCCATGTTACACCTAATATGTTTGACATATAATAGGATCATGTACATCCATCTAACTTCCATCCTATTTATACACTAATATCTTGCTATACATAATATGTAGATTAAATTATATATATATATATATCTATATATATATATATATATATATATATATATATATATATATATATATATATATATATATATATATTAATTAAAAAATACAAATAGATTAATTATTAAAAACATTACTATAATTATTTTATCTAATTTAAAGATTTAGTTTGTTAAAATATTTTTATATATTAATATACATATATTTTTATAAAATTTATAATTTCATATTTAATACTGTTGTGATATCCGATGAGAACACTAATATATTTCCTCCACTATCATTTATATGAATAAAATGAATATAACTAATTGTCATTAACAATAACATTACCAAGACCAAATATGCTTACCATCTTATTATCGTATTCATTTTATGTTTTATTGTTAATTATCTAAGTTATATGGAAGGAACCTTCAAGGTTGGTTAGCCATGGACATTTTCTAAAATAGCCTACCAAAGTTGCAACTTAGGCATGTTTACCATCCTTTTGAAAATATTTTTTATATTATATGAAAATAATTGTTTTTCCTCTTATTTTTCTTCTTATTTTCCTTTCATTCTTGTCTACAATCTCTGACCTTGCTATAGGGTGAAAATGTGAAGTTGGGTTACACCTGTGTGAGAATCGGGGGCGGAAAAAAAAATTCTGCAATAGTTCGGCCAAACTTTCTCC
This sequence comes from Pinus albicaulis, assembly GCA_034641835.2. Lineage (NCBI taxonomy): Eukaryota > Viridiplantae > Streptophyta > Pinopsida > Pinales > Pinaceae > Pinus > Pinus albicaulis. The sequence goes on from CM076579.1 coordinate 951,192,732, forward strand.
AAAGTTCGGCCGAAATATTAGAGGCGTTCCGCCGAATTTTTGAGAATTTTCGGCCAAAATAATTCTGTCGTTTAGATTGACGGTGCACTAACAATGTGGGAAAATAGATTTTTGGTCAAATATGGGAAAACCTGCAATAAAAGTTCGGCCGAACTTTCAGCTCGGCCAGACTATTAGTTCGACCGAACTTGTAAAATAGTTCAGCCGAACTCATATTTTATAAATATATCACCTGCAAGCTATTGCGGGTTTGAAAACTCTTTCATGCGTTTCTGTTCTCATTTTCTGTGGCGCTCTTTTTCGCGCGTTTTTGTTCTCATTTTTTGTGGTGCTCCTACTCTGTTGCGATGTGGTCCATTTTGTTGAAATGCTACTATGTTCGTGCTTTGGAGTTGCGCTGTGATGATGTTAAGCGAATTTTTATGTAATTAATCCACCAGTTTTCCTTCTAGTGGGTAATATAGAGTATAATTCTTGGTTAGAGTTATACGTATGCACAGGTTTGTATTACTGATCTCTTATTCTTCTTACTTTACCTTGTATGCATTTAGTTTAAATGTGATTTATTAGGTGAATATTCTTTCTAGTTCAATGACTATAAAGGTTATCCAAACTAAATGCATGTTTTACAGTGAACATGCCTTAATTTTCAATCAAATTACATTCAAAATATAGTTTAAAAAACACAGCCAACATTACTTTACCGAAAAATGCCTCCCTAAACTGTCCCAAAACCTCTACATTTTATACATAAAAATTTATTTTTACCTGCAAGATCTGAAGAAGGATATCTTACTCTCTTGCTAAGAATAGCAAGACCAACTACTTGGTCAAAAAAAACTATGAAGGATTCATTCCAAAGAGAGTAGATGTCAAATGTTATTGGATTTAGGGTCCTCTGCTTCTTGAGTCTTCCCTCTGTTATCCATCTAGTCTTTGTTCTCTGCAAAATTATAAAAGTAACAACTATTCCAACCGACCAGATCAGCGAGGTCAGAGAGCAAGATAGAAATTAGCCTAACTTTACAGTGTAATTACTACGAGTACTTACCATATTTTCTCAATTACGGTATGCAGATAGTAATTCTTGTACTTTTTCATACTAGTTTCATTAACGTATAAAACAGCTTGCATAGTTATAACTAAAAACCTGCTTTATTAGTATAGAGAATACCGGTAATATGTGCATATCAATATATTATCACTATTTGCATAACATACGGGTCTAAGATTATAACTATCAGATTCTATGCTTACTAATAAGAGAGATCCATAATGAAACAATGATCAACATAGTGTAATACGGTGGTATTGATACTAGTATAAGTCATATCAATGGTACTTGATCTAATATGGTAAGTGATATATTATATAATATATGGTAATACACTGCTTATGAGCTTGTACATGAATTTATTGTTCTTGTTATGACGATCTATGCTTGTAACTCTAATAAAACATGATTTACTTACAACTTACTATTCCATATCTATTGCGTACATTAATCACCAATGTTCTCATATTCAATACATGGGACATATATCATAAATAGGTTTATACCTTTGTGTAATATGACCTATTCACCTAATCTAAGTAACAATGGTAATGGTTCTATGTTTCATGTATGATTAAGCTTGAGCTTACTGGTTCTGTTGTAACACTAGTTGTATATGTTGCTTCCATAATCAGTTACATGTACTCATCACAGTTCTACATAAGATTGAACATTACCTGTATAGCAATGAATAGGGTTTTCAGTTCTCCATAATCACTTAGATCATATTAAGCTTACATATAAGTGAGATTCACTCGTATCGGTATCATATTCCATAACCAATCATGTATCCATCCTTGTTGAACATGACTAATTACTGGGATACATATTGCACACATATTGGATATATGTTTCCATAATAAGTAACGATAATAAAGAGCTCTTGATAAGGTATTGATAGCTTGAACACATGGCCTATCTTCATTAGATGTAAGTTCATATCTAGCTAAAGACAATGGTTTCCATTGATCCAGGTGGATATTGGTGGCCACCCGCCTATTCCACTTGGGCCCCCACCATTGTCTCTTTCATTTTTTTAGTTTTGGCATAACTTACTATTTTTAGCATTTTTTCGGGTCCCACCTCTAGAGCCGCTTTTGAGGCCCTAAACGACATTTTTTGGCTCTCACATTCCGCCGAATATCACGGATGCCGGAATGATATTCGAGGCGAAATTTGTAGTCTTTGGATAGAGCTTTCTAATGATGTATCATGTGCGTCAAACGGAGATAGTATGCCAAAGTTACGTCCCTGGGAAGTTGAAACACCAATTTACCCAAACGGGGCCCATAGTTTTGGCGCTTCATCTCCTAGGGTTAGGTTTTTGGGATGTTGAGGGTTCTCCATTGTTTCTCACTAATAAATAGGCCCTCGAGCCTCATTGTAACTCAGTTCAGAGGCCTGTAGCCACCACATCTCTTCTCAGAGATAGCTACCAGCGCCCTAGCTAGTTTTATTTCCATTCTGTCTGTAAGCAAATTTCAGTTCTTTGATATTAATGAAATGAAGTGTTATTTCAGCTGCATCTCTGTATTTATGGTTATGTGTTTATTCTGTTGCGTTCCTGCATAAATCCGGATCAGTGGTATCAGAGCGGTCTGCTTTTTCTCGATCCTTCTTTGCATGTCCCCAACGAGGCCGGGGTATAAGGAGCTAGGGCTTGATCTGGTGGAACCTTTGCAAGATCAGCCTCGCAAACCTCGACGGACGCCCATGGGGGACGAAAAGAAAGATGAGGGAGCAGGAGATCCTATCAAAATATTGCTCGAGGAGGCCCTCGAAAGACAAAGGAACGTGATGATGGATAACTTTACTCAGATCCTTCAACGGCTACCCACCGGCGGCGCATCTGCATCCAGCAGCCACTCTGGAGGCGCGACTCCTTTTAAGGTACAAGTAAATTTTGACATTCCCATATTTGAGGGTCAAATAGACGCAGATTCCATAGATAGATGGTTGAATCTGTTAGAAGGATATTTCTCGGTTCATGACTTTTCAGACCGGGAGAAGATTATTTTTGCACTCCTCAAAGCTACCCCCCCATGTTAAGGACTGGTGGGAAACCTACTGTGAGAACAAGGACCAGACAGAACCCTCTCTGTTCTCGGCCGTACCAACTTGGAATTCTTTCCGAGACGCCGTCAAGGAACAGTACTATCCCGTGGGGAGCTATGAGGACAAGTACATACAATGGACCACGCTGCGACAACAAAGGGATCAAGACGTGCACGAGCTGACGAATCTGTTCCATACCCTGCGCACAAAGTTGGGTATCAAAGATTCAGAGAAACATTTGGTGCTAAAGTATCGCAGCTGTCTGCACAGATACATTCAGGAGGAAATGGAGTTCGTCGACATCTCCTCGCTTGGTACGGCATACCGGTATGCTGCCAAGATTGAGCAGAAATTCAAACAGAAGAAGCGAGACTTTGGATCTGCGAATCAAAAGCAAGGGAAAGGTGCTTCCAAACCACAGAACAAAGGATAGAGCCAAGGCATGGCGGCTAAAGACAACCCGTCAAAGCCACAAGAAAAGAACAACACCGCAAAGCCAAAGAAGGACACGGGAAAGTGGTGTGAGTTCCATAAGAGCTCTACTCACAACACAAGTGAGTGTCAGGCCAAGCAGTCGCTAGTGGCCGAGATGAGGGCTTCTGAGTCAGATGCATGCTCTGACTCCGAATCAGAACCTGAAAAGGGGAATGAAAAAGGGAAACAGATTATTGATGCGGAGCCCAATGCCACTGTTGCCACTACAAAGGTCCAGAAGGAGGAACCGGAAGATCTAGAGGAGGAGGAACGTCTCTTCCACTCCCAGATGTGGGTAAAGGGCTCCCCTGTACAGTTCATTGTCGACAATGGGAGCCAAAAGAACCTCATTTCACCAGACGCCGTGAAGCGGTTGGGCTTGCCGACCACAGCTCACCCACATCCATACACCATCGGGTGGCTTCACCAAGGACGAGATCTCCGCGTCAGCCAGCAGTGTCGCCTTCCTTATAGCATCAAGCCCTTCACGGATGAGGTATTATGTGATGTTGCTCCTATTGATGTTTCTGATGTATTATTAGGACAACCATACTTGTGGAAGCGTCATGCCGTGTATGAGTCTCGACCTCGTGCTGTTATTATTACTTTGGGAAATAAGTTGTACAGGATACCAGAGGTACCACCTCCTACGACTATCTCTTTGGTTACTGCAAAACAATGCAGTAAGCTCATTTCCCAAACCAAGAAATTCGTTTTCCTGATGATCCACCCCCAGGGCAAGAAGAAGACTGTGGCCACGACCTCCAGACAGGGCCCCTCTGCACGACAACAACAAATGGATAAGGTCGTGGAGGAGTACGGGGACATCTTCACCTCACCCACAGGGGTTCCTCTGCACTGCGAGGTCAAGCACCCGATTGATCTGACCCCAGGTGCGCCACTACCCAATGGACCGATCTATCGACGCTCTGTTCTGGAAAATGATGAAATCAAGAGGCAGATTCAGGAGCTGTTGCAGAAAGGTCACATCAGACCAAGTTCATCGCCCTGTGGAAGCCCGATCGTGTTGGTACAGAAGAAGGATGGGACGTGGAGACTCTGTATTGACTATCGGGCGCTGAACAAGATCACTGTCCGGAATAGGTACCCAATCCCACGGATTGATGACCTTCTGGACCAACTCCAAGGTGCAAAATATTTCAGTAAGATCGACCTGAAGTCTGGGTATCACCAGGTACCAATTTAACCCTCTGATGTGTGGAAGACTGCCTTCAAAGCTAAGGAAGGCCTTTTTGAATGGCTGGTCATGCCTTTCGGGTTGACGAATGCTCCCGCAACCTTCATGAGGATGATGGACGACATCTTGCGGCCATTCACCAACTCATTTGTAGTGGTGTACTTGGATGACATTCTGATCTTCAACAAGACTTGGGAAGAGCACCTTCACCACATCTGACAAGTCCTCCAAACACTGCGGCAACACAAGTTGTGTGCCAATTTGGAGAAGTGCACGTTTGGCATGACCCAGGTTCAATATCTGGGATACATTATTGATGAAAGGGGGGTGCATGTGGATCCAGCCAAGATCCAAGTCATTCGGGATTGGCCAGCCCTGACTACTATAACAGAGCTTCGCAGCTTTCTGGGTCTTGCTAATTTCTACCGTAGATTCGTGTTGGGATTCTCTCATATCACTTGGCCCTTGAGTCAAGTCACAAAAGGAGGAGCGAGAGCAAAATTATTTTGGTCAGAACCTCAACAGAAGGCGTTCAAAGAATTGAAAAATCGCCTCTGTTCTGCCCCAGTGCTCACCTTACCAGACTTGCAGCAGCCGTTTGAGATCGAGACAGATGCCTCTGACTATGCTATTGGGGCAGTTCTTACTCAAAAGGGACATCCAGTGGCATATCACAGTGAGACATTGTCTGAGACAGTTCGCAAGTATCCCACTTATGACAAAGAAATGTATTCCATTGTGCAAGCCTGTCGACAATGGAAGCATTACATTTTGGGGAAGGAAACAATCATCCACACTGACCACCGGCCCCTGCAGTTCATACAGACACAAGGGAAGTTGCAGAATGATCGCCATCAGAAGTGGTCCACATATCTGCAACAGTTTCATTTGAACATCAAGTACAAGAAGGGTAGCACCAATACTGTTGCAGACTGCCTCAGCCGACCACCGATCGTGGCGCTCACCACCGTGCTCAACTCTTGTGGGCACGAGACTTCTGATTGGCCGCTTCTCTATGAGAGTGACCCAGAATTCGGCAACACTTACAAGGCACTCTTGGGGGGCACGCAAGTTCCAAATTTTCACCTCCAAGATGCACTTTTATGTCACATGGGACACCTTTGTGTTCCTTCAAGCGAGCGTGCTAAGATGATATGGGAAGCACACTACAGTCGAGTCGCTGGGCATTTCGGGGTCGAGAAAATAGTAGCAATCCTGCAGAAGTATTTCTATTGGCCGAACCTTCGAAAGGATGTCGAGAAGCACATCAGATCCTGCACTGCTTGTGCCATTGCCAAACCGACCACCAAGAAGCAAGGCCTATATACTCCTCTACCTACCCCTAGTCGACCTTGGGAATCCATCTCCATGGATTACATGTCGGGCCTGCCTTATAATAAGCATGGAAATGATTGTGTTTTCATGGTCGTTGACAGATTCTCGAAGATGGCCATTATGGCGGCCTGCAAGAAGAATATCACAGCAGAAGCCACTGCTAAACTCTTCTTTGAACGAGTGTGGGTGCACTTTGGGATCCCACAGTCTATCATATCAGATCGAGATAGCAAGTTCCTCAACACATTTTGGTCCAGCCTCTGGTCAATGTTGGACACAAAGCTCACCAAGTCCACAGCTTTCCATCCCCAAACAGATGGCCAGACAGAGGTCGTCAACAGAATGATTGTACACATTCTGCGCATGTACAATTCAAAGCATCCACGCACATGGGACGAGAGCCTCCCCTATGTATAACATAGTTATAACAGGGCTCTCCACAGTTCAATTGGCCATAGCCCCTTTCAGGTGGGCTTGGGATTCCAGCCACTATGTCCCATTGACGTAGCCATGCCATTTGCAGCTGCTCAGGCCGATTCAGCTCATGTCCAGTCTGAAGTTGACAAAGCAAGTAGCTTCATCGAGCGTATTCAACACATCCGCCAACAGGTTCATGATATATTGGACAGAGCCAATGCGAAGTACAAGCAACGCCATGATCAACACCGGGTGCCACACAACTTCCAGGTGGGCGACAAAGTATGGCTACATTTGCAGAAGGAGCGCCTCACTGGACCCCACCACAAGCTTCGCCCACTCCGATACGGGCCGTACACCATCACCAAGGCTGTAGGGAACAATGCCTTCGAGCTCAGTATTCCACCATTCCTTGGTCTGCACCCAGTCTTCAATGTGGATCACCTTCATCCTTACTTCCCACCTCTACTGGACACCTCGGACATTGCAGAACAACTCACACCAACTGAGTTAAATCCAGACTGCATGGAACAGGCCACCACAGATTGCATCATGGACATGCAAATCAAGAACACTCGCCAGCAGAAGATCCAACTATATCGGGTTGTCAAAGCTGGCCAACTCCCGCACCAAGGAAAGTGGTTCACCAGGGACCAAGTTCAGCAGAAATTTCCTCATCTCATGGAGGAACTTAACGCAATGGGGACCATTGCTTCCTAAGGGGGGAGGAATGATCCAGGTGGATATTGGTGGCCACCCGCCCATTCCACTTGGGCCCCCACCATTGTCTCTTTCAGTTTTTCAGTTTCGGCATAACTTACTATTTTTAGCAGTTTTTCGGGTCCTGAACTTCCGGAGCCGTTTTGAGGCCCTAAACGACGTTTTTTGGGCATCGCGCCTCCAACAAATATCATTCCATTTCGGAATGATAGGAATGATATTTTTGGTGAAAGTTGTAGTCCTCGGATAGAGCTTTCTAATGATGTATCATGAGCGTCAAACGGAGATAGTATGCCAAAGTTACGTCCCTGGGAAGTTGAAACACCAATTTACCCAAACGGGGCCCATAGTTTTGGCGCTTCATCTCCTAGGGTTAGGTTTTTGGATGTTTAGGGTTCTCCATTATTTCTCAATAATAAATAGGCCCTCGAGCCTCATTGTAACTCAGTTCAGAGGCCTGTATCCACCACATCTCTCCTCAGAGATAGCTACCAGCGCCCTAGCTAGTTTTATTTCCATTCTATCTGTAAGCAAATTTCAGTTCTTTGATATTAATGAAATGAAGTGTTATTTCCACTGCATCTCTGTATTTATGGTTATATGTTTATTATGTTGTGTTCCTGCATAAATCCAGATCATCCATAGAGAGTAACTGATATGTACCATTTTCCCTAATCAATTATATGCTAAGCTCCTTGGGTCTCTAAGCTAGTGTGATCATAGTATCTACTTAACATGAGCTAGTAGTAATCATTCCTTGTGTGCCATGATTAAAGATCTAGAAGACATAGTTGAATACCTAATGGAACAACCTATTAAAGAATGTTTTGGCTTGTCTTGAAACATCTCAAAACTATGCTCATTGAATCTATGCATCTATTCTTTTAAATTACATCAAACTATTTTATTACACCATAGGAATCATTTCGATATATCTCCCATTTTAATCGGGTGCATCACATTTCGAGAAAAACACATTAGCCATAAAAGTTTCCCATTGAAACCAAAAGTCATTTGATATAAAAAATAGGTTTTAACCTTATATAGTTTAATTGTTTCAAATAGATTTTTAATAAAATGAAAAATATTCAATCTAAAACACATAGTATTTAGAAACAAAAAGTAATTTGAAACAAAACATAGCTCTTAAACTTATATAGTTAATTGTTTTGAAAACAGATTCTTATTAAAATGAAAAATATTCAATGTAAAACACATGCACATTAACATATAATTGTGATAAGTTCCCTTCTTTCCAACTAGTCCATCCTTCTAGAAATATTTCTTTTAATGAAGAAAATATATCCATAGTGATCCACAGATATTTTTTACAAAAAACTATTCCATTTTAGACTTGTATATCTCAAAGCTATGCTCTTCGAATTTATGCATCTATATGTCTAAACTACTTGAAATTATTTCATTTCACCATAGGAATCATTTCGACATGTCTCCCATTTTAATGGGGTGTATCACATTTCAAGAAAAAACACATTAGCCATAAAATTTTCCCATTGAAGCCAAAAGTTCAGTTTGATACAAAAAAAAGGTTTTAACCTTATATAGGTAATTGTTTCAAATAGATTCTTAATTTAAAATGAAAAATATTCAATGTAAAACACATGCATTAACATATAATTGTGATACTTTTCCATCTTCCAAACTTACTCGACATTCTTTTAGAAAAATATCTTTTGATGAACCAAATATATCCATAGTGATCCACAGATATTTTTTCACAAACAACTATTACATTTTGGACTTTTATATCTCAAAACTATGCTCATTGAATTTATGCATCTATGTTTTTAAACTACTTGAAACTATTTTATTACACCATAGGGATCATTTCGATATATCTCCCATTTTAATGGGATGTACCACATTTCGAGAAAAACACATTAGCCATAAAAGTTTCCCATTGAAACCAAAAGTGATTTGATACAAAACATAGGTTTTAACCTTATATAGGTAATTTTTTCAAATAGATTCTTAATTTAAAATGAAAAATATTCAATGTAAAACACATGCATTCTTATACACCCTTATTTCTACATAAAGTAGTTTGAATGAATCCATGGGTCCTCTACACCCTTAATAGGGTATAATTGGGACAGGTAGTGTTAACTTCTACAAGTTTTATAGGCAGAGTCTGTAAAGGGCTAGGTAGCCTATGGATCTCATCTTTTATGAAAGGTGACATATCCAGTAAATTCCCCTATACTCAATCTCTGGAATAGATCTAAAAAAAAGTTTTTCATTTTCATATCCATGGTCTCAAACAATGAGAGAGAGAAAAAAACTTTTTATATTAAATTTAAAACACATGCATTAACATATAGTTGTGATATTTTTCCTTCTTTCCAACTTACTTGAAACTATTTTATTACACCATAGAAATCATTCCCATATATATCCAATTTTAATGGGGTGTATCACATTTTGAGAAAAACATGAATTAGCCATAAAAGATTCCCATTGAAACCAAAAATGATTTGATACAAAATATATAGGTTTTAACTTCTTCTTTTTTTTTGTAAGTCAGTATCAATATATTATATCATGAACCAGAGATTACAAAGAGTACAAAGGCCTGAAAGCATCAGCCATATAGCGCCACAGGCCTGCTCCTTAACGAGCTGACTGTTAGACTGAGGAGACATGGACTATGAAAAGACAGGCTTCGTAAGAGCGAGAAGAACAAAACCAAAAAAAAAAATACAGGTCCACCACGTAGCGTTACCCGAGATACTAGAGAAATTCACCAAAAATGCTCTAAGGGCCGGAGGATCCCTATTACATACCGAATGCGACCAGTAGCAAATATAGACATAAGAAAAAACACCTATTGATAGATACAGTCCGAACAGAAAACCAAAGAGAGAGCATAAACATTATTGAGAGGGAGTTGAAGCTCCAGAATGACCAACCATGCTTGGATTTGCTACCTCATCACCTTTCGATTGAGTTTTGGGCTTGAAACGCCGGATGATAGTGGTCTGCGAGTCATCCGTTGGAACTTCAATGGACACGTTGAGGACATGGCGGAGATAGATGTCAAAACGCCGAATGAAACTGTCCAGAGCTTTGCCGTGCTTGTAGAGCTCCTCTGTGAGTGAGTTAAAGGCAACTTCCATTTTTTCCAACCGCGCGGTGTTCTTGGCCGATGCCATGGAGGTAGCTGCAAAAGTTTCTTTGACCGCGGCGCCCTGCATGGCAATTGCCTTCACTAGCATAGTTTTCATTTTCTATGCCACCACTTGGGTCTGTAGGAATTGCGTATGACGAGTGGAAGGTGTCCCGAGGTCAACTAACCAGTCGACCTCTTCACTGATAGCATTGTCGTCAGTCCGAGCCTGGGAGAGTTCCACCTCTTCTTCCAGCAATTCAATCGTTTGCTTCCCCCGTTTTGAAACTGAGGCTTCGTAACTATCCTTGGCCCGCTTGAGGGCCTGCAAAGCTTTAATGCCGCGGAGGTTGATATCAGCCATGGATTCCAGGTAAAAGAGATCCGAGAGATAACTGAGAGGAGCAGAGTATAACCTAGGTTTAGAGCAAGGATAGCACACCGCTAAGAGAGAAATGAGAGGAATAAATAAGATTGCGGGACCAAATATCTTCATAAATAGAATGTCAGGAGGTGGAGTGATAAATGTTGCAGGATAGTCAATCAAAGTGATGATGCAAGGCAGGTCGCCATTTGATCTGCCCACTAAAGTTGGGGCCCTAAATGGAGATCTCCATCCCCTGAGCAGAACGATCACACACTTAAGATCTCCTCTTAATCTGTTGTAAGGAATGGATTCTTTACAGTTGTCCTTTCTCATAATGGAATGTCGAACCCAAGAATAGCTCGGTACTTTTACCACGCTGTGCCATCTGATATAATTTATCATGAGACGGGTATTCATGATCTGCTAATGATGGGTAGGTTGCCGTCCGTCTCCACGGTAGTAACAGCAGTTAATTCGTGCCTCGAAATGCTACAGCACTGATCCCTAAGCTCTGCATGCGGCAGATCTAGCCAACAGGTGTCCAGGGCGTTAGTTGGGTTCTCAACCGCAAAGTTTGCGAGGTGGTCTGTGAGAGAATTTTCTTTTCTTCATACTGCTTGAAGGATGATGCCACCAAGGGAGGCAAGGTGCTGCGCTATAAGCTCTGTGACTGTGGCTAGACGCTAGTGTTTTATCACCTTACCGGGCTTAGTTCCATGCTGAATTTTCTTAATGGTTGTTATGGCGAGCTGGGAATCGCCTTCCACAATGGTCAACCCTCTGCCGAGTCGGATTAAAAGCCATAGCCCTTGTTCTAGAGCTGCGAATTCTGCATCGTTGTTCGTAGTTTCTCCTAGATTTTTGCAAAGGATATGCATAATTTCTCCCTTTCATTGAGCAGGACGCCTCCCATGCCAGCAGGGCTTGAGTTGCCTTTGGAGGTCCCGTCGAAATTGAATTTGCAATATCCTGGAGGAGGAAAATGCCATATTGCAGGAGAGGGTGCAGGTCCACGGGCGTGCTCCTGTATATAACGCTCTGCCATCTCAGAGAGACCGAAAATAGCCAGAATTCTGAGGTCATTAGGAGACAACGACTCGACTTTTTCTTCTTTACACCAGGTGAGAGTAGTCTCTGTTAGGCCTTGCATAATAATAGTTTTTATTTCGTCGATCTATCTGAAGCTAAGTTTGTTAAAAATGCGATTGTTTCTCTCCTTCCATACTGTCCAGATTAAGAAACCTGGACTGAGCCTCCAAATATTATTTACCATATTGCTATTGGAGTAGTTTGAGCGCCAGTGGGTGATTGTTTCGTGAATGGAATTTATATTTCTGTCTGTCTGGTGGAATATGCTTTGTATCCAATCCCAAAGGTGGCTAGTCCATACACAGTCATTGAGAAAATGATTCATAGTATCCTCCTGCTGTTCACATAAGGGGCACTGAGAGGGTCCTATGAACCCTTTCTTTAAAAGATTTTCCCATGTCAAGATTTTTCCATTCTGAAGAAGCCATAAAAAGGTCTTGATTTTGGGCCAAAGGTTGCATTCCCTTACATTATCATTCCAGGCCACCTTATCATCAACAATCCTGTTTTCCAAGTAGGAGCGGGCTTCTTTGAGGTTAAATGACCCTCCGGTAAGCTTACCCCAGCGTAGGATGTCCGACCCTTGTACTGCCCTGATTAGTCTCTTCCTGAGGATAGTATTGAGGGTATTGGGGAGATTCCTCAGGTGTTCATTCGGAGGAGGGGGAGAGAGAGTCCAAGTTCTCCAATGTTGCTGGTCTTCGTTACTAGCCCAGTAATGATGTACTTTCCGTTTTCCATTATTCTGAAACCATTGTTGTAGAGGTTGTAGGTCAGGATTTTCGATTTTTGGGAGTTGGTGCCAGGCATCCTCCCAGAAAAGAGCATGGTGACCATTCCTTAGCTCCCAAAAATAGTGGTATTTTATGATGTTTCGGTTGGCTCGGGAAAGGTTCCATATGGGAGAGCCTGCAGGGGTGTCAGTTATTCTTACTAGCTCCTCAAGCTACCATTGCGCCGCATATTTGGCTTTCCAGAGGCGTGCCCATGGGGTTTGTGGTTCTGCGAGCCACCTCCACTAGATTTTAGCACCGCAAACCCTATTGGTAGAGCTTGTATCCTGCAATCCTAGCCCGCCATATCTCTTAGGCTTGCAAAAATTTTCCCAGGCTGCCAGCGCCCACTTTGGCTTCCCTGAGTTACCAGACCAAAGAAAATTCTGTTGGATGTTCCTGATTTTCTAAATCACTCCTTTAGGAGTTGGAAGGATCGAGAGCGTATAGTGAGGTATAGCCTAGAGAATGGCCTTATTCATGACCAGATGACCAGCCAGGTTGAGGACCCGGTTGGTCCAATGACTGCATCTGTCTGCCAACTTTGAGAGAAGCTTCTCCCAGTGACACTTCTTCCATGGTTTGTCTGTAAGGGGAATGCCGAGGTACTTGGACGGGAGATTACTTCTCTTGAAACCCAAGATGCTAGTCAAATACCTCTAAATAGCTAAATGCATGTTGAAAAATAAAACATAGGATTTATCGAAGTTAAAGTCCGTACCCAAGGTGTGACTGAACAAGTTTAGAAGTTGCTTGAAACCTCTAGCTTCCTTTACGGTCGAGACTCCATGTAGCATAGTATCATCCACGAACTGTTGATGGGTAGTTGCCAGAAAATTGCTTAAGGGTTGGAGGCCCTTTATCACATTCCTGTCCTTAGCAGACTTGATAAGGCGGCTAAGGCCCTCCATCAAAATGACAAAGAGGAAGGGCGAAATGGGGTCCCCCTGCTTGATGCCTCTTGAAGGGTAAAAAGGATGAGAGGGGGCTCCATTGATCAAAATGGAGTGACTGGGAGATTTAATCAGAGCTAAAGTCCACGCGATCCAATTATTACAAAAGCCAAAAGCTTTGAGAACGACTTCCAGATATTCCCAGCTAACCTTATCATACGCCTTGGAGAGATCCAATTTCATTATCATGCCAACTTTTCTATGTGTTTGCAGCGTGTGGATCATCTCATGAGCCAGCATCACATTGTTCATAATTTGTCTGCCTTCAACATAACCTAACTGTTCCTCGGAGATAATCTGAGGGAGAATTGGCTTCAGGTTATTTTCCATGACTTTTGATATGATCTTGTACAGTACATTACATAGTGCTATAGGCCTGAATTTGGCAGGGGTACAGGCATCAGCTTCCTTGGGAATTAGTGCTATGAACATGGAGTTTAGGGATTTCAGAATTGAAGCTGAGGTTCTGGAATCCTCCACTACCTCCCAGATGTCTTCCTTAACCACATCCCAACAGGCTTTAAAAAAGTCCACTGTAAAACCATCCGGCCCTGGAGCTTTTCCATTGGCCATCTCTTTTACTACCTCCTCCACCTCCTGGAGGGAGATCGGTCTCTCCAGGGCTCTGTTCTGTTCCTCAGTAATGAGGACGGGAATGGATGAGACTACTTCTTTAATGGCTTCCTGTCGCTCCACATTAGGTTCAGTGGCAATGAGTTTGAAATGATTTCTGAGTTGGAAAGTGATGTCATGATGCAATTGGAAGACAGTCCCTTGCTCATCTTGAATCTTGGTGATTCTGTTATTACACCTGTACTCCATAGCAGATCTATGGAATAATTTTGTGTTCCTTTCTCCCTCCTTAAGCCACTGAATTCGTGACTTTTTCCGCCACATAATTTCTTCCTGCTTGCATCTTTCATTCCATTTCTGCATGAGTTCTCGCTCTGTGTAGATAGACTCCTGCGATATGCTTCCTTGAATCCAAGTGTTATGATTTCTTCCAATCGTTGCTCAAGGTGTTGTTTGTCTGAAAAAATGTTGCCAAAGACTTCTCGATCCCAAGCCTTCAACTTGGTCTTGATAAATTTAAGCCTTTCTTGTAGCTTGAACATTTTCGTTCCTTCTATAGGCAGGGGTTCTTTCCACCACGTTTTAATGTTGCTGGAGAAATCCTTGTGAGAAAGCGAAAATTTCTCAAAATGGAAAGGCCTGCTTCTAGGAGTGCCCAAAATCGAGGCCTGGAGAATTATAGGCCAATGGTCCGAGCCTCCAAAGGGGACGATATAAGAATTTATAATGTTTCCTTCTAAGAGAATGCTTTCGGAAATCAGAAAGCGGTCCAACCTGGAGGCAATGAGCCTGTCTCCTCCTCTTCTGTTGGTCCAGGTGAAAGTGCCAGTACGGGGTTGTACGTCCACCAAGTTGACATCGCGGATGAAGGATCTGAAGGCTATGGCATCATTGGCCAGTGCACGTGTGCCTCCCTTCTTTTCATTGAGAGAGGTTATCATGTTGAAGTCGCCTCCATAAATGGCACTAGAGTTGAAGTGTCTCTGATGTAACTTGGTTAAATTGCTGAGTAGCATCAGTTTGTCCTCTTGTCTTTGAGGGTTGTAAACATTGTTGAATAGAAAGGTTCCTTTCTCCCCTATGACCTGCATTTCCAGGGCTAGAAAGGTTTTGGTGGCTTCTGCATTAAGGAGATGAAGATATTTCGGGGTCTAGAAAGTAGCAAGACCCCTGCTCATGCCATTTCCTTCTACGACTAGGTATTCGAGATGTCTGCCTAGACGTTTACCCAGCTCATCCAATTTCTGATTCGTACATTTGGTCTCCTGGAGGAAAACCAAGTCCGGTTTTTCTTGCATGATTTTCTTTTTCAGGAGCCTTTCTTTCCTAAGGCTGCCCAGTCCTCTTACATTCCATAAGAGAACTTTCATTGCTAACGAGTTCTTAAGATGAGAAGGAGAAAGCCTCAAGGTCTTTCATCTTTCCCGAATTAATCAACATCTGCCCCAATTCATGAAGAGCATCATTATTGGATCTTCTTCCTCATTTCCTTCTGTGCTTGAGACTGGCTTGTGTTTGGTGGAGAGTCTGTGATTTTACTCCTAAGCCTTTGGTTGCTTCTCTACCTCGTTTCATCCCCTTCAATGCTGCATCCTGTTTGGTTAGGAATAGGTAGTTTACGTTATTGATTTATTCTTCTGGTATTTTGTCTATTCCTTTTTGTTTCCATTGCTCCACTATAGAATTCAGATCCAATCCTTCTTTCTCTAGAATCTCCCCTAATTCCAGGTCTTCCGTGGCCAGTTCACTGAGGACCATGTCCTCATCCTCTTCCTCGGCTTTGTCTTCCGATGTGGCTGAGAGCAGATCTGAAGGCTTGAAGGGTTCCCTTGATTGGTTGCTTTGTTCTTCCATTTTGATGGCTTGCTGCTTTGCTGCTAGGATTTGTTCTATCTTTTCGGAAGGAGAGTATTCTCCTAATATTTCAAAGGTGTTCACTATTCTGGTGAGTGAATCATTCGATTTAGGTGCATTTTTGCGACTGGCCCAATGTGTACCAGTGGGTCGGACAAATCCATCCGAATCCGGGGTAGATTTCTCTTTGGGATTCTCGGCTAGTTTATTTAGCGGGCACTCACGGATTAAATGCCCATGTTCGTGACATTTCCTGCACTTGAAGGGTATCTGCTCATAATCGATGGTCTGAAAATAGACTTTGTCTCTGTATTCCAGCCATAGACCCTCATGTAGAGACCCAGACACATCCATTTCAACACAAATGCGGGCATAGGAAGTGTACCTTTTTTGAAGAGTGGCTTCAGAAGCACGGAAAAAAGTTCCCAAGGTGTTTCCAATCTGTTCCAGCCTTGCTGGTCTCCAATAATATATTGGCAGAGAGAACATTCGGATCCAAACCGGTACTTGGGTGAACGTTTCCTGTTCAGGCACGAAGTTGGGTTTCCAAGGTTTCATGTAGAGGCCTGCTGAGGCATAAAAGTACGGGCCTCCCTCGAAGATCTGATCCTTATCTTCCAGATTCGCGAAAACTACTGTAAAGAAACCCTTGGTGCCCAAGTGGAGCTGCACATCTCCTTTCGGTTTCCAGACTTGCTTGATCCATTGACAGAGGGCTTTTTCACTGGGCTAGAAACCCATGAACTTGCAAATCACAGCATTAATGGACATGTGGTCCCTGTAAGCTTGCAGATCTGGGTCGTTAATGATGACCCTGAGGCTTTCATCAGCCTTCGGCTTGCATCTGCCTTGGTATTTTGGGTGGTTGCCGATATCTCCGGACTCCTTTGCAGTTGATCTATTCAGATCAAGGCTGCTATTCACATTGTTGTTCAGATCTATTCCTCCTTCTTCCAGACCAGCTTCCTGCAAAGGCAGTTCAGGGGTTGTATCTAGCTTTCTTGTGGTATCGTCTGCCGTATTGACTGTGCGATTGCTTGGGATCGAGTTACCGCCCTTTGTGCGACTCTCGGCAGTTGAGGATCTGGTGATTTTCAGACCCTCCATCTGCCTCTTGCCCTTGTCTATTGTTACTTGCTTGAAAGTGGGGGCTCTGGGGGCCCCTAGTCTTCCCATCTTCTGAGCCAGCATGATGCCCCTTTGCCGCAGATCTTGGAGAAGATCTGGACTTCTCGCTAGTATTCTGGCTAGAGAGCGAAACCCTTTGTGATCCCTAACTTTAGATCTGACGTAGCTTCAGTCCCGCCAAAGATGGGAATAATCCTCTTGCTTAAGGTACCATATAGGTTTTAACTTTATATAGTTTAATTTCTTCAAACAAATTTTTAATAAAATGGAAAAAATTAAATGTAAAAATCTTAGTACATTTAGAAACAAAAAATAATTTGATACAAAACATAGGTTTTAGACAAGTATATAGTTAATTTTTTTGAAAATAGATTCTTAGCAAAATTAAAAATATTCAATGTAAAACACATGCACATTAACATATAACTGTGATATTTTCCCTTCTTCTCGACTTAGTCCATCCTTCTAGAAATATCCCTTTTAACGAAACAAATATATCCATAGTGATCCACTGATATTTGTTCACCAACAACTATTCCACTTTGGACTTATATACCTCAAAACTATGCTCAATGAATTTATGCATCTATATCTTTAAACTACTTAAAACTATTTTATTTCACCATGGGAATCATTTCGATATGTCTCCCATTTTAACGGGGTGTATCACATTTCAAGAAAAAACACATTAGCCATAAAATTTTCCCATTGAAATCAAAAGTTCAATTTGATGCAAAAAATAGGTTTTAACCTTATATAGGTAATTGTTTCAAATAGATTCTTAATTTAAAATGAAAAATATTCAATGTAAAACACATGCACTAACATATATAATTGTGATACTTTCCCTTCTTCCAAAATTAGTGGACATCCTTTTAGAAAAATCTCTTTTAATGAAGAGAATATATCCATAGTGATCCACTGATATTTTTTCAGAGACAACTATTCCATTTTGGACTTTTATATCTCAAAACTATGCTCATTGAATTTAAGCATCTATATTTTTAAACTAGTTGAAACTGTAACGAACCTCATTCTCCACTAATTTTTTTTTTCTATTAACGCATTAATTTCTTTTGATAGCAATAGCGCATACATTCAGAAATTTCACCCTTCATGTTGGCTATATCAGCACAGTTTAATTTATTTCAACAATAATTTACATTTGTATACATAATGGTACATTTTGCCAAAAGTGTTCGCTTTAGACTTGCCATCTCTCTCTTAACTCTCGTCTTTAAATTTTACCCTTATCATTCTATTGAGACCATTAAAATCTTGTTCACTATGGATTTATGGTTCCATTTATACCCAAAGTTTGATTATGATATTTATTATAGTGTTCCCATGCTGTATAAATTTCTACTCTTAGGGACTTATAAAATTTGTTTGCACCCATATTATACATCGTGACTATGGTCACGTTCCCTCATATGCTATGGGATTTTCAAACCATATATTTCAATGTGGCTATTATATTATCCCTCATGATGAATTTGATCTCTCACAACAACATTTAATGCAACGAATGCTCTGTTCTCATGTGGCATATGTGACGTTCAAGTGATATATTGATGTATTGTTCCACCGTTTGGTGTCAATTCACTTAGGGTAGATAGTTTGTCTGACATATATTAATTTCGATTTTCGTTGGAATTCGATGCACGTATCTTCGCATTAATGTTCTATCCCTCTCGGATTTCCAAATCCAGATATGTGGTATTTTATATTGTTTTTCATGGTGAATCACCGAGCTTGATTAAATGCTCCTCTCTGTACTGGTACGTTTGGTAATTAACGTGGTACGTTTGGTGTTTAATGTGAAAGGCTTGGGTCATATCATTCAAATGCTCCTCCATCCGTGTGTGGACCAACCGATGGTTTCCACTTGGACGATTGGATGCATTTAGGGTTTATGACTCCAAATTTTATAAAACTCACTGTCTTACTTACTCGATAGAGGCATTCAGTTTTTTTTTTTTTTTATTGATATTAAAGACTGTGGCTCATATTTTATTTTTTTGTCACCATTATTATGTAAGTCAAGACGTCTGGAATTTCTATGGCGTAGTATAATGATCCCATCGTTTTCATGAGTCTCTGTGATTTATATTTAGAAGGATTGATGGAAATCCCAAAATGGCTCTGGTCGTGTTATACAGCCCATACGGCTTCATAGCATTTGTTTTCATAAATTTTTTTCTTTCCATGTGTTATAAATTATTACTACGTTTCTTCAAATACTAGTATTGATAGTAATACATTGCATGACACGATTAGTGTGATAGTTTGTTTGACATCGTCTTCACATGGGAACGTTTCTCCGAATCTCTATTCGTTCTCCATATGCTGTATACGATTTGATTTTTACGTGTATGTCACAGAGATTTCTTCTCTAACCAAATCATTTTATGATAACCCTCGTCATGCATCCTACAGTAGGTACACGATGCCTGTGTGTCTATTTTCTTTTTCTTAATCTGAGGTTATTATTTTGTCCTCGGCACTCGTCCATCACTACCATGTCATCCAGGGAATGGTGAAAAGGTTTTTTCTTATCTGCGTTTGGAATGTGCCCTTCCTTGATTTTTTTAGGTACAAATCTGGTCTGCTATGGGGTTTATTATTATCGAAATTTTTATTTGAGTATGCGCCCAGGGTTTATTAATTTTTCTTCTGTTGGTAATTTGTCAGGATTTCATTTCACTCTGGCGCTCTCTCTCTCTCTCAGGTGAGAACGGCTACTTAAACACCCTTCTTCCATTGAATTATTACATTAAAGTTAGTTTTGCTATTGTTTAATTATATCGGCTTGCTTACACACAACCTCATGACAGTCTCTAACTCATTATGTTGTCACGTAGGTACACAGGTAACTGACATTATTGGAAATTCTGTTGAGGTTATTCATCGAGCTATTATTTTTTACGTTTAGGAGTTAACGCTCGTTTTACTCCTATTCCAGGTCAGTGTTCACCGGTTATTCTCGCGAATGAATCAAGGAGTTACTACACAACTTTTTAAATTCCTTCTCCTAGTTCAGTGTAGACTGTAAATCAAATCTCTTGAGATTCGAACATTTTAATAATTTTTAAAATATACCGTGTGTTGACAGTAAAGGGTTTGAGTATGCTCTACTCGAAAATGAACCTTATTACATTATGTATTGTTATTATTTTATGGGCTCCGATATTTTTATATGCTTCCTTTCCAGATATACATATGTTCTTACCTGAGTAAATCTTACTCTGTAGAAGGTCATCCTTCCTTTTTGTTCGCTATGCATAACATTAATTTCAATGAAATTTCTGTATCTGAAATTATTATCTCAGCTAAAGTGTAACTCTTTATTTCTGGAAATTACCTCACCACGACCTTAGAAATCTCAGTTGGTGGTTTATTTATTTATTTATTTATCTCTAGTACATATTCCAGAGATTTTCCACTGTTCATGCTATTTTTAAATTATAATTATCTGCTGATATATAAATAGTTTGATTCCACTATTGACATTTCACTACTATATGAATAGTAGGAAATTGTCAAATTGATTTAGATTTCATTCTTACACCTAGTCTGCATGAAACTCATCTAGTTAATAATTTATCTAACAAATAGATAAATAGTGATTAAATAGAATAAGGAAATTTATTAATTAGTCTTTATGGAATTATGGTATTATTAATTTCTTTGATGTTGTTCCAACTCTCTGTTTGATTATATATAGTTCTATGAACTGATATTGGTTATTGTGTAGCTCAGATTTGTTTTCTTTTTTCAGTATTTTACCAGATACACAAGCATAATTTTCATAAGTTTTATATCTGTAATGTTTGTACAGCACCTAATATTTACATTTTCTTCCAGTACATAAATAATCTTCTACTTCTTGATTCCTGACTCACACATAATTAAATTAATAATTTCACAGTAGCAGATTAAAGTTATAATCTTAATGGGTTATGGAAGTAGTATAAATCTCCAGATTTAAACCAGCAACAGGTTTAGAGATTCTGGATGATTTCCCCCATAATTTCTATTCCTACAACTCTACAGAAATTGAGAGGATTGATTTATTCTCAACAATTCTGTTAAATGTATGGAATATCAAATTCAGATTTAAAATATAATAACATCCACAATCATAATTCACACAACACAATAACAAGAATTTCAACCATACATAAACATTCTAGGCATACCACTTCTGAAATTGACCAGTCCTCCCAACCTTAGAGTTCCTCTATCTCCAGAACTCACCCCCGAGCTGAGATCATCTCCAAGAACAGACCAACCTCCAATATATTCTGGAATAGCTTATTTAATCTTTTTCTCCCCAAAGCCTATTTCTAATTATGCGTCCAAAATTACAAGATGCTTTTGTTCCTGTTTTCCTAGTCTTCCCTTATTTAGGGAGTTTTATAGCTGCTTTCTGCCTTTCCCAGCTTTTTACCTCTTCCGAACTACTCTCCACCTCAGTGGGGAAAAATAGATTTTTCCTCAAAAGTTTAATTTAGAAATAAATTCTTTCAAGGATTTTTGAAAGATTTTTGGGGAAAGTCTTAGCCTATTTCCATACCTCATGGATTTGGCAAGTGATCTCATAATTCTCATTTGGTCAATATGCACATAATTATTTTATTTATTTTCATAATTAAATAATTAATTACATCCACAAAATACTTATCCATTGGGGTCCACTCCCCTTTGTATTAAATTTCAAATGTCTAACTTGACAGAAACATAAAACTAGGGGTGTTACATATTCCCCCTCTGAAGACAAACACCATCCTCGGTGTTAACAAATAACTACTAGAGTTCAGTTTTCAAACAAATATGGATACTTTTCCATCATCTCAGCTTCTCTTTCCCATGTAGCTTCTTCAACAGTAAACTGCTTCCACTGCACCTTTACTCTTGCTACTGTTCAGTTCCTCAATTCAATTTCTTCCCGCTCCATTATTTGAAGCGGCTCTGGAAGGAACTCCCCTTTTGGTTCCACCTATATCACATTCCAATCAACAATGTGAGAAGCATCATGTATATATCTTTTTAATAATGAAACATGAAACACATCATGAACTTTAACATGGGGCAATAATGCCAGCTTATAAGCCACCAGTCCCACCCTTTGTAACACCTCAAAAGGCCCACAATATCTAGGAGCCAATTTTGCACAACTTCCAGCATAAAGTGTGCTCTTTTTGGGTTTAATACGCAAATACACATGATCACCCACTTTGAATTCCCGATGCACCCTCTTCTTATCAACATATTTTTTCTGTCGATCTTGTGTTGTCTCGATGTTTCTTTGTATTTGTTTAACAATTCTTTCCATCCCTTGTAAAGCATTTGGCCCCAGCACTAGGTTATCCTCAGGTTGTCTCCAACTTAAAGGAGTATGACACTTTCTTCCATAGAGTGCTTCAAATGGACTCATTTTGATGGAGGATTGATAGATGTTATTGTAGGCAAATTTAGCTAAATGCAAGTAGTCTTCCCATTTTGATGGCCTATCCATCACATACATTATCAACATATCCTCCAAAATCTAATTTGTTCTCTCTATTTGACCGTCTGTCTGAGGGTGATAGGCAGTACTAAAATTCAGCTTGGTGCCCATGCCCCCAAACAAACCATTCCAAAAGGCTGCTGTGAACTTAGCATCTCTATCTGAAACACTCATCTTTGGGACCCCATGTAGTCTTACTATTTCTTTTAGGAACACATTTGCTACTTGGGTTGTCCCAAAAGTAGATTTCACAGGTATGAAGTGTGCAGATTTTGTTAAAGTGTCTACCACTACCATCATTGAGTCATGTTGGTACTTGGTTCTGGGTAATCCTATTATGAAATCTATAGGCACAGTGCCCTGTTTCCATTTTTCAATTGGAAAGGGATTTAGAAGACCAACAGGATGTTGATGCTCAACTTTGACTAGTTGACACTCCATGCATCTAGCTAAATATTCTGCTACATCTTTTTTTATTCCTGGCCAAAAAAATTTATTTTTCAAAGTTCTTAGCATTTTCTGATAGCCAGGATGGCCTACATACGGTTGTTTATGATATTCATCTAGGATTTCTTTTTTCAAGGTTTCCACATTGGGGATGTACAATATGTTTTTGTAGCAGATCAGTCCTTTTTGGTTTTGAGTGTATTCAGCCATTTCTTTCTTTAGTATTTTAACTTGTAGATTCTCATAATTTGGATCTTGGTCTGCTGCCTTTTTCACTACTTCTTCTAAATCAAAACTAGCACTACTTCCAATGCTTATTATGTTTTAGCAAGCATTTCTGCTCAGTGCATCAATAATTTTGTTTTCGTTCCCTCTGATATGTTTTATTTCTATATCAAATTCACTCAAAAAATACAGCCATCTGGCTTGTCAAGCATTCAAATCAGTTTGGGAAAATAAGTATTTAAGACTAATATGATCAGTTATCAATGTAAATTTCTTTCCAAGAAGATAGTGTCGCCACATCTTCAAGGCATGGATTACAGTAGCCAATTCCAAATTATATGCACTGTAGTTCTGTTCATGTGTCTTAAGTTTCCTAGAATCATATGCAATAACAGAATTTTCCTGCAACATAACTCCTCCCAATCCCTCTCTACAAGCATCTATACACACAACGAATTCTTTATCAGGATCTGCAATCTTTAGTATGGGGGTTGTAGTGAGTTTTAATTTTATCTATTCAAAACTGTTTTGGCATTTTTTAGTCCACTCAAATTTGACACCTTTTCTTTGTAGTGAAGTTATGGGATATGCTATTGTAGAAAATCTTTCCACAAATCTGCAATAATAACCCGCAATTCCCATAAATAATTTCACTGCTGAAACATCAGTTGGCACTGGCCATTCTCTAATAGCCTTTATTTTTTTCAGGGTCAACAGCCAACCCTTGTTCAGAAATAATATGCCCCAAGTATTTAATCTTGTCTTTATAGAATTCACATTTACTGAATTTGGCATATAACTGGTTTTCTTTCAAAGTTTACAAAACTATCCTCAAGTGCTCTTTATGCTCCTCCTCGCTTTTTGAATAAACTAAAATATCATCTATGAACACTATTACAAATTTATCGAAGTACTTGTTTAGAACATTGTTCATTAAGCACATAAAGGTGGCAGGGGCATTTTTCAAACCAAAAGGTAGGACTACAAATTCGTATTGACCGTACCTGGTTCAAAAAGCTGTTTTACTAATGTCTTCCTCAATTCCGAGCTGGTGATAACCAATCCTTAGATCAATCTTAGAAAATACTGAAGCTCCTCTTACTTGATCAAAAATATCATCAATTTGGGGAAAAGGGTATCTGTTTTTAATTGTCAACTTATTCAATTGACGATAATCAATGCACATTCTAACGGTTCCATCCTTCTTCTTCACAAACAGCACCGGTGCTCCCCAAGGAGACACACTCACTCTAATATAACCTTTATCTATCAATTCTTACAATTGCATTTTCAGTTCCATGAGTTCAGGGGGGCTTATCCGATAAGGGGCTCTAGAAACAGGTGTTGCTCCAGGCACCAAATCGATTGAAAAGTCAATCTCTCTTTTGTGGGGAAGATGAGGAATCTCATTTGGAAAAACTTCCTTAAACTCTCTTACTACTGGCAGAGTGTCCAGCAAGTTTTCTTCAGGTTGCGGTACTAATTCCTAGACATGTACTGAATATACTTGATATCCTTTCCTAGATGTTATTTTTAATTGCAGCACTGATATTTGTCTTACAGAGATTGGTTTTGGTTTTCCGTTGACAATAAAAGGTTTCCCTTCCTCATCTATGCAATGTAGAGTTTTATCCCAACAGTTCATCATAACCTTTCTCTTTTCCAACCAGTCCATTCCTATCACCAAGTCATATGAGCCTAAGGGCAGAATGTTTAGATTTATTTCTGTCTGAAAATCATTTAATTTAATTGCTGTTGGAGGTAACTTATGAGTTACTTTCCTCTTGGTGCCAGTGGCTAACTAGACCAACCAAGACTGCTGAAATTTTTCAGTCTTGAGATTGCATTTTTCTACAACTTGTGGACTAATGTAGCTCAAAGAAGCACCTGGATAAATTAAAAGTGTAACAGATTGGTCTGCAATCTCACCTTCCATCTCAACCATGATAGCTTGGTGTTCTGCTTGTCAATTCTCCAAGGTTGCACTGATAGTGGGTATATTTCTTACTGTGCCATTTACTGTGGTAGCTTCTTGATCCCTCATAATCATCTGAATATTTTGGTGTGGACAATCCCTCAACAGATGAGGTTCTCCACAACCCCAACATTTCAAAGTCTCCCACATTTTAACTATTCCTTCCTTCTTGTTATCACCCTCTAGTTGTTTGGAACCAACTTGGGACTGAGTAGTTTGACTTTCTTTTGGTTTATTAAATTCTTTACGCTGATGATCCCTACCAAAATTCTTCAAGTAATTTGGTTTCTATTTCTTTCCTTTGATTTCACCTTTGTTTAACCATCCTTTCCCATGCTCCCCCTTTCCTTTAAATTGCTAGTAGCATAATCTAGCTTTCTTTACTACTTCGTCCATAGTTTTTGGATTATCGCACTCGATCTTCTCCTTGTGCACAAAAGGAAAATAGTTCAAGAACCTTTGCACCTTTGCCTTCTCTTCCCGAATGTAAGGGACATACCTTAGAAGATTTGTAAACCTGGTGACAAACTCATCGATAGTGAGATGTCCCAGTCTGAGCTCATGGAATTCCTTTTCTTTATCATCATAATAACATTCGTTCAAATAACGGTTTTTAAACTTGACTTGGAAATCTTCCCAAGTCACTGTTTTTTCATCAATGGCATGGACCATTTTCGTCTCCTCCCACCACAAGGTAGCCTTACCCTGTAGTTGGTAGACAGATAATCTAGCCTTCAGATTACTTTCATATTCATAGAACTGGAAATACTTAATCATATTCAACAACCAGGCCTCAACATCTTCCTCCTTCTCCCCATCATAGGAGGGAGGTTTGATCTTTCAAAATTCCCCCTGTAATTCTTTCTCAGTTTATACTGATGTCTAGTAGTTTCATCTTCCTCAGAATCATCAGAGAACTTTCCTTTCTTCCTCTTTCCAGAACCTTCACCTTCTTGGCTGTTCCACGAAGTCAATTCTCTGATGAGCTTTTCCTGCTCCTCACTGGCTAATGACAGTCTGTCATTCTGGCTTCTTAGCTCAGCCATCTCTCGTTGAAAACTGTGCAACATAGCCATCGCCGGAGCGTTGGGATTTGGTGTATTATCTTCATCACGTAGATCAATATAAATTTCATCACCTTCAGCCATTTGAATTTTTTGTTTCAGTACCACTGTACACTAAACAACACATATCAGTAACAAAACAAAATTCAACAAGAAATAATTTATACAATGAGAAGAACAATAGCCCAGTTTTTATCTAACATGAGCTATGATACCATTTGTAATGAACCTCATTCTCCACTATTTTTTTTTCTTTTATATTAACTCATTAATTTCTATTGATAACAATAACGCATACATTCATAAAGTTCACCCTTCATGTTGGCTATATCAGTACAGTTTAATTTATTTCAACAATAATTTACATTTGTATACGTAATGGTACATTTTGCCAAAAGTGTTCGCTTTAGACTTGCCATCTCTCTCTAAACTCTCCTCTTTAAATTTGACCCCTATCATTCTGTTGAGACCATTAAAATCTTGTTCTCTATGGATTTATGGTTCCATTTATACCCAAAGTTTGATTATGATATTTATTATAGTGATCCCATGCTATATACATTTATAATCTTAGGGACTTATAAAATTTGTTTGCACCCATATTATACATCGTGACTATGGTCACGTTCCCTCATATGCTATGGGATTTTCAAACCATATATTTCAACGTGGCTATTATATTATCCCTCATGATGAATTTGATCTCTCACAACAACGTTTAATGCAACCAATGCTCTCTTCTCATGTGGAATATGTGACGTTCAAGTGATATATTGATGTATTGTTCAACCGTTTCGTGTCAATTCACATAGGGTAGATAATCTGTCTAACATATATTAATTTTGATTTTCATTGGAATTTGATGCACGTGCCTTCACATTAATGTTCTATCCCTCTCAAATTTCTGAATCCAGATATGTCGTATTTTATATTGTTTTTCATGGTGAATCACCGAGCTTGATTAAATGCTCCTTTATGTACTGGTACGTTTGGTAATTAACGTAGTACATTTGGAGTTTAATGTGAAAGGCTTGCGTCATATCATTCAAACACTCCTCCATCCGTGTGTGGACCGACTGATGGTTTCCACTTGACGATTGGATGCGTTTATGGTTTATGACTCCAAATTTTATAAAACTCACCGTCTGAGTCTGAGTTTATTTCTTCGCTCTCCATTCTCAAAGTGCGTTTCTTCTGATCTCCTTCCCCAGTGATGCGTATCTGTCACCTCTGCACTATGGTGCTCAAATTCATGCTTCCTCCCTCGTTAACCAAGGTATGGTATTCGATTCCTAACTTACTTGATACAAGCATTGAGTTTTTTTTTTTTTTTTTTAAACTGATATTAAGGACTGTGGCTTGTATTTTATTTTTTTGTCACCATTATTATGTAAATCAAGACGTTTGGAATTTCTATGGCATTGTATAATTATCCCATCATTTTCATGAGTCTCTGTGATTTATATTTAGAAGGATTGATGGAAATCCCAAAATGCCTCTGGTCATGTTATACAACCCATATGGCTTCGTAGCATTTGTTTTCATAAAAAAATTTCTTTCCATGTGTTAGGAATTATTACTACGTTTCTTCAAATACTAGTATTGATAGTTATACATTGCATGACACGATTAGCGTGATAGTTTGTTTGACATCGTCTCGGTGTGGGAATGTTTCTCCGAATCTCTATTCGTTCTCCATATGCTGTATACGATTTGATTTTTACGTGTATGTCACAGAGATTTCTTCTCTAACCAAATCGTTTTATGCTAACCCTCGTCGTGCATCCTACAGTAGGTAGACGATGCCTATGTGTCTATTTTATTTTGCTTAATCTGAGGTTATTATTTTGTCCTCAACACTCGTCTGTCACTACCATGTCGTCCATGGAATGGTGAAAATATTTCTTCGTATTTGTGTTTGGAATACGCCCTTCCTTGATTTTTTTGGGTACAAATCCACTCTGGTATGGGGTTTATTTTATCAAAATTGTTATTTGAGTATGCACCTAGGGTTTATTAATTTTTCTTCTGTTGATAATTTGTCAGGATTTCATTTCACTCTGGCTCTCTCTCTCTCAGGTGAGAACGGCTACTTAAACACACTTCTTCCATTGAATTATTACATTAAAGTTAGTTTTTCTATTGTTTAATTATATTGGCTTGCTTACACACAGCTTCACGACAGTCTCTAACTCATTATGTTATCATGTTGGTACACAGGTAACTAACATTATTGGAAATTCCATTGAGGTTATTCATCGAGCTATTATTTTTTACGTTTAGGAGTTAACGCTCGTTTTACTCCTATTCCAAGTCAGTATTCACTGGTTATTCTCGAGAATGAATCAAGGAGTTGCTACAGAAATTTTTAAATTCCTTCTCCTAGTTCAGTGTAGACTGTAAATCGAATCTCTTGAGATTCTGACATTTTAATATTTTTTAAAATATACCCTGTGTTGATAGTAGAGGGTTTGAGTATGCTCTACTCGAAAATGAATCTTATTACATTATGTACTGCTATTATTTTATGGACTCAAATATTTTATATGCTTCCTTTCCAGATATACATATGTTCTTATCTGAGTAAATCTTACTCTGTAGAAGGTCATCCTTCCTTTTTGTTCGCTATGCATAACATTTATTTCAATGAAATTCCTGTATCTGAAATTATTATCTCAGCTAAAGTGTAACTCTTTATTTCTGGAAATTACCTCACCATGACCTTAGAAATCTCAGTTGGTGGTTTTTTTTTTTTAATCTCTAGTACATATTCTAGAGATTTTCCACTGTTCATGCTATTTTTAAATTATAATTATCTGCTGATATATACACAGTTGGATTCCACTATTGACTTTTCACTACTATATCAATAGTAGGAAATTGTCAAATTGATTTATATTTCATTCTTACACCTAGTCTGCATGCAACTCATCTAGTTAATAATTTATCTAACAAATAGATAAATAGTGATTAAATAGAATGAGGAAATTTCTTAATTACTCTTTATGGCATTATGGTATTATTAATTTCTTTGGTGTTGTTCCAACTCTCTGTTTGATTATATATAGTTCTGTGAACTGATATTGGTTATTGTGTAGCTCAGATTTGTTTTCTTTTTGCAGTATTTTACTAGATACACAAGCATAATTTTCATAAGTTTTATATCTGTAATGTTTGTACAACACCTAATATTTACATTTTCTTCCAGTACATAAATAATCTTCTACTTCTTGATTCCTGACTCACACATAATTAAATTAATAATTTCACAGAAGCAGATTAAAGTTATAATCTTAATGGGTTATGGAAGTAGTATAAATCTCCAGATTTAAATGAGCAACAGGTTTAGAGCTTCTGGATGATTTCCCCCATAATTTCTATTCCTACAACTCTACATAAATTGAGAGGATTGATTTCTTCTCAACAATTCTGTTAAATGTATGGAATATCAAATTCAGATTTAAAATAAAATAACATCCACAGTCATAATCCACACAACATAGTAACAAGAATTTCAACCATACATAAACATTCTAGGCATACCACTTCTGAAATTGACCAGTCCTCCCAACCTTAGAGTTCCTCTATCTCCAGAACTCACCCCCAAGTTGAGATCATCTCCAAGAACAGACCAACCCTCAATCTATTCTGGAATAGCTTATTTAAGCTTTTGCTCCCAAAAGCCTGTTTCTAATTCTGCGTCCAGAATTACAGGATGCTTTTCTTCATGTTTTCTTAGGCTTCCCTTATTTAGGGACTTTTAAAGCTGCTTTCTGCTTTTCCTAGATTTTTACCTCTTCCCAACTACTCTCCACCTCATTGGGGAAAACTAGAATTTTTCTCAAAAGATTAATTTAGAAATAAATTCTTTGAAGGATTTTTGAAAGATTTTTGGGGAAATTCTTAGCCTCTTTCCATACCTCATGGATTTGGCAAGTGATCTCATAATTCTCATTTGGTCAATATGCACGGAATTATTTTATTTATTTTTCATAATAAATACTTAATTACATCCACAAAATACTTATCCATTGGGGTCCACTCCCTTTTGGATTAAAGTTCAAATTTCTAACTTGATGGAAACATAAAACTAGGGGTGTTACAGGAACTATTTTATTACACCATAGGTTTCATTTCGATATATCTCCCATTTTAATGGGGTGTATCACATTTCGAGAAAAACACATTAGCCATAAATTTTTACCATTGAAACCGAAAGTAATTTGATACAAAACATAGGCTTTAACCTTATATAGTTAATGTTTCAAATAGATTTTTAATGAAATGAAAAATATTCAATGTAAAACACATGCACACTAACATATAATTGTGATACTTACCCTTCTTTCCAACTTAGTGGACATCATTTTAGAAAAATCCCTTTTAATGAAGCAGATATAGATCCATAGTGGCATTGATAATTGTTCACAAACAACTCTTCCATTTTGGACTTTTATATCTCAAAACTATGCTCATTGAATTTATGCAGATCTATATTTTACTACGCCATAGGAATCATTTCGATGTGTCTCTAATTTTAATGGGGTGTATCACATTTCAAGAAAAACACATTAGCCATACAAGTTTCCCATTAAAACCAAAAGTAATTTCATACAAGCCATAGGTTTTAACCTTAATATATAGTTAATGTTTCAAATATATTTTTAATGAAATGAAAAATATTCAATGTAAAACACATGCACATTAACATATAATTGTGATACTTTCCCTTCTTTCCAACTTAGTGGACATCATTCCTGAAAAATCCAATTTAATGAAGAAAATATATATCCATAGTGGCATTGATATTTGTTCACAAACAACTCTTCCATTTTGGACTTTTATATCTCAAAACTATTCTCATTGAATTTATGCATCTATATTTTATTAGACCATAGGAATCATTTCGATATGTCTCCCATCTTAATGGGGTGTATCACATTTTGAGAAATGAAAATTAGCCATAAAACTTTCCCATTAAAACCAAAAGTAATTTGATACAAAACATAGGTTTTAACCTTAATATATAGTTAATGTTTCAAATAGATTTTTAATGAAATGAGAAATATTCAATGTAAAACACATGCACATTAACATATAATTGTGATACTTTCCCTTCTTTCCAACTTAGTGGACATCATTCTAGAAAAATCCCTTTTAATGAGGCAGATATATATCCATAGTGGCATTAATATTTTTTCATAAACAACTCTTCCATTTTGGACTTTTATATCTCAAAACTATGCTCATTGAATTTATGCATCTATATTTTATTACACCATCATAATCATTTCGATATGTCTCCCATTTTAATGGGCTGTATCACATTTCGAGAAAAACACATTAGCCATAAAAGTTTCCCTTTGAAACCAAAAGTAATTTGATACAAAACATAGGTTTTAACCTTAATATATAGTTAATGTTTCAAATAGATTTTTAATGAAATGAAAAATATTCAATGTAAAACACATGCACACTAACATATAATTGTGATACTTTCTCGCTTTCCAACTTAATGGACATCATTCTAGAAAAATCCCTTTTAATTAAGAATATATATATCCATAAGGGCATTGATGTTTGTTAAAAAAAAACTCTTCCATTTTGGACTTTTATATCTCAAAACTATGCTCATTGAATTTATGCATCTAAATATTTTATTACAACATAGGAATCATTTCAATATATCTCCCATTTTAATGGGGTGTGTTAGAGTCAGTATCTTCATCCCTCCGTCAAAGATCAAAGTCTCTTTTGTTGCATTTCATTTTAGGTGTCTCATTCAGTCCAGTCAGCTGCATTCCATTAGGAGCATGGATCATCTGACGGAAGGGTATTTTCACTTATATCCCTCATGTCATGTACCTGCTGGTTCAGGACTGTTAATCAAATTTCATCAAAATCATTTACAGTCATTCATAGTCAATGTTTGGTCTTTTGGTGGGCAAAGAGTCTTTTTAGGGTTTTTAGTCTCATTAGGTCTAGGGTTTCGCAAATTTAGTCTTCAAAGTGTCCAATAATGCCATCAGGCACATGAGGGAGGTTCAAAATAAGTTTTCATTTCAAAATTTTCATTTTCATAATGTTAGATCATGATTCTTCTTCAAAACTCTGTTTTGAAGAAAAATCGTTCATTTTGTCCTTTGTAATAAATGCCATGTGATTTTCAAAAGTTTTTCAGTTGTGAAGATCTTTAGGCGCAACCCTGGTCACCTTTTCCAAATCCAATGCTAGCCATCCCTGCAAAATATAGACAAGAGTTTCGTCATCCAGCCAAAAAATCAAAGTGGAAGCAAAACATAGTTTATATTAAAAAGTGAAAAGTGCCAAAGCCAAACATTAGAAAGTGGGTTTTATAAATTAAAAATCAAGGTCTAATGGCTATAGAAGATATTTTCACCATTAAAACAGTTCATTTGCACCAAGAAACATCAGTGAAGCCAAGTCAAGTGTGGAAGAGCGAAAACCATGTTTTGGAGGACCAACTGTGGGTGAGATTCAGGGTTGCGGCGCACAGGAGGAAGGTCGCAGTGCACATGGTTGTCACGACGCATTGGGCCACTCAGCACTGTGTTGATTTGAACGTGTGTGGCGCATACACCAGGAACGACGCACTGGGTTGTGCGCGCGGCGCACAGGGCTGACCAACAAAAAATTTCACCACTGCTCCACAAATTTCAAATCGACTCAACTTCTGATGATTCAAGTAAGTTTGTGAGCCCTTGAAATTGCTATTAAACAGTGCTTGGTGTGGTTCGAAGGGAAGAATATAAGAGTTTTAAGGTTGAAAACATAAACCCTATCTTCTTGATAAAACTGCTCCTTAGGTTTTTGAATTGGAATTTTAAAATTTGATTTTGGTGCCAAAACACTCCGACTCCATTTCTGACCTGTGTTTCCCTTTCCCATAACTATCATACCATCATTATAGCCCCTCTCCTATTCCCCTATATCTCAAAATCATTTCCCATCATTTTCCCCTTCCCATTTCATTGCAAAAAAATCCTAAATCCCAAATTCCCAAACACAGTCAAGTGACTGTCGTCACACTCTAAAATCACTTGATTAAACCCATTTTTCCCACTGCCCATATTTCCCACAGTCCCTCTCACATCACCACATATTTGGAAATCAAGACAAAGACACCAAATTCTAACTTTCATCTCATACAAATTAGCATACACTTGGCATAGACTTGTAACACCATGGAGACAGACACTGATTCATCATATGAACAATACAGTGATTCTACCACTGAGCTGCATGCACCGAGAAGGCCTCGTAAAGGTGGCAAACATGTGAGAGAAGATACCACCTCATTGACTCAGTTGCAAGCCTACCCACTTGCCATGGAATGTTTTCGAGAGCAGTCATGCTATCAATACTGTGAGATGATTGCTCGGATTCAGCATCATCAGGAGTTGCCTCGGTTGTTTGTTTTACATTTTCATGATGGTCAGGTAACTCTTGCTGGTGTAAATTTCACCTTGACACCAGAAACCATTTCTCAGCCAACAGGAATACCGAATGTAGGTGAGGAGTGGAACAAAAGACAACAGGTGGACAGAGTGAATTATGAACCATACATCAGGCCTAGCTATGTGAGACAGCTCAGCAGGGTACTCCCATTCCAATTTCTGAAGGAATATTATGCGCCTTTGATGAGACTCATTATCAGATACTTCAGTTGTGAGGACCGGTTTTCACACCTCTATGCCTACCACATCAGGTTATTGATACGTTTCACGAGAGTGAGGATGATGAACATACCTTATTTCATGTGCTGTAACATCAAGCAAATGACCACTCTTGTGCAGAAGAAGACTCCCAATCAGCAGTACAATAGTATTTATCACTATGCGCTCATCAAGATCATTGTTGTACATCAGCTTGGATTGTAGGGCATTGCATGGGAGGATTTAATTTCCCATGACTTCATCACATCTCCTCAGCCTCCTTCGGAGATAGGTCATGATGCAGGTGAACCTTCACATAAGTTTTAAGGTCCCAAGATAGAGCCTATTAGTGTTCCAGTGTTTGTTACTTATCAGAGAGGCACGAGAGCATTATTTGCAGCAGCCCGACGAGTACTATCTCCACCCGGGGTGGAAGGGGTCTCATTGCCATCATCAGCAGCACAGGTACATGTACAGGACAAAGGAAAGAGGCCTATGTAGGATGAGGGCCCTTCAGGAGGCCATGATACTGATTTCATATTAATTGATGAGGATTTGAGCTCTCCAAGCTCAAAACTGAGAGAGATCATTCAGGAGCAGAAAGCTGAGATCGACACATTGACTGAAAAATTGCAGAGAGCTCAATGGATCATAAACTATCTGGAGTAGTAGAACAAACAATTGGAGGATCAGAAGACGATCATGGAGTTGCAAAACATCCTTGAGAACCGGCAAGCTGCTCGGAGAAGCCCAACCGAGATGACACCTATTGAGCGGGAGATCGAGGCTGATAGAGAGACTTGGCTTGAGAGGGTCAACATCCATCTTGAGAAGCTATTGGAGAAGGCAAAAAAGGAGAATAACATGCTCAGACACATTAAGAACCACTATTGGGCGCGCAATCACGTTTGCAAAGCGAGGATTAAAATCCTGAAGGCAAGGCTAAGGAGGGCACTGAAGCGTCGCAAAAGGCATGATAGGCTCCAAATTTTGGCTGAATATTCTTTGGCTAAGCATAGCACTTGATGAGGGACTGTCAACCCAAATTTCAAGGAATTTGGTAAAAATTTTGTCAATTTTGAATTTTTTGGTCACAAAATAGATTTTCCTGCCCGACGCGTAGCGCCACTTGGCACACGCTTACAATTGGCAGCTTTTCAGGGGGAAAAATTTACATTTTTGGATTTTTGATCAAAATTTATGCATGCTCATGGATTACCTAATTATTTCACCAAGTTCTGGGTTGCCTAAAGGGCCAAAAACACCCTAAAAATGGCCTTTCTGCCACTTCTTTCACACACAGGAAGCAGTGTTGGGAGATTGAACTATTGGAGAGGCAAATGGAAACCCAATCCAAAAATTTTACTTGGGTTGGAAGGTAGACAGGTAGTTATTTCCAACGAGCTATCCTGTGCTCAATTTTGACTTTGGTAAGGGCCTCAAAATCAGCTCCAAACTTGTGCTACGCATAGAGATTCCAGGTGCGGCGCATAGAGGAATTTGGCCTATTTTTCACTCAGCAGTTAAGAATTTCGCCTAGTTTTGGCCAGTTTCACTTTTTCATGTAAATATTGATGTACCTTGATGTAATTTCATGACCATGATGTAATTGGCACATTTTTACTCATTCTAGAAGATTCATTCACCAAAAGGTGAAATGTAAGTGAATGGATCAGTTTCCTAGCATATAGAGGCAAGTTGTTTCATTGCCTATTTTCTAGTTCCTAGTTTAGATATGGTTGAAACAGCTCCTAGAATGATGAGATCGACCCCTAGAGGCATGGGAATGGGTTAGGCTTGTCTATATCATGTAGTTCTTTAGTCATTTTCAGGGTTGGACACTTGGGACTGCTTGGCACTTCATTGTACATTTCATCTCTGCAATTTTGGCAAAGGAATAGACGAGGGTTTGCAACACTTTTTGGGATCCATGTAGCTCTATGTTTTGATGGTGTGTTTCTCTCTATGGTTGTAAGTCTACTGATGTTTCATGTGTACCATTTTCCCTCCTATTTTCTTCTTAAATTAAACAAATGAGTGATAAAGATGGAATTCATTAGCTTGCTTCACTCTGACTTCAATTTGTTTAATTTTCCATGTTTTCATCTATTTGAGGAGGAATCTTGAGACCCTCCTGCCCTCTTCAGCTGCTCGCCGATCTAATCCATCCATTCATTCAATCTAAAGCATCAAAACAATTTCCTTCCTTTCCCCAATCAGAACTCTGCAAAAACTAGGCCTTATCCCCGCACCCAAAACTGCCTTTCCCTTTGATCCAACAAAAACCCCCAAAAACACAATCAAACTCCTTCAATTATATACCTAGCCTAAAATTAGCTTTTATTTCAAGTCATCTCAAGCCATATTGATTATTTTTGCTGAGATTGACCCAGAGAAATCCCTCTCCTGTTCTGGTAGGGCTAGCTACCAGACTGAGCGTGGTTTGATGTTACCCTGAACTCTGCCTTCCTTCAGCCTGAGGTAGATTTAGGCAATAACAGGGTGTATCACATTTCTAGAAAAACCCATTAGCCATACAAGTTTCCCATTTAACCCAAAAGTTATTTGTTACAAAACATATAGATTTTAACCTTATATAGGTAATTTTTTCAAATAGATTGTTATTTTAAAATGAGAAATATTCAATGTAAAACAAATGCATTCTTATACACCCTTATTTCTACGTAAAGTAGTGTGAGTGATTCCATGGGTTCTCTACACCCTTCATAGGGTATAGTTGGAAGAGG
Organism: Pinus albicaulis; assembly: GCA_034641835.2. Classification (NCBI taxonomy): domain Eukaryota; kingdom Viridiplantae; phylum Streptophyta; class Pinopsida; order Pinales; family Pinaceae; genus Pinus; species Pinus albicaulis. The sequence goes on from CM076579.1 coordinate 951,229,495, forward strand.
TAGTGTTAACTTCTACAATTTGTATAGGCAGAGTCTGTAAAGTGCCAGGTAGCCTTTGGATCTCATCTTTTATGAAAGGTGACATATCTAGTAAATGCCCGTACAGTCAATCTCTAGAATAGATATAAATAGAAGTTCTTCATTTATCTCATGATCTTGTGTCATTTGTCCCATGCATTTGGAATAAATGTCAATTTAATATTTATTTTTATTGATTTTGTTTTTTTTTTCAAGGATAAGAAAACCATTAAATATGGTTGGAAAATGAAAATTATGCATAGAAGTTTCTTGCTATCCCAATCTAGGGAAAGCAATGATTACATATGTGCTTTTCAATATTGCAACTAGAAAATTCATCCAAAGGAAAATGAATATACCGAGAAGAACAAAAAACAACGAGACATATTATATTGGATTGATAGAAGGCTTGGGAACAACTATGGAGTATGGAACAAATGGAATTGTAGTTTTCACCAATTTTTAACTTGTGTGCAACCAGATGAATGGCATGTACCAAGTTAAGAATTAGAGGCAAAAGGAACTACATGGAATAGCAAACAACATTTTTAGCCAATTTCAATTTTTTAGTATAAGACATTGTTCAAATGTGAATAAGATGTTTGCTAATTTAGTGCGTGGAGCAATGCCAATTCAGTATTCATCTACCAAATATGAATAAATATATGAATTAGAATTATACGGGGCAATGCAAGTGTAAGATTCACCTCTAAAAGACGAATTAGTTTTGAGACGCTCTTCCTCAAAAATTCAAGATTCATCTCTCAAAGATGAATTAGTTTTGAGACGCTCTTCTTCAAAAATTCAAGTTTCATCTCTCAAAGATGAATTATTGTTGAGACTCTCTCCTTCAAAATTTATTGATGGAAATCATAACATATCTTTGTTATGTGTGTTTTTTGTACTTATAAATGCATATTTTTTAATGACCATGTGTTTTTTTCAATTATATACCAAGTGTGCTCCCACCACACCATGTAAAGTGCAACTTGGTGAACTTCGCATTTTTATTTAATTAAAATGCGGGGACTTCAACAAAATTTTGTTTAAATTGAGTTTCACTTATTTTTTAATGACAATGTGTTTTTTTTCAATTTTATACCAAGTGTTCTCCCACCATGTAAAGCGCACTTTGGTGAACTTATCATTTTTATAATTTTCTTTTTCTTAAATTGAGTTTCAAACATCAGTTAGTGCTTTGAAGGTTGTGTTTTACATAATTTGTGTACAGTAAATTACATTAATTTAATGAAAATGATTTTGAATTTATTTTAAATTCTACTCATTTAAAAAAATAATTGTAAATGTCCACCATAGATATATATATCATGGAGGATGAACGACGAAGATAAAAAAAATCCCATATCTTTAAGATAGGGGGATCAGGAATCGAGGGATGTTCATGGTATTAAAATATAATCTTAAATCTCCGTACATGTGTGTACATATGGAATTGATTTTTTATCAACTTTGTAAGTTAAAAATTAGTTTTTAATAAGTTTATTTTTTTTTATTTTTTAGGAGATAAGAGGAGAAGGGTGTCTACTCCATCCATGGAACATGCCCATGGTTCACCTAGTCGTGGTATGGTTCACGCAATTCAATCAATGAATACGTACGTATATTTATATGTATGAATGTATTTTTCAATTGATTATAAATTTGTATTTGTTTATGAAACTTCTCTCTCGTCTCGAGACATTGGTCATGGTTCAAATCCCCTTAGAGGGACAGCAATAAGTGCTAGCATGTTGCATGAAGTTGGTGATATTTATTCCCGTGGAGGCCAATCAGTGGCTGGTGGTGTTGGTTCTTAGCAGGGTCATTCTGGTTCTCAATGTTTTTTTCATTCAATTTGTACAAATTTGTTTACATGTGTTTTTTCTAATATACAAAATTTTATATATTGATGCAGAGGCTGAAAATGCTCCAAATTTTGGTCGAAATAGATGAAGGGCAGAACGCTTCATTCAAGAAGAAGTCCACCCACCATGACATATCCGGTCGACATTTCTGATATATCGTGGGAAAGAAACATGCAACAATGCACCTTAGAAAGGTGTCAACAACTTCATGCAAAATTGCAGAGAGATCTTGTGTCTTTCACTCTACTTGCTAAGAGTAGACAAAACTTGGAAATAGTTACACATTATGCAGGCCAAGTAGTAGATGTGTACCAAAAGCTTGGGCTAGCCACAGATACTTTTGTGGATGTCATGAGAAAAAGAAAGGAAACAGTGATGGGACCCAATAAATGGGAGGTTGTTAAGGAAAGAGTTACAACAACAACCGCAATGTCTATGTTTAATTTCAATGAAGGGCCAAAAAGAAAGATTCTGAAGGTGAAATATTTCAAGCACCTTGATATAGTTCACTATTTGTATGATAGACACCTTGCGACTTATGGAAGACTCCCATGGAACGACAAGGTTCCACTTTATTTTGCAAAATTATTTTATGCAAAATTCTTTTTGGAAATGAAACCCAATTACAATGACCTTCTCTCTGAATTTTTTGGTCCTGGGAAAGGTCAATTGTGTGACCATAGGGGCGCTAGGCGTGATGCTGAGTTGCCTCGTCCTGAGCCACCATTGGTTAGTTGACATGTTCGTGTCAAAACTTTGCGGTCAGAGATGGAAGCCACTTCTCAGATTAGTCAAGAAGCAAGGGATGACATCATCGACAATGTTCACAGTAGATTGGGTGGAGTCGATGTTTTTATAAATCGACAAAGAGCACGTGAGAATGCACGCGCCAATTTTGTGTATTATATAGATTAAGAGATTGACAACATGAGTGTGAAGATCTGAACACATATGCAAAGAATTGTCGCAAGGGTTGGCATGACCTAATTGTTCATGAGGAAGATGGCATTGGAATGGTATGTGTTAATGGTTAGGATTCAATTATTTTAACACATACATACAATTTGTAATAAATACATATATATACATACATTTATTTGTATGTACATTAATCTAACAAAAATGTATTATTATATGTTAACACCATTTCCAATTGTCATGCTTGATGAATGAAGAAAATGTTAATATCACGTTCGGAGCCTCAGGTTCAAACAATCAAGATGGGTCTCACCATCAAGATATGTTGGCAAATGTTAGTGTTTTTTAAACTTGATATTTTTAAAATAAATAATTGTGCACACATGTACATTTTCACGTATATATAATAAAATGTTTTAACAGATTATAATTCTGTCTAATGTTTTTGGGATGGTGGTATCTTCTTCTTCCTTAGGAGATGTACCTTCTACTTCCTTAGGAGACGTGCCAGGTTCACAACAAGTATGGAAAAATTTTCACTTTTAAAATTTATATGTTTTTAAGTTATATATATTCCACCTCAAAAAGTTCCATTAAAAAATGAGATATATCTATATCTTGAGTTATTTTAATTTTTTTGAATTTTAGGTTTTTGGAGATTTTCTTTTGGAGCCTCTCTTAGGAGATGTCCCAAATTCACCTGCAGAAGTATTCAATTTTTCACTTTTAAATATATATGTTTTTTTAAAAGTTATAATTTATAAATTGAAGTTTAAAATTTTTATTATAAATTGAGATCTTGATCTTGAGTTATTTTATACTTTTAAAATTTTGAATTTTAGGTTTCTATAGAAGATTTCTTTAATCCACGGACTCTAGTGACAGAGATAGGAACATCCACACCATTTCAACCATTTGAACAAGTTGTCTAAATTTTTTTTTAATATTATTGAAAATAAGTTTATATATAGACATGTGAATTTTCATCTGAAATTTTTTAAGATATATATATATATATATATATATATATATATAACTGTACATGTATATTGTACAGTTTACTATTGGAGATGTTCTTATGGGGGAAGTTGTAGCAGGCGAACAAATGGAGAGGGAACCTCATGGGGTATTGCATGATTTTTTTTTTTTTTTATATTTTGTTTTTTACATGAAGTTCTATATATTCTCACTCATTTTTAAAACATCAAATTTTAATGTTTGTACGTGCATTGTGTACAGGTTCCCCATGCTTTGCAAGATAGCTCGCGGATTGAGACTCTGGTAGGAAAGAAACTACATCCATCTGTATTTGATGGATGATTTCTAGATTTTATTAAGATTTATAGTATTAAATATACTTTTTTATACATTATCTAGATGCAGTCACACACACACACACACACACACAGATATATATATATATATATATATATATATATATATATATATAACTTGATACTTGATACTTGTGAGATCTACAATTTTTGGACATATTTTATGTGAACTACATTTGGATAGTTGAACTACTAGCAATTTTGTGATCTATAAATTAATGTTTTTATTTTGAAATACATTTGCCATGTGAAGTAATTTTGTGTTATAATTTGTTTTGTTTTTTAAAGTTAAGTTTTGGATAGTTGAATTACTAGTAATGTTGTGATCTATAAATTAATGTTTTTCTTTTGAACTACATTTGGCATGTGAAGTAATGTTGTGTTAATATAATTTTTTTTTGTTTTTAAAAGTTAAGTTTTTGATGGTTGAAGTACTTTTGGCATGTGAATGTGAAGTAATGTTGTGTTATAATTTGTTTGGTTTTTAAAACTTAAGTTTTGGATAGTTGAACTACTAGTAATGTTGTGATCTATAAATTAATGTTTTTCTTTTGAACTACATTTGGCATGTGAAGTAATGTTGCGTTATAATTTGTTTTTTTCTTTAAACTTAAGTTTTGGATCGTTGAAGTACATTTGGCATGTGAAGAAATGTTGTGATCTATAATTTTTTGTTAAATTAAAAGTTAAGTTTTGGATGGTTGATCTAAATTTGGCATGTGATATAATGTTAAATGTTTTTATTGGATAGTTGAACTACAATTGGCATGACCTGTGAAGTAATGTTTTGATATAATAAAAAAGTTTTAAAACTCAAGTTTTGGATGATTGAAGTACATTTGTCATGTGAAGTAATGTTGTGATCTACAATTTTTGTTAAATTAAAAATTTTAAGTTTTGGATAGTTGATCTACATTTGACATGTGATATAATGTTAAATGTTTTTATTGGATAGTTGTACTACAATTGGCATGGCATGTGAAGTAATGTTGTGATATAACCAAAAAAAATTTAAAACTCAAGCTTTGGATGGTTGAAGTACATTTCACATGTGAAGTAATGTTGTGAGTTTCAGACATCAATTAGTGCATAGTAGTTTCACCAATTGAATAAAATTTAAAAAGGGAAATCATATCATATTCAAAGAGATAGAAAGGTTAAATATTGCATAAGCATTTCACTAGTTGAATAAAATTCAAAAAGGAAAAATATGAAATAGTTCAACTTATTCACAGGATAGAAAGGTTAAATTTCTTCTCCATATAATAACTCAAGGAAATCTTCTTTTGACAAAGTCACTCATCCAAAGTGTAGATTTAGATGATTACTAATTTCATCAATTTACCAATTTATAAATCAATGAGGCTTCCTAGTTGAGTGCGTTAATGACATTGACCCAAATTCAACAAACATATATGTACTTCTTATCTTTCCAATCAAAATTAAAGGGATTTATATGGGAAAGAGAGACATAACATATAGCCCATCAACTACTTTTTAGAGGTCAATGAAGGTATCTAGTGTAATGGAAAAGGTCAAATAAGGCTTAACCAATCCGATTTTTCATCATGTGGGAAAATGTTTGGAACACTTGATTGTACTCAAGTAATCTTAATATTGCTTTTGATCTCTAAATACTCTTGTTTGAGTGAAAAAATTTACAATGGGAAGAACATATCTTTTCAATCCAACTAACCATATCAATTGAGCTCTAATTGAAAAAAGAGTAAAGAAAAGCTAACATGCCAACAAAACATGCCAACAAAATAACATTCATGGTTGTAATTTTTTATTGGAATAGCTAAATCATATTAAGGATTCTCCATCCAAAAATAATTTCAATGAAGAGAATCCTTAAGATGGTTTAGCTATTCCAATAAAAAATAACAACCAAGGATGTTATTTTGTTGGATTTTTGGGTTTTTTTACTTTTTTTTCAAATAGAGCTCAATTAATATGGTTAGTTAGATTGAAAAGCTATGTTCTTTCCATTGGAAAATTTTTCACTCAAAAAAGAGTATGTAGAGATCAAAAACAATCTTAAGATTACTTTCGAGTACAATCAAGTGTTCCAAAAATTTTCCCACATGATGATACCTTCATTGACCTCTAAAAAGTAGTTGATGGGCTATATGTTTTGCCTCTTTCCCATATAAATCTCTTTAATTTTGATTGGAAATATAATAAGTAGAGATATGTTTGATGAATTTGGGTGAATGTCTTTAATACACTCAACTAGATAGCCTTGTTGATTTATAAATTGGTAAATTGATGGCATTAAGTTAATTGCATTCTAGAACATATATATTCAGTACGTGAAACATTTTTCGTCAATGCACATGGGGAAACTACTTGAACAATTAATTGCATTCTAAAACACACACACACACACACACACACATATATATATATATATATCCAATACACGGAACATTTTCCATCAATGCACATATAGTAAAACTACTTGAATAGTTAATTTCATTCTAGAATATATATATATATATATATATATATATATATGCAACATTTTTCATCGATGCATGTATAGAAAAGCTACTTTCAGTTGATCCTCGTGTGCATGTACCAAAACAATTTGTACATGTGCAAACACTTGCACAGATAACATAACAAGCCACCTCAATTTTTAGTTGAGTTCTGGAAGTTCTAAAACATAATCCAAAGAGAAGAAATTGTTGGGAAGTTCAATCAAACAAATTCCAATGGAATGCCATATTCAATGATCCGTTCATGATTATATTTTGACATTTTACATTTCTTAATTTTCATTTTTTTCTTTGATTGAACCTCTATTGACTTTATGCATGCTGCAGACACCAAGTGACTATATTGAAAACTTATGACATCAGGTTCATAGTCTTCAAAGTAAACAAAATCCCCACTTTGATTAGTTTGTCTGAAAAAATATCCTTTCAGTATAATAGATCCTATTTCATATGGAAACCCGTGATCATTATTGTTTTCTAATAATTTGATTTTTCGTTCAGTGCAATGCATCAAATAATACTTCACATTTTCATCGTTGTCAGTAGGTGCAATTACATCAGAAACATCTCCTGCAAAATAAAACAAACTTAACAAACCTATGTATTTAAATTTATTTCTAGATCTTTACCATTTGAAAGCAATTCAAATTTTACCTCCTCTAACAAGATCAGAAACTCGATCACCATCGGATGATATTGTAGTCTCCTCTGATTGCATTTCTTTAAACATTGCAACAGACATTTTTCCCTTTATATTTAGCTCTCTATGTTTCCAATCTTTTACATACATTTTGTTTTCACAAACGTCATTGGATTTTTTTAATATCTCTCAACGAACACAAGTATATATATATATATACTTTTTTTTTTTTCTAGTAACCATTTATAACTTCTTTCGTTATATGCGGATAGAAAGGTACTAAATGTCTAACATCTAGTTTTAACTAGCTGATTATAACTTTCCATCCTCTTGTCTCTTCTAGGATACTTTATTATACTCCTCATATTAATACTCTTCAATTCACTTCTTACCCATAATTAATATATTACCATCTCTTGATTTTTCTAGAGTAATTAGATGGTGAGTTTTACCATATGAACCTTCAACCTTAACATCATGCTTATAAGGTAATATATATATATATATATATATTCATTGAAATTTTATATTATGTTTATTTATACATGATATATATAATATGATTATATATACATATATAAATCTTCGTTTGAACAAAATATGAGTCTTTCTCATAAAATTTTTATTTCATCTCAATTTACCACATAAGTCATTGGGCTTATTTACCTATATAATCATATTCCGAGTTATTATTCTCTTCCATTGATATTACAATTTATTCATTGTTTACCACACATTTTATATTCGATTAACTCTACGTAACATGAGACATTATGGAGAACCACCCATTTGGGATTTATTTCATTTCGAATTTCAAGAAGATTCACTTGTGGATTGCATTGATAGTCGGAAACGATAACATTAATTTGTACGTCTCTCCGTAGCAGATGGAATTGACATTTTCAAGGGTTCCAGCTCACAACTGTTCCTTTTCTGAGCTATTGTAGTTTACGGAATCTCCGGGTAATATATAATGTATTTCATGTCTATGACACTAAATCTCTACATTTAATAAAATCGGCCTCCACTTTATAGTCCTTGAACTCTCGACCATGAATCATCGATCCATCAACAAACTCGCTGACGGTTGCCACTTGTAAGGCTAATATGTGTTAGGGTTTCACCCAAAATTCTTGTTCTTATGGATCGTTTTCTCACACAGGGGTATTCATTTCCTTTTCCGAAGTTTTTGTGTTTGAGCTCTGGTTTCAATCTCAAAGCATTTTACGCAGTGCTTAATAGATTTTCTGAGTTCTTCTAACACGCGGAGTTGCAGTGCATCCATCTCCGGTAATATTTAAAGACTTTATTGTCACATAATCGTTATAAAACTCGACATGTATTCACTATTTTCTTATGTATATTAAATATCATAGACTTAAGTTACTCATCTATGTTTCCCCCTTTTAATTGTATATTGATCTCTCTTTTGAATGTCGAGGTTTACCCTTCTAATATGAAATGTAAGTTTCATCGTTATGCGTCTAAGTTGTTTTATTTTTCAGCTTGGCTCAAATTTAAAGATATACTAATGGGAATAATTTGTTTTTATTTGAATCACGATTTCATGATATTCACTTGCCCTCATGATTTCGTTTTTATCCGAACGCAGAATCAATATTATATGTTTCATTTCTAAATTATTATTGATACCGAAATAAATCCATTAATATCTTTTCAATTGAATATATTTAATCTCTAAGTCATAATATTATTTTTGAGTTTGAACTGAGGCCATTTAGATTATTTTTAATTTATTCTTCTCTGCATTGTTGAAGGAATCGGTTCGATTCTTTTATGAATCGACTTTCCTACCATGACTGATAAGCTAGGGTTCTCTAGTTTGTAGTATGGACGACTTATTTTCTCGGGTATTCGCAGAGGTAACCGCTCTCTAAAATTATTCGTATAATTTAATTTTCGGTTTGTAATGATATTTCACAGGGTTTTTATACCAATTTGTTTTTTTTTTATTGTTGCAGGAACATAACCTATTCGACGTTTTTACCAGTCCTATCCAGGTAGCTCTTAGATATATGCAACTCATGATTTTTGACAAGTATATTTTTTTTCATTTTGAAATTATACCTTACATAATTCACATTTTCTCCTTCTGTGATTTTTACAAGTATCATGAGATTTTAACTTTTATTTCGGAGCTCTCTTAAGCTACTGTCAAGTTTTCAAGGTAGGCCATCTGACAAATCATTTCTCTGTTTAATCAGGGTATACTGTCCCTTGAATTTTCTTCGAATTTTCTAAAGGGTTTCGGCGTTTAGCCCTCTTATTTCTCAAATCCCATTTTTGTGCTTTAGAAAATAGCAAAATTGCTATAACCATTATTATGATAATTCATGCTCATCCCTACGAGAGCTTATGGGACTTTCTTATTTTACTAAAAAATTATTTGTATCAGTCTTGCTCAATTTGATTTGTATTTTATGAAGGATTTAATCACTGGTTTCTACACTAGGAATATTCATTTTTATTTGTTAACACTATATCAGTAGATAAAATTGTATCTATGTATAGTTTAATTATATCTTTTACCTTACCCGTGTTTTTCTTCTACTGTATTAACTTATGTACAGAGATAAAATCATCGTTTAAACAAGCTTTCACTCTATTCTAATTTTTTATTTTATTTTATATATATAGACAAATTTTTTCTTATGTTGGTCAATAGATTTCCAAATAATTGAAATATAATTACATTCAGGTGACAATAAAAAATTTACTCCTTTTCCCTGTATAGTATCAATTAACAATTAATGGCTTTACTGCTTTTAAATGATTTTATTTCAGATAATAGATCTTGCTTCTGTATTGGTACCATAAGCTATTGTCAAATCATTTTTCATTATTATGCTGATAATTTGCTAGTAGGATTTTTACGCACTGGTTATTGATATACATTTATTTCCTAAAATTAAATCTATGTTTACTTCAATGTAATTTCTTCTGTTGAAAGATAAATACAACTTATTTAAAAGTAATACAACTTTCGTCTTTGAAGTAATAATACTGTGTTGAATTATTTCCTAGATAATTTTGTCAACATAATTCTGTATCATTGAATGTTCAGAATTTTTCATACATCTAACAACAAACTCTCATTTGAATTTCTTTCTAGTATTATAATTTCTATGTAACAGGATTTTGAAAATATCCTTCGTTTGAAATTGATATATATAATTTATTTTCCTAAAATAAGTTTATTTTTCTTGGAAATACTTTAGTAGAATTTAGCTTCCATGCTCATTACTTCTACCTTAAATACTCATACATAAATTTTCTAATTTCATTAAATCTGTATATGACATGATAATTCAGAATTAGATTAAAGTTAAATAAAACTTCATAGTCTATGGACTTTAAAATATATCTTTAGATTTAAACCACTAATGGTTTAGAGATTCTGATAGATATTTTTCCATAGATTTTATTCCTACAAATATACAAATTTCAGCGGATTTTGTCCTCTAATACAATCTGTTAAATGTAAGGAATGTAATTATTCACAACAATAAACTTATTATCATACTTCTCACTAAAATTTTAGATTCCACAATACAATCTGTAACACATCTTTATAGACTAGGTGTGCATACCACTGTATTTAGATGACCAATCCTCCCAACCATAGAATTCCTTTCTCTCTAGAATTCACCCCCGAGCTGAGATCCTCCCCATCATAGACCAACCTCAATCTATTCTAGAGCAACCAACTTAAGCTATGCTTTCCCTCAAGCCTGTTTCTAAATTCTGTGTCCAGAATTTTAGGATGATTTTCTTCCTGTTTTCCTAGGCTTCCCTTAATGAGGGACTTTAAAGTTGCTTTCTAATTTTCTAGCTTTTTACCTCTTCCCAACTACTTTCCTCTTCATTGGGGAATTTAGATTTTTCCTCTTCAATCTAAATTAGTGTTTTTCCTTTCAAGGCTTTTTGAAAGGTTTTGGGAAACTCTTAGCCTTATCCATATCCTCATGGATCAGGCTTATGATCTCCAATCTCATCTGGTCATAGTGCGAACATAAATATTCCATTCATTTTCATTAACAAATATTTAAATAAAATCCACACAATAATTATCCATTGGGGTTCACTCCCGTTTGGATTTTTGTTCAAATTTCTAACTTAAAAAGCATAGAAACTAGGGGTGTTACACATTCCCCCTATGAAAACAAACACCGTCCTCAATGTTAACAGACTATCTACTATAGTTCATTATGAAAATAAAGATGGATATTTTTCCATCATCTCAGCTTCTCTTTCCCATGTAGCCTCTTCAGCAGTAAAATGTTTCCACTTCACTTTTACTCTGGCTTCTGTTCTATTTCTCAATTCTATTTCTTCCCGCTCCAATATTTGAAGCAACTCTGGAAGGAACTCCCCTTCTAGTTCCACCTATATCACATTCCAATCAACAACATGAGAAGCATCATGTACATATATTTTTAATAACGAAACATGAAACACATCATGAAGTTTAACATGGGGGTGGGGGGTGGGTAAGGCCAGTCTATAAGCCACCAATCCCACCCTTTCTAAGACCTCAAAAGGCCCACAGTATCTAGGAGCCAATTTTTCACAGCTCCCAGCATAAAGATTGCTCTTTTTGGGTTTATTCTGTAGATAGACATGGTCACCCACTTTTTACTCTCAGTTCACTTTCTTCTTGTCAGCATAACTTTTCTATCGATCTTAGGTTGTCTTGATGTTTCTTTGTATTTGTTTGACAATCCTTTCCATTTCTTGTAGAGCACCTGGCCCAAGTACTAGCTTATCTTCAGGCTGGCTCTAGCTTAAAGGAGTATGGCACTTTCTTCCATATAGTGCCTCAAATGGACTCATTTTTATGGAAGATTGATAGCTGTTATTATAAGCAAATTCGACTAAATGTAAATAGTCTTCCCATTTAGTTTGCCTATCCATCGCATAAATTCGGAGCATATCCTCCAAATTTTTCTTTGTTCTCTCAGTTTGATCATCCGTCTGAGGGTGATAAGTAGTAATAAAATTTAATTTAGTGCCCATGCCTCCAAACAGACTCTTCCAGAAGGCTACTGTGAACTTGGTGTCTCTATCTGAAATAATCACTGTAGGAACCCCGTGTAGCCTTGAAATTTCCTTCATGAACACATTTTCTACTTAGGCTGTCCCAAAAGTAGATTTCATAGGTATGAAATTTGCAACCTTTGTTAAAGTATCTACCACTACCATCACTGAGTCATGCTGGTACTTTGTTATGGGTAACCTGGTTATAAATTCTATAGAAATAGTGTCCCATTTCCATTCAACAATTGGTAAGGGATTTAGAAGGCCAGCTGGATGTTGATGTTCAACTTTGACTAGTTGACATTCCATGCATCTGGCTAAGTAATTGGCCACATCTTTTTTCATTCCTGGCCAAAATAATTTCTTTTTCAAGGCTGTAATAATTTTCTGATATCCAAGATGTCCTGAATATTGTTGTTTATGATATTCATCTAGGATTTCTTTCTTCAAAGAGTCTACATTGGGGATATACAATCTGTTTCCATAACAGATCAACCCTTTCTGATTTTTGGTGCATCCAGCCATTTCCTTTTTCAACATTTGCACTTGTAGTTTCTCATAGTTGTGATCTTGATCTGCTACCATTTTTACTAATCCTTCTAAGTCAAAACTGACATTACTCCCAATGTTATTTATGTTTTGGCAAGCATTTCTGCTTAGAGAATCAGCAATTTTGTTTTCTTTCCCTTTGATATGTTTTATGTCTATATCAAATTCACTCAGAAAAGACAACCATCTGGCTTGTCGAGCATTCAAATCTGTTTTAGTGAAAAAATACTTGAGACTGATATGATCTGTCATCAATGTAATTTTTTTTCCGAGAATATAGTGTCACCACATCTTCAAGGCATGAATTACACCAGCTAACTCAAGATCATATACACTGTGATTATGTTCATGTTTCTTAATTTTTCTAGATTCATATGCAATAATTGAATTCTCTTGCAACATAACTCCTCCCAATCCCTCTCTACATGCATCCGTACACACGAAAAAATCTTTATCAGGATCTGAAATCTTCAGTACAGGTGTTGTAGTAAGTTTTAATTTCAGTTGTTCAAAGCTATTTTGGCATTTTTCAGTCCACTCAAATTTGGCGCCTTTCCTCTGTAGTGAAGTTATGGGATATGCTATTGCAGAAAATCTCTCTACAAACCATCAGTAATATCCTGCAATCCCCCTAAATGATATTATTGCTGAGACATCAGTCAACATCAGCCACTCTCTAATGGCCTTCATTTTCTCAGGGTCAACAGCCAATCCTTGTTCAGAAATTATATGCCCCAAATATTGAATTTTATCCTTATAGAATTCACATTTTCTAAACTTGGCATACAAATGATTATCCTTAAGAGTCTTCAACACAATTCTAAGGTGTTATTTATGTTCTACCTCACTTTTTGAATTCATTAGAATATCTTCTATAAATACTAGTACGAATTTGTCTAAGTATTTATTCAGAACACTATTCATTAAGCACATAAAAGTGGCAGGGGCATTGGTCAAACCGAAAGGTAGGACTACAAATTTGTAGTGATCATACCTAGTTCGAAAGGTTATTTTACTGATATCCTCCTCCTTAATTCTGAGTTGGTGATAACTAGTCCTTAAGTCAATCTTAGAGAATACTGAAGCTCCTCTCACCTTATCAAAAAGATCATCTATTCTGGGCAATGGATACCTATTTTTTATTGTCAACTTATTCAGTTGACAATAGTCAATGAACATTCTGAAGGTTCCATCCTTATTTTTCACGAACAACACCGGTGCTCCCCAAGGAGATACACTCGGTCTGATGTAACCTTTATCCAACAATTCTTGTAATTGCATTTTAAACTCCATGAGTTCAAGGGGGCTCATCTGGTAAGGAGCTCTAGAAACTGGTGTTTCCCTTGGCACCAAATCGATTGAAAAATCGATCTCTCTCTTGGGAGGAAGATGAGGAATCTCATCCGGAAAAACTTCCTTAAATTCCCTTATCACTGGTAAGGTGTCTAAGAATTTTTCTTCAGGTTGCTGTCCTAATTCTTCAACATGTACAACATATACTTGATATCCCTTCCTAACTATTCTTTTTAGCTGAAGGGCTGAGATCTACCTTATAGAAATAGGTTTAAGTTTCCCTTTTAGTATGAATGGTTTTCCTTCATCATCTATGCAATGTAGAGTTTTGTCCCAACAATTCAGCATGGTATTTTTCTTTTCTAACCAATCCATTCCTATCAATAAATCATAGGAACCTAATGGTAAAATTTTTAAATCTACCTCTGTCTGATATTCATTCAATTTAATAATTGTTTTAGGTAGCTTGTGAGTTACCTTACTTTTAGTTATGGTAGCTAACTGTACCAACCAAGGATGTTGAAATTTTTTTGTTATGAGTTTACATTTTTCTACAACGTGTGGATTAATATAACTCAAATAAGCACTCGGATCAATTAAGATAGTAACAAATTGATCATAAATTTTACCTTCCATTTCGACCATAGTAGATTGATGTTCCACTTCTCGGTTCTCCAAGGCTACACTGATAGTGGGGATATTCCTTGCTACGTCATTCAATGTAGTAGCTTCTCTATCTCTCAGAACCATCTAAATATTTCAGTGTGGACAGTCCCTCAACAGATGAGGTTCTCCACAACCCTAGCACTTCAAAGGCTCCCGCATTTTAATCGTTCCTTCCTTCTTGTTACTTCCATCTATTTTCAATGAACCAACTTGGGATTGAGCAGTTTGACTTTCATTTTTTTTGTTAAATTTCTTTCACTGATGATTCCTACCAAATTTCATCAAGTAAGATGGTTTTTGTTTCCTTCCTTTGAATTCACCCTTGTTTGTCCAGCTCTTCCCTAGTTCACTCCTTATTTTAAACTGTTGGTAGCATAATCTGGATTTCCTCACCACTTCGTCCATATTTTTTGGATTATCGAACTCTATTTTCTCCTTATACATAGTAGGCAAAGAGTTCGAAAATATTTGCACCTTTGCTTTCTCTTCATGAATATAAGGAACATATCTTAACAGATTTGTGAACTTGGTGATAAACTCATCTATGGTGAGTTGTCCCAATATGAGTTCGTGAAACTCTTTTTCTTTTTCATCATAATAGCGTTCGTTCAAATACTAGTTTTTAAACTTGACTTGGAAATATTCCCAAGTCACTGTTTTTTCATCAATGGCATGAACCATTTTTATTTTCTACCACCACAAGGTAGCTTTATCTTGCAGCTGATATATAGCTAATCTGGCCCTGAGACTGCTTTCATACTCATAGACTTGAAAATACTTAATCATATTCAGTAGCCATGCCTCAACATCTTCCTCCTCTCCATCATAGGAGAGAGGTTTTATTTTCTGAAATTCACCCTCTAATTCTTTCTTCTATTTAGACAGGTGTCTAGTGGTGTCATCTTCCTTAGGATCATCTGAGAGATTGACCCTACCTTTCCTTCTCCTTCCGAAACCCTCACCTTCTTCGTTGTTCCGAGAAGTCAGTTCTCTTATCAGTTTTTCCTGCTCTTCACTGGCTAAATATAGCCTATCATTTTGGCTTCTTAACTGGGCCATATACCATTGCATCCTGTGCAACATGGCCATCAGAGGAGCATTGAGATCTGGCATGTTATCTCCACCACCCAGATCAACATAAAGCTCATCCTCTGTAGACATAATTTCTGCCACGGTTCTGTTTCCAGTATTTTCTGACACACTATATAATAACACAACGTCAATATACTTTTAACATCATAAAAAAAATTTCGTCACAGCATAACATTTCTGAGTGAGCACATAAACTTCCCTGTTTTTAAACTAGGGCTCTGATACCATTTGTAATATCTCTCAACCAACACAATATTTTTTTTTCTTTTCTAGTAACCATTTATAACTTCTTTCATTATATATGAACAAAAAGGTACTAAATGTCTAACCTCTAGTTTTAACTAGCTAATTATAACTTGCCATCCTCTTGTCTCTTCTAGGATACTTTATTATCCTCCTCATCTTGATCCTCTTCAATTCACTTCTTACCCATAATTAATATATTACCATCTCTTAATTTTTCTAGAGTAATTAGATGGTGAGTTTTACCATATGAACCTTCAACCTTAACATCATGCTTATAAGGTAATATATATATGTATATATTCATTGAAATTTTATATTATGTTTATTTATATGTGATATATATAATATGATTATATATACATATATAAATCTTCGTTTGAACATAATATAAGTATTTATCATGAACATTTTATTTCGTTTCAATTTACCACATAAGTCATTGGGCTTATTTACCTATATAATCCTATTCTGAGTTATTATTATCTCCCATTGATATTACACTTTATTTATTGCTTACCACACATTTTATATTCGATTAACTCTATGTAACGTGAGACATTATGGAGAACCACCTATTTTGGATTTATTTCATTTCTAATTTCAAGAAGATTCACTTGTGGATTGCATTGATACTCGGAAACGATAACATTAATTTGTAAGTCTCTTCGCAGCAGATGGAATTGACATTTTCAAGGGTTGTAGCTCACAACTATTCATTTTCTGAGCTATTGTAGTTTACAAAATATTTGGGTACTGTCTAACGTATTTCATGTTTATGACAATAAATCTCCGTGTTTAATAAAATCAGCCTCTACTTTACGGTCCTTGAACTCTCGGCCATGAATCATCGGTCCATCAACAAACTCGCCGATGGTTGCCACTTGTAAGGCTAAGATGTGTTAGGGTTTCACCCAAAATTCTTGTTCTTAAGGTTCATTTTCTCACACATGGGTATTCATTTCCTTCGCCGAAGTTTTTGTGTTTGAGCTCTGGTTTTACTCTCAAAGAATTCTACACAACGCTTAATGGATTTTGTGAGTTCTTCTAACACACGGAGTTATAATGCATCCATCTCGGGTAAGATTTAAAGACTTTATTTTCACAAAATCGTTATACAACTTGAAATGTATTCACTGTTTTCTTATGTATATTAAATCTCATAGAATTAAGTTACTCAGCTATGCTTTCTCCTTTTAATTGTATATTGATCTCTCTTTTGAATGTCAAGGTTTACGCTTCTAATATGAACTGTAAGTTTCATCGTTCTAGATCTAAGTTGTTTTATTTTGTGGCTTGGCTCAAATTTAATGATATACTAATGGGAATAATTTTATTTTATTTGAATCCTGATTTCATGATATTAACTTGCCCTCATGATTTTGCTTTTATCCGGACGCAGAATCAATATTATATGTTTTAGTTCTAAATTCGTATTGATACCCAAATAAATCCATTAATATCGTTTCAATTGAATATATTTAATCTCAGAGTCGTAATAGTATTTCTCAGTTTGAACTCAGGCCATTTAGTTGATTTTTAATTTATTCTTCTCTGGATTGTTGAAGGAATCAGTTCAATTCTTTTATGAATCGACTTTATTACTATGACTGATAAGCTAGGGTTCTCTAGTTTGTAGTATGGACGACTTCTTTTCTCAGCTATTCACAGAGGGAACCCCTCTCTAACATTATTCAGATAATTTAATTTTCGGTTTGTAATGATATTTCACAGGGTTTTTATACCAATTTGGTTTTTATTATTGTTGCAGGAACATAACCTATTCGGCGCTTTTACTAGTCATGTCCAGATAGCTCTTAGATATATGCAACTCACGATTTTTAACAAGTATATTTTTTTTCATTTTGAAATTATACCTTACATAATTCACATTTTCTCCTTCTCTGATTTGTACAGATATCATGAGATTTTAACTTTTATTTCGGAGATCTCTTAAGCTACTATCGAGTTTTCAAGGTAGGCCATCTCATAAATTATTTCTCTGTTTAATCAGGGTATAATGTCACTTGGATTTTCTTTGAATTTTCGAAAGGAATTCAATGTTTAGCCCTCTTATTTCTTGAATCCCATTACTGTGCTTTCCAAAATAGAAAAATTGTTATAAATATTATTATGATAATTCATGCTCGTCTTGACGAGAGTGTATGGGACTTTCTTAATGTAATAAACAAATATTTGTATTAGTCTTACTCAATTTGATTTGTATCTTATGAAGGATTTAATCACTGGTTTCTATGCCAGGAATATTCATTTTTATCTATTAACACGATATAAGTAGATAAAACTGTATCTATATATAGTTTAATTATATATTTTACCTTACAAGTGTTTTTCTTCTACTGTATTAACTTATGTACAGAGATAAAATCATCGTTTAAGCAGGTTTTCACTTTATTCTATATATATATATATATATATATATATATATATAGTTATTTTCTTATGTTGGTCAATAGATTTCCAAATAATTGAAATATAATTACATTCAGGTGACAGTAAAAAATTTACTCCTTTTCCCTGTATAGTATCAATTAACAATTAATGGCTTTAGTGCTTTTAAATGATTTTATTTCAGATAATAAATCTTTCTTCTGTATTTGTACCATAAGCTATTGTCAAATCATTTTTTATTATTATGCTGATAATTTGTTAGTAGGATTTTTACGCCCTGGTTATTGATATACATTTATTTCCTGAAAGTAAATCTCTGTTAAGTTCAATGTAATTTTTTCTGTTGAAACATAAATACAAATTATTTAAAATTAATACAACTTTCATCTTTGAAGTAATGATAATGTGTTGAATTATTTCCTAAATGATTTTGTCAAGATAATTCTGTATCATTGAATATTCTGACTTTTTCATACATCTAACATTAAACTCTCATTTGAATTTCTTTCTAGTATTATAATTTCTATGTAACAGGATTTTGAAAAGATCCTTCATTTGAAATTGATATATATAATTTATTTTCCTAAAATAAGTTTATTTCTCTTGGAAATACTTTAGTAGAATTTAGCTTACATGCTCATTACTTCTACCTTAAATACTCATACATCAATTTTATAATTTCATTAAATCTGTATATAACATGATAATTTAGAAGTAGATTAAAGTTAAATAAAACTTCACAGTCTATGGAATTTAAAATATATCTTCACATTTAAACCACTAATTGTTTAGAGATTCTGGTAGATATTTTTCCATAGATTTTATTCCTACAAATATATAGATTTCAGCGGATTTTGTCCTCTCATACAAACTGTTAAATGTAAGGAATGTAATTATTCACAACAGTAAACTTATTATCTTACTTCTTACTAAAATTTTAGATTCCACAATACAATCTATAACACATATATATATATATTAGGTGTGCATGCCATTGTATTTAAATGACTAATCCTCCCAACCATAGAATTCCTTTCTCTCCAGAATTGACCCCTGTGATGAGATCCTCCCCATCACAGAGCAACCTCAATCTGTTTTGGAGTAGCTTAAGCTATGCTTTCCCCCAAGCCTATTTCTAAATTCTGCGTCCAGAATTTCATGATGCTTTTCTTCTTGTTTGCCTAGGCTTCCCTTAATGAGGGAATTTAAAGTTGCTTTCTACTTTTCCAGCTTTTTACCTCTTTCCAACTACTTTCCTCTTCATTGGGGAATTTAGATTTTTCCTCTTCAATCTAAATTAGCATTTTTCCTTTCAAGGCTTTTTTAAAGGTTTTGGGAAAGTTTTAGCCTTATCCATATGCTCATGGATCAAGCTTATAATCTCCAATCTTATCTGTTCATAGTACACACAAATATTCCATTTATTTTCATTAATAAATATTTAAATAAAATCCGCACAATAATTATCCATTGGGGTCCACTCCCCTTTGGATTTTTGTTCAAATGTCTAACTTAAAAAGCATAGAAACTAGGGGTGTTACATGTGTTGTCTATGCAAACATGACAAAGACAAGAATATTTTCTTTTATCCAATGCAAACACATTTGTGGAGAACTTTTTTTTAATTCAATGCAATTTTAGAGTCCCTTTTATTGTTTCAATGTAATTTCCAATTGATCTATCTACTTCTTCGATCCTAATATGCTGAAAAAACCTTTATATGTAAAATTCAAAGAGGAATATAAATATGATATGAAAATACAATCAAAGATAATCAATCATAGATAATCAAATTGTGATAAATGTACACTGTATAAAATTAGATATCCAACAAAAATTAAAATGAATGTACCTTTGCACTTCCCTTGATCAGTTAGTCTCATGTCTCAGAGTAGCGATGCACCATTTAACAACTTCTTTAGCATCCACAAGTTGGCTTGCAGAGGGATTCATTTGATATCTTCGGAGTGCTTGTTTTATGCATGCCCCTGCACTGTCATGTTCTTCTTTTCCATGACCAGTCTCGAAGAAATTCGCACAATGTATAATTCAGGTTTTCGTACAGATTTGAATTGACCTATGCATCCGTCTGACCATATCCAATGTTCATTGAATGTTATTCCCCGAATTTTCAAGGAATCAAAAATATTTCCAAAGTAGTGTTGTACAAAATATGTATGATGTGTACGATCATCACTGATATAAAAGTGATATTCTTAAATAACATGTCGATTTTCACTGGTGATTTCTATATGATTGACATTTTTTTTAGCATGTCTATATAGAATAAAGATGAGCATGGAGACTTGGTCAGAATGATATTATTCACTCTAAATTTCTTTTTGTGGAACAAATGTGTATTTTTCTATGAAATCAATCACTGACAAAATGGTCCCTCGTGGTAAAAATTAACGATATTTTTTGAATTGCAAGTCTTTCCATCGAGCTCTATGGGAATGCTTCGTGTATTTATAAATCTCTGCCTCAAAATTTCTAAAAAATTCTATCACAAAAATTTCTTATTCTCGTAATTCAATTCTTTTAACACTATTTGCACGTTGAATCGATGTATGGATATATTCATATCTCTTCCATTTCACTTTCATGTTGGAAAATGATTGATCATTTATATTAATACGATATTTGTTTTGAAATTTAGTCAAATTTTCAGAATCATCAGATGTTTTACCACCAGCACATTTCTTTTTGTAAAATAGATCATGGCTTTGTCTTTCACATAGAATTTGAGATATAAAATCACCGATAGTGGAAGGAGGAGGTGAATCCTTCCAAAATTTTCCACCAAAATTAAGGAATGTGTCATAATATAACTCAAATTCCAGATGATAACGACAAAAACAAGTGTCACGTACAGTGATAGGTTTTACATACCATGGTTTTTGTTGAAAAAAAGCACTGATTGACACATGAATTTCACGATTCTCTTATTTGAACTTTTTGAAAAACTCTATTTGAGTGGTTTCCCAGAAATGTTTTTCATTTTCTTCGTACTGATTTCGTGCTATTCTTCTTCACATCACATCCCTTGCATTTCGTGAAGCACGTGAATTTTTCTTCCAACTTTCATATATTATTTTCTTAACATGTTCTCCAAGTCTATCTTGGTGTGGTTGCCTACAAATAGCTCTCCAACAAGTGAGTTCATCATTTACATCTATTTGAAATCAAAATTTCCGATGTTTGTGCAATGTTTTTCATAATGCTCGTGCCATATATTTTACCAAGTGATTCTCTTTAGTACTTGATGAAACCACTTCCATATGTATTTCTCTACATACAACCGAAACATTTTTCTGTCTAGATCTTCTAATTGAATTTATATCACTATTTATATTTTGTATCACATTTTCCTTCATTTTTTTTTATCTTTGGTTGATTTTTTAATACCCAATAAAGTCGTAGCTTCTTTTAATTTCCTTAATGATAGGAGAACTTTCAACATTTTGGCTTGAACTATCACATTTTCCTCTATGAAGTACGTATTAAAAAAGTGGTTAACATGATATCGTATATAATGGTAAGATTTTTTATCTCGATATGTGTGAGCGTCAACATTTTCTAACATCTCATCATCGACATTGATTTCTTCTATACATATTCGAATGAATAGTACATATAATAAGTTTACATATTCAATAAATTACTAAATTAATAAATATATGTATAATTTCAATAATACGTGCATGTGTTCAACATATATATATATATATATATATATATATATATATATATATATATACCTTGTGACAATTTCTTCACTTGAATTTCTTTCAACATTTTCAACATCTTCAATCATTGGTTCAATATCTCCTTCACTTTCTCTTTCAAAATTTTGTATCTCATCATTAATGTTTTGAGGAATATCTCTATTTCTTTACATTACAAATATTTTTCAAATTAGTTCATCAAATAAAAATTAAGCTTCACATTTTACACGAGGAAAATTTTAAATATATCAAACTCGTAATATTTACATTTACATACCTACTTCAACTTCTATTGGAGGTTTATTTTCCCCTTCAATATTTGAGAGTGCTTCTACCTTTCTTTTGCGAGATTGTCTCGTCTCTTCTCTACATTCCTCATGGTCTCTTTTTCGATCATATTTTCTCGTACAAAGACTTCGATTTCCCACGATAATAGAGTATGAAGTTCAAAAAATTTCCTTCAAAAATTTAGACAAAAATTAAATTAAAAAAAACATTACAAAATTTTTAATTTTAAAAAAACTCATTTTAATTTTTTTGCAAAAAAACTACATACTTCAATCCAAAACACTTTAAAAAATTCGAGAAAAAAAAATTCTTATAAAAATAAAACAAAGCTCAAAATATTTCCTTCCAAGTCCTACAAAAATATTTCATTTGAAAAGTTAGACAAAAACTCATTTTAAAAAATCATTTTAAAAGATTTAATTCAACCCAAAACACGTACTCTAAAAAAATGTCACTTCAAAAAATGCCTAAAAAAATGTCTATTGAAAATTAATTCCAACTTCTTAAAATATTCCACTTTCAAAAATACTTCAAAAAAGCCTCTAAAAAAATATGACTTAAAAAAATACTTCCAAATTGTTTTTTTTTGAATATTAAGCCTAAAAAGAGTCCTTTCAAAATTAAGCTCAAATCCATACCTTCAAAACAAATGATGCCCAAAAAACATCCAAAAAATTTATCACATACGTCCATTAAAATTAAGCCCAAATCCATACTTTCAAAAACAATGAAGCCCAAAAAATATCCAAAAAATGTATCACATACCCCCAAGAAATGTCCTTTGAATGTTCCTCCAAGAATGTCCTTTGAACGTTCCTCAAAGAAAAGTCCTTAAACCCAATGTTCTTTGAATGTACCTCCAAAACAACTCCTAAAACCCAAAACAATTCTTTGCAAAATCAGACCAAGACCCAAGACCTTTGTAAAATAAAACCAAATGTGTGAAAATATACAAGAATAATGAATGACTTCGCAGAAATTTATATTGTCAGAATTTTTTTTTTTAAGGGGCTCCACGGTATTTTCCGGCCGATGTAAAGTTAGGTAAAAGTTCAGCCAAAATTTTATAAAAAAATTTAGCTTAAATTTTATGTCGTTAGACTTCACGAGCCGTCGACACAAAATGTAATTCGACCAAACTTTTTTTAAGAGTTCTAGCGAACTTACGCGTCAGCAATTACGCAGAGCCAAGCTCTGAATACATATCTGCAACTTTGGACTGATTAAACTCCATGAAACATTCTTAATTAACTGTTGGAACAAAGAGAAGCATTTTTAGAATTGAATCTACGTTCAGGAAATATAAATTTTATGGAATTTCATAAATATTTACTAATTTTAATTAATTTTGTAATAAAACGGGTTCAGCAAATTTTTGAAGGTCATTGTGATTCAGTGAAATAATAATTTTCTATCTTCCAAAATAAATTGTGAAGAATTTTGAAAAACTTATGGTGCATTACATTGGTCCATCGTCTCTAATTGGTAGCTTTTAGATTTTTAGTTTATAACTTATATGTTAAGAAATTTCTTGCGTCACGAAACATATTGAAAATATGCATTTTTTTCATATTGGACCATTTCAAAAAATTCTAGTAATTGTGATATGCATCTGTTGGCTTTGTAAATATGATGAACCAGAGGTAGACTCTGTCTAGATTTTTGTAACACATTTTGTTTCTCAAAAACATAAAAGTTTCAAAGAATACAACAATGCGTATTAACATGACTTCTTATGAATCCTTTGATTGTTAAAAAAAACACACTCAAAGAAACGCTAAGTTGGCATATCAAATGTGTATAAGAAAATTCCAAAAAATAAGTAATAGAAAGATAACCAAATTTCTGACAACTTTTATTTTTATCGCAAAATTAAATTATAAACAAAAAAAACTTGTTTCAGCTTGCAAAAAGTTGAAGAACCAAAAAAAAATGAAAGCTTTTTTCTCAAAAAAGGGAAAAACGTGTAACTCATCTTCACATTTTCACCCTATAGTTCCAAAAAATTTCCCTGGAATTTTTACGAGACTTATGTCATCCATGTAATTTGGACATGCTATTTTCACTATTCTCCCATATCCCCTTTCATATTCCATAGACAAAAAAGGCCTCATTGGTCAATTTAGGAGAATTTTTCTAGTCATGATTTGGAATAGAACTAGATTTTATCTTATTAGGTATTGGCATCCTCATAATGCTTCCAATGACCATTGCTTGGTTATCTCATGAATCTATAAAATAATGCAAAGGGCTCATTCAATGATCCTTCTCATCCATATCCACTCCAAATGATATCAATTGGGTTACAATCATATTAAATATATCTAAATAATCAATCAATCACAATCACTTCTTAAGAAAAGAAAAATTTCCATAGAAAATGTATATCCCTGACACAAATCCCACAACTCCATCTGAAAAGGTAATGTTTTTTTTCTTCCAAAACATTCAATAATATCAAATCAAGCAAATAAATATTGATAATACTTCTTTCCATTCTCTCAAGAACCACCCACTCTTAATCTTTAATACCAATGGTCCTAGATACTATGATGCATAGATATTTATAAATAAGAATATATTTCGTATAGAGCTTCTACAACACAATGTTAGTTCTTGTAAACTTCTATATTTCTAATCTAGACATGAAAACCATTTCCTTCTAACAATATTTCCTTTCGTGTAAGTTCACACTCAAATATTACATTAAAAAACATTGCCCATAACACCATGGATTCAATGTGATGAATCTTTGACACCAAATGCAATGAAGGAGCATTCTTACTTCCAAAGCATCAAGATCGAGGAAAACAAGTACAAAAAAAGGGTCTCGACATTTGTTGAATAATTTTAATCATTCGATGGAAATAATTGTAATTTCTAAATTGAAAAATAAATAAGTTTTTAGGCTTTTGTGATTATCATTTGTAAGAAAACTTCTCGGATTATCCACAGTGTTATAAGAATCATGTTGACATTTCAAATCCCAAAGGGGATCCATCTTCAGGACAAATTTTTGAATGAATGAGCCCCTTTGGATGTTTTCATTTCTATTTGCTTCATTATGAAAATTAGAGTACATTTTTTTAAGTACATTTTTTTCAATTTAAAAACCCTATTGGCCTCTTTTTGCACTTTCTGGGGAAATTGGTAGTTATTAAATTGTAATAGTAACATTTTACATCTTAAAACAAAATTTGGTTAGACTATATTAACAAATAATTAGTAATTAAAAATAATAAATATTAATTTAGTTTCATTAATAAATAATAGTAATTGAAAAATATAAATATATATTTTAAGAGAATGTTGGTAGGTACTTAATATATAACCGCATTTCAAATATAAATTTGGTTGTTGTAAGAAGCAATGCATATTGCACTATTATAATGTAAAATTACCAATTTTGTTCTAGCATATAATTCTATTTACAATATTTATTATTAAAAGCAATTTTTTTTTTTTTTTTTAAGTTTTCAATATTATAATATTCTATTTCATTTTTTAAATATAAAAAATATATATATATTTTAACATTGAAAAAAATGTACACTCCCGGATATTCCATATAAATAATTAAAATTTTCTCATATCAAATTTGAAGTTGGTAACCAAGCCTCACTCAATCCATACATGGAATATGTATTATGTGACATCCAAGCTTACAAAATTGCGGTAAACAAACCTCACTCAATCCATACCTGGAATATGTATTATGTGACATCAAAACTTACAAAATTGCGAGGAAGATTTCCATGCAGGGAATTTGTGAGTTTCCAATGCTTTAAAATAAAAGGATGTAAAGGTGGGAAATGCACGCGGTACAATAATCTATAAGACAGATATGTGTATTTAAAAAACTTGAAAATAAACAATGATAATTATTTGACAATTAAATACTAAGAGAATATACAGAATTAATTTTGGCAACGTAAAAATAAGATAATACTTACACTTACAATTTTCCTAATACACTACCATTCAATAAATAAGCATAATCAAACAATAAAGCGTTCATTGTTTTCTATTTTTAATTGTACGTTATTCTCTCATTATTGTGCAGTTATTCTCTCAATGTTGTGTATTTAATATGTATATTTTCCACACCTATCCTATCAATATGACAATATAATCTAATAGAGTTGTCACCCACTGACA
Organism: Pinus albicaulis; assembly: GCA_034641835.2. NCBI lineage: Eukaryota > Viridiplantae > Streptophyta > Pinopsida > Pinales > Pinaceae > Pinus > Pinus albicaulis. The sequence goes on from CM076579.1 coordinate 951,256,261, forward strand.
TACTATAATATCTCATCATACTATCATGGTTATTTAAAATATATTATTAAATTCAATTAGTGTGAAATAATTTTAAAGTCAAACTCTTATATGATAACAAAAACATATATAATCAAAATATTCAATCACACTATAATTATCATGGTTATTTAAAATATATTATTAAATTCAATTTGTGTGAAATAATTTTAAAGTCAAACTCTTATATGATAACAAAAATATATATAATCAAAATATTCAATCACATTATAATCATATTATATTATTAATCTAAAATATAACCCCCTAAATAGACATTAATATAAAATTTGATTGAATATAAACAAAATCCCTTAAATTATTATTCTTAGACATTAATATAACGTTTGATTGAATATAACTGTAATTAAATTTCATAATCAAACATTTAATTAAATCATAACTAAAATTAGATTAAATACTTTTTGTTTAACCATAACAATTCCACGTCCACCGGGTCTTGGATTACCTAAATGTCAATTATATGTTTTACGGTATGCTCACGTTACATACATAAAGTCAAATTTCATTGCAAAATTTTTTAGCATTCATGATTTGTCGTGAAGGATGTCCTTCACATATGCTATCGGTCATAGAGTCAATGTATACTTTGTGATCTTCCTGCTCACGTTTTCATAGACCATGATCTTTTGCATAGTGTTATTTTAATATAACATATTTAAAGATTTAAAGATTCTACTTTAAATTTGCCTTTGTGGGTGAATCAGTCGGACCTAATTTTATATCAAAGATATTTAGAACAAAAACGTTAGGCCCACATTGATATTATTATTTCTCTTTCTTTATTTCCTTTACATTATTATTTTATAACTAACACTAACATATAATATTATTTTTATTTCTCTCACATTATTGTTTCATTAGTAACAACATAGGTATTGTTTTCATTTATGTGTTGACGATAAACTAACACATACTTAAATAAAAATATTGCCATTTATATTATATTTATATATATATATATGTTTTGTTCAAATTAAATATGCACATGATTTTTTTTATTTTTTTTATACATGTTTTTTACAAATTAATTAAACATCCACATGAAAATATTTATGGTGGACTAAAATTATAAATGTTCATGGTGTTATTATAGAGTTTCGATTTATATTATTGATTATTGTAACCAAAATATGCATGATATTGTTTTGATTTTGGTGTTACAATTTTTTTAACGTTTAGTATTGCTAACCCTTAACTAGTTGATGGGATGATTAGTAATAATTATATTAAGTTTTAGTTGTATTATGAAAAGGAAGAAAGAAAATAACTAGGGTTTATATAAAAATGGAAGAGGAACATGTAATTTGTGCGTATTGATAGATCTTTCAAACTTAAGTAGATGACTATTAAGAGGATTTCTAGTTCCAAGTAACTTGATAACAAGACAAACAAAGACACCTTCTCTACTCTATGGTACTAAGACCTTATACCTTATTTAAGAAACTAAGTAGAAATCCTTCTACCTATTTCATTAGTTAAGAAAACAACATAAACCAATGATAGAAAAGAAAGGTGGTGGCTTTGAGATCTTAAAGGGTGGGATTTGAGGTGAAAAGGGGGAAAATAAAGTTTTATTATAAGTAGCAAAATTTAGATCTATACATCTATAAGTTTGAATAGTGAGATTATTTTAAATCCTTTATCCTTTGGGTTTTTCCTCTTCAAGGATATTTATTGTTCAACTACCTTCAATGTCATCATCAAATAGTTCTTCCTTAAACCTCCATAGAAAAAATGTTCATTACTTTGTTTAGGAAGAAGAAATCATGATGTCATATATTTTCTAATATCTAACATAAATATTCAATGTATCAATCTAAATGTTATTGATCGCATGTGCATTGACCATTCTTATAAGTCTCTTCATATATTTAGGGCTTAGGTCCACTTTCTATAATAATCCTCAAGTACCCATGCTTTGGGCACATCAATAGTAATCAAATGTAACAACTCTACTTACCAAAAAAAATAAAATTATATTTATACAATATATGCTACTTTGTCGTCATTGACTGTATTTAATTTTGTCATATTACGATCTTTAAAAAAGTGTTTACTTTATGTCGTTAACATTTTTTATAATGACACAAATGTTTGTGCACTTATAAAACTCTGTTGCCACTGCTAATTCTATCACCACCTCATGATTCCCCAATTCCTCTTTTAGTCTTTATTGTCCTTCGTTACATTTCTTCAATGTACCTAGTTTCTATTATAATAGTAGCTTGTTTTAATGTTAATTCCTCCTTAGTAACACTAGGTCTTTACTATTATTTTTCTTATTATAATAACTTTAATAAATATGACATTAAAGTTATTTATTAAAACGCCTTCTAACTTTACACTCATTACCTAAAGTTTAATTTCTAACTATGAATCAATACTCTCGTTCATAGTTCCGCTTATAAAATCTCTTTTATCCTTTTTAATCTACCTTTCAATATTATTACCAAGTTTTTATATCCACATATGGATTTAACATGTAGCCCACAAATAATTTATTTGAACATAACCATTCTAAAGGGTATATTGAAATCATTGATAATCCATATCCAACGCAAGTTGTTGACTACCCTTACACGATGATTAGGGTATTATTCGAATTAATCCTTTTGATTTATGAACATTATTACTATAATGAGGTTTCAATACTATATATCAAACGATTCACATATAGTCATTCCTGCATTATGACATTAATTCTGTTTAGAACCATATAAAAGATCACATACAGTCACATCTCCTTTATGATATTACTTTGGCTTATTATGTTGAAGATTTCAATGCATCAGTTAATTCAAATTGTATATTAATATACTCGACTAAGGGTACCATATATTATGTTGATTTTTGATAATCCATACTAGGATTAGAACATATCCCTATCATAAATTTTTGATAGCTCTTTCATGTTATTCCTCTGTTCAAGGCTATCACATTTCAATGAATTGTACTTAGTCAATTAAATTCATCACATGTCCTAGTTGATTTTTTTTTAACCCTTTTACCACGAATGGATGCCACGTTGTTAATCAGTTAAATCCTCTCTATGGAGAGAGACGATCCATCTAGCCCTAGAGTGGGTCTAGAAACAAAGGGACATGCTAGAGTGTTGATTTGTAATTACTGAATGAAAAGAGGACATGGTACATCAGCCTACCCAGAATCCAATGTTGTCGTCATGGTTATAGTGGTGGTGTCCTCTCGCTCCTACCTTGGCAAGCCATAATCCTTCTCTCTGATGCTCGGATACCTGCATATAGATCAGCAAACAAGAACAACATATGACATAATAACTTCATTCATAACTACTGGCCAGTCAAGGAGGGCTAAGGATGTTGCGTTAAACACATAACATAACAGAAAATTGGAACGAAACAATAGTCATGTATATGTATTGATAGAAGGAAGAGTTACAACCAAATCTTTGACATCGCAGTCTCCTCCAGCAGGGTTAAGCTGAAACGTGTCTTAGATGCTCATCAGGGGATTTAGATGGGATGAGCACATGGACTTAAGCTCTCTCAAGGAAGTTGCTTCTTGTTCTATCTCTTCAATAATTCAGCTATAGTATACTCAATTCTCCATGTTAAACTAGCTTATGCAACGAGAGATAACTTATTTTTACAGAGGAAAAGGAGGAGGTTGGGATCCCTACAAAGGTGGAAGGGAGGCCTATCCTTTAGGAGGTTTCCCCAAGAGGTGGAAACCATAAACTAAAGGAGGGATTCTGCGGTTATTTAGTCCAACCACTCCCATTGACTCATCCTTAGAGTTTTTAGAGTGGAATATCCACCTCTATTTTTTTTTAAACATTCCATAAACATCCTGGCACAGGTGGATAACTGGGATAGGGCACACACTAGTGCGGGGTCTAGTGTTAATCTTCTTCATTGGCACGAGGGCAGAACAGGCTACTCGTGTCATGGCAAAAACAATGGTTTCTGAAGCTCTGCTCAGGGAATTGTCAACAGAAAGAATATTTATCTCATGTAAAGGGATGCAATGATGGTTTTTGCAAGGCATGAAATTTCTTATTAGTCACAGAAATGACCCTCCAATGTGAGAGATGGGGATTGAAGGGACAGTGAAAAAATGTTGTGGGAGAGGGAGAGGTGAAATTCTTTATGAGAACGAGTTCAAACTAAACACCGCTGTCGAAAAGCCTGCAATTATAAATACAAATGATATCTTTGATACATGAACATGTGGTACGGGCGTAACCATCCATAATAGAGTATATAAAAACTGAGATCCAAGGTATGGATGCAGCCATCCAGCAGTAAGGATCAACAAATAGACTAAGGTATGGTTGCAACCATCCAATCAAAAGATTCATGAAATAAGTCATGATAATTCACAAGAACCTGCAGCCTGGATTTTATCAGGAAAAACCCAGGGTCTTTGGTTCCATCTTGACCCAAACAATTACAAATTCAAGCATGTGAATATATGAGCTGAAGTTGAACATGTAGGAAAATCACCTGATTACCAGCCAATGATGAAAGTTCTTAACAGGCATGCGAGAAACCACCAATAATGACAATCGCTCTCAAGGTACAATAGTTACAATCCACGGAATTTCAGCAGTGGTCTAGCGTCAAACACTTGCAGAATCACCTGATCGAAGGCCAATGATGTAGACCTTGCGTCGAATGCGAAAAACCTGCCATTGAGGTATGCAGGCTCCAAGGTACCAGAAGAGAGTCTATAGATCATATTCTTGGATAATGAGTTGAAGTTGACAAGAAGTGACTTGGTCGAAGGTGGGCCATAATTTTTCCCACATCATTTACACGAGACAAAGGAACATGATGATAGTGAATCAAGACCAACATATAATCAGAGGGATGTTGAAAAATGCAGAGGAAAACTTCTCTTGAACATATCAGTGACACGACACTAGATTTGGAAGTATTTGACATCAAGGGATTTGAGGTAATGATGATGTGGAAAAGAGTAGGTGAGAGGTCAAAATGGATTACCCAAACCCATGAAGGAAAAAACAACGAAATGAGATGTCCCCAACCCGATACAAATCCAGATGAGTATCATGTTCAAGAGCGACATACTGCCAACACAACTAAAATCTGGTTCAATTTCCCCCCACCATTTTTGGCGAGTACCCCAATTATTTCTTAAAACAAGATTGAAGGGGATAGCATCTTCTTGTAATGTAAGTTTTTCCTTCAGACAAATCCAACCTAGTACATTTTATGAGCCCTAGGAAGGAGGAACTCAAGTAACATCATGTAGATGAAGTCTGATATGATCATGGTTTAATGAGTTTGACAAAGGGAGAACTCGACATCTTTTCATGTCTAGAGAGTTTGAAAAGAAGGCAGAAAAGAAAACTCCAGCATGACCCTTTTCTTAAATAGTCTCTCAGATCTAAAAATGTAGAAAAAAATATTTGAAAGAACCTCTTAGTCGCAATAGGCTAAGGTATTCATTTTTCGTAAATAATCCATCCGAGCCCAAAAAAATGGGTAAACGTATACTCGGTAGATATCATTTCGCAACCATTTAACGAGTTCAAAATGACAATAATCTCGGCAATATTTTAAATTTTAGAGAGTTAGAAAAGACCTGAAAGTTAACTCCTCCTAGAGGAATGAGTGGTATTAAGGGTAGGAACTGGTTCCAGTGATGGTGGAACTACTCAGAACAAGTAAAGTTTAAGACGCTGGCTAACAAGAAAACTCATTGTAGTGGTTCCTTAGGAATGGGTAAAACAATCAAGTGAGGGAATATGATCGGTCGAGCAGATGGTAACAATGGAATGTGAAAACCGGGGCTCATCTAGAAAAACAGGCTGATAAAATGGTAATCAGGAGAGGTAAAATAAGAATGGTCTCATTTATACACAAGATTGAAAACAAAAATAAACTATGCTTGAAAAAATGGGCATGGGCATTCCCTCAGCATGGTGACTCAATTAGAGGTACATGCCCCCAAGCTTCAGTCCAGCTGTAATGAATGAAAAGTAGATGGAGTGAAGGTTCAAATTATGAGATCAAAGAAAAACTCGACTTGGATTTTACGAGATCTGATCAAATACTTGAATAGAACGGGAACGTGTTTCATTATTTTAACGAGTTTGACACATTAAAATAACTATCCTCATGACTTAATTCATTTTTTAATGAGGTTGACATAGAAGATGAACTATCTTCGAATGATCTTGTTTATTTTTTTAAGGATCTTAACACAAGAGAACGAACTATACTCCAACGTCCTTGTTCTATTTTTTAAGGATTTTGACACAAGAAAAAAAACTATGCTCCAAAGCTATTTTACCATAACGAATAATATTTCATGGCCTCCAATAGGTTTGCATCTAATGGGAGAACAACATTTCAAAAATTGGGACCTAATGCCCCCAACACACGATGCACAAGGACACTATCACTAAATGCATGTATGGGGTGGGCAGCCACATAATTAACCTATGGTGAGGAAGATACAACCGGCGGATAAAAATCTGGTAGAGATGATGCTGGGCCAACTGCCACTTCATGACCAAAGAATTAAATTTGATCAATGGTCACGATCCAACCTTTGTGTGGAAAACAGATCACACGAAAGAGGGAAGAGAAAACCGTGTCCATGGCATATGCATAGTCGCGTCCCAAGAGTAAATTAAAATCCAAGAGACCTTGGACCATCATCATGTTTATATAGATGATTTTTCCTCCCAAAGTAATAGGCAACTTCGTAAGGATCCCTAATGATTGACTGGTTCCTTTGTTAAAAGCCAATAGATTTTGCGTAACATGCACAAGCAGGGGAGAATAGAAAGCTTGCCAAGTAGTGGAAGATATAATGCTAACAGATGCACCTTCATCTATAATGGTGCTTGGTATGACCACATCAAAGGTCTGTATCTTGATCTCGAAAGGCACATAAGGAGGAAGGCGATATCCTGAAAATCGACTCCAATCGAAGTAAGCGATCAAACTACTTGGAGGGAGTACTATTGAACTGAGATGGTCATCGCCTGGTGTTACTGGAGCAAGAGGAGCATCATCCTAGACCTCAATCATGGGAGCAGAAGGAGAAACTTCTTGAGTCACAAGGACGGGAGGATCTTTCTCCAAGTCCGAGGAATCTGAAGAAACAAGAAGAACGTGGGGGCAATGAGATCCAATCTTGATGGAAAAAACCTGATGAACCATATGCAGGATCAAGTCGACTGATTCCATGACCAATGGTTGGTTAGGAACGGATTCCTTAATTTGAATTTCCAAGGGAACGGGATCGACCAAGGATGACTCTTGACCGATCTTGGAATCAACCACGGGAGGACTCGAAGAAAGCTTCTGGTAACCAACTGGAAGGCACGGTGCAAAAACATTAGGGTTGTCCAACACTCTTGTGGCTTCATCCATGTATGGAAAAAGGTGAATGGGATGATGCCCTTCACACAACTTACACGGATTGGTAATCTTACCATATTTCTTATGAGTCTTATCAAGGAAAGTTGAATAGGTGCCACCAAGATGACTTCTAGAAGCCAAAGGAAACGATAGCTGCCCATCAGACCATGCTTCGATTACCTTCGGAAGACTAGGGCAGTCTCAAAGAAGATGGTCACCTTTGCACAACATGAAATGGAATTTGACTTTTCGATGAAGGTTGGATGGTTTATCAATGGAAGGCGTTTGAGGTGCAATAGCCACAAAGTTGGCCTCTCTCTTATCTGAATTCTTCTTCTTCATCTTATTCTTATCCTTCTTAGCCATAGGGTTACTAGAATCCAGCCTTTCACCAGGTGAAGTAGAAGAGAAGGATGAAGAAATAGGCGAAGAAGGGGAGAGGTCCACCTTAGAATCAACATGATGTTGTTCCATTCGAGGGGATGATTGTACAGTGGGTGGAACATTCGAGACCACAGAGCTTGAAAACAACCAAACAAGAAACCCAACAGTTAACCCAGGTAGGGAAAATGTTGCGATATAAGGAGCACCAATGTTCCCAAAAGCAAGAAAAGGACCTAGATTCCTTCGGAGGGGATTCCTTGGTTGGTAAACCCCAGAAAATTTTCCATTGGAAACAACCTTAAAATGAAATACTAAGGAGGATAACTTAAACCAGGAATATTTCATGGTCAGTTAATTTTTTAAGACATTGAAACAAAACTCTGCATTTTCATATCTTAAGAGTTGAGAAACAGGCAAAAGGTGACTCTATCACTTTCAGGTTGAAACGAGCGTGAAAGGACAAGCGATCGACGATATTTTCACTTTTAGAGAGTCACAAAAATACAAAAATGACTACTCTAGTACTCTAAGAAAGAGGATGTACCAAGTTTCTATGAACTTCCATATACACCTTAGTGACCAAATGAAAGAGAAATGACCAAGGATTTAACGTACGTGCAGGTAGTCTCTGTGAATGTTGTGTTCGGTGTATCAATGTTACAAGGCGGAAAACTCATCTTCCTAGAGATAAAAGGATTGCATCCTAGATGGGTCTCCCTTTATATACTCGACGGTACGGAAGCACAAGTCTATACTAGCACTGTCTAAAGCGAGATGGTGAACGACAGCTACTAGGTTTTAAGACGCTGGAGCATGTCTCTAGCATAGACCACTAAATATGTTGCATTAGGTTCCAATGCTTCCTTAAGTTAATTGAAAGAATTTTAAAGTTGATCTTGGATTATGTTTTAGTTTCAAGGCCCTACTGAATTTGGATCTCAAATTTCCTACATGCAAGCTATATGCAAAAGAACACCATTTTTCATTCAATGAATACTAATTAAAAGAAGGATGGAGATCTTCCAAACAATCAAAAACAATGAGAATATGTGAATACATCCACTCATGCATATAATACAATCAAAAGAAAATGAAAAACTCTTTCCTAGACTATCAAATGTTAGCTATGCAAAAGAATGTTTCACTTTCGATGCAAAGGAAAGAATGCAATTTTTTTTTATTTTTATTTAACCAATGAAATGACCATATAATGCATTAATTACATGAAAAACAAAATGAACATTAGCGTGAGTATTGCGAATGTAGGAATTGGAATTGAATGGCTCAATCAACGCAAAACAAACAAAAGAAAGCACTCAAACCAATGCTACAATCTTCTAAATCAAAAGAAAGTTTTCAAAGTAACCTAAACAGGCAATGTATTCTATGCTCGAAGGAACAAGGAGAAGAATCAAATGAAAATTGAAATGATCATTCAACCAAAACACTTAGAAGGATAAATAAAAATTAGCGCAATCAACCCGGGAATGAGACTGATGATGATAAAAAATACTTGATCTCCAAACAGAAGGCTCAGTGCACCCAAATACTCAGAAACCCTAACTCCTTAAACTACACTGATAAGAAGATATACAAACAACTGAGAAAAAAAAGCCTACAGTAGTTAAAGAAATCTCAAAGGCTCAATTACACACAAAATACAACCCAAAATCAAGCACCACTGACCAAAAAACTCATCAAGGAATTCAAAACAAATGCTCCAGGATTCAGTGTGACTGTAAGGCAGTAATCTGCACCAAACAGGGGAATAGGGGTTGGCGCGACTGCAATAAAAGCAAACAAGAAGAACATATGACATAATAACTTCATTCATAACTACTAGCCAGTGAAAGAGGGCTAAGAATCTTCCATTAAACACATAACATAACAAAAAATGGGAACCAAAAAATAGTCACGTATTTGTATTGATAGAAGGAAGAGTTACAACCAAATCTTTGACGTCGCAGTCTCCTCCAGCGGGGTTCAGTCGAAGTGCTTCTCAAATGCTCATCAGGGGATTTGGACGAGATGAGGGCATGGACTTAAGCTCTCTCAACGAAGTTCCTTCTTGTTCTATCTCTTCAATAGTTCAGATATAGTATACTCAATTCTCCATTTTCAGCTAGCTTATGCAAGGAGATATAGCTTCTTTTTATAGATGAAAAGGAGGAGGTTGGGATCCCTTCAAAGCTGGAAGGGAGGCCTATCCTTTAGGAGGTTCCCAAAAGAGGTGGAAACCATAAGCTAAAAGAGGGAGTCTGTGGTTATTCAGTCCAACATCTCCCAATGAATCATTCTCAGAGTTGTTAGAGTGGAATCTTCACCTCTATTTTTTTTAAAACATTCCATAAATAGCTTGGCATGGGGAGCTAACTAGGACAGAGCGCCCACTGGCACGAGGTCTAGAGTTAATCTTCTTCATTGGCGCACAGGTGGAACTGGCTACTCGCGCCAAGGAAAAAATAGGCATTTCTGAAGCTCTGCTCAGGGAATTCTCAATAGAAAGAATATTTATCTCATGTAAAGGGATGCAATGATGGTCTTTGCAAGGCATGCCACTTCTTATTAGTCATAGAAACGACCCTCCAATGTGCGAGATGGGGATTGCAGGGATAGTGACAAAATGCTATGTAACACACATTAACGGTGGAGATGAGGTCATATACATTCCCTCCAATATCCTTGTTAGTGTTCGATGGCATGCTAGTTTTCCGAATTTTCATTTTCATCTAGCCATGTTGTCTGAGAGTTCGGCTTTAGTTCACCACCAAGGCTAATATTCATTTTTTGCATCCCTTTTCGTTTTTCTTATGGCGATATGCTCAACATCAGGTAATGTATTTTCATGGATTTTATTTATTTATGAAAATTGATAGTTTTTTTCGTACTAATTATCGAATTAAACTCCTTAACTCACAATGTTTTTTCTGTGATTGTAGGGAACTTTTTATGAAAGATAATTCAACCTTCTTCGTGTCCACTATTCCTTACGAACTTGAGGTAACATAAATTTATGAGTTCCAGGTGAGTAAATATATTTCGACCATTTTACTAAGAACATGTTACCTATGTTAATGGTTGTGGCTTATTTCGTTAAACCTCCAGCTCCTCATTTCATTTTACACATTCAATTTCTTCCTGTGAGAAAATTATTGTATTTACAATTCTAGTTTATATGATGAGTTTCTATTTTATTCTAAGACTTCCCAATGTTTTTTAAGTCATTCATTGAACTGTTCATTATGTTCCTATTGGAGTTTTCCATCGTTTATAATTATATAATTTTTCTTCAATTAAAGTTATTTGTCGTAGTGTTCATCGTATCGAATTTCCCCAATTGTTGGATTCATTCACAGAGATGAAATTTCATTATCATTTTCAAGAATGGAATACGATTTTGGACTTCTCTATCTGGCATTTAAACCAGCGTGAATTTCCCTTTCATATCGAACTAATATTTTTGTTCTCAGATTCTTGCGAAAGTATAGAGAACACATACGATTCAATTACGAAGTTGTTGAGTTCTTTGTGTATGAATTTTCATCATTTGTGTATTATTTTTTGTATATTTCAAATTTATACATCTTACTCATTTTTCCTCTACTATGATTATTTAACTATGATTTTAACATTTCGTTGGAAATTATGAATACCTCGTTATATAGTTGTCTATCCCGAAGAATATACTAATCGTTTTATCCTCCACGATGATGGTAATTTATTTATTACAGTAAGCCTAATGGTAAGGAAATGAATTTCTTTTAATTACATATTTCATTGATTATGTCTGACAATACGGATATGTATACTTTCATATTTGACTTGCTTTAATTTTCCTCTGTTTTGGCTTGCTTCTCAAGTAGACCAATTAATTCTAGTCATACTATTCTATCCATAACGTATCAAACAATAATTAATTCAATTTATGTAATAACTCTCTTAAATTTATTACAGTTTGAATTCAAAGTACCCTTTTATGTATACACAGATACATGTTTGTAATGACTCCATATTAAATTACATAAGTATATTCTATTTAGATAATTACATTTATGGCTTGTATCTGTTACATATTCAACAATTAAATTGATAAGAGATTTTTAAGTTGTTATCTTGTTGTTTTATTAATTTCCCCCAATTAATAAAATGAATTGTTGCATAGGAAGTCTCTTCTTCCTGCTTCGAGATCAGTTGTGATTCTCAATAAGTGCATCATATACCAAATTTCAGGTAATTTTATTTTTATTTTTTCAATATTATCACTATAGTATCTTCCTCTGTACAATTACCCTCATGAAATCATTTATTTTCTTCCTTTTCGACATAAATGATTTCACTACTTATATTTGACTAATAAGGTAATATTTATATTTCAATTACCCTCATAAATTTCTTGTATGTTATTTAATTATTTAAATTATTATATTCATATACTCATCCTCTATATATGGTGTCTTTGTATAGGTATTACACCTCTTTCATTTTACCCCTTGTCAAATTGAGCACTAATTCTTCCAACTTTGACAATTTATATTATCTCTTCTATTTACAGGTTGGTCAATATCATGCACACAATTCAATCCACTGAGTTCAAGGATATGTATTCCTGTATAATTTATGTAATTATTAGAGAGAACAATTGACTTCGGCCAAGCAATTGATGACAGTTTGTAATGATATGTTCTATCATTGTTAATACAATTTACTGTTTTTTTATGATGATACACATTCATTTTTATAAGTAGTTGGTATATGTATTGGTGTACTTAATTGTAATATTTCCCCTGTACTATCCTCTATTACTTCAATATGTAATTCATCTTTAATTTCTTATTCAATCATTAAGAATGAATAGCTATATGCGACTTTTTTGTTAATGTATAGTAGAGGTATTTAGATTTAATTTGTAAAATCATGTTTGCTTCTAGATTGAAAATTATCTCTTACTCTGTATATATTTTTTTTTTCTTATTGTTTACAGAACAACTATATTAAATATTTCTCTTAACATCCTTTCCACCTTTACTGGTGTATTTTTTTTCATTTAATAATTAGATTCTTACAACCTAACAGCAGATTTAAACCCCGTTACTTGGGTTTAAGCATTATGATTGTTGGTTTTATAATTCAATTTGTCTATGTAACTATAAAAAACTAAACTATATCTATTATAATATTTTATGTTAAAAAAATGAGACTATGTAACTTACCACTAACAAAATTCCATTATACTATTTAATAATTCATAAAATATAATTTCACATATATCTTTATTCATAAATCATCATTATTTTGACTTTCAACATAAAAAAAAGATCATAAGAAAAAACTAAATTAATTGTGCATACCAATTCTGGTAAGACTTTTTTCCACCCAACCTTAATATTTTTCTCCACAGCTCCCTTCGAGTAGAGATCAATTCCTCCAAACTGTAGACAAGGTCCTGTCTACCATGGATTGGATTATTGAAGCCTTATTTCCCTTTAGAATTTTTCCATAACCACATCCAATTAAATAAGGATGTTCATTTCCTTTAGCCTAGGCTTTACTTCTTTTTTTTCCACAAAAGCTCTTTAAAACTAGCTTTTTCCTCTTTCTAGTTTTGTTTCACCTCTTCTCAGTACATTTCTACTTTACTAAGGTCTCTTTTAGATTTTTATCTCCAATATAATATTTTTAATTTATTATATTTTCTCCAAGGATTTATGGAGAATTTGGGAAAGTCTTTGGATTTAATTCCATCCTCATGGACTTGAAAACCTAGTATCCAATACACTCTAGCTTTTACACAATAATTAAAATTCCACATTTATTAAATTAAAAATATAATATGTCCACACATATAGTTTTCCTTTAGGTCCACTTAACCTTTAGGATTTTCAACTGTCTAATAATAGCAGTAGAAATATCGATATTACTTATTCCCTCTCTAAAACCAAACACCATACTCGGTGTTGCAAAATATTAGTTCACCTTGTAAACAATGATGAATATTTCTCTTTCATTCCCTCTTCTCGCTCCCAAGTAGCTTCCTTAGGTGTAAGGTGCCTCCAATGTACTTTCACCCTATCTACTAACCTATTCTGGAGCTTGATTTCTACCCATGCCAATATACGAAGGGGCTCTTTAATAAATCCTGTTTGTGCTCAACCTAGTCTCCTAAATTGAGTTCATTAATTGTCAACCAGGGTTGGTAAACTGCTGAAGTCTGGTGCACTATATGTGCCTAGATAATTGTTTCTCACTATGTTTTGTCTAGTGTTTTATGATGTTTTTGGATTTTTTTATGGTTTTATGTTCACAAGGGAAAGAACTAAATGCTGGTGGAAATAAGCTATTGGTTGAAAAACAGAGTGAAGCCTAAATTATGGATGACAAATGACAAATGCAAATACTGAAACAAAACAAAGCCTAAACTATGGCTAGAAAATTACAAAGCTTGATAATGACTTCAAGAAAATAAATCACAACATGAGCTTAACTTGTCCAATTCATTCATTAAAGATGTTTTGGAAGAGCTTGAGAAATGGGCAGCTAAGTGTAAACGGAATTCTCCTAACTAAACAATCAAACAATCAACTTACAATGTTACAACATCTCATCCATGATTAAAGGTCTATTAAAATATATTTGGAAAAGAACATTTGTAGCACCATAAGATTTCTATTCTAAACTAGCTTCTAACTTTGTTCTGAAACTCAATCTAGCACCACTAGGCCTTATACCAAAGTTATAGATTTCTTTTTAGAATGGTATTTGAGAGAAGGCGTGTTTGTGAAATGGTAAAAAAGGTTGCAAAAATACTCCAGGCCTTAGACTGATACTATATTCTATCCAGATAATTATGTGTTAGTATGAGTTTGGAACAAAAGAAGTTTTGTAAATAATGAAGACCGTGATGAAGACCGTGGTGTTTAAATTTAACAACTAATACAATTTGAAATGCAATGGATGGCAACTACACTGGAATGTTAACACAGTGAGCTAAGTTAAGACTAAACTAGGGTACTACTAGTCTACAGTGAACAGTGTTAAATTAAAAGCCACTATCAAACTGAAAATTAAATGACAGAACTGAACCACATGGATTCTACCTCCGGAGTGCTATAACTAAGTTATCATGCAACTAACCTAAGGAATTCTACAGTTCATCCTGTTCAGTATGAATGATGTTTTGGAAGAGTTTGTGAGAACGAGTATGGTTGTATCATTCAAAGCAATTGAGCATAAACACAAGACTGAAAGCAAATACAACTAAAGTCCAAGACACCACAGTTACTTCTTACTCATTGTTATGATATTTTGGAAGAGCTTTGTAAGAGTAATATTGGCTATGCTACTTGGTTTAAACTTAACAACTAAAACCTACAATACCACAGTTATGCCTTATCAATCATAATGATATTTTGGAAAAGTTTATTAGAGTAAGTCTTAACTGTGATAACTAACGAAAGTAAATGCAACTAAAACCTACACTATCACAGTTGTGCCTCATTCTTCATAATGATATTTTGGAAGAGTTGATTAGAGTAAGTTTGACTGTGATAGTAAATATAAACAAATATGAACATAAGCTTCAGAAATCTACTTAAACTAGAAATAAAAGCGAGATTAAAACACTTATCTACTGTATAAACAAGGCCGCTCAGGAGGTAGGGGCCCTCTACCACCAGAGTAGCACGAAATCTAGCTCAAAATTGACTCAACACGTTCATGGAAATGTTGCTTCTTTCATTAAAGAGGAATCACCTCAAAACAGAGTATTCTCGGACTTCAAAGATCTAGCAGTCAACCATAAAATCTAACCAAAATCTAACCTTTTTCTCTCGGTTTCCCAAGCATATTTATAGCAAATATACATAACAGAACTTGAGATAATACGAGAATTATTGTCTTTCCTAATAGAAACTAAACTAGGACTCTGATCATGATCACGTAATAGAATCTGGACTGTCCTTATTCTGTTAGGAGTCTACCTCCTAGTTTGGGTTTCCACGTGCTTAACCACGTACATAATTCCGTTCAATCTCCATGGAGGGCAACAAACGATGAGGACATGACGTGGAATACACCCATGTGTGCTTTTCTCCAAGATGACATCTAGAACCTGTATAAACATGAAGCTGGCTGTAGAATTTGCAACTAGCTACAGAATTTCTGCATTCTATAGCTAGTTTCAGTTCAAAAAGTACTACAATGACACAACCATAAAAACATAGCAAGTTAGCCACGATATTCATTCTTAAAGCAATTTTAACTAATTTCGTTGATCATTTGAGCCTAGGATTAATAATGGATAAAAGAAATGGAGTGGAATGTGGTGGAAGAAAGAACATTTTTGGAGCTGAACAAATCCCCCTTATGATTCCACTTGTATCACAGTCCAGTCAATTACATGAGTATGATCATGTACATAATTATTTAATAAGGAAACATGAAAAACATTGTGAACCTTAATGTGACTAGGTAGAGCTAATTTATAAGCTACTGGCCCCACTCTTTCTAGAACTTCAAATGGTCCATAGTAGCGTGGTCCTAACTTAGCACAACTACCCATATATAAGGCACTATTTTGAGGCTTAGTACTCAAGTAAAAATGGTGTCCCACTTTCAATTCTCTATGAATTTTATTTTTGTCTGCATAGCTGTTTTTTCAATCTTGACCTGTTTTAATATTCTACTGAATTTTCTTCACAGTTATTTCCATATCCTACAATGCATCAGGTCCAAGAATTAACTTATCTTCTATTTGACTCCAGCTAAGTGTTGTGTGGCACTTTCTGCTATACAATGCTTCAAAACGACTCATGTTTATTGAAACTTGATAGCTGTTATTTATAAATTATGCTAAATGCAGAAAATATTCCCATCTTGTAGATCTGTCCATAACATACATGTGTAGCATGTCTTCTAAAATTTGATTGGTCCTTTCAGTTTTTCCATCTATTTGAGGATGTCAATGTTAGACACGGTCCTGTCAGTCCTTTGTCATTGGTCTTCAAACATGCCGAATGATGCATACAGGCTAGAAGAAGGTTCAGTGAGTTTCTATTTCAAGATGGTTATCAATGCGAGATTGATTCTTCTTCAAAACCCTGTTTTGAAGAAGAAATTTTCAGGTTTGTTTATGTAAATAAGTTGCCATGCTACCAGTGTACTCCTCAGAGATCGAAAGGTTTACCATGTATCGTGACTGAGATGCCAAAGTTAAAGACTTGTTTTGAAATGCCCTGATTTGGATAAAATCAAGTTTATTAGCACCTGCAGCAAGAACTTTTGCTAAGTTTCAAAACATGAACTTTGTCATATTGTTCGAGTAATGGTATGTCGGGCAAACTTCCTGATTTGCATAAAATTGAGAGTTTACAGAGACAGGGAGATATCAGGCAACATAATTAGATGTTTTGGTAGATGGGCTCAAGAATAATGCAAACAAATTTGCAAAATGAACAACACAAGTTTTCTGGCAGAATTATAAAGTTGGGTTATGTTTTTTGAAATTCACCCTCGTGATCACATCAGCCATGTTAATTTAGTATTCAAAGGATAAAATCCAGCATTTCGATTGCATGTAGCAGTATTTCAGTATTAATGGATGTAGGTGGCAGAATTTACCTTGTTAAAGGGGCATCAAAATTCATGGATTGGGCGCAAAGTGCTTCACTACCTATGAAAGCGATGTTCTGTTTGCACTTCGTTTTATGATTGATTGTGATATTGAATGTGCTGGTCAAAATGGGCATTTTCCAGAGCCTAATCCTGTTATCCAGATTGCCAATTTAGTTACATTGTAAAGAGGAGATCGCCCATTTGTACAAAATGTAATGACCTTAAAGTCATGCTCTCCAATTGTTGGGGTTGACGTAATGTCATTTGATAATGAAAAGGAAGTGTTGCTTGCATGGAGGGATTTTATTCACGAAATTGACCCCGATCTGATCATTGGTTAAATTATGTGCAAGTTTGACTTGCCATATCTCTGAGCCGGTGTTTTAGAAGATTTCAACAGGAGTTTTTAGAAGATTTCAACAAGCATCCAAAGGCAAAATTGAAGTTCGACAGAGTGAAATCCGAGTTTAAAAGACGTATCTGTATGTTTAAAGAGAGGGCGCGCTACGCGCAGAGGAGGCGCGCTACCCATATAGGGTGCGCTACGCATATAACATCACCAGCCAGTGTTAAATACCAAGGGTGCTACGCACTTGCAGCGCGCTATGCATTGGGTGGGCGCGCTACCCATACAGTCATAGAGCCAAATTTTTTCTCTCCTTCACTCAAATTCATGCCATCAGATTCTAGTGACAATTTTGCAAATCTAGCTACCGCATCGGAGGATCAAACGCTACGGCTGTGGCAGGTGCATATGCTTTTGAAAGGACTTGAAAAGAATAGCATTTCATTATAAATTTGATCTGGAGACAGAGAGAACTATTGAAACAACTTACACTGCTAACCCGACTTCCATGATGCAAAATCGATACTTTGCTGCCTTCTGGACAATGAGAAAGAAATGTCTGACTGTAAACGGTGTTCATGCAAAAGAATCATAACAAACTGGTTTCCGATTTCTGCACCATAACGTCCCCAATTTTTGTTTTTTTTTACGCCTATATACTGTCAGCCACATTTTTCAGTGGGAATGCTCTGGCGAT
This sequence comes from Pinus albicaulis, assembly GCA_034641835.2. NCBI lineage: Eukaryota > Viridiplantae > Streptophyta > Pinopsida > Pinales > Pinaceae > Pinus > Pinus albicaulis. The sequence goes on from CM076579.1 coordinate 951,274,718, forward strand.
TGTCATTTTTTTGTAGATCTCTCGTAGCCATGAAAGAGTTTTTTTTTTACTGAAGACAGGACCTGATAGAATGAGGGAGTTGGCAAGCGAAAGTCAAGTTAAAGAAGAGGAGATACAAGTTCATTCAATTTATGAGAAAAGAGAGCAAAGGATGGTTAGAGAAAAACTGCTGGGAACCAATGACGGGAGTGAAGCTACCACCGGTGAAAGTATTAGAGGAAATTGAAATCCTCCGAGCGGGATTTCAACAGAACATATTCAATTAACTTGGCCTCTATTTTCAGGCGACTGTTTGGATGTGGGCACATTGTTAAATGAGGCAAGACCATTAATGAGAAAACCTAGAGGTTGATTGTCACATGGAAAGTTAATGTATATTTTACCATCAAACGACTAAATTTTAGGCATGCTCGCATCAGATGTGTGAATTCCTTTATCAAGGGTGTAGAGAGAGGAAATTAAATGATACCTTTTAGTTGACCATGCAACAAACTTACATGGAGAAAATCTTGTTGAGCCAAAGGATGTGTATTCGCTGGCAGTGGAAAATATTGAGCTAGTTTTATTAAAAAAAATTAGTTTTTATTCAGAAAGTAAAGGTAAAGTGGCAGTCCAAGACCGAAGCTTAAATTCAGAACGCAGAATATATAGGAGTGAAGCCTATTTTTGGTCCTCGATCATGATTTTATGGGATCTGCGCTTCAGTTTTTGCCTTTTAATTAACCAATCACAGAAATTCAAAGGGGAATGCTACTTCAGAATCGATGATTGGCTCTTTGCTTTTGTTTGTTAATAGTGATTAAACAGCGCCCTTGTTTTGGGTTGATCTATTTTCCCTCAGACCTATTTATTGTATTGTAAATCACTTGTTGGAGAGTTCTGAGAGGTGTGTGGAGGAGAAAAACAGTGTTTCATTGTACAGTTCTAGCTGGAGATTAATGAAATGATGTAGCTCTGTTTTAGGAGATCCCTGTGGTAATAACTTAGCATTGTGTTTCTTCCTTTGTTTTCATATGTGTCTTGTAATGTTTTGCAGTTCATTCATAATCGTTTTCTGTTGAACGCTTTTAAGTAGAAGGGCAAAATTCAACTTGCTGCTCTGCCTTGGGAAAGTGTTCAAGTTCTATGTTTTCTTCCGTCTGAAAAGGATTCATGATTTCATGCCCTTTTCAGCTTCTTAAAAATTCTTTACACTCCATATAATTTCAAATTGGATGCTTAAGCTCTTGCCTATCTTGCCTCATGAGATAATCTGCATTTTTCATTTAATTTCCCTGCTCTTGCTGTCTTTGCCCCATGCAACCCAGAAAACCCAATCATTTATGAAAAAACCCTTTTCTTATCTCTTTACTAGCCTAAAATCAGTAATTTCAACTTTTGAAGACCTTTTGGAGAGATAGAGAGCTCGCAGGGAATAGCCATTTTAGGGTCAGCGTGCATTGATAGCTCGAAGTTTTATTTATTAAGCTCAAGGTAGATTTGAGTGCTAACAACTATGTTAGCGCTCAAATCTACCTTAGGCTGAAATAAGGTAAAACTCGAGGCTACATCAAACCACGCTCAGCCTCGTAGCTAGCCCTACGAGGACAGGAGAGGGCTCTCTCTGGGTCTATCTAGGCAAAAGGTCTTCAAATGGGCTGAGATGACTTATAATGAACAATGAATACTGATTTTAGGCTAGTAAAGAGATAAGAAAAGGGTTTTTTCATAAATGATTGGGTTTTCTGGGCTGCATGGGGCAAAGACAGCAAGAGCAGGGAAATTAAATGAAAAATGTAGATTATCTCATGAGGCAAGATAGGCAAGAGCTTAAGCATTCAATTTGGAATTATATGGAGTGGAAAGACTGCTGAGAGGCCGAAAAGGGCATACATAATGAATCCTTTTCAGACAGAAGAAGATACACATAAAATGAACGCTTTTCCAAGTCAGAGCAATAAACTGATTCTACCTTTCTTACTTAAAAGCATTCAACTAGAAATGATTATGAATGAATATTAAAACATAACAAGATACATATGAAATAGAAAGAAAGACGTATGCAAAACTCACACCACATGAATCTCATGAATCAGAGCTGCATCATTTCATTAATTCTCTGTCAAACTGTTACAACAATAGCAGCCTCACTCTGCTGCAAAAATCCCACCCATAAACTATGAAACTCATAAAATATATACATTTTCTCATCCTTTTACTAAGGGAATTGAGCTCAACCATTTTCTTAAAAATAGAATCAGTTACATTAAACTTGGGCCGAATTTCTGAAAATAGGTGTTGAATATGAACTCGTATCTCCCAAAACATAGCACTTCTTAAGAAAATGAAAGCGGTTTTTGTATATAAGGTCATGTTGTAGAAAAAACTCTCTCAAATTTGGAAAATTCGTTTCCAATTACTCGCAATCTGTTCCACAAAATCATCTCTAAAACAGGAAATCATTAAAAATTTAAATCTGTGAAAATGAGCTGTAAAGCTCTAGTCACATATCCAAATTCGTGACACCTTTGAATAAACGGAAAGCGGTTTTTGTTATATGGCTCGTTTTTAACAAAACTATCCTTGGGTTTTGTAAAATTACTTTCCATGTTCTGTAAAATGGCTCTGCACTAAAATGACTAAAACAGTAAAAAATATGAAACTTTTGCTTTGTTTTAATGTAGGCTCCAAATATCATTGTATATCTCCAACATAGTTGCACATGTGCATAAACTGAAGGAGGTTTTTGTTATTTGGAATGTTGTGAACAAAAACCTCTTTCACTTTTGAAAAATACCTTACCATTATTTCACAAACTTATTTTGTACTACACGTGTTATTGTGTGCAGCAACTGACCTCAAAACATGCATAACCAAGAATCACTCATTCATTTTGATCATATCTTCTAATCCAGAAACCGGTTATGGGAGTGTGATATACCATTGGAAATATTTTTCCAAGATTCTTCTGATGTACACACGTGTGACATGTTTTGTACTGAACATCATGTGCAAAACATCTAACAAAACCAAACATAGTAAGAGCTCATGTTGATCTCTGGTAACAGGCTGCGAAGACTGGAACTAACATTGGCTCCAATGGGGATGGTAGCTCCTTGGAGGTGCCAAGAACATAAAAAATTTGGGAGAGCAGACCAGTGCCTTATCCTTTGGGCATGGAGTCAAACAACTGCAAGCCAAACTACCATACCAATCCAAAAACATATACATACTGCAACTTGTTCATAAGAAAATACCGGAAACTGAAATGTTGCCTTTGGCAGCTTATTTATTTACAAATCTCCCCTACTTTGCTGCAAAACCAATAGATCAAGTAACACTATAATTCCAGATCAACCAATCAAGTAACCGTGACAAGGATACTGCTTGAAAGTGCTTCAACCAGGACACAAATGTAAATGCTGGCAGCCATACATGCACATAACGAGTCTGGTTATGTAAAAGACAGTTTGATATATCATTCAAACTAAAAAAAATTTCCATGTATGTTGCAATAGGATAGCAAAATCCAGACTCTGTTTGCTGCCCCAACTCTGCAATACATACTTCCAGTTGCACACTGTCAATGCAAACATCCACAGGCAATTCTATTGTTTCTTGTTTTGAAGGAGGGAGAGTTTCCAAGAACTTTTTGGGATCTCGGAATTCATATGATTGGATCTGATCATTTAAATAATGAATCTCCTTCTCAAACTTTTCAACAACTAACTCAAAGAAACCAATTTTAGCTTCAGCAGGAAACTTTGGAGATCTCAAAAATTGAAGCACGACACTGAAAAATGCTTCATTAATTTCAAAATCCACTAACCAATCTCTAACTTCTTTTAAAAACTGCAAAGCGCCAGTAAGTCCTGCCAAGTTCATACCCATCTTTTATTGTAATAAATGATCAGTAGTTACCTGAATTTGATTGAGTTGGAGTCACGGCGTAATTGCTTCAAATTTTCATATGTGGTCTTAACGTTGTCCACCATCAATAATCTGGATTCAAATCTTTGATGATAACGTATATAATTCCATGTTAATGTTACTAATAAGAAAGTCATTAATCGGGAGATGACCATACATTTTCTATCTACTTTTTCGATACAGCGTACGCCGCTTTGAAGGCTACCTTGTACATCACCTATCATGTTGTAAGTAAACATTGTACGCCTTCAAGAGGTTTCACTATGTTGGCCACACAAATCTACTTAGGTCAAATAAAACTCGAGAAGACATTCAACTATTGTACTTCATAGTTGTCTCCTTACGAGGACAGGAGATGGATCTCTCCGGCTTATTAAATGTAGTGTCTTATGTCGATGACATATAAATGAGCATAATGAATACTGACAAGAGTTAGTAAAGAGATAAGAAAAGGGTTTTTTTTCATAAATGATTATTGGTTTTCTTAACATAAAAAGATGCTAGCAAGAGCAGAAATTAAATAAAAATGGAGATTATCTCTCTGAGGCAAGATAGGCAAGAGCTTAAGCATCCAATTTGAAATTACATAGAGTGAAAGATCATGCGAGAGGCCGAAAAGGGCATACATAATGAATCCTTTTCGTACATAAGAAGATACAATATAAAATGAACGCTTTTCCTGCGTTAAAAATAAACTCGGATTCTACCTTCTACTTAAAAGCATTCATTTAGAAATTATTATTAATGAACTGTGAACATAACAAGGAACATATGAAACAGAAAGAAAGACATATGCAAAACTCACACCACATGAATCTCATGAATCAGAGTTGCATCATTTCATTAATTATCTGTCAAACTGTTACAAAAATAGCAGCCTCACTCTGCTGCAAAAATCCAACCCCTACACTATGAAACTCATAAAATATATACATTTTCTCATCCTTTGGGATGGGGAATTGAGTTATATCTAATTTTCTTTAAAAATAGAATCAATGATATTAACCAAATGAATTCTCTCTCAAAACAGGTGTTTTTGAAGGATGAAACGAAGATTTCCAAAAAATAGAGACCCCATATGTGCAATGAAAAGGTGTTGTAGATACAGCCATTTAGAAACTTTCTGTACTTAAAAATTCATTTCAATTACTCCACCTACCTACAAAATCATCTCTAAAACAGAAACTATTAAAAATTTAAATTGACAAAATGAGTTGTGTGTTTGGTCACAGGTGCCAATTCGTGAGTACCTTGAATAAATGGAAAGTGGTTTTTCTTATATGGTTTACTTTTGCAAACTTCCTGGGTTTTAAAATTATTTTCTATCCGCCGTAAAATGGCTTTGCATCTGAAACAGATTTTGCAAAGTAAGAAAAATATGAAACTTTTGCTTTGTTTTAATGTAGGCTCCAAATATCATTGTATATCTCCAACATAGTTGCACATGTGCATAAACTGAAGGAGGTTTTTGTTATTTGGAATGTTGTGAACAAAAACCTCTTTCACTTTTGAAAAATACCTTACCATTATTTCACAAACTTATTTTGTACTACACGTGTTATTGTGTGCAGCAACTGACCTCAAAACATGCATAACCAAGAATCACTCATTCATTTTGATCATATCTTCTAATCCAGAAACCGGTTATGGGAGTGTGATATACCATTGGAAATATTTTTCCAAGCTTCTTCTGATGGACACACTTGTGACATGTTTTGTGCTAAACATCATGTGCAAAACATCTAACAAAACCAAACATAGTAAGAGCTCATGTTGATCTCTGGTAACAGGCTACGAAGACTGGAACTAACAGTATGCGGTACTAAAGTTCAATTTGGTACGCATTCCTCCAAACAGATTTTTCCAAAAATGATGAAGTAATTTTTGCATCCTTTTATGATATAATAATTTTCGGAATTCCATGTAGCATCACAATTTATTTCATGAATACATTCGCTACTTGAGCTTTCCAAAAAGTACATTTTACTGGTAAAAAGTGTGAAGCTTTAGTCAATGTGTCTACCACCACCATTATAGAGTCATGTTGATACATCGTTCTAGGCAATCCGGTAATGAAATCTATGGAAACCACTTCCCATTTCCATTCTGCAATAGGTAAAGGGTTCAACAATCCTACCGGATGCTGATGTTCCACTTTTACTTGATGGCATTCTACACATATAACTAGATATTCAGTCACATCTCTCTTCAAACATGGCCAAAACATGTTCTTCCTCAATGTTGAAATCGGTTTTTGATAACCAAGATTTCTTGCATAAGGTCCTTTATGATACTCATCTAAAATTTCATGTTCTAATGATGTCACATGTGGAATATACAATCTTTGTTTGTAATAAATTGACAGTTTTCGATTTTGAGTATATCCTGCTATTTCTATTTTCTGCAATTTTTCTTGCAATTTCACATAGTTTGGATCTTGCATCATCACTTCTTGTATCAACTCTTCTATGTAAAATTTCACGCTACTTCTAGCATTTTTCAAAATTTGATGAGAATTCCTACTCAAAGAATCTGCAATCTTATTTTCCTTTCCTTTAATGTTTTGATTTCCATATGGAACTCACTAAGGAAAGATAACCATCTAGCTTGTCTAGCATTTAAATCAGGTTGAGTGAAGAAGTATTTCAAACTTATGCGATCTATCATTAGTATGAATTTCTTTCCCAACAGATAATGTCCCCACATCTTCAATGCATGTATCATAACAACTAATTCTAAGTCATATATAATATAATTCTGTTCATGTTTCTTCAATTTTCTAAACTCATATGCTATGACTGATTTTTCTTGTAGCAATACTCCTCCTAATCCTTCTGCACATGCATCTATACATACTACAAATTATTTATTTTGATCAACAATCTTCAATATGGGGGCAGTTATTAGTTTAAGTTTTGACCGTTCAAAACTATTTTGACACTTTTCTCTCTATTCAAAAATTAGTTCATTTTTCTGTAAATTAGTAATTGGATAGGCCAAGGCTGAAAATACTTCCACAAACCTACAGTAGTATCTAGCGACACTAATGAAGGATCTTATGGCTTGGACATCCATAGGTATAGGCCAATCCATAATGGCTTGTATTTTCTCTAGGTCTAATCCTAAGACATACTTTGAAATCACATGACCGAAATACTAAATTTTGTCCAAGGAAAATTCTAATGATGGAAATTTATCTTAAAGTTTGAAAACCTTACCAAATCCTACTAGTCCCTAATATGAAAATTGTAAAATATATGGAAAATATTTTTGTAAAAATATTTAGATTTATAATGGTTTTATATTACTCTATATAAAATTTTGACTATTTTTAGGGTAAATTAATTTTATTCTTTCAAATGTGTGCGAATCATTTTTAGAAAAAATGAAAATCGGTGAATATTATTTTTTGGAAAAAACATGGAAAATTAGCCCAACTGCGAATATTAGCCCCTAAAATTTTCCCTGATTTTGTCCCTGTAAAATTCACACTTGCTGAGTTTTTCATATAAATTATGTTCTCTAAGTGTTTGTAGGAAAATTATGAGATTTTATTTGTGTTCTTCATTTTTGGTGTAAACCAAACTTTCATCAATAAACACTAATAAAAACTTGTCTTGATACTTGTGAAGTACACTATTCATTAAACACATGAATGTAGCAGGCACATTAGTAAGTCCAAAGGATAAGACTACAAATTCATAGTGTCTATATATATTTCGAAATATTTTTTTATTGATGTCATCATATTCGATTCTGAGTCGATGATATCTTGTTCTTAGATCAATATTTGAGAAGATAGTGGCTCCTCTCACTTGGAAAAATAAGTCATATATTCTTGGCAAAGGATATATGTTCTTTATGGTCAATTTATTCAGTTGTTTGTAATCTTGCACATCCTGAATGTGCCATATTTATTTTTAACAAACAGTACTAGTACTCCCCAAGAAGACCACTTGGTCTGATGTATCCTCTGTCTAATAACTCATGTAGTCAAATTTTTAGTTCTAACAATTCAAGAGTACTCATTTTATAGGGTGCTCTAGACATAGGTGTAGCTCCTGGTACCAATTCAATTGAGAAATAAATTTCTCTTTTAGGGGGTAGATGGGGGATTTTCGCTAGAAATACATCTTCGAACTCTTTGATTACTGGTAAATTTTCTACAGCTTCTTTTTTAGTTTGGTGTCCCAATTCCTCCACTTGTACAACATACATTTGACAACCTTTTCTTTCTTTCCTTTTTAACTGTAGTGCAAAAATTTTCCTGATTAATATGGGTCTTGGTTTTCCTTTCACTGTCACAGGTATTACATCACCATACATACTGTGAACTATTTTATCTAAGCAATTAACTGTTGCTTTATGTTTCTCTAACCAGTCCATTCCCACTAACAAATCATATGATCCTAGAGGAAAAAAGTTTAGATTAATTTTAATTTCATATCCACTAAAATTTACAGTAGTTTTTGGAAGTTTATGGGTAAATTTTATATTTTTTCCAGTACCTAATTGAACTAACCATGTTTGCTGAAAATTTTCTAATTTAAACTTTCACTTTGCCACCATATGAGGACTTATATAACTTAAATTTTCTCTTTGATCTATCAAAATAGAAACAAGGTGTTTAGCAATGATACTTTCGATTTCTATCATGCTTTATTGGTGTTAAGCGTGGTGATCTTCAAGTGCATCACTGATCATTGGAATGCTTATAGCAATGTCATTCACAGTAGTCGCCTATCATAAGACTTGATTTTTCTGAACTGTGATGTGAGGATAGTCATGTAACAGGTGAGGTTCTACACATCCCCAATACTTTAATGGTTCTTTCATTTTTACAGCACCTTCCTTTTCTCTATTTGTATCCATCTGATTAGACCCAATTTGTGATTTTGTTGGTTGGTTTTCTAAAGTTTTTTTTAAATTTCTTCCTTTAATGATTTTTCCCAAAACTTTTCAAGTATGCTAGTTTTACTCTTTTCACATTAGAGTCATTCTTCCCCTTTTCTTTATTTTGCCAATTTTTTAGCTGATCATTTCTGCCTTTGGACTGTTGATAACACAATCTTGCTTTATAAACAACTTCATCCATTGTCTTTGGATTGTCAAATTCTATTCTCTCTTTGTCGATAGTAGGTAGGTAGTTTAAAAATAGTTTTACTTTGGTCTTATCTTCTATGATATAAGGAATATAACAAAGTAAGTTAGTAAATTTGGTAAGGATCTCATGAATGGTGAGTTGTCCCAATCTCATCTCATGAAACTCTTTGGCTTTTTCATCATAATATCTCTCATTCATATCTCTAGACTTAAATTTTCTTTGAAGGTCTTCCCAGCTAACAGTTTTTTCATCCAACACATGTACAATGTTGGTTTCTTCCCACAAAAGGGTAGCTTTACCATGTAGTTGGTAAATGACCAATATGGCTTTAATCTTGCTTCCATATTCATAAAATTGAAAGTATTTAACCATGTTCAGAAGCCAATATTCTGCATCCTCATCATTTTCACCATAAAAAGTGGGAGGTTTGATTTTGCGGAATTCTCCTTGCAATTCCTTTTTATTTCTGGATTGTTGTCTGGTTGCTTCACCACCCTCAGATCCTTCTGTGTTGGTTTCATATTCCTTCCTCTTTTTCCCAGGGTCTTCACTTTCATGAATAGACCTTGAGGTTAATTCTTTGATCAACCTCTCTTGCTCTTCATTGGCTTGCAACAATAATTCATTGTTGGTTCGTAGTTGAATCCATTCTTGTTGCATATCCCTAACCATATCCACCAATTGAGCATTTTGATTTGATGAATTTCCCTAACCCCCCATATCCACGTACAACCCTCCTCCCTCACTCATAATAAAAGTTTTACTTTTCTACACTTAATCACTTTGTACATAAATAAATTAGTGCATCAAATTCTAAATTTTTTAAATAATTTACAACATCATAAATTTCAGTTCTTATTTTTTCTTTTCTGTGTGGGGACACATAGGCCCAGTGTTTTCAACATGGGCTCTAATAGCATTTGTAACAACTCTAGTTACCGAAAAAAAATAAAAAAATCTAATTATACCATATATGCTACTTTATCGTCATTGACTTTATTTAATTTCGTCATATTACGATATATAAAAACATGTTTACATTTTTTCATTAACATTTTTTATAAAAACACAATTGTTTGTGAATAGAATAGAGATTTGTTGCCAATGATAATTATATCACCACCTCTTGATTCCCCAATACCTCTTTTAATGTTTATTATCCTTTGTTACATTTCTTCAATGTACCCAGTTTCTGTTATAATAGTAGCTTATTTTAATGTTAATTCCTCCTTAATAAAACTAGGTATTTACTATTATTTTTCTTAGTATAATAACTATAATAAGTATCACATTAAATTTATTTATTAAAACACCTTCGAACTTTACAGTCATTATCCAAGGTTTAATTTCTAACTATGAATCAATAGCATAATTCATATTTTCGCTTATAAAATCTCTTTTATACTTTTTAATCTACCTTTAAAGATTAATATTACCAAGGTTTTATATCCGGGTATGGATTTAACATGTATCCCACGATTAATATATTTAAACATAACTATTCTAAAGGGTATATTGACATTGTTGATAATTCATATTCAACTCAAGTCCTTGACTACCCTTACACGATCATTAGGTTATTATTCGAATTAAACCTTTTGACTTATGAATGTTATTACTATAATGAGTTTCGAATACTATATATCAAACGTTTCACATATCTTCATTCTTGCATTATGACATTAATTTTTTTTAGTACCATATAAAATATTGCATACAGTCATGTCTCCTTTATGATATTAATTTGGGTTATGATGTTGGAGTTTTCGATGCATCAATTAATTGAAATCGTATATTAATATACTCAGAAAAGGGTACCATATATTTTTTTATTGTTTGATAATCCATACTGGGATTATATAGTATCCCTATCATAAATTTTTTACAGCTATTTTATTTTATTCCTCTATTAGACGGTATCACGTTTTAATGAATTGTACTTAGTCAAATAAATTCGTCACATGGCTTGGTTTATTTTTTTCAATCCCTTGCACCACGGATGGATGCCATGTTAACAATGGAGATGAGGTCATATACATTCCCTCTGTTATCCTCGTTAGGATTTGATGGCATGTCGGTTTTCCGAATTTTCATTTTCATTTGGCCTTGTTGTCTGAGGCTTCTGCTCTAGTTCACCACCTAGGCAAGTATGCATTTTTTGCAACCCTCTTCATTTTGCTTACGGCGATATGCTTAGGCTCAGGTAATGTATTTTGATGGGTTTTATTTATTTCTACAAATTGCTAATTTTCATCTTACTAATTTTTGGATTCAAGTCCTTAACTCGCATTGTTTTGTTTATGTGATTGTAGGGAATTTTTTACTAAAGGTAAATCAACCTTCTTTGTCTCCACTATTCCTTACAACCTTGAGGTAACACAAATTTTCGAGTTCTAGGTGAGTAAATCGATTTCCACCATTTTACTAAGAACAAGTTTGTCTTTGTTACCTATGTTAATAGTTATGGCTTATTTCGTCAAACATTCAGCTCCTCATTTTGTTTTTCACATTTAATTTCTTCCTGTGAGGAAATTATTGGATTTACTATTCTAGTTTATATGATGAGCTTCTCTGTTATTCTGAGACTGTCCACTATTTTTCAAGGCATTTGTTGAACTGTCCATTACATTCCTATTCGAATTTTCCATCATTTATAATTATATAGTTTCTCTTTAATTGTTTTAGGGTTAATCGTATCGAATTTCCTCGATTGTTGGATTCATTCACAGTGATGAAATATCGTTTTGATTTTCAATAATGGAATATGATTATGGACTTCTCTATCTAGAATTTAAAACAATGTAAATTTCCCTTTCATATGAACTAATATTTTTGTTTTCGGCTTCCTGTGAAAGTCTAGAGAACACATACGATTCAATTACGAAATTCTTGAATTTTCTATGAATGAATTTTTCCTCATTTTTGTATTATTTTTTTGTAGATTTTGAATTTATAAACCATACTCATTTTTCCTCCACCATGAGTATTTAACTATGATTTTTACATTTCGTTGGGCATTATGAGTACCTAGTTATATAGTCATTTTTCCTCAAGACTATACTCATCGTTTTATCCTCCTCCATGATGGTAATTTCTTTATTACAGTAAACCTAATGGTAGGGAAACAATTTTTTTTTAATTACATATTTCATTGATTATCTCTGCCAATACGGATATGTTTACTTTCATATTTTACTTGCATTAATTTTCCTCTATTTTGGCTTGTTTGTCAAGCAGACCAATTAATTCTAGTCATACTATTCTATCCACAATGTTTGGAACAATAATTAATTGATGTTATGTAGTAGCTCTTTTAAATTTATTACAGCTTGAATTCAAAGTACCCTTTTATAAATACATAGATACATGTTTGTAATGACTCTGTATTAAATTATAGAAGTCTATTTTATTTAGCTAATTACATTTGTGGATTGTATATCTTACTTATTCAACAATTAAATTGATAAGAGATTTTAAGTTCTTCTCTTTGTGTTTTATTAATTTCCCTCAATCAATAAAATGAATTATTTCACAGGAACTCTCTTATTCCTACTTCGAGATCAGTTGTGATTCTCATTAAGCCCCTCATCTATCATATTTTAGGTAATTTCATTTTTATGTTTAGTATTGTCACTATAGTAACTTCCTTTATACAATTACCCTCATGAAGTCATTTATTTTCTTGCTTGTGCACAAAAATGATTTCACTACTTATATTTGACTAGTAAGGTAATATTTATATTTCAATTACCCTCATCAATTTCTTGTATGTTATTTAATTATTTAAATTATTATATTGATATACTCATCCTCTGCATATGGTGTCTTTCTAGAGGTATTGTACCTCTTTCATTTTACCCCTCATCAAATTGAGCATTCATTCTGCCAACTTTGAAAATTTATTTTATCTTTTCTGTTTACAGGTTGGTCAATATCATGCACATAATTGGGTGAAAATTTGAAGATGGGTAACACATTTTTGAGAATTCGGGGTGGAAAACTTTTTTCCTCCATAGTTTGGCGAAACATTTTTCAAAGTTCACTCGAACTATTCAGGAGTTCGACCGAAATTTTGAATTTAGTTCGACTGAAATTTGTTTGCCGTTTACATTGGCAACGTACTGATTGAAATGGCAAACAGATTTTTCACCAGAGATCGGAAAACTGGCAAAAAAAGTTCGGCCGAACTTTTAAAATAGTTCGGCCGAACTTTTAAAATAGTTCGGCCAAACTATTATTTTATAAATATGTTGCCTGCAAACTGTTCTGGGTTTCTTGTTCACATCTGTCTCACGCGATCATATTTGAGTTTTGTCCCATGCAAATTGAGTTGAGTTGTTGTTGTCATGCACGAATTTAGTTGATTTGCTATCATCCCGCATGAATTTAGTTGATTTTTTGTTGCGCCACGGGAGTTATTTTAATTTGCACCGCGCTAAGGAGGTAAGTTCTGGTAAATTTGTTATTTTCTGTAAAAATAAAATAAAATTATTTTTTTATTTGATTTTAATTTGATTGCTGTTAGCAGAGTTCTTCCACGACGTCTTCAGCAGCTTCAGCGTCTTTAGGTATCGTCTTCAACTTCTTTAGCTTCTTCTGCTCTAAATTTCTAGGTACGTATGTTCCAACAAAAAGAAGCTAGATTTTAGTAAAATAACAAATCAGATATTCGTCTCTTTTCTCATTATTGAATTCTCTTGCTGACTGTCTCAAACCACCTAACTTAGTGCTTTGAAATTACTGTTGCCTTTGACCTTGTGAAGCCTGTTTGATTGAAGCCACTGCATAGAAGCCTTATCTATACATGCGCCCTAAGCCTTCTACCCTCTACTCTCCCCCGCCTCCCCTCCTGTTGACTCAACCTCCGAGCTATGGGTATGGGGTCCTTAATGTGGATTGGTGCATAAGTATTGGTCAAGATTTAAAATACCTCTCTATAAGTTTTCCCTGTCTTTGAGAAATGCCAAGCTTAAGTCGTATGATGTTGAAAGCTTAGAGAATAACCAATACTATTTATTTAATCTACACTAGTCTATGTGTTCTATTCCCTGTGTTAAATATTGTAATGAAGGTAGCTCATTCTGTCCTATATCTACGGTTTCTTTGTTTCTATATTCATCACCTTCCATTCGAATAGTAGTATAGAATTTGATCAGTCCAATCCCAATAGCCAGAATTTTTTTCGCCCAGGATGCTCGGGATGGCAGAAGATACGAAATGGGCAGACCCAGGAAACCACAGGCTGGTAAAAGAACTTGCTGGGTATTTATGATGGTTCCTTAGCTTGAATACAACACATGCTATCATATACAGGTATGTATGTTTACTCTATTCAACCATAGGCTTCATACGACCACATATCCCTGTTATTAGAATCATGGTGTCTATAGTAGTCATAATACCAATGGGATTAGTACCTCTGCATCATTATATCTTTGTCACCTACCGGAAAAATATGTTTCATATACCAACTCATAAGGAAATATGTCTGTCTATCCCAACCTGGTTTTGCCTCACCTTCGGTCTCACCCTACCTGTGATAATGTCCGTAAGCTGGATACTAACTGGGTCGCTCCTCTATCTCCTAAGGTGAAAACATTCCTTACGCTCTTTGGGTTTACCAAGGATAGTGGTATTCGGGGCAAAGCCCGCTTTCTTCACTCTGCGAATTGGAGAAATCAGTGGTCTTTCAACATGATATTATTGGTGTTATTAAAACTGTAGACCTCATTAAGGCTCATTTCTTCTACTAAGAATTCACTGTTCATATCTCATATTAAAAGTAGTTAAATTAAATTTACTTAGAATTTAAGGCTCTGCAAAAAAATATTTAATATTTCTTATCATAATATTTCTTGAAATTCCTTCATGATATCTATGGTTTCTCACCTTTTTTCAATATCCAATTTATTCCTTGATAGCTTAGAGAATAGCCAATACTAGTTATGTAATATACACTAGTCTATGTGTTATATTCCTTGTTTTAACTAGTGTAGCGAGAGTTTCTAGTATCATGCAAGTGGTTACAATGTATTCAACCTTATGGAATATGCACAAACTTTGTTAGAATAGGTAACACCTTATGTTAGTTACAGTAATCACAATACTAGGATTAATGGTCTTTCAACATGCTATTATTGGTGTTATTAGACCTGTAGGCCTCATTAAGGCTCATTGCTTCTGCTAAGAATTGACTATTCATATCTCATATTAAAAGTAGTTATATTAAATTTACTCAGAATTTGCAAAAAATATTTAATATTTCTTGAACTTCCTTCATGATACCTATGGTTGATCACCTTTGTTCAATATTGGGTAAAAGGTCATGGTATTACCTTAATTTCTATTCTAATTCCCTTTCCTAACTTTTATTTTCATTTAATATTTCTTATCATAATATTTCTTGAACTTCCTTCATGATATCTATGGTTTCTCACCTTCATTCAATATTGGTTTAAAGGTCATGGTCTTACCTTAATTTCTATTCTAATTCCCTTTCCTAACTTCTTAACTTTGATTTTCATTTAATATTTCTTATCATAATATTTCTTGAACTTCCTTCATGATATTTATGGTTGCTCAGCTTCGTTCAATATTGGGTAAAAGTTCATGGTCTTACCTTAATTTCTATTCTAATTCGCTTTCCTAACTTCCTAACTTTGATTTTCATTTAATATTTCATATCATAATATTTCTTGAACTTCCTTCACGATATATATGGTTGCTCACCTTCATTCAATATTGGGTAAAAGTTCATGGTCTAACCTTAATTTATATTCTAATTCTCTTTCATAACTTCCTAACTTTGATTTTCATTTAATATTTCTTATCATAATATTTCTTGAACTTCCTTCATGATATATATGGTTGCTCCCCTTTTTTCAATATTTCAGGTAAAAGGTCATGGTGACACCTTAATTTCTATTCTAATTCCCTTCCTAAATTTGATTTTCCTTTTGACCTTGGAGATAAAATGAATCATTATATTGGGTAAAAGGTCATGGTCTTACCTTAAAATTTCTATTCTAATTCCCATTCCTAACTTTGA
The DNA here is from genome assembly GCA_034641835.2 of Pinus albicaulis. NCBI lineage: Eukaryota > Viridiplantae > Streptophyta > Pinopsida > Pinales > Pinaceae > Pinus > Pinus albicaulis. The sequence goes on from CM076579.1 coordinate 951,290,779, forward strand.
TTTTCATTTAATATTTCTTATCATAATATTTCTTGAATTCCTTCATGATGTGTATGGTTGCTCACCTTTTTTCAATATTGGGTAAAAGGTCATGTTCTTACCTTAATTTATATTCTAATTCCCTTTCCTAACTGTTATCACCCTAGTAATTCTCAGGTTGTGGGATGGGGATTTTTTGTAGTTAAGAACACCAGGGGTAGCCAAGAACTGCTTTTGGAATTCACGATCTAGCCTTCCTGAGCTCCAGAGAGGGATCTCTCCTAAATATTTAGCTTTGCTTTGGTAAAGGGTTTTAGGCTAACTATGAGTGAGCAATAGGACTGATTTTAGAAGTTTGGTAGGAATAAAAAGTATTTCAAGGTAAACCAGAGGGATCTACCATAACATTGGGCAATGGAGTCAACTCTCTAGGCAAGCAGGGCTAGGAAATAAGACTTAAAGATGCAAATGTACTGAGGGCGGGATAGATGACCTTATAAGGCTTTGAATAGGTTTTGAGGATGGAATGGGTGAAATCTGAACAAAAGCGCACATAAGAATCCTTAAGTTATAGATAAGAAGATTGAAGGAGGGAATCAAACTGGGACCTAGAGTAATTAAGAAGTCTATGGTCCGGTTATGAAGTAGAAAACATATTAATGCCAAGTAGTTTAAAACAGGGAGCTTATTATCACTAATTATGTTTAATTTCTCCTTAGTTGATCATTACAGAATAGAAACACCTCAAATGAATGTTTGTAAACTTTAAAGAATAACACTTAAAACAAGAAAATATATGAGACTTATCTTGTCACCACGAGAATCCTTAGTTATGATGTCTCTAAACTTGTTTCCAGACTGCCGCTTCGGTAATTGACTCACACCAACTTCAATATGTCCAACAAAATTACTATAGTAGCCTTGAGAAATTTTATTCCACATTGAATCCTTCAAATTATGAATTATTTATAGACAAAAATTGTTTACAAAATATCTCAGAAATTGAGATAATGTTTTAAAGAAAAATAGGAAAAAGGGCATAAGAAGAGGGACACCAGCAAAACAGTTTGCAAGCTGTCATCTTTTACAAGGGAAAATAGCACAATTTTATCTTATCTAAACTGATTTTTGATGTGTTGTGAGTATTTGCTGGCAATAGGTACATCTTCTCGTGGATGGTAGCTTGTGGAATACTCTTCCTTTTCATCTTCTGCTCTGATACTCTTTATCTTTGCTTTTTCACTATTTCACTACTGTAATTGAATAATGACCAGCAGTAACAATTTGATTTTACTGATACACTTAGACACTGATTTTTCACCATAAGGTAAAAGTAAAATATGAGTTTCCAAGTACTTTTCCTGTCCTTTATCTGTCAAATTCATAGTAGATCTATGAATTCTTGCCACTGTTCAGCAGTGGGGATCTTCATATTCTTCAATTTCCTATAAATTTCATCTACTTCTGTATATTTGGCAAAGTTAGGCTTTACAGTGAACATATGCTTGATTTCATTTTCCAAAAAGAATAGATTTTCAAAATATTGAAGAAGTACTTTGCCACTTGGTGATCCTTGTGGCAATGGTTATTTAGCTTGCTCCTTAGCATGAGTTCTGATTTTCTGATCATAATCTTTCTGTGGCATCAATTTTTCATTTAGTGCATGAATGTCTGGCAAACCTGCTTCTGATAATACTTTGTATTTGGCCCAAAATCTTGAGATGGCCAGGTTCATATCTTTACATCTATCTTCCAAATTGTTCATCATATTTCTTTTATTCAAAACTTTTTTAATTTAAATAATGGCCTCTGTTCTATAAGCAATTTTCAACTCTTCTAACTCTTCCCTATTTTTGCTGTTCAAAAATGCTATGAGTTGAACTGATTGAGGTGGCTTATTTTCAATCTCTTTCTTGGTTTTATCAATTTCTGCATTTGCAGCCTGTAGTAACTCTTTCTACTAATAAATTATTTGAATTGAAGGCCATTGAGAGTGAACACCTTCAATTATTTTTGTCCATAAATGATTTCTTATATAAGCAACCTGATCTGTAAGATTCACTTGTGCTTGAAGAATTCTCACCTATTCTTGCAATCTATCAGCCCTCTTCTCATGCCCTTTGGAAGTAATCAAGGCATCTGTTTTGGAAGTTTCTAGATTTTTAATAGTGCCTTTCAAACTAAGTATATCTTTCTCTTTAATTCACATATCTTCCATGGCTTTGATTATGGCCTCTTTGTCTTGTATTGTGTTTACCTGTGAGGTTGAGGAAGAAGAGGCAGAGATTTCATGAGAAGTTATTAGCACTGAAGTTTCCAGTACTCCTTGTGATGCCAAGTGTTCTGCCAAAGTAGATGGAATAGTTGTGCTTACAGTTGGGATCACTATAGGAATGAAAACTTGTTGAGCTTCCTTCAAATTTTCATTTTCTTGCATGAAAGCCTCTATTTCGCTTTCCATTTATTTTATCTGACCTGTTATTTTAAGAACAAGTTGTTTCAACTCATCATTCTCTGTTGTCTACTAAAGAATTTCTTTTGCTTGAGAATTATCACTTTGAGGCAATTTTAGCTGTTTTTTGAGGGCAGCTATATCTTCACTTTTCTGTTTAATTAAAGCATTTGCAACTTCCATGTTAGATGGATCATCTCCTGCTTCAATCACCAAGTCTTGTAATTCTTTGATCTTCAAATTGTTGGCACATAGTGAGGCTTTATCCAATTTCATTTGAGTCTGAAGATTTATTAATGTTTTCTCAAGCCTGATAGAATTCATAGTCTTATTGACTATCTTAGAATATGGCACCTCTGTGTTGCTTCTATGAAATTCTATTTGGTCCAATTCATGGACAACATCTGCATCAACTTCAAGATCTATTTTTGAATAATATGCAATATATTTTGGATTACTCACTGTAGGCTTGAGAAATGACATCAGCAATTTGTTACAAGAATAATCAAAAGCTGAAAGGAGCCTATCCTTATTCCGAGGCTTTTCTTTGAGGAACTTGGAATATGCTTCATTTTTTATTTCTTCATTCTTTTCTTTGATTTGTCTAAAAATGATTTGAATATCTAACTTTGTATTATCAGGTTCTTTAGAAGAAGATGTCATATCAACTTTAGATTGTGTATCCACCATGACTGTATCTTTCTGTTGGGCTCCAATTTGAACATTTTGAAGCTCTTTGAGGGTTTCAGTTACTATTGTTGTTGCTTCATCATTAGTTTCATGACCATTATTATCTTCAATATTGATGGCTTTATCCTTTTCTTCATTAGCCAATTTACTCTTCTTATTGTAGGGAATTCTGAATCTTTTATCTTGAATAGTTTTAGCAGTGAAACTTTCCTTTCTGCTTCTTTTATGAAGAATTTCAGATTCTTTGTTCACTGTCACTACTTGTGTTTGATCAACCTATTTATCTTTTCCACTTTCTCCCTGTATTTCATGTGAATCATCATCAAATAGATTGTTTGGCTCCCATTCAAGTTTATTGGCATATTTTTCAATTTGGGGCTTTGGATCGTGCAAAAAGACATACAACTTGCATTTCACTCTCATTGTGCTTAAAATACCTTGAGGATCATAATTCCACCTAAAACTATATGGGAATTTATACTCTTTCAACTTGACATTGATTTCATTGGCTGCTTCTCTGTTATTCACAGTAAATGGCCCAATTTGATTTTTCAGTTTGAACTGAGTCTTTTTCCTAGAAGCTATGAAATTAATTTCATCTGCATTCAAAAGCTACCTCAAATATTCTAAAGAAAATATCCTTGTTGTAACAAATCTTGAAAATTTATATGGGGCCAGGAGTGCACCATATACTCTAATGTCAGTATAACTCTTGTATAAGTACCAATCCTCTGTTTTACAATTCTCGGACAGCTGTAGGATTCTCTTTGTCTCTTCATTGATTCTAGGGTTCTGTTCTTTATTCAATAGATTCATAGCTGGCACTAAAAACAAGTCATTGAATTCTATAAAGTTATATTCCCTGTTCCATTTTCTTAGAATTGATGACCAAAACACAACTGAAATAACATTTCCCTCTGGATCCACCTTCTGAAATTCAATAGGAAATTTGTCTTCTTGATAATATAAAAAGAGGTGAAGCGGATATGAGGTATATCAAAATACTTCTTCTGATAATATGGAAAACTGATAATGCATGTTTTTTGTAATGAAAAAGAAAAATTGTACACTATGCATGGAGATTGGCCAGGACTCAGAGTTGACAAAAAACCTAAGATAGCCACATCAGTGAATTCATCACTAGTGTATCCCAGTATGAATGATAGCATGGAGACAATTTGTCTGGTTTCATCTAGAAAATAAAAGGTATCAAATGGTGAATTAATCTTAGGGATATCAACTTGATTGGGACAAAAAGTCTGGAAGACTTTGAACTTAGAAGAAAAATCAAGCTCTAGATAATTCTGAGTTAACTCCTCCATGGACAATGAAGCAGCATTGGGATCAAGGTTTAGTTGCAGCATAGAGTTTATAGATTCTTCATTGATGTAAAATAAGACCTCTCTGTATTTATTCACAATGCACCTTTGGTCTGGAAGATAATAGGACTGACACAATCTGACAAAATCAGGGGCTGAATGAGTTTGAGGAACAATGTATTTTGGCAGATTCGAATCCCAAACTGGTATATCTTTGTCATCTTTCTCTACTGATTTACCAAAACACCAGTTATATACATCCAGCAAATTGAACTCTACTGAAGGGTCCATCGATCTGTAGTCAAGGTCAACCAGAGGACTATTTTTTTGTGAGATAACTGGAGGTTGAATAGGCCTAACAACTTCTGTTGAATCAACAGTGAGTACAGGGGTTGGTTGGTTAAATTTAGAAGATTAAGGCTAAGGAATTTTAGAAGAGGGTTTCTTTTGAGGCTTTGGACCTCCTGATTTTTGGGTTACTTGTTTCTTTGCCATTTTTAATTGAAAAGAGCAATCTTATACTGTTTGTTGATTTCTTCAGTTGGAAACAAGGGATTTTTAAAGAATATCTTTAGTAAAAAAGGATTTTGAGCAGGGTTTTGGATAAAAAGAGGGTTTTAATGCTCAGATGAAAGGTTATGAACAATTCCAGCAATGAAAATCCCCATGGTTTTGCAAAAAACGGAAATGAGGAATTCTAGGGAAATTTTGACAGAGTTTCCCCTGTACTTTGGATATTTTTTGCAATTTTTGTATGGCAATTAAGACAATTACAGGAAATAATAGAAAGATACGTGGTTTTATTTTGGAAATTCAAGCTCTTCTGGTTAAGTTCAATGAAAAATACCTTTAAAAGTTATAATTGAGGTCGAAGACACTTCACGGTTGGGCGCAGTCTTCAATTCTGCTGAATTGGTCTACAGAAGGTGATGTGGCTCTTCGTAGTTGAATTTGCAGGGAGACTAGCTTGAAAATAGTGTTGGTAGGTTTGAAAATGGTGGAAAGGCCTCTGAATAGGCTCTCAAGGTAAAATGGCACACAAATGGTGAAATTTCGATGATAATAGCTTAGAAGAGGTTTTACAGGTTTAACGCGTGAATAGGTGAAATTCCATGAAAACCTTTTAATTTTAACGTATTAAACCATAGTTGAACTATAGTTAAATAACATTAAATAAAGGTTAAGCGGGAGTGGCTTTGGAATACCACTAGGTGGTATTCGTGCAACTCAAAGGCTTCAAGTGGTAAATAGCTTTTTCAATGCGATCCAATAGAACTGTGACACGTCGACGTGGGGTGGTTTGGGAAAACCACCCATATCGCGCGACTTTTGTAAAAGATCGCTTGATTAATTTATGGGCGTGAGAATGAACTAGAGTCATTGGATCTGACTTCACTGAGTGAACGGTCATTGGATGCTAACATTTTTTCTTCCTTTGTAGTAAGATGCATTTAGGCTAGCAACCTTCATAGAATTTATTCTTTTTGAAAAGAAAGTAAAGCTATCTAAATCTACACTTATTTCATCCATGAATCCAGATTAAACTATTGGATTCACTTTATTTATCTACTTAGATACTGAATTGTCATGGTTAAGCAGTATGACAACTCATTATTCTCTATCTACAACAAGTGAAATTGAAACAATGACAAGTTAAGATTAGACTATTTAACTCATCATGGACTATGGCATTTATTGACACTCTGCCACAGTCAAAAAGCAAAAAGTAGTGGCATTTGTGCTTGCTCACTTTCATGTTTTATTCATTTTTCTTTTAAGGTCTTTATTTTTTTCTAAGTCCTTTGATTATTCTTTTAGGACTTTTTTTACCCTCTTTTTGATTTTTCTATTTTTTTGATTTTTTTTACAAAATGTGTGAATACAACTTGTAGAAGGCAAAGTATGTAAAAATTTATGAGATAATCATTATTCAAGTCAAAATTATGACCCATATATTATAGGTTGCTAACATCGGCCTCACTTGGGGATGGATTTTCCTTGTGGAATTCCAAGAACTCTGATATCAGTAGCCTTATCCATTGTCCTTGGTGATCTTGTAATTGTCTTATGTTTTCTGCAACAATCATATTTATGATATCTTATACTCCAAAGCTTAGGGCCTTATCTTCGGGCTTCAACTTTGTATATAATATATCAAATCCAATCTACATTGTGACTATGAATATTTACAATGATGAAGTAAATAGATCTAACTGTTAAGTGACTTTTGAGGGATAGTAATGTTTCAACATCCTTTCATTTACTAGTCCTTCTTGAAGCTCTGTACCATCCAAATTCCTGATGAAAAAGGAATTATTTCCTCTGTAACCATATATTACATAGGGTCCCTGCCATAGAAAGTCAAACTTCCCATGTTTACCTGTATCCTCTCTTCTTGCATCCCATCTGAAAACTTGATCTCCTATGAAAAATTCATCTCCCTTAACTCTTTTATCAAAAATCTTTTTGATATTGTCCTGTAAAACTTGTGACTTTCCATAAACTTCATCTCTGGTTTGTTGAAGGTGTATGGTATCATTGATTCTTCTTTGAATGTCATTAGTTTCTACCTATGATTCCTGGATAATCTTCATCACTGGGATACCCAAAGAAGAATGAAAAACTACATCTGTACCATAAACAATCTGATATGGTAAAGTTCCTATGGAATTTTTTCTAGTAAGTCTCTAAGCCCAAAGGGCATAGACTAGCTTCTTATTCCATGTCTTTTTATTGTTCTGAAGTAGGTTTTTGATGATGTTGACTAAACTTTTATTTGAGGATTCATCCAGACCATTACCTTGGGGATAGTATGCTGTGGAATGACCTAAGTTAATATGGTATTTATGGAAGAAAGCAATCATCTTCTTAGATTTGAAAGCAGCAGCATTGTTTGTCATATTTTTGTGTGGGCATCCAAATCTAGATAAAATATTACTTTCTCTGAATGAGATAATAACTAAGTCTGTAGCTTGCCTAGTGGGAGTCACTTAAATCCACTTAATAAAGTAATCAGTAGCATTTAGAATCCATTTGCGTTGACCTGAAGAGGGAGGATGAATTTCACCTATGAAGTATAACCCCGATAGTTGAAATGGTTTTTCAGTGGATATTGGTTTCAGAGGTAGTGGTAACAGTTTCTTTTTACCTTCAAAGATCTAGCATTGATGGAAAGGGGTAACAAAATTTTTAACATCTAAAAATAAGGATGGCCAGTAAAAACCATCTCTGAGTATTTTATCAGCTCTTCTCTTCCATTATAGATGGCCTCCACAGTCACCTGCATGAAATTCCTCAAGGATCTTGTCAGCCTCATATTTCAATAAATAATTAAGTAAAATTCCAGTACTTTCTCTCCAATACAGTGCATTATTTAAGATACAGAATCTCATTGATTTTTTCTTGATAAATATTGCCTTGGCTTTTGTCAGTCCAAGAGGAGCTTGTAAGTTTGTCAGTACAAAGATTATATCAGAGTACGAGGGTGAGTCTTGATAGTCCTCACTGATCGATGGAGTCGCCATCTCCTCCTGTTCATCTACTTGTGCAATGAAATTAATATCTAAGTCATTGCAATTACATTCAGCCATCAGTCTAGCTAAACCCCATCCTTTAATGAGTTTAGTTGGTTTAATTTCTAGGTCATATTTAAGGATTGTGGCTATCCACTTTCGTCTCCTGCTGTCTGGTCCATCTTGAGTCAAAATGTCTTTAACTACTGCATTAGGGACATATGCAATTATGTGTGAATGAAGTATATACACTCTGAAATCTTTTATAGATTTAACCAGAGCCAAAACCTATTTTTCTATTATGTTGTATTTCAGCGGTGCATCTCTGAGAGCTTTACTAAAAAATGGAATGGGTTGTTCAAAGCCTTGTTCGTTTTTCTGCAGAAGAACTGCAGCTATGGTGTGTTCGGATGCAAAGGAAAAGATTATAAAATATTTTGTGTAATATGGATTGATAAGGATTGGTGCTTTAATTAAGGCCTGTTTGATAGATTCAAAAGATTGTTTGGTCTTTATTGTCCATTTAATTGAGGAGTCCTTTTTAAGCATGTTATTAAGATCTCTTATGATTTCATCCAGATTTGATATGAATCTTCTTAGAAAATTGATCTTTCCCAAGAATGTTTGGAGTTATTTAATGTTCCTTGGTGGTTTAATGTTTAGAATTTCTTCAATTCTTGCAGGATCTATTCTAATGCCTTCTTTTGAAATGATATGACCTAGCAATCTGCCTTCTTCTAGCCCAAAAAATGACTTTTTTGGATTAAGAGATATACCATATTTTCTGCATTTAATAAAAACCTGTCTGAGATGATCCAAGTGATCGTCATTTGTTTTAGAAAACACAATAATATCATCCAAATAAATGACTAAAAACTCATGGATTTCCTTGGAAAATGCAATATCCATGGCCCTTTTCAATGTAGCTCATGCAGTTTTTTAACCCAAAATGCATTTTCGCATACATGAAAGTTCCCCATGGAGTAGTAAATGAAGTTTTTGTTTGGTCATCTTTGTGAACTAGAATCTGATTGTAACCAAAGAAACCATCTAATAAAGAGATTTCGGAAGAAACTGCTACCCTCTGTAAAATATGGTCCATTTTTTGCAAGGCGTATTTATCCTTCAAGGATGCTTTATTAAGATTCCTAAAGTCTATGCATAGTCTAATTTCTCCTATATTTTTTCTGGTTGGCAGTAAATTAGATATCTAGTTAGAAAATCTAACTGGTGCAATTATCTGTACATCAAACAGTCTTTTGACTTCTTTTTCGATTAGTGGTAACAAAACCGGATTAATCCTTCTGAGCTTATGTTGAAAAGGTTTTTGATTTTCTTTTAAAGGAATTTTATGTTGAATAATGTCTATGTTGTAAGTTTTTAAGTCTTCATAGCTCCATGCAAAGACATCTTGAACTTATTTTAAAAGTTCAATGTATTTATCCCTTTCATATGATGATAAGGATTTGGATAGTTTGATTATTGTCGGTTTATCATCTGTCCCTAAGTTGTACTCTTCTATGTCAGATTTAACTGGCTCCATTTTTGGCCTTATGGGCACATCATTAGAGTAAAATAAATCTTCTAGAGGAGTTAAACCTCTCGGTAAAATGTTATTCTTTAAATCAATCAAATATATTTCATCTTCAATCAATTCCTCTATTTCTATTTTTTCCATTTCATCAATGTCACTTTGAGTAAAAATAGTAGGCTTTTCAAACTTATGTACATCTAAATTATCTAAATCATCTGTTTGATAGAAATTTAAATCTATATCAAAAGGTGAGTCCATGTTACAATCGTTATCGATTTGACAGTTTTGAAGTTCATGTTCATTATTTAAAAAGTGATAAATTTGCTGATCCTCTGAAAAATATTTCCAATATTTCACATTATCAGGAACAATAGGCCTATATTTAATCTCAGCAGTGTATTTTTGCAATGGTGAAAAAGGAATTTTACAACTGCTGGCAAAAGTTTCTAAGTAATGGGCCTATATGTTCTGATCTCGAGGGATGACAACAAAATTACCTTCTAACAATTCTTCAAGAAGTTCCAATACTGTTTCTCTATATCTTGCAAGTCTGGGGTTGTGAACTAAATACTCTACATTGATTTTTTTTATAACTAGTTCAGAATCACCCAAAACCATTATTCTTTTTCCTCCCTTTTTTCTAATAATTTGCAGGCCGAAGATTAAAGCTTCATATTCAGCCATGTTATTGGTGCATTTGAAGTTTAATATAAAAGCATGCCCTTCAGAATGACTTGTTTCAGTGTTTGTAATCCAAACACTAGCTCAAGCTCCAAATTTATTAACAGATCCATCAAAATCTAGATGCCACAAAGCTTCATGACCAATATAATCATCCATGATTTTAAGTCTTTTATCAGTGAGTTCAGTTCAATTTTCATTTTGATCAGAGTTACTAAGAATAAAAGAATCAAGATCAGTGGGAGTAGCATAAATTGGATAATTTGTAGGTCTGTATGCACTACTGATTATGTACTTCATCAAGGATTCTCTATAAAGCTTCTTAGGTTGTCCAAATACAGAGATAGTAGCATAACTCATATCCAGTTGTAGAGATCCCTGCAACTTTTCTCCCCATGAGCGAGAAAGAAGCATGCCATATTTTGGCGGGATGTCAGCTACTACAACGTCCATGATCATAATCTTACCAGGATAGTGGACTAGGTTAACACATAGATATTTACTCAAACCAATACATTGGACTTTGGATGAATCAAATGAGAACAGGTCCTTATAGGGTCTAGTTATGTCTAGATTAAGAGTTTCCATTATAGCTTTAGGCATTAAATTGTGGGAAGCTCTAGTATCTTGCATATTATTGTGTAATATTTGGTCATGTACAGTAAGACTTAAATAAAATGGGGGTACTGACCCATTTGAATGCTTTCCATCTATATTGGGACCAAAAATCAATTCAGGCATGTCTTCATTCATGTTTATTGTATCTTCATTCTCATTCACATTCAATGCATCATAAATCATAGATCTATATAAATCATTTTTGGCTAGTTCTACCAAGGGAACAACTATTTTCAATTTGGATATTTCAGACTGCATATTAAATGTTGGCTGAGATCTGATGGTTTGACTCACTTCTTCTTTGGGAACTGTGGTTTGTGATGACTTTTCTTGAGTTTCTATTGTTTTTCCTTTGTTTTGATCTCTTTTCTTGTCTTCTATTTGAATTTCTTGGTTTCTACTATCCTTGACTTTTTTTTTAGGAATATTTTGGGGGTTAGCAGAAGTCTTATCAGTTTTAGGATTCTCAACAGAAGGTTTAGGATCTGATATTTTAAAGTCAATAGGATTTTTTCTTGGCTCAATGACTGTTGTTGAATTGGTGGATTTGGGATAGTTATATTTTGAAACATCTTTGGAAGATTGTGCCACCTCGTCAGTTATATCTACAATCTTAGGGCCTTGATGCTTTATAGGACTAGTTGGATTGAACTCTGTTTGCTATCTCTAGGAAGAATTTGCAAGAATTTCGATTTGGAAGTATCAGTCTTCTTTTTGTTTTGTTCTTGTTGGTTTGGAGCATTATTCTTTATAATAGGATCATTGTTTTTCTTGCTCCTAAGGTTTTTTTGACCGTGAATTTCATTTATTGCAAAATCATAATGTTGTTTATAATCATAGGATCCTCCAGATTCTACTTTGAGCTGTTGAAGTTCAAAGAGTTCTTGGTCCTCCTGGGTGAGGAAAATGGTATTATTTTCATCAATCCCCATAACAATGTTTATGTCTTCCTCCTCATCAACATTGTTTTGTGAACTTTTTGCAAAGTTTTCTTTAAATGGGGTTCTTATATTCTGATCAGGGGAAGGTTCCTTACCTTTCCCGGGGTTGTTGTTTTTCTTGTAATTGGGATTCTAGATCTAGGATTGATTGTTCCATTATGGTTTCTTTTCAATTTGATCCAGTCTATCAACTAATTTTTCTAATGCTTTAGTAATGAAATCAAACTTACTATCTAAATGAGATGCTTCTTCTTTAATAGTAACTCTTCTTTCATTTCTCATTCTGGCCTTCTTTGCAAGTATGTTGATTTCTACACCTACAGTGTTTTGTTGCATTTTCTATAAAGTATTTGCATCCCTTTCCCTAAGTTGGTAAGCCATGTCTACGTCAAAACAGTCACGGAATTTTAGTAGCATGGAATATGGGGTAGGTTTAAGGTCTGCAGGAATGGAATTTTAAAAACTATTATATCTTGTGCAGAAGTCTTAGATAGTTTCATTTGGGGCTCTCTTGACAGCATCAAACTCAGATAATATTTTCATATGGTTTTTATTTTTCTCCCATTTATTTAGGAAGGCTCTATGGAATGCAGCTAGGTTTGCTATGCTACCAGCTCTTAAACCTTTAAACTAGGTTTTTACTTCTCCAATTAAGCTCTGAGCAAATAGTCTCATTTGGACATCAGACTCATCTATCTCATAGACTTCCCAGAAATCATTCATTCTAGTAATATGTTGTTGTGCAGTAATCTGTGGAAGATTATCAAACAGTGGAATATCTTTTTGGTAGTTCTGGGGCATGTCATGGAGATTTTGAGGTAAGACCAAGGGAGCATATCGGGCCGCCATGGCTTCAATTTTAGTTGAACTGGGAGGTACAATTGTAGTAGTAGGGATAGTGTTGGTTACTCAAATGGATGTACTTGAAGAGCTTGGTAATGGGGATGAAAAAGAAGTAGTATGACTAATGGTAATTGTAATGGGCTGGGTAAATGATGGATATACTACTTTGGGCTGCAAGGGCAGCTCAAGGATGAATGGATCTATTGATGAACTAGCAGTGGATTGTGGATATGATGAGTATATGATTCTATGGGGCAGAGGCAACTCGGGGCTTATGGGCTCTTGAGGGGAACTGACAGCAGAATTAGTAAATGATGTGGTAGCATACAGAGTAGAATCTGATGCTGGAAAGACTGTTGTATATAGCTCAGAAATTTAAATTTAGAAAAAAATTAGCTAACTTAACAGATTCTTCAATGTCTTTAATTTTTGTGACACTTACCCTTTTTACTGGACTTTTACTTTCAGTTTGATCTGATTTGGTAGGAATAGAAATAATTTTGTGTTTTTTACTCACATAAGAAGCAAAAACTGGATCTAAAACAATTTCTTTTAAATCTGATTCAGATTTTCTTATAAATAAATATTTCTCAAACTTTAAGTCAAAATCAATGTCTGATAAGCTTACCAATTCTTTGGGTAAGGAATCAACGCTTCTCAGAGGTATCTCACTTTCAGAACTATCAATTTGTTTTTTCTTCTTTTTTCCTATCTGGTCTGGATTTTCTACTATCTCTGGAGGATTAGGATCAGGGTTGGATCTAGTGTAGTAGACTTTCTTAGGAGCCAAAATTTTTATTGGGTAAAATACCCACAACCTTTAAACTCAATATTAAAGTAGAAAATATATAATTAAAGATATTTCTTCAAGATTAAACTTAAAACTGGAGAGTGGTTAGTCCTGAGTATGGTCGCCAGTATGTTATCACCCTAGTAATTCTCAGGTTGTGGGATGGCGATTTTTGTAGTTAAGAACACCAAGGGTAACCAAGAACTAGTTTGGGAATTTAGGATCTAGCCTTCCTGATCTCCGGAGAGGGATCTCTCCTAAAGATTTAGCTTTGTTTTGGTAAAGGGTTTTAGGCTAGCTATGAGTGAGAAATAGGAATGATTTTAGAAGTTTGGTAGGAATAAAAAGTATTTCAAGGTAAACCAGAGGGATCTAACAGAACATTGGGCAATGGAGTCAACTCTCTAGGCAAGCAGGGCTAGTAAATAAGACTTAAAGATGCAAATGTACTAAGCGCAGGATAGATGACCTTCTAAAGCTTTGAATAGGTTTTGATGATGGAATGGGTGAAATCTAAACAAAAGGGCCCTTAAGAATCCTTAAGTTACAGATAAGAAGATTGAAGGATGGAATCAAACTGGGACCTAGAGCAATTAAGAATTCTATGGTCTGGTTATCAAGTAGAAAACATATACGTGCCAACTAGTTTAAAACAAAGAGCTTATTATAACTAATTATGTTTAATTTCTCCTTAGTTGATCATTACAGAATAGAAACACATCAAATGAGTGTTTGTAAAATTTAAAGAATAACACTGAAAACAGGAAAATATACGAGACTTATCTTGTCACTACGAGAATCCTTAGTAATGATGTCTCTAAACTTGTTTCCAAACTGCTGCTTCGCTAATTGACTCACACCAACTTCAACATGTCTAGCAAAATGACTATAGTAGTCTTGAGAAATTTTATTCCACACTGAATACTTCGAATTATGAAGTATTTATACACAAAATTTTTTTACAAAATATCTCAGAAATTGAGATAATGTTTTAAATAAAAATAGTAAAAAGAACATAAGAAGAGGGACAACAGCAAAACAGTTTGCAAGCTATCCTCTTTTACAAGGGAAAATAGAACAATTTTATCTTATCTAAACTGATTTTTGATGTGTTGTGAGTATTTGCTGGCAATAGGTACATCTTCTCGTGGATGGTAGCTTGTGGAAAACTCTTCCTTTTCATCTTCTGCTCTGATACTCTTTATCTCTTCTTTTTCACTGTTTCACTGCTGTAATTGAAAAATGACCAACATTAACAATTTGACTTTACTGATACACTTTGACACTAGTTTTTTCACCATAAGGTAAAAGCAAAATTTGAGTTTCCAAGTAATTTTCCTGTCCTTTATCTGTCAAATTCACAGCAGATCAGTTAATTCTTGTCACTGTTCAGTAGTGGGGATCTTCATATTCTTCAATTTCTTGTAACTTTCATCTGCTTCTGTATATTTGGAAAAGTTAGGCTTTATAGTGAACATATGATTGATTTCATTTTCCAAAAAGAATATATTTTCAAAATATTGAAGAAGTAATTTTCCACTTGGTAATCCTTGTGGCAATGGTTGTTTAGCCTGCTCCTTAGCATGAGTTCTGATTTTTTGATCCTAATCTTTCTATGGCATCAATTTGTCATTTAATGCATGAATGTCTGGCAAACTTGCTTATGATAATACTTTGTATTTGGCCCAAAATCTTGAGATGTCCAGGTTCATATCTTTACATCTGTCTTCCAAATTATTCATCATATTTATTTTATTAAAAACTTTTTTAATTTGAAGAATGGCCTTTGTTCTATCAGCAATTTTCAACTCTTCTAACTCTTCCCTGTTTTTGCTGTTCAGAAATGCTATGAGTTGAACTGCTTGAGCAGGCATATTTTCAATCTCTTTCTTGGTTTTATCAATTTCTTCATTTTCGGCCTGTAGTAACTCTTTCTACTCATAAATTATTTGAATTGAAGGCCATTGAGAGTGAATGACTCTGATGATTTTTTTCAATAAATGATTTTTTTTGTATATGCAACCTGATTTGTAAGATTCACTTGTGCTTGAAGAATTCTCACATGTTCTTGCAATCTATTAGCCCTCTACTCATGCCCTTTGGAAGTAATCAAGGCATCTCTTTTGGAAGTTTCTAGATTTTTAATAGTGCCTTTCAAACTAAGTATTTCTTTCTCTTTAATTGACATATCTTCCATGGCTCTGATTATGGCATCTTTGTCTTGTATTGTGTTTACCTATGAGGTTGAGGAAGAAGAGGAAGAGATTTCATGAGAAGTTATTGGCACTACAGTTTCCAGCACTCCTTATGGTGCCAAGTGTTCTGCCAAAGTAGATGGAACAACTGTGCTTACAGTTGGGATCACTGTATGAATGACAACCTATTGAGATTTCTTCGGTTTTTCACTTTATTGCATGAAAGATTCTATTTGGCTTTCCATTTATTTTATCCGACCTGTCATTTTAAGAAAAAGGTGTTTCAGTTCATCATTCTCTGTATTCTGCTGAAGAATTTCTTTTCCCTGACAATTTTCACTTTGAGGCAATTTTAGCTGTTGTCTGAGGGCAGCTATATCTTCATTTTTCTGTTTAATTAAAGCCTTTGCAACTTCCATGTTAGCTGGATCAGCTCCTACTTCAATCACCAAGTATTCTAATGCTTTGATCTTCAAATTATTGGCATATAGTGAGGCTTTATCCAATCTCATTTGAGTTTGAAGATTTATCAATGTTTTCTCAAGCCTGATAGAATTCATAGTCTTATTGACTATATTAGAATATAGCATCTATGTGTTACTTCTATGAAACTCTGTTTGGTCCAATTCATGGACAGCATCTGCATCAACTTCAAGATCTGTTTTTGAATAATCCGCAATAGATTTTGGATCAGTCCTTGTAGGCTTGAGAAATGACATCACAAATTTATTATAAGAATAATCAAAAGCCGAAAGGAGCCTATCCTTATTCCCAGTATTTTCTTTGAGGAACTTGGAATATGCTTCAATTTTTATTTCTTCATTCTTTTCTTTGATTTGTCTAAACCTGATTTAAATATCTGACTCTGTATTGTTAGGTTCTTTATAAGAAGATGGCATATCAACTTTAGATTGCGTATCCACCATGACTGTATCTTTCTGCTAGGCTCCAATTTCAACATTTTGAAGCTCTTTGAGGGTTTTAGTTACTATTCTTGTTGCTTCATCATCAATTTCATGACCATTATTATCTTCAATATTGATGGCTTTATCCCTTCCTTCATTAGTCAATTTACTCTTCTTATTGTAGGGAATTCTGAATTTTTTATCTTGAATAGTTTTAGCAGTGAAACTATCCTCCTTTCTGCTTCTTTTATGAACAATGTCAGATTCTTTGTTCACGGTCACTACTTGTGTTTGATCAACCTGCTTATCTTTTCTACTGTTTCCCTACATTTCCTGTGAATCATCATCAAATAGAGTGTTTGGCTCCCATTCAATTTTATTGGCATAGTTTTCAATTTGGGGCTTTGGATCATGCAAGAAGACAGAAAAATTGCATTTCACTCTCATTGTGCTTAAAATACCTTGAGGATCATAATTCCACATAAAACTATATGGGAATTTATACTCTTTCAACTTGACATTGATTTCATTAGCTACTTCTTTGTTATTCACAATAAATGGCCCAGTTTGATTTTCCAGTTTGAACTGAGTCTTTTTCCTAGAAGCTATGAAATTAATTTTATCAGCATTCAAAAGTTTCCTAAAATATTCTAAAGAAAATATCCTTGTTGTAACAAATCTTGGCAATTTATATGGGGCCAGGAGTGCACCATATACTCTGATCTCAGTATAACTCTTGTATAAGTACCAATCCCCTATTTTACAGCTTTAAGATAGTTGTATGATTCTCTTTGTCTCTTCATTGATTCTAGGGGTCTGTTCGTTATTGAATAGATTCATACCTGGGACTAAAAACAAGTCATTGAAATCTGCAAAGATATATTCCCTGTTCCATTTTCTTAGAATTGATGACCAAAACACAACTGAAATAACATTTCCCTCTAGATTCACATTATGAAATTCAATAGGAAATTTTTCTGCTTGATAATATAAAAAGAGGTGAAGTAGATATGAGGTATATCTAAAGACTCCTTCTTCTAATAGTCTAGACAATTGATAATGCATGTTTTCTACAATGAACTTAGCAAAATTGTACACTATGGATGGAGATTGGCCAGGACTCAGAGTTGACAAAAAACCTAAGATAACCACATCAATGAATTCATCACTGGTGTATCCCAGTATGAATGATAGCATGGAGACAATCTATCTGGTTTCATCTAGAAAATCAAAGGTATCAAATGGTGGATTAAGCTTACGGATATCAACTTGCTTGGGACAAAAGGTCTGGAAGACTTTGAACTTAGAAGCAAAATCAAGCTCTAGGTAATTCTGAGTTAAATCCTCTATGGACAATGAAGTAGCATTGGGATCAAGGTTCAGTTGTAGAATAGAGTTTATATATTCTTCATTGATGTAAAATAAGACCTCTTTGTCTTTATTCACAATGGACCTTTGGTCTGGAAGATAATAGGACAGACACAATCTGAGAAAATTAGGGGCTGAATGAGTTTGAGGAATAATGTATTTTGGCAGATTGGAATCCCAAACTGGTATATATTTGTCATATTTCTCTACTGATTTACCAAAACACCAGTTATATACATTCAAGAAATTGAACTCTATTGAAGGGTCCATTATTCTGTAGTTAAGTTCAACCAGGGAACTATTTTCTTCTGAGATAACTGGAGGTTGAATAGGCCTGGCAACTTTTGTTGAATCAGTAGTGAGTACAAGGGTTGGTTTGTTAATTTTAGAATATTGAGGCTGGGGAATATTAGCAGAGGGTTTCTTTTGAGGCTTTGGACCTCCTGATTTTGGGGTTACTTGTTTCTTTGTCATTTTTAATTGAAAAGAGCAAGCTTATACTGTTTGTTGATTTCTTCAGTTGGAAACAAGGGATTTTTGAAGAATATCTTTGGTAAAAAAGTATTTTGAGCAGGGTTTTGGATGAAAAGAGGGTTTTAATGCTCATATGAAAGGTTATGAACAATTCCAGCAATGAAAATGCCTAGGGTTTTGCAAAAAATGAAAATGAGGAATTTTGGGGAAATTTTGACAGAGTTTCCCCTATACTTTGGATATTTTTTGTAATTTTCGTATGGAAATTAAGAAAATTACAGGAAATAACAAAAATATAGGTGGTTTTATTTTGAAAATTGAAGCTCTGCTGGTTAATTTAAATGAAAAATACCTTAAAAAGTTATAATTGAGGTCGAAGATGGTTCATGGTTGCGTGCAGTCTTCGATTCTGCTGAATTGGTCTAGAGAAGGTGATGTGGCTCTTCGTAGTTGAATTTGCAGGGAGATTAGCTTGAAAATGGCGTTGGTAAGTTTGAAAATGGTGGAAAGGGCTCTACATAGGCTCTCAAGCTAAAATGGCGCACAAATGGTGAGATTTCGATGATAATAGGCTTAGCAGATGTTTTACAAGTTTAACTCGCGAATAGGTGAAATTCCATGAAAACCTTTTAATTTTAACGTATTAAACCATAGTTGAACTATAGTTAAATAACATTAAATAAAGGTTAAGTAGGAGTGGTTTTGGAATACCGCCGGGTAGTATTCGCGAGAGTTTTGTAAAACATCGCTCGATTACTTTATTAGCACGAAAATGAACTGCAGTCGTCAGATCTAACTTAACCGAGCGAACGGTCACGATCAAAAGGAAAGGTGCAGGGAAAGGTAAGTTATCGGGTTCGTTTTGGGCCATAGGATCTTGTAAATAAAAGAAGATCATATGGTTGTTATTCTACGCGATGGGGAGGGATAAAAATGTATTGAACTATCACGTAGATTTTTAACCGTTGGATTAAAATGGATTTGGGGATCGAAGGGTTGAAAATTAATCCGATGGGGAAAGGGATATGGTTCCATTTTATATACAAAAAGGGAATTTTTTCAATGGATAAGGTGATTGAGAGGATTTCAAAAGGGATTTAACCAGAGTAAAGAATTGGGGGGCTATACATAAGGATTTTAGCTTCGGTTATGGTTTTAACCTCGGTTAAAGGGAATCACGAGAGAAACAAAGGGATAGTTTAACCTTAGGTTAGGGAGTCGGGGGGAAAATATACAAGGAAATAGGTTTAGAAGTTTAGTTTAAATTAAACTTCCATATTTTTGTTTAAAACACATATAAAACATGTTTTAAAGGTTTTTTCGAATATTTTTATTATATGGTTAATTAAACCAGGTTGATTTAATCACCATAGGGGCGGGATTATACATAAAGGTATATTTTAGCTAAAGGGGGTTATAATGTGGGTTTTATTAAACATGTGGGAATTATAAATTTCGGTTAAAATTATAATAAGTGGGTTTTTGGGTTTATTATATAAAAAGGAGTTATATATAATAGGAAAAGGTCATTTTATAGGGAGTTAATATATAAATTAGAGTAAATATGAAAATAGGAGATGGTATACTCAAAACACATACACATAACAAGTAAAGTGAATTACAAAATATAATTTGCATTGATACTATCACTTAACTTATGATATAATGTTATTTTGAGGGCTTAATGTTTTCAAATGATTGTAGGAAGTTAATCAGATGGAAGTTATAATACCTTTAAGTAAAAATGGAGTTTTACTTAGGATTATTTATGGGAATGATTGCATGAATGGTAATGATGTGATTTTGGGGATTAATATAGACATTCACACTTTCAACTGATGAGTCCTAGAGCCTTGGGTTTGGTCTCAACAAAATTCAAGGAAATGCCTTCAGCCTTTCTGACTGATAGTTTAGAATGTTTCATGACTATGGGAAGGGGAAGTTAGTTATTTTGCAGCCCATGATGAATGATAATTACATTGAGATTTTATCACCTTCTTTTACCTACCCAGCTTACCATGCTAACATTTTTTCCTCCTTTGTAGTAAGAAGGATTTAGGCTAGCAACCTTCACAGAATTTATTCTTTTTGAAAAGAAAATAAAACAATCTAAATCTACACTTATTTCATCCATGAGTCCAGATTAAACTGTTGGATTCACTTTATTTCTCTACTTAGCTACTGAATTGTCATGATTAAGCAGTATGACAACTCATTATTCTCTATCTACAACAAGTGAAATTGAAACAATGACAAGTTAAGATTAGAATGTTTAACTCATCATGGACTATGGCATTTATTGACACTCTGCCACAGTCAAAAATTAAAAATTAGTGGCATTTATGCTTGCTCACTTTCATGTTTTATTCATTTTTCTTTTGGGTCTTTATTTTTTTCTAAGTCCTTTGATTATTCTTTTAGAAATTTTTTTACCCTCTTTTTTATTTTTATATTTATTTTTATATTTTGTTTACAAAATGTGTGAATACAACTTGTAGAAGGAAAATTATGTACAGATTTACAAGATAATCAATATTCAAGTCAAAATTATGACCCCTATATTATAGTTTGCTAACACTAACTTCCTAACTTTGATTTTCATTTAATATTTCTTAAATATTATAATATTTCTTGAACTTCCTTCATGATATTTATGGTTGCTCACCTTCATTCAATATTTGGTAAAAGGTCATGGTATTAACTTAATTTCTATTCTAATTCTCTTTCCTAACTTTGATTTTCCTTTTGACCTTGGAGATAAAGCCAATAATTAAATATGATAGTCATCCCTTCTAAGGAACTTAGTATGGGTTGTTTAGTGGTTTCAATCCATTATGATGATGTGAGGTGGTGTTTCAAACATGGGAGTAACTTGTGTTTGGATGTGATGCTCACGGGCCATGGTTTCTTTTGTGGGTTATAGAAGGTTAAGTTCTACCTCCTAAGATAAAAAATTTAAAAAACTTACCTTTATTCCTTAACGTTAAATGAGATCTATACTAAGGATTACTCTTTATATGTATTTCTACCATATAAATTCTAAGGATTACTCTTTTTATGTATTTCTACCATATAAATTCTAATGATAATTAATCACATATATGTGTTAAAGTAGAATGTGAAATAAGCCCTTTTTACACTGGGCTTGGCTCGTAGGTACATAGACGTGTGGGTTTGGGAATGTGGCTCACATGAAAAGTAATAGGGATGGATTTAGTGGAAAGCTTTTACAAGATCAAGACTCAAACAATTGTGATATTTTCCCTTCTTTCCAATTTAGTCTATCCTTCTAGAAAAATCCCTTTTAATGAGGGAGATATATCCATATTGATTCACTAATATTTTTTCACCAAAAAATATTCTATTTTTGACTTTTATATCTCAAAACTATGCTCATTGAATTTATGCATCTATATCTTTAAACTACTTGGAACTATTTTATTACACCATAGGAATCATTAACATGTACAAATTAACACATAATTGTGATTTTTTCCCTTCTTTCCAACTTAGTGGACATCCTTCCAGAAAAATCCCTTTTAATGAAGAAAATATATCCATAGTGATCCACTGATATTTGTTCACAAACAACTCTTCCATTTTGGACTTTTATATCTCAAAAATATGCTCATTGAATTTATTCATCTATATTTTATTACACCATAGGAATCATTTCGATATGTCTCCCATTTTAATGGGGTGCATCACATTCCGAGAAAAATACATTAGCCATAAAAGTTTCCCATTGAAACCAAAAGTGATTTGATACAAAACATAGGTTATAACCTTATATAGTTTAATTGTTTCAAATAGATTTTTAATAAAATGAAAAATATTCAATATAAAACATGTAGTATTTAGAAACAAAAAACAATTTGATACAAAGCATAGGTTTTAACCTTATACTATGTTAATTTTTTTGAAAAGAGATTCTTAATAAAATGAAAATATTCAATGTAAAACACGTGCATATTAACATATGATTGTGATATTTTCCTTGCTTTCCAGCTTAGTCCATCCTTCTAGAAATCTCCCTTTTAATGAAGCAAATATATCCATATTGGTCCACTGATATTTGTTCACCAACAACTATTCCATTTTGGAATTTTATATCTCAAATATATGTTGATTGAATTTATGCAGATCTATATCTTTAAACTACTTGAAACAATTTTCTTGCATGATAAGAATTATTTCGATATATCTCCCATTTTAATGGTGTGTATCACATTTCAAGAAAAAAACACAAATTAGCCATAAATGTTTCCCATTGAAACCAAAAGTGTTTTGATACAAAACATAGGTTTTAACCTTATATAAGTAAATTTCATTTCAAATAGATTCTTTTAATTTAAAATGAAAAATATTCAATGTAAAACACATGTGCATTCTTATACACCATTATGTCTACGTAAAGAAGTTTGAGTGATTCCATGGGTCCTCTACACCCTTCATGGGTATAATTGGGATATGTAGTGTTAAATTCTAGAAGTTCTATAGGCAGAGTCTGTAAAGGGCTAGGTAGCTTCTCGATCTCATATTTTATGAAAGGTGACATATCTAGTAAATGCCCCTATAGTCAATCTCTGGAATAGATCTAAATTCAATTTTTTCATTTTCGTATCCATGGTCTCAAACAATGAGAGAGAGAAAATACCTTTTATATTCAATGTAAAACACACATGCAAATTAACATATAATTGTCATATCTTTCCTTTCCAGCTTAGTCCATCCTTCTACAAAAATCCCTTTTAATGAGGCAGATATATCCATAGTGATCCACTAATATTTGTTCATCAACAACTACTCCATTTTGGACTTTTATATCTCAAAACTATCCTCATTGAATTTATGCATCTATATATATTTAAATTACTTGAAACTATTTTATTACACCGTAGGAATCATTCCCATATATATCTCGCATTTTAATGTGTGTATCACATTTTGAGAAAAATACAAATTAGCCATAAACATTTCCCATTCCAACCAAAAGTGATTTGATACAAAACATAGGTTTTATCCTTATATAGTTTAATTGTTTCAAACAGATTTTTAATAGAATGAAAAATTGATTAAAAATGTTTTTTCTAAAACATGTATAGTATTTAGAAACAAAAAGTAATTTGATACAAAAAATAGCTTTTAACCAAATATATAGTTTAAAATATTTTGAAAATAGATTCTTAAAAAAATGAACAATATTCAATGTAAAACACATGCACATTAACATATAATTGTGATATTTTCCCTTCTTTCCAACTTAAGTCCATCCTTATAGAAATATCCCTTTTAATGAAGAAAATATATCTATAGTGATCCACTGATATTTGTCACCAACAAATATTCCATTTTGAAATTATATATCTCGAAACTATGCTCATTGAATTTATGCATCTATATCTTTAAACTACTTGAAACTATTTTATCTCAACATAGGAATAATTTCGATATGTCTCCCATTTTAACGGGGTGTATCACATTTCGAAAAATAACACATTAGACATAAAATTTTCCCATTGAAATCAAAAGTTCAATTTTCTACAAAACATAGTTTTTAAAATTATATAGGTAATTGTTTCAAATAGATTCTAAATTTAAAATGAAAAATATTTAATGTAAAACAAATGCATTAACATATATATAATTTTCTCACACTTTCCCTTCTTCCAAACTTAGTGGACATATTTCTATAAAAGTATATTTTAATGAAGAAAATATATCCATAGTGATATGCATAGTGATCCACTGATATATGTTCACAAACAACTATTCCATTTTGGACTTTTATATCTCAAAACTATGCTCATTCAATTTATGCATCTATATTTTTAAACTACTTGAAACTATTTTATTACACCATAGGATTCATTTTGATATATCTCCCATTTTAATGGGTTGTATCACATTTTGACAAAAACAGATTAGCCGTCAAAGTTTTCCATTGAAACCAAAAGTAATTTGATACAAAACATGTAGGTTTTAACCTTATATATAGTTTAATGTGTCAAATATATTTTTAATAAAATGAAAAATGTTAAATGTAAAACACATGCATTAACATATAATTATAATATTTTCCCTTCTTTCCAACTTAGTGGACATCCTTCTAAAAAAATCCCTTTTAATGAAGCAGATCTATATCCATAGTGTCATTGATATTTATTCACAAACAACTCTTCCATTTTGGACTTTTATATCTCAAAACTATGCTCATTGAATTTATGCATATATAGTTTATTACACCGTAGGAATAATTTCGATATATATCTCCCATTTTAATGGGGTGCATCACATTTTGACAAAAACATATTAAAGCCATAAAAGTTTCCCATTGAAACCAAAAGTGATTTGAAACAAAACATAGATCTTAACCTTATATAGGTAATTGTTTCAAATGCATTCTAAATTTAAAATGAAAAATATTCAATTTAAAACACGTGCATTAACATATATATATATATATATATATATATATATATATATATATATATATATATATATATAAAATTTTATGACACTTTCCTTCTTCCAAACTTAGTGGACATCCTTTTAGAAAAATCTCTTTTAATGAAACGAGATATATCCATAGTCATATGCATAGTGATGCCTTTGAGGTCCTGTTCACAAACAACTATTCCATTTTGGACTTTTATATCTCAAAAATATGCTCATTCAATTTATGCATCTATATTTTTAAACTACTTGAGGGAAACTATTTTATTACACCATAGGATTCATTTTGATATATCTCCCATTTTAATGGGGTGTATCACATTTCGAGAAAAACACATTAGCCATAAACGTTTTCCATTGAAACCAAAAGTAATTTGATACAAAACATCTAGGTTTTAACCTTATATATAGTTTAATGTTTCAAATAGATTTTTAATAAAATGAAAAATGTCCAATGTAAAACATATGCATTAACATATAATTGTGATATTTTCCCTTCTTTCCAACTTAGTGGACATCCTTCTAGAAAAATCCCTTTTAATGAAGTAGATCTATATCCATAGTGACATTGATATTTGTTCACAAACAACTCTTCCATTTTGGACTTTTATATCTCAAAAATATGCTCATATGAATTTATGCATCTATATTTTATTACACCATAGGAAGCATTTCGATATATATCTCCCATTTTAATGGGGTGCATCATATTTTGAGAAAAATATATTAAATCCATAAAAGTTTCCCATTGAAACCAAAAGTGATTTGATACAAAACATAGGTTTTAACCTTATATAGGTAATTGTTTCAAATAGATTCTAAATTTAAAATGAAGAATATTCAATGCAAAACACATGCATTAACACATATATATAATTTTGTGACACTTTCCCTTCTTCCAAACTTAGCGTACATCCTTTTAGAAAAATATCTTTTAATGAAATAGATATATCCATAGTGATATGCATAGTGATCCACTGATATATGTTCACAAACGACTATTGCATTTTGGAATTTTATATCTCAAAACTATGCTCATTGAATTGATGCATCTATATTTTTAAACTACTTGAAACTATTTTTTTACACCATAGGATTCATTTTGATATATCTCCCATTTTAATGGGGTGTATCACATTTTGAGAAAAACACATTAGCCATAAAAGTTTTCCATTGAAACGAAAAGTAATTTGATACAAAACATCTAGGTTTTAACCTTACATATAGTCTAATGTTTCAAATAGATTTTTAATAAAATGAAAAATATTCAACGTAAAACACATGCATTAACATATAATTGTGATATTTTCCCTTCTTTCCAACTTAGTCTGACATCCTTCTAGAAAAATCCCTTTTAATGAAGCAGATCTATATCCATAGTGGCATTGATATTTGTTCACAAACAACTCTTCCATTTTGGACTTTTATATCTCAAAACTATGCTCATTTAATTTATGCATCTATATTTTATTATGCCATAGGAATCGTTTCGATATATCTCCCATTTTAATGGGGTGCATCACATTTCGAGAAAAACATATTAAAGCCATAAAAGTTTCCCATTGAAACCAAACGTGATTTGATACAAAACATAGGTTTTAACCTTATATAGGTAATTGTTTCAAATAGATTCTAAATTTAAAATGAAAAATATTCAATGTAAAACAATGCATTCTTATATGTCCTTATGTCTACGTAAAGTAGTGTGAGTGACTCCATGGGTCCTGTACACCCTTCATAAGGTATAATTGGGACAGGTAGTGTTAGCTTCTACAAGTTCTATAGGAAGAGTCTGTAAAAGGCCACGTAGCCTCTGGATCTCATCTTTTATGAAAGGTGACATATATATTAAATTTCCCTATAGTAAATCTATGGAATAGATCTAAATAGAAGCTCTTCATTTTAATGTCCAGTGTAAAACAAATGCATTCTTATACACCCTTATGTCTACGTAAAGTAGTGTTAGTGATTCCACAGGTCCTCTACACCTTCATAGAGTATAATTGGGATAGGTAGTGAACTAAATTCTATAATTTCTATAGGAAGAGTCTTTAAAGGGCCAGGTAGCCTCTGGATCTCATATTTTATGAAAGGTGGCATATCTAGTAAATGCCCCTACAGTCAATCTCTGGAATAGATATAAATAGAAGTTCTTCATTTTAATATCCATAAAACACAACCACTTTAAGGGAAATTTTTCACATGTCATTTATCTCATGATCTTGTGTCATTTCTCCCATGCATTTGCAATAAATGTCAATTTAATATATATTTTTATTGAATTTGATAATTTTTCAAGGATAAGGAAACCATTAAATATGGTAAAAATGGAAATTATGCATGGAATTTTCTTGCTATCCCAATCCAGAGAAAGTAGTGATTACATATGTGTTTTCCAATATTGTGACTAGAAAAGTCGTCCAAAGGGAAATGAATATACCGGGAAGAACAAAAAACAACAAGGCATATTATATTGGATTTATAGAAGGCTTGGGAACAACGATGGAGTATGGATCAAATGGAATTGTAGTTTTAACCAATTCTGAACTTGTGTGCAACTATATGAATGGCATGTACCAAGTTAAGGAGAGGCTGAAAGAACTGTATGGAATAGCAAACAATATTGTTAACCAATTTCAATATTTTAGTATAAGGCATGGTACAAATGTGAATAAGATGTCCTGCGATCTATTGCGTGAGGCAATGCCAATTGCGAGATTCATCTTATCAAAAGATGAATTAGTGAATGAATTAAAATTATAGGGGGAAATGCCAGTAAGATTCATCTCTCAAAGGCAATTGTTTGAGACGGCTCTTCTTCAAAAATTCAAGATTCATCTCTCAAAGATGAATTAGTTTTGAGACACTTTTCTTCAAAAATTCAACATTCATCTCTCAAAGATGAATTAGTGTTGAGACACTCTCCTTCAAAATTTATTGATGGACATTGTAACATATCTTGGATATGTGTGTGTTGTGTATTTATAAATGCATCTTTTTTATTGACCATGTGTTTTTTTCAATTATATACTAAGTGTGCTCCCACGACACCATGTAAAGAACAACTTGGTGAACTTCACATTTAAAACAAGTGGTGTACTTCACATTTTTATAAAATTAAAATGTGGGGAATTCATAAAATTTTTGTTTAAATGGAGTTTCACGTAGTTTTTAATGACAATGTGTTTTTTTCAATTTTATACCAAGCGCGCTCCCGTCATGTATAGCATGATTTGGTGAACTTATCATTTTTATAATTTTTTCTTGCTTAAATTGAGTTTTGCACATCAATTAGTGCTTTGAAAGCTGTGTTTTAAATAATTTTTTTACACTAAATTTGATGAATAAGAAAACCCACTATAAGGCAGGTTCACCTTTCATATAATAAAATGAACCTGCAAACTCAAAACTCTATCAAAATGCAGATTCGTAAACTCGATACTTTGATCTTGGGACCTGTGGGTTATAGGACCATTGTACTTCTGCTACGCCACTCCAATGTCTTCATATAAATATAGACATATATCGGAGGCACTAAACCCATCTCCAATCTCTTAAACACTTTAAGACCCAATGTTTGATCTTCGGCAATGTGATATTAACAACATCTAATTCTGTTGACCCACATATATCCGATTCCAAATGTTAACAAAGTTCAAGTCATAAAACTTCGGTTCATTACCTTTGTTAAACCTCCACGAAATTGACGGCACAACCATCATTAGATCTCCATGGATCGAAATCGCTCAAGCTCCAAAAGCCATGTGAGTTCGGTGGTTTTTTTCCCAAAACCACTCAACTTTAAGTTGCGCATTTAAAACAGGATTTCCACCAGAATTCCACAGCACGCCGTCTCACCATTCCACATTAAAATTGTAACCTCATCGCATGCTTTTGCCTTCTCGATTTCACTATTCTGCTACGCTTCAACCAGGGTTCGATATGAGTATAATTTCGCTCCTCTGCAGACCTTCTCCTTGCTCTGTAATTCGATAAGTCTGTTCGAATTATCATTATGCTCTCAACAAAGAAAACCTTTCTTCGTTCCTTCCGCATCGATTATACAGGTTTTAATGTAATTGAATCTGTCATACTCTGTGACTAACTCACGACACATCTTTATTAAATGGCCATCGATCCTTATAGTATAATATCTCAGTGTTTAACTTATACAATTAAACTATGAAGAAACACAATTAGATACACAGAAAAACCATATAACAGTATATTGCTATTTTATATACAAACACAAGATTACATCTAAGGCATTTTAGCCTTAGTACGTACTTCCTCCTATGACTACATTGCATTCGTTCTCCTCTCCATCACACATTACAGACTCTCATATAAAGACTTACAAGAAACGTGAATCAGTTAAGATCCAAAATAACCCTACATCTTCTCAAACACACACCTAGCAGATCATTAGTTACAGAAAACTAATTCGATTTTAACAAATTTTTGTCCCAAATTTGTGTGATTGTTTGCATAGCCGCCTTTTCAGCTTCGGATTCGAATTTAATTCAAATATTTTTGGATGCCCCTGCATCAGACTCTCCACAAAAATTTATTACCTCCTGGTCATATGGCTTCTACAGCTGTCAGAAATTCTACCCACATCATTGTGGAACTGCTCTTTGTGATATTCTTGTAGCAACATCTCCTAAACAATTCTACCCACGTCCTCTGTGGAATTTTTCTCTGTGAGCTACAACAAAACCTTTGCAATAGCAAGTCCTCCCTGCTACTAGATACCTCACCAAGCTTCTCTCCTGAGCTCAGTCTTTTGGCATCTCTCAGGTTCGCTCCTGTGGAACCATTTGAGCACTCCTGCTCTAGGCTGCTGCAATCTTCTCACCTTCTTCTGTTGCTACCTTCACAAAACATAAAAAATCACAAGCTTACAAAACTTCACAAAACTGTACCTCTTCTTCCTCTGTACGCAAACTCCTTCTTCTCGCAGGAAATATTTTCCCGCTCTGATACCACTTGATGACAAGCGAAACCCACTACAAGAAGGTTCACCTTTCATATAATAAAATGAACCTGCAAACTCAAAATTGTATCAAAATAAACACGATACTTCGATCTTGGGACTTGTGGGTTATATGCCTATTATACTTCCGCTGCACCACTCAAATGTCTTCATATAGATATAGACATATATCAAAGGCACTAAATGCATCTCTAATCTCTTAAACACTTTAAGACACAATGTTCGATCTTCGGCCATGTGATATTAACAGCATCTAAAATATTTTGACCCACATATATCCGATTCCAAATGTTAACAAAGTTCAAGTCATAAAACTTCAGTTCATTACCTTTGTTAAACCTCCATGAAATTGCTGGCATAACCATCATTAGATCTCCATGGATCGAAATCGCTCAAGCTCCAAAATCCATACGATTTCGGTGGTTTTTTTCCCAAAACCACTCAACTTTAAGCTGCGCATTTAAAACAGGATTTCCACCATAAATCCACAGCATGCTGCCTCACCATTCCACATTCAAATTGTAACCTCATCACATGCTTTTGCCTTATCTATATCACTATTCCTGTACACTTCAACCAGGGTTAGATATGAGTTTAATTCCACTCCTCTGCAGACCTTCTCCTTGCTCTGTTATTCGATAAGTCTATTTGAATTATCATTTCGCTCTCAACAAAGAAAAGCTTTCTTAGTTCCTTCCGCATCAATTATATGGGTTTTAATGTAATTGAATCCACCATACTCTGTGACTAACTCACGACAAATATTTATTAAATGTCCATCGATACTTATAGTCTAATATCTCAGTATTTAACTTATACAATTAAACTATGAAGAAACACAATTCGATACACAGAAAATTCATATAACAGTATATTTCTATTTTATATACAAACACAAGATTACATCTAAGGCATTTCAGCCTCAGTACGCACTTCCTCCTATGACTACATTGCATTCTTTCTCCTCTACCATCACACATTACAGACTCTCATATAAAGTATTACAAGAAACGTGAATCAGTTAAGATCCAAAACAACCCTACATCTTCTCAAATGCACACCTGGCAGATCATCAGTTATAGAAAACTAATTCAATTTTAACAAATTTTTGTCCCAAATTTGTGTGACTGTTTTCATAGCTGCCTTTTCAGCTTCAGAATCGAATTTAATTCAAATCTATTTAGATGCCCCTGCATCAAAATTACATTAATTTTCTGAAATTTGTTTTGATTTTATTTTAGATTAGTCATTTAAAAAAATAATTGTAAATGTTCACCGTAGATATATATATATCATGGAGGATGAACGATGAAGATCAATAGAATCCCATATTTCTAAGAGAAGGGGATATCAGGGATCGAGGGTTGTTCATGGTATTTAAATATAATCTTAAATCTCCATACATGCGTGTACATATGGAATTTATTTTTTATCAATTTTGTGAATTAAATTAGTTGTTAATCAGTTTATTTTTTTATTTTTTAGGAGCTAATAAGAAGAGAAGGGTCTCTACTCCATCCATGGAACATTCCCATGGTTAACCCAGTTGTGGTATGGTTTGAACACAATTTAATCAATGAATATGTATGTTTGTATTTATATGTATGTATGTATTTTTCAATTGATTATAAATTCTCATTTGTTTATGAAGCTTCTCTCCCCTTTTGACAGGTTGGTGGTGGTTCAAATCCCCTTAGAGGGCCATCAATAAGTGGTAATAGGTTTTGCGAGGGTGGTCATATTTATTCCCCCAGAGGCCAATAAATGGGTGGTGGTGCTGGTTCTCAGTAGGGTTATTCTGGTTCTCAACAATTTTAGGGTGGAGAAGATGCTACCCAACCACGTCGAGGTTGCCATCAATTTCAATATTTTTTTCATTTAATTTGTACAAATTTGTTTACATGTGTTTTTTCTAATATACAAAATTATATATATATATATATATATATATATATATTGATGCAGAGGCCGAAAATGCTCCAAATGTTGGTCAAAATAGATGTAGGGAAGAATGCTACATTCAAGAAGAAGGTTGTCCACTGACCACAACTTATCGAGTCGACATTTCTGATATACCATGGGAAAGAAACATGGTGCAATACACCTTACAAAGGTGTCAACAACTTCATGCAAAATTGTAGAGAGATCTCGTGGCTTTGTCTCTACCTGATGAGAGTTGACAAAGCCTCGAAATAACTACACATTCATAGGGCGAACTAGTCAATGTGTACAGAACTCTTGGGCCAACGACTGATACATTTGTAGAAGTCATGAGAAAGAGAAAGGAAATAGTAATGGGTCCTGATAAATGGGAGGATATAAAACAAATAGTTACAAAAGAAATGGTGAAGTCAATGTTTAATTTCAAAGAAGGGCCAAAAAGAAAGATGTTGAAGGTGCAATATTTCAAGCACCCCAATATAGCTCACTATTTTTATGATAGGCACCTTGCGACCTATGGAAGACTCCCATGGAACGATGAGGTTCCTGTTTATTTTGCAAAAAAAAATTACACAAATTTTTTTTTGGAAATGAAACCCAATTAAAATGACCTTGCATCAAAATTTTTTGGTCCTGGGAAAGGTTGATTGTGTGATCGTAGGGGCTCTAGGTAGGATGTGGAGTTGGCTTGGCCTAAGCCACCACTCGTGATTCAACTTTTTCTGGTCGAAACTTTGCAGTCAGAGATGGATGTGACTTCTCAAATAACTCGAGAAGCAAGGGATGCCATCATCGACAATGTTCAGAGTGGATTGGGTGGAGTCGATGTTTGTCTAAATCGATAAAGAGCACATGAGAATTGATGTGCCATTTTTTTTGTCTTTTACAGATGAAGAGATTGACAACATGAGTGTTGAAGATCTCAGAATATATGCAAATAATTGTCGCAATGGTTGGCAAGATCTAATTCTTCATGAGGAAGAGGGCACGGGAACAGTATGTGTTAATGGTTAGGGTTCAATTATTTTAACACATACATGTACAATTTGTAATAAATACATGTGTATGTATATGTATACATTTATTGAAGTGTGTACATCAATCTAACAAAAAATGTATCATTATATGTTAAAACACCATTTCCAGTTGTCACACATGATGAATGACGAAATTGTTAATATCACATTCGGGGCCTATGGTTCAAATAATGAAGATGGTTCTCACCATCAAGATATGTTGACAAATGTTATTGTTTTTTAAGTGATATTTTTAAAATAAATAATTGTGCACACATGGACATGTACATATATAATAATAAAATGTTTTAACAGATTCCGATTTCGTCCAATGTTTTTGGGATGGTGGTACCTTATTCTTCCTTGGGAGATGTACCTTCTACTTCCTTAGGAGATGTGCCAAATCCACAACAATTATGACAATTTTTCACTTTTAAAATTTATGTTTAAGTTATATATATTCCACCTCAAAAAATTTCGTTAAAAATTGAGATATAATCTATACCTTGAGTTATTTTAAATTTTTTGAATTTTAGATTTTTGGAGATTTTCTTTTGGAGCCTCTCTTAGGAGATGTCCCAAATTCACCTGTAGAAGTATTCAATTTTTCACTTTTAAATACATATGTTTTTTTTAAAGTTATAATTTATAAATTGAAGTTTAGAAGTTTTATTATAAATTGATATCTTGATCTTGAGTTATTTTATACTTTTAAAATTTTGAATTTTAGGTTTCTATAGAAGATTTCTTTAATCCACGGACTCTAGCAATGGAGATAGGAACATCCACACCATTTCAATCATTTGAACAAGTTGTCTAACTTTTTTTTAATATTATTGAAAATCAATTTATATATACACGTGCATTTTCATCTAAAAATTATATATCTATATCTATATATATATATATATATATATATATATATATATATATATATATATATATATATATATATATATATGTACCTTTTTATATGTATATTGTAATATAAAATATTGTTGGATATGTTCTATGGGGAAGTTGTAGAAAGCGAAATGGAGGGAAACCGTTGAGGTATTGCATGATTTTATATATATATATATATTTTAATTTTATAGTTCTATATTCTCACATTTTTAAACATCAAATTTTAATGTTTGTATGTACACGTTATGTACAGTTCCCCATGCTTCGTAAGATAGCGTTGTATGAGACTCGTTTAGAAAGAAACTACAACCATTTGTATTTGATGGACATGATTTGTAGATTTGATTGAGATTTAGTCCTAAATTTACTTTTTTATATATTATCTAGGATGCACACATATATATATATATATATATATATATATATATATATATATATATATATATGTAGGGGTGGGCGGGGGAGGGGGGAGGGGGGAGGGGAGATGGGGATATGTATATATATATATATATATATGTATATATATATATATATAGTATAAATATAAAAGTTATATATATATATATATACATATATTATATATATATATATATTTATATATATATATATATATATATATATATATATATATATATATAACTTGATACTTAATACTTGGTGGAGATCTACAAATTTCCCCTTCTTTATATATTTTACACTAGTTTTAATATAATTTCCTGAGTTTTTACAAAAGTGCTTAAGTTCTTTGGGATTATTTCATTTGAATAAGTGCACATTGAATGGAAGTACTTACATCTTATGTTATATAATTTGGTTTTCTGGTTTTTTTTAAAACTTCCTTCTAAGTTTTGGATAGTTGAACTACTAGTAATGTTGTTATCCATAAATTAATGTTTTGCTTTTGAACTACATTTGGCATGTGATAGAATGTTAAATATTTTTATTGGATAGTTGAATCATAATTGGCATGACATGTGAATTAATGTTGTCATATAATCAAAAAGTTTTTAAAACTCAAGTTTTGGATGGTTTCAATCTACATTTCACATGTGATATAACGTTAAATGATTAATGTTTTTATTGGATAGTTGAACTACAATTGGCATGGGATCTGAAGTAATGTGTGATATAATCAAAAAGTTTTTAAAACTCAAGTTTTGGATGGTTTCACTCTACATTTGGCATGTGATATAATGTTAAATGTTTAATGTTTTTATTGGCTAGTTGAACTAAAATTGGCATGGCATGTGAAGTAATGTTGTGATATAATAAAAAAGTCTTTAAAAATCAAGTTTTCGATGGTTGAAGTACATTTGGCATGTGAAGTAATGTTGTGATCTATAATTTTTTTGTTGAATTAAAGATTAAGTTTTGGATGGTTTCAATCTAAATTTGGCATGCGATATAATTTTAAATATTTTTATTGGATAGTTGAACTATAATTGGCATGGAATGTGAAGTAATGTTGTGATATATAATAAAAAAAAAATTAAAACTTAAGTTTTGGATGGTTTCAACCTACATTTGGCATGTGATATTATGTTAAATGTTTTTATTGGATAGTTGAACTACAATTGGCATGGCATGTGAAATAATGTTGTGATATAATCGAAAAGTTTTTGAAACTCAAGTTTTCGATGGTTGAAGTACATTTGGCATGTGAATTAATGTTGTGATCTATAATTTTTTTTTTTAAATTAAAGGTTAAGTTTTGGATGGTTTCAATCTACATTTGGCATGTGATATAATGTTAAATGTTTTTATTGGATATTTGAACTATAGTTGGCATGGAATGTGAAGTAATGTTGTGATATATAACCAATTTTTTTTTAAAACTTAAGTTATGGATGGTTTTAATCTACATTTGGCATGTGATATAAAGTTAAATATTTTTATTGGATAGTTGAACTAAAATTGGCATGGCATGTGAAGTAATGTTGTGATATAATCAAAAAGTTTTTAAAACTCAAGTTTTGGATGGTTGAAGTACATTTGTCATGTGAAGTGATGTTGTGATATAATCAAAAAGTTTCTAAAACTCAAGTTTTGGATGGTTTCAATGTACATTTAGCATGTGATATAATGTTAAATGTTTAATGTTTTTATTGGATAGTTGAACTACAATTGGCATGACATGTGAAGTAATGTTTTGATATAATCAAAAAATTTTAAAAATTCAAGTTTTGGATGCTTGAAGTACATTTGGCATCTTAAGGTTGTTTTTTATATCTACATAGTCTTCTCCTATTTGAGTGAAAAAATTTCCAATGGGAAGAACATAGATTTTCAATGCAACTAACCATATCAATTGATCTCTAATTGAAAAAAGAGTAAAGAAAAGTTAACATGCCACAAAATATGTCAGCAAAATAACATTTATGGTTGCCATTTTTGTTGGAATAGCTAGATCATATTTTAAGGATTCTCCATCAAAAAAAAATTTCAATGAAAAAAATCCTTAACATGATTTAGTTATTCCAATAAAAATAACAACCAAGGATGTTATTTTGTTGGCATTTTGGTTTTTTTTTACTTTTTTTCAAATAGAGCTTAGTTTATATGGTTAGCTGGATTGAAAAGCTATGTTATTTTAATTGGAATTTTTTTTATTCAAACAATAGTATGTAGTATGTAGAGATCAAAAACAATCTTAAGATTACTTTTAAGTACGATCAAGTGTTCAAAACATTTTCCCACATGATGATACTTTCATTGACCTCTAAAAATTAATTTATGGGCTATATGTTTTGCCTCTTTCCCATATAAATCCCTTTAATTTTGATTGGAAATATAACAAGTAGATATATGTTTGTTGAATTGGGGTCAATGTCATTAATGCACTCAACTAGGTAGCCTTGTTGATTTATAAATTGGTAAATTGATGATATTTAGTTAATTGAATTCTAGAACATATATATTCAATACGTGAAACATTTTTCATCAATGCACATAGAACATATCTGACCATTGGAAAGACAAATTTTGTACTAGAATTTCAATTAGGAATAGATATGTGGGTCAAATCCCACAAAAATTCAAAGAAGTGCTCCAAGTCTCTTGTCTGAAAGGAATCTTCATAGAAAATTATATTGTGGATGATTTATTTACAGTGTGAATACTTTTTACTAGAAAATCCCCAAGAAAAACTGGGTGTGCATTCAGTTCATGTATATATCCAGTATGTGCAACATTTTTCATCAATGAACATAGAAAAACTACTTTCAGTTAATTTCATTGTAGAACATATATATTGAGCATGTGAAACATGTTTCATCAATGCACATAGTAAAACTACTTGAACAGTTAATTGCGTTCTAGAACATATATATATATATATATATATATATATATATATATATATATATATATATATATATATATATATATATATATACATATATATATGGATATATATATCAAATACATGCAACATTTTGCATAAATGCATGTATAGAAAAGCTACTTTCAGTTGATACTAGAGTGTGCATGTACCAAAACAATGTGTAGATGTGAAAACACTTGCACAGATAACATAACAAGACAACTCAATTTTTAATTGAGTACTAGAAGTTCTAAAACATATAATCCAAAGAAAATAAATTGTTGGGCAGTTCAGTCAAAAAAATTCCAATGTAATTCCATATTCAATGATTCGTTCATGATCGGATTCTGACATTTTCCATTTCTTGATTTTCATTTTTTTCTTTGATTGAACCTCTATCAAATTTCTGTGTGTTGCACACACCAATTGACTATATTGACAACTTATGAAATAATGTTCATAGTCTTCAAAGTAAACAAAATCCCCACTGTGATTAGTTTGTTTGAAAAAATAACCTTTCAGTATAATAGATCCTCTTTCATATGGAAATCCATGATCATTATAGTCTTCTAATAATTTCATTTTTCATTCAGTGCAACACATCAAATAATACTTCACATTTTCATCGTTATCAGTAGGTGCAATTACAACAAAAGCATCTACTGCACAATAAAACAAACTTAACAAAATTATACATATTTAAATTTATTTCCAGATCTTTATCATTAGAAAGCAATTCAAATGTTAACTTCTCTAACAAGATCAGAAAATTGATCACCATCGGATGATATTGTAGTCTCCTTTGATTGCATTTCTTCAAACATTGCAATGGAAATTTTTCCCTCTGTATTTTGCTATGTATGTTTCCAATGTTTTACATACATTTTGTTTTCACAAACGTCATTAGATTTTGTGTTGTTTATGCAAGCATGAAAAAAACAAGAATATTTTCTTTTATCCAATGCAAACACATTTCTGGACGACTTTGTTTTAATTGAATGAATTTTTGAGTCCCTTTTATTATTTCAACATCATTTCCAATTGATCTATCTATGTCTTCGATCCGAATATGGAAAAAAAAACTTTTATATGGAAAATATAAAGAAAAATGTAAACATGATATCAAAATACAATCAAAGATAATCGTTGTGACAAATGTACACTGTTTAAAATTAGATATTCATTAAAAATTAAATTGAAGGTACCTTCGCACTTCCCTTGATCAGTTAGTGTCATGGCTTAGAGCAGCGATGCACCATTGAATAACTTCTTTTGCATCCACAAGTTGGCTTGCATAGGTGTTCATTTGATATCTTCGAAGTGCTGATTTTATGCATGCACTTGCACCGTCATGTTCTCCTTTTCCATGGCCAGTCTCAAAGAAATTCCAGCAATGTTTAATGCAGGTTTTCTTATGAAGAAAACACAACCAAAATAATGATCATGAAAACTTGAATTTACCTACACATACGTTTGACCATATCCAATGTTCATTGAATGTTATTCCACAATTTTTGAAGGAATCATAAATTTTTCCAAAATAATGTTGTACAAAATATGTATCATGTGTACGATCGTCACTGATATAAAAATGATATTATTTAATAATATGTCGATTTTAACTGGTGCTTTCTATATGATCTATGTTTTGTTCAGCATGTCTATATAAAATATGGACGAGGATGGAGAATTGGTCAGAACGATAGTATTCACTCTGAATTTCCTTTTGTGGAACAAATGTGTGGTTTTCTGCAAAATGAATTACTGACAAAATGGCCCATGGTCGAAAAAATTCCCGAGATTCTTTGAATTTCAAGTCTTTCCATCAAGCTCTATGGGAATGCTTAGTGTATTTTTAAATTTCTGCCTCAAATTCTCTCAAAAAGTCTAGCACAAAATTTTCTTCTTCTCGTAATTCAATTCTTTTAACACTATTTGCACCTTGAATTGATGTATGGATATATTCATATCTCTTCCACTTCATTTTCATGTTGGACAATGATTGATCATTTATATCAGTACGATATTTGTTTTTAAATTTAGTCAAATTTCCATAATTATCGCATTTTTTACCACCAACACATTTCTTTTCGTAAAATAGTCAACGCTTTCTCTTTCACATAGAATTTGAGATATGAAATCATGGATAGTGGAAGGAGGAGGTGAATCCTTCCAAAATTTTCAACCAAAATCAAGGAATGTGTCATAATATAACTCAAATTCCACATGATAACGACAACAACAAGTGTCGCATACAGTGATAGGTTTTACATACCATAGTTTTTGTTGAACAAAAACACTGATTGAAACATGAATTTCACGATTCTCTTATTTGAACTTGTTGAACAACTCTATCCGAGTCGTTTCCAAGAAATGTTTTTCATGTTCATCGTACTGATTTCGTGCCATTCTTCTTCACATCACAGGCCTTGCAGTTGGTGAAACAAGCGAATTGTTCTTCCAATATTCATATATTATTTTTGTAACATTTTCTCCAAGTCTATCTTTGTATGGTTGCCTACAAATAGCTCTCCAACAAGAGAGTTCGTCATTTACATCTATTTGCAACCAAAATTTTCGATGTTTGTACAAAGTTTTTCATGAGATTACTAAAACTCGTGCCATAGATTTTACCAAGTGATTCTCTTTAGTACTTGATGAAGCCACTGCCATATGTATTTCTCTATGTACAATAGAAAAAAATTTCTGTCTAGATATTCTAATTGAATTTATAGCACTATTTATATTTTTCATGACATTTTCCTTCATTTTTTTTATCTTTGGTTAAATTTAAAATACCCAATAAAGTCGTAGCTTCTTTTAATTTCCTTAATGGTAGGAGACCTTTCAAAATTTGGGCTTGAACTGTCACCTTTTCCTTTATGAAATACTTATCAAAAATGTGGTTAACACGATATCATATATAATGGTCAGCTTTTTGATCTCCATATGTGTGAGTGTCAAAATTTTCTAAAATCTCATCATCGACATTGATTTCATCTGTACATATTCGAATGAATAGTACATAATAAGTTTACATATTCAATAAATAACTAAACTAATAAATATATGTATAATTTAAATAATATGTGCATGTGTTCAACATATATATATATATATATATATATATATATATATATATATATATATATATATACCTTGTGATTCAATTTCTTCACTTGAATTTCTTTCAACATTTTCACCATATTCAATCATTGGTTCAATATCTCTTTCACTTTTTCTTTCAAAATTTTGTAACTCATCATCAATCTTTTGAGGAATATCTCTCTCTTTACATTGCAAAATATTTTTCAAATTAGATCGTCAAATAAAAATTAAGCTTCACATTCTACACTAGGAAAACATTAAATATATCAAAATCATAATATTTACATTTACATACCTGCTTCAACTTCTAGTTGAGGTTGATTTCTCCCTTCAATATTTTAGAGTTCTTCTATCTTTCTTTTGCGAGATTGTCTCGTTTCTTCTCTACGTTCCTCAGGGTCTCTTTTTTTACCACATTTTCTCATACAATTCCTTCGATTCCCCATCATAATAGAGTATGAAGTTCAAAAAATTTCCTTCAAAAATTTAGACAAAAAACAATTCAAAAAACATCACAAAAGATTTAATTTAAAAAAAAACTCATTTTAAAAATTTTGTGAAAAATACATATTCCAATCCAAAGCACTTACATTAAAAAATTCAATAAAAAAATGTCTTACAAAAATGAAACAAAGCTCAAAATATTTCATTCCAAGTCCTACAAAAACATTTCATTTAAAAGTTTAGACAAAACTCATTTTAAAAAATCATTATAAAAGATTTACTTCAACCAAAAACACGTACTCTAAAAAATTGTCACTTCAAAAAATGCCTCCAAAAAATGTCCATTGAAAATTAATTCCAACTTCATAAAAAACGCCACTTTAAAAAATACTTCAAAAAATATCATTTTAAAAAATACTTCAAAA
This sequence comes from Pinus albicaulis, assembly GCA_034641835.2. Taxonomy (NCBI): domain Eukaryota; kingdom Viridiplantae; phylum Streptophyta; class Pinopsida; order Pinales; family Pinaceae; genus Pinus; species Pinus albicaulis. Next base: position 951,331,694 of record CM076579.1, read on the forward strand.
AATGTCCAAAAAATGTTCTTTTGAAATTAGGCCCAAATCCATACCTTCATAAATAATGAAAATTAAGCCGAAATCCATACTTTAAAAAAAAATGAAGCCCACAAAACATCCAAGAAATTGTATCACATACCTCCAAGAAATGTCCTTTGAATGTACCTCCAAGAAAAGTCTTCAAAAATGTTATTTGAATGTACCTCCAAGAAAATTCTTTAAACCCAAAAAAATTCTTTGCAAAATCAAACCAAATGTATGAAAATATGTTAAAATAATGAATTTGTCCAAGAAATGTCCTTTGATTGTACCTACAAGAAAAGTCCTTAAACCCAAAAAAAGTCCTTGCAAAATCAGATCAAGACCTTTGTAAAAATAGACCAAATGTGTGAAAATATGTGAAAATAATGAATGATTTCTCAACAATTTATATTGTCACGAGATGTTTTTTTGGAGGGGCTCAGCAGTACTTTCTAGCTGACGAAAAGTTAGGGAAAAGTTCAGCCGAACTAACGCATCACCAGTTACGCAAAACCAAGCTTTGAATACATATCTGCAACTTTTGACTCATTAAACTCCGTGAAACATTATGAATTAACTGTCAGAACCAAGACAAGAATTTTCAAAATTGAATTTACTTTCAGGAAATATAACTTTTATGGAATTTCATAAATATTTACTAATTTTAATTAATTTTGTAATAAAATAGGTGCAAAAAATTTCAGAAGGTCATTGTAATTCAGTGAAATCAAAATTATGTATCTTCCAAAATACATTGTAAAAGAACTCATAAACTTATTGTACGTTACATTGGTCAGTCGTCTCTAATGGGTAGCTTTTAGATTTTTAGTTTATAACTTATATGTTAAGAAATTTCTTGCGTCACGAAACATATTCAAAATATGCAATTTTTTTCATATTGGACCAGTTCAAAAAATTCTAGTAATTATGATATGTATCCATTGGCTTTGTAAATATGATGAAACCAAAGTAGGCTCCGTCTAGATTGTTGTAACACATTTTGTTTCTCAAAAACACAAATTTTCAAAGAAAACAACATTCTATATTAACATGACTTCTTATGAATCCGTTGATTGTTAAAAGACATAGACTCAAAGAAATGCTAAGCTGACATATCAAATGCGTATAAAAAAATTCCAAAAAATAAGTAATAGAAAGCTCACAAAATTTCTAACAACTTTGATTTTTATCACAATTAGAAATTCTAAACAGAAAATTTATTTTAGCTTGCAGAAAGTTGAAGAACCGAAAAAAATGAAATTTTTTTCTCAAAAAAGGGCAAAAAGTGTAACCCAACTTCACATTTTCACCCAATTCAATCCACTAAATTCAAGGATATGTATTCTTGTCGAATTTATGTAATTATTATACATAACAATTGACTTCGGTCAAGGAATTCATGACAGTTTGTAATGATATGTTATATCATTGTTAATACATTTCTATGTTTTGTTTATGATGATACACATTCCTTTTTGTAAGTAGTTGGTATATGTATTGGTCTACTTAATTGTAATATTTCTCTTGTACTATCCTCTAGTACTTCAATATGTAGTTTATATTTAATTTCTTATTCAATCATAAGAATGACTAGCTATATGCAACTTTTGTGTTAATGTACAGTAGACGTATTTAGATTTAATTTATACAACCATGTTTTATTCTATATTGACAATTATTTCTTACTGTGTATAGATTTTTGTTTCATTATTCTTTACAGACTAATTATATTAAATATTTCTCTTAACATCCTTTCCACCTTCACTGATGTATTTTTTTTTTTGCATTTAATAATTAGATTCTTAAAACCTGACATCATATTTAAATCCTCCTTCTTGGGTTTAAGCATTATGTTTGTTGGTTTTCTAATTTAATTTTTCTATGTAACTATACATAACTAAACTATATCTATTATAGTATACTTTGTTAGATACATTAGACTCTTTAACTTACCATTACAAAATTCCATTATACTATTTAATAATTCATAAAAGATAATTTCACATATATCTTTCTACATAAACCATCATTATTCTGACTCTCAACATAACAAAAAAATCATAAGACATAATTAAATTAATTGTGCATATCAATTCTAGTAAAACTATTTCCCACCCAACCTTGAGTTTTTTCTCTGTATCTCCCCCTGAGTAGAGACCAATTCCTCCAAAGTGTAGAAAACTTTTTTTCTACAATTGATTGGTTTATTTAAGCTTGCATTCACTTCAACATGTTTCCATAACCGCATTAAATTAAATCAAGATGTTGTTTTCCTATAACCTAGGCTTTAATTTTGTTTTTTCCACAAAAGCTCTTTAAAACTAGCTTTTTCCTCTTTCTAGTTTTATTTCCCCTCTTCTCCGTAAATTTCCACTTTATTGAGGTATCTTTTAGATTTTTATCTCCAATCTAATATGTTTAGTTTATTTTATTTTCTACAAGATTTTTTTAAGAATTTGGGAAATTATTTGGATTTAATTCCATCCTCATGGACTTGAAATCCTAGTCTCCAATATACTCTTGTCTTTGCACAATAATTAACACATTTATTAATTTAAAAATATTATATGTCCACATATATAGTTTTCCTTTAGGTCCACTTCATCTTTAGGATTTTCAACTGTCTAATAAAAGCAGTGAAAATCACAGTAGCTTAAATAAAATCGATATCATTCAATGATAAATCTTGAGCAACTCTAAAAGGCGTGTTAGTATGAATCTTAATTGTAAGTGTACCAAAAAGGCTCACTTTAGCCATGCATAACCAACAGCCCTAATAGCAAAGATGGCTACCAATTTCTTTAGATCTAAAATTAGTTGATCAATATAAATGCTACAACATCTAGATCTATGCAGAAAAATACATTAAGCAGCAAATAAAAAAAAAAACTTGCTCCATGCATCCAATAGACAATACATAAATGTTTTTAAAGAATTTTTGTATTTTTTAACACCTGGGAAGCGAAAATAAAAAAATGTTACTAGTCCCCCTCAATGGGATGGGTTCTTGTAAGTCCTCAGCACTTCAAATCTAAGATCCATCTCTCTTGATGGCGTAGAAAACCCAGACAAAAAATGGAACTCAAAGGGAGCTTACAAAAAAATGGTAGCAAAATATGACAATGATGGAGGATCAAGGTCAGACCAAAAGTATAGATCAAGAGTGATCTTTAGGCAACAAAAGGTAGTGAGTGAATGGAAAAAAATTTCTATTTATAACAAAATATTTAGTTAGTCTAGATACTGGTGCATAATTAAAATATTATTAACCAAATCAAGGTCCAACTTTTATGGAATATTTTATTATATTTTTTGGTGGGAAAAAGAATTTGAATTTGGTCAAATCCCTTTATTTGTAAATAATAAATAAATAAATGATTTATCTATTATTTTAAGGATGTGGTCGAGTAATAATTAAATAAATAATGATTTATTCAATTATTTATAAATGATTTAGTCAAATTTAACAATCAATATTATTTAAATAATGTTTAAATAATTTTTCCTAGAAAATAATAAGATAAATAGTGATTTATCTAATTAATTTTCTTGTTTTGGGTTAAATATGACCAAGAATATTAATTAAACTGTTGTTTAACTAATTATTCCTTGACGAGAATCAAACAAATGTGGAATTATTCAGTATTTCCTCATGGGGTTTCTTGTTTAGACCATAAAAAACTTAATAAATGTGGTTTACTAAGTTATTTTTCATAGTGAAAACAATTTTACTTAGGCTAAAATTGGTCTTACATGGTGTAATTTAGTCCATATAATAGTAACAGGTTAGATTACCAAAAATTAGTGTAACAGATTTCCCCCCAGCATGCGAGAGTTAGGAGCTAATCGTATGACCGAAGTACATTGTAAGAACTCAAGCATTAGACACTGAAGGGGAACTCAGAGAGAGAGAAATATAAGGTAGACCAAAGTGCTAAAAGAACAGACCCTGAGGAGGCGAGACTTACAGGTGAGACAAGTCTCTTTTATGACTGAGTACCTATGCTATAGGCAGCGGGGGAGGCATACCTATGCTTGCCGAGATAAAGTACAAAGAATAATGCATCCAGTAAACAAGGGACTAAACTATATAGTACATGATAGCATAAGCATGAGCCAGATAAAAACATGATAATGAATCCCACATACATACTGTGCCTAGGATAACAACCAAGACTTATACAATAATATATGAGTACATTAGATATAAGTACAACCAAAGTGCCCCAGTAAATGGGACAGGGCTCTTAAAATTTGAGTAATACATGCAAACTAAAATGCGCTACAAGCAGCTGAGGCCAACATCATCAAATCTAATGAGCTACATCAAAGGCTGTAATGAAGAGGTCATCTGGGCAAGTGGGGCGCTACCTCAAGGGCCACCCCCTCATCATGTCTGAAACATCTCACACACACTAAGGAATTACCGATACAATCTATTCCATCACTAAACCATCAAATATATGGATCTCGATCATGTGGTAAGGAGCTAGAGCTGAGAAACAACCATGTCAAAGGGGAATAATGAGTCCCTTTACCTGATCTAAGGCATCGAACAAGAGTGGAAGATGAAACCAAGGTACACCACCCTACCTATCTTCTGGAATGAATTATCTGATGTCGACAAAAGGAGGTCTGCCATAGGTGAGGCAATAAGGGATCCTCAACTAAGGCATGAGAGAAAATAGTAGAGAAACAAAGAAACTGACACTAGGGATGATGATGAAATGGACGGTACTGAGTAGCAGACGGATGACTTCCCTTGTTAGAGCATAAAGGGCATGGATGACCTCGGAGAAACTGACACAATATCAAAGGGAACAGGGGATAGTACGACTCAAGGCCATAATGTGCGACACAAAGGAGGGACCAAGCAATGAAATATGGAGGAAAATAACGAGATACAAATGGACTCGAGATAGACTCCATGGATTTGATGATGACTCAACTTGGATGCTCTAAACAAGGGTGACTCGATGATGCTGCCACACAGAAAAGGTCCAATGGGAACCAAAAAAAATGAGTACAAGGTGGCTACTAACAACGGAAATCGACACGAACATGGAAAAGTATGGAGGCAAAGTGGTGCCCCAAGTACAAGTCCTGCAAGTGAAGAAATTTGATTTTAAGGAGTGGTGAAGTGACCCTTCTTGGATAAAATGTGTCCTGATGAAGTATCAAATCAAAAAAAAACTAACAGATATACATCTGAGAGCTCGGTGAGAGCTTTCCAATGGTACAGACAGTTTGTCAAACTAAGCTATAGTTTGGCCGCAACAGGCGAAAGAAAAATCACGACTTTCTCTTTTAATAAGGAATTTTCCCTCCAAATTCACCCATTTGCAAGTGTAGTTGTGGTGAATGTAGAGAGGAGAGAAGGCCCTAAATCTTGCAGCAGCGTAGCGGACAAACCGACCATTGGATTTGAGATCTGTTAGTTGCAGGTATGAGGTCTAGACCTAATCATTCATTTCATTGGATTGAAATTTCATTTTAGGTGCCCAGAGCTCACAAATAGACCCCTGCTCCTCTTCATGGCTGGGTCACACTTTTTGGGGCAATATCTATGACCTGGGTAGTAGGTTTTGGGCAGAAAAGTGAGACCTATCCCAGGGTTTTGCTTGAACATTTTGACCTAATAGAGAGGGGTTTTTTTGTGTTGTTTTTTCACTAAGAGTTAGGTTTTTATGTTTGAAAGCAATCTTTCCTTTCTGTACAATGAAAAATATTGTGGTTTTACACAGATATGGTAGAATTACGGATTAACTGGAGAGAGAGAGACCTAGGCACATTACGGTCGAAAATTCCAGAGGATCCTCGTGTCCACAGTGTATTGGCAAGGTTTGGGGTCCTGAAGTTTGTGGAGAACCCTTTGATGAGAGCTAGAGAGCCCTTGTTGGACTAGATTGTCAATTATTGGGATCCAAACCATGAGTTCTTTATAGTGCAGGGGCACCGGATTGAGCTGATGGTCCAGGATATATATTTTCTGACAGGTCTCCAACCACTTGGGATAGTATGGAATACTTAGCCAGTATTACCACGAGGGTAGAATATCATGGAGTTTGTAGAGCACCATTTTTTACCAGGTCTCCATGTCAAGGGAACACGGATACTGATCGGGGACCTAGAGAGGTTAGAGACCCGTGCTATGGCTGCAACGGTGTTGTGGATCCTCGGCAACGAGGCACTACACCACATCACTAGAGGGCAGATGATGCGTGTTGAGAGTGTGTTGAGTGGGACATACTATGGGTGGGCCCAGATGATGCTTTCGTCATTAAAACGATAGTTGTCGCTATGCAAGCAACAAGTGAACCATGACTATGCATATGGAACGGTGTTGTGCTTGCTCTTCTTTAAGAAGATCCTGACACTTTGACCTCTCATAAAGCTCCAAGATGGGGGTCCAAGGGAGCCCAGGATGTGCCTGTGGGGGTGACCACTATGCAGAGGAGGAGGTGGGGCAGTCGGACGGGTATTTCAACCCAAGTTCATTGCTCATTGGTATCAAATGCCATTGTACATAGATGACTATCCCTGTAGTGGAATGAGGTATCGTGGGGACCCGTACTTTCCACTACCGCCTGGTCGTGTATGGGGCCCTGATGGTAAGTGAAAAGTTGCTTAATCTTTTATATGCATTGTAAAGTTTCAGAATATTGTATATGGTACTGATTCTTTCACTTTTGGTATGCATATACAGCACCGGTAAAACTAGTCGGGTATCTGGGATGGCCTGCAGTATCAGGAGCTGCGGGACGTGGTGGATCAAGAGCACCACAAAATGAGGATGTAGCGGCCCTCCTAGAGGACATCCATTGTAGATTTGAGAGGCTTCTAACTAGTTTTTGAAAGCCCAGCTAGCAAGACTTAGATGACCAGTACATAGAGCCATGTATTGGTCTACCCTTGGAATGGTGAGGGGTCATGCGACACATGACGATGGACAGATAGCGGATGCATGATCTACAAGCTGTAGGAGTAGAACCATTGTCTTGGGATCCTCCAGATAGTGATTAGGTGTAGGAGCAGGTGGTGGCCCCAATTTTGAGTTTTTGTAACATGCGGTGGGCATGTCATATGTATCAAAGTTAATGGTCTCTAAAACATTATATATGAGACAATTATGAATATGCATAATTTTTATGGTTTTTTGTTATTGTCTTGTGTTAAATGTGTGTGCTAAATGCCAATATATAATATTGTTTGCAACGCTATATACATAGTGATTTTGTGCTCAAGGTACATGACTGAATGTAATGATATCAAATTCATGCATGAAAAGCTTCACTCATAAATATCTTCTAAAAAGGATAGGGTTATTCACATGATAGACACCATTAAATTGCATGACAAGAACCATGGAATCTAAATGAACATGAAGGTGGAGGATGTGATGGGAAATGGAATTGGCTAATAAACCTTGCACTACATCATATTTGACCTAGTATGGGTGGCAGTACCAATGCATACACCGTTTGAGAGAACAATTGAATGTAATGGGGAAAATGGCCCAACCTACTGAGGCTAGATTCCAGGAGTAGTGACTTACACCATCATCGTAACCAATATAAGGTGTGGAAGGGGGGTTCATCTGAAAGGTGCCACAAGACAACAAATGGGAGGATGATGAACAATGTTGGAAACCTAAGTGCAAAATAGAAACTTAACAAACACTACTAGATGGAGTGATCTTGATAGGATGTTAACTACTCACACACCGACAGGTAGGTGGTGTGTGGGAGCCACCTTGGGGGCATCTTGTACTCAAGCCACGAAAGTCACCATAGACACGGATGGTGACATTCTACTTATGGGCAGGAAAGATTAAGTCAGGGGTGGAAAACGCTTCCATGATGTCATCATCATAGTAAAAGATGGGATGAGTGGAGGAAGGGAGACCACATGACGTGGCGAAGCTACCTTACTCATCATCATGAGAATAAAGGTTCACATGTGCATCATCACAGGGGGTGATAGAAGAACAAGCAGATAAAGGATGGACTGATGTTGAGCCCAAGGTGATCGTTGAAGGGAGGTCGAGCGAAACAGAAGGGGAAGTCTCAGAGGGCGCTTTCACCGTGGGTCTCATGAATGATGATAGGTAGAGGATGGTGGCCGCAGGCTCCGTCATCTCGACATTAGGAGGGGGAATGTCAATGGGAGTGGATAAATCCTCAAGTTGGCCCGAAGCATACTACGCAAGGATGGGAGAGGCAAATTTCTTATGTTCAATCTCGTACTCTCGAACTACCTCCAAAGAGGCACTGTAATGCGTGAGGCAGGGACGATGGTGGGAATCATGGCCATGGAGATCACACAAAGTGCAAGGTTGGTTGGTGTGAATAGTCTTATGGTTCTTGGCTGCAGTCAAGGAAGAAACAGAGGCTTGAGGGACTGTAGACTTAGGGAATGCAACATTAACCATGGGCTTGATACGAGGCAACTCGAGACAATGATGGGTGGCATGACTGACAACATCACAGAAAGCACAAGGCTTAGGTGGCTGAGGATGAGCAGGGTCAATCGGGATAGCCTTGTCTTTTGATGCCTTCTTTCGAGCTCTATCCTTTTTACCTGAAGCTTTCGCAATAGGATAAGGTTCCTGTTGAGGTGGCTAAGGTACAGTAGCAGCGGGAGAGGTCATGGGGACTAGTTGAACCGGGGTCAAAGAAAGATAAGGTTTGGGTTGATTAGGCGGGGTAGCAGTTGGGTGATTGATGTACCAAATGGGAATCCCCAGGGTCAGGTTAGGAAGGTATAAGGTAGCCATAACAGATTCCGAGAACACTCCAGGAGGGTGAGCTAGGAACAATATTTGACTAGAGGGGTAATGGCCATGCGGGATGACTCCGAGATGGTTAAGGCTAGGAGGAACTATTCCAGGAGGGTAGAGAGGCTCATGGATACTAGATACAGGTGAAGGGCTAGTAGGAGGGGGTCCAGAAGGCTGAGTCGAAGTGATAGGAGTAGGTTGTGGATGGCGGGGTTGCTGACTAGCCGAAGCAGGCCTCTTGAGGGAAGCCCGAGATGATTGCATCATGCAAACATTTGATGAGCTGGGATCAGATACAGGAGGATGAATACCAAGGAATGAACCAAGCAAAGAGAAGTCTTTATAGACTCCAGGTGAGACATTGGTCAAGGGGTCGAAGGTTTTCTTATTGGCCAATGAAGATATGATGGACTCACGGGAGGTCTGAGACTTCGGTTCATAATATGTCAACTGGTCAACGGTGACTATCTTTCCATTATGGGGAAAGGAAATCTTGTGGTGAACCACAAATGGTACAACAAACATCTCATAGGTGTAGCTACAACCCAATAAATTTTTTTAATATAAGGGGGCATCAATGACTTCCATTTTAGTGCAAATAGTCTTGCCCGCAAGAGTAATAGGAAAATTTTAGAACATGCCAATGGGCTTGGAGGAGTGGTTGTCTGATGTTTGGAGGGTGATAGTGGAAGGGTCTAAATTAGGTGACCAAAGTTTTTTCCAAACCGAAGCAGACATCACATAGGTGGATTCCCCTTCATCAATGATACAATGAGAAACGTTGGCATTCCGGATCTTGACAAGAATTTTTAAGGCGACAGAAGTAGGAAGGGGAGGGTGTTCTGACTGGTCAACATCGAAGATGGTCAAGCGATCATCTGAAGGATCTACAGCGTCCATGGAAGATAGTAGAGGTTTTAATTTTCAAGGGAAAGATTGGAGGAGTTCCACCATTGACATGGCAGCAAGAGATTGCAAAAAATCATCTACTATACTATACGAATGGGAAACTTTGCTAGAAGCAAAATTTGGACATAATGGTCCCTTAGGTATCTTAGTATGAACTTCTACCTTAGGCTGAGGGATCTGCAAAGGACCATTGATTCTTAAAAGAGGCTCTGTAGAACCTAAAGAAGGGGGCTTGGGGGAAGACGTAGTGGGAGGCTTGTTGTACTGACGAGACTGAGTCGGAAGGTTGAGGTAAACGATAATGTCTTGGTTAGAGTTCATCAGAAGAATATGGTAATCAGAGGTACTAGATGGAGAAGGTTGCATGGCCGTCGGACCTTCAGGTGGTTGGGTAGGGACAAATCCTTACTAAGGGAAAGGATTGGTAAACATAGTCGTCTGGCTAGGTGTAGCATTAGGAGGAACCAAAGGGGAGGATTTCTATCCTCGCGATGCTGCTTGAGTCTCGCACATCTGACGCATCTATGGTAAAAGAGGATAATCGTGGGTGTAATGACCATATACACCATAACATGAACAAGGTTTATTCGTGCGAACATGTCTGTCCTAATTGGGCTAAGTGCCTTGTTGCTGGTTAGAATTTTTAGGTGCATTACCTTGGGGATTATGTCCAGGATTACTAAGGGAATATTGATTTTTGCAGAATTTCCTTTTCTTTTTGAAGGTAGGAGGATTAGTCATGCTATGTTGCGCATACACCTGCCCTTGATGGGGAAGTGGTTGCTGTTGCTGGGGTTGAGAAGGAAAGGGAGGCAGGGGTTCTAATTCTTGAGGAGTTGGATAACTAGGCTATGGATACAGATAATATAGAGGTTGGGTAAAATTATGGTGAATAGGTTGCGAAAAATGAGTAGGCATGTCGTATCTTGGATACATGCTACCAGGAGGGGGAGAAGTGTTAGAGCTGTTGGCCCGTCCCTGAGGGAAACCATAGCCCATGTGAGGTTGAGAGTATAGATGAGAAAGAACTCCAACGATACCATTGGTAGCATGGGATGCCCCTAGTGTGTTGGCACCACCGGGTCTACAGAGATCAGGTAGGATGATATAAACATAACCATACTGAGCATAGATACAGTCATATTTTAACGCAATCTAGAGAGCAGCTTCTTTGGTTTGAGGGAAATGTGATGCAAAATCTTTGCCGATAGTAGGAAAAAGGGATCTAAGGAACCAATCCATGTACACACAGTCTTCGAAGGTAGGGGCTCGACATAGGCTGTTTCTTCTACGTCATTCCTGGACATGATCGGATAGGCGGGTCATAGAAGATTGAAAAAAAGAAGTCAAAAGTTCGGTACCAGTGTCATAACAAAGGGGAAGCTGGAAATAAGACATAAAAGCTCGAGCAAGAGTTGCAAAGGTGGTATGGGAGGAGGAGGCCTGATCAACATACCACTTAGAAGCTTCACCAGTAAGCGTACATTGGAACAACCGAAGACAGATGGATTCATCGATAATGGAGTTAGACGAACACCACATGTGGAAAGATCAAACATGATTTGTAGGATATTCTCTAGTAGGACCTTCAAACTTGGCAATGTCTAAAGGGGGATTGGTTGGCATAGTAGACCAAATAGTTTCATGGTGCATAGGGTCATTGACCAACTGGTTAAAATCGGGAAGACTGAGGCCTGCCATATACGGGAGGAAGGGAGCAACCGGGATAGTTCATGTCATAGTCCCACTAGTAGTATTCCTAGCATTAGGGTCGGGGCTACCACTAGCATTAGGTCCTGAACCAGACATGGTGAAGGTGACAGGGGGAGAACTGGGGATGGAACCAGAAGAGGAGTCAGAATGTGGACTCGGTGGAGGACTAACTCGAATCATACACGGTGGAGTAAGTGTTCCTATCAGAAACTGAGGATGAAGGCTAAGATGTCTCTAGGATTAACACCTTGTGGGTGCAATGATGAAAGAACACACACGACACAAAGGGAAGAGAGACCAACAAGGGCAAGGAGGTGCAGAATCAACTAATTACAATGTCAAAACAAGGGCAGAGAGGTGAAGGATCAATTGATTACAATATTAAAGTCTTTGCCTGGAGGTATTAACTAGGCTCTTCTTCACTTAGGGTGTGTGTGTCAAGTGTGTAAATTTTAAATTTTTAACCTAGATGTTTGTAGAGAGAAAGAAAAAGTGTGTTGTATAACTGTAAATAAACCTAGAGATAATAGTATATGAAACTGAAATAATAGAAAATAAACAACTAATTATGCATTAATATAAACCTAAAGAGGTGGGCCTCTCAATGATTAGTCTCTACGTGCGAAAATTTTTAATCAAAACACACCAAAATAGCTAATAGATCTAAATTGGGGAGGGAAAATAATCTAAAGGTCAGATCTGCTAGAAATAGGTGCAGAAAAATAACAAAAAATCAAAGGGAAAATCACTACAAATGAGGTGCTGAAAGGCTACAAATTGGAGGGAAACAGAGGGGACCCTAGAGGAAGACTGAAACAAAATTGGAAAGATCTATTTTGGATTGATGAATAACCAATCTAATGTGGATCTGAAGATGAGGGATCAGATCTGAAAAAATGGTTGAACACACTGAAATTTCAAATGACTTGCAGTAGCTGAAACTCCTCCAAGAAAGGTGGAGGGTACTAAAGCCATAGGGGGCTAGGTTCCCACTTTGATGAGTAAAATAGAGAAATTATAGGTCCAAAATGAGTAGAGGTAGAGGTCAGACAACCCTGAACAGAGGCCTAGATAAACCCAGAAAAACCTCAGAAAAATTCCCGCAAAAATTTTAGGTCGCAGTTTCTGACTTATTTTCTGGAAAGGTCGCAGGTTTTTGCCTATTTTCTGTGCCCTAGAGGTCTAGGTTGCAGGTTTTTCCCAAAAAAGTGCGACCTACACTTCGGGCACTCTCGAGAGTAGGTTTCAAAAAAAAAAAATTGTCTCAGCTGCAAGTTATGCCTGTCAGCTGCGCAATAGGTCTGAAAACACATGGAAGTTATAATTCTTAATGTTTTAGGGTTTTATATGTTAAAAAAAACATCAAGAAAAGAAAAATAATAAGCTAAAGAGAAATCCTAGGGTTTCAAGCAACTAGATAAGAAGGGATCTGAAAAACAACGGAGGTCGTAATTGTAAACCCTTGTGGAGTCGTCAGTTGTTAGTATGAATCTTAATCGCAAGCATACGAAAAAGGCTCACTTTAGCCATGCATAACAAACAACCCTAACAGCAAAGATGGCTGTCAATTTCTTTAGATCTGTAATTCGTTGACCAAGATAAATGCTGCAAAATCTAGATCTATGCAGAAAAAGACATTAAGCAATAAATAAAATCAAGAGTTTCTCCATGCATCGAATAGACAAGAGACGAATGTTTTTAAATAATTTTTCTACTTTCTCACACCTAGGAAGGGAACATACAAAGTTGTTACCAGTCCCCCTCAATGGGATGGGTTCTTGTAAGTCCTCATCACTTCAGATCTAAGATCTCTCTTACTTGATGGTGTAGAAAACCCAGAAAAAAATGGAATTCAAAGGGAGCTCAGAAGAAAAATGGTAGCAAAATATGACAATGATGGAGGATCAAAGTCAGACCAAAAGTACAGATCCATAGTGATCTTTAGGAAACAAAATGTAGTGAGTGAATGGAAAAACCCTTCTATTTATAACAAAATATTGAGTTAGTCTAGATATTTGTGGATAATTAAAATATTATTAACCAAATCAGTATCCAACTTTTGTGGAATATTTTATTATAGTTGTTGGAGGGAAAATTAATTTGACTTTGGTCAAATCCCTTTATTTTTAAATAATAAATAAATAAATGATTTTTTATTATTTTAAGAATGTTGTTGAGTAATAATTAAATAAATAATGATTTATTCAATTATTTATAAATGATTTAGTCAAATTTAGCAAGGAATATTATTTAAATAAGGTTTAAATAATTATTCCTAGAAAACAATAAGATAATGTAACATACGCCGATAACTTCGCAGGAAAATGCATAGAGATAGGAAATTTTCTCAACATTTACGAATGTATAACTTTATAAATTACTTTCCATATTTCCTCATTAACGATTATAATAACCATCATCATCACCTAGAGAAATATTTATTAAAATGCATAGTGACTTACACAACCATTAATTGTCCTTGTTGTAGCATATTAACTTACATTTCCTGCTATAAATATGCATTGTTCCCATGATCATTTTAACTCAATTAGTAAATCCCATAATTGAGAATATAAACATCACATTAGGAAATAAATTAACATCATGAGAATAACACAATCAACAATCACATCATTAGACACCGATATACCCTGGAAACCCCATAGGGTGAAAACTAGCAAACATTTAATTTTATTATTAAACGCTCGTGAGGGTTGTCACCCCTCACTCAATGGTTATAAGGGAGTCCATCCCTTGACCATTTTCATAAAAATTACATAGAAAAATAATCTTAAATGAAACATAACTAGCTATAAGCTACTACAATCATCATGATATCATTTACCCACAGATCCTCAGTCTCAGTCTTTGTAGTTGGGTTGTTTCCTTCAGTGGGTCATCCTACAGTTGGAACTACTAAACCTGCATGGACTAACAAATATTTATCTTCCACAATGTTAAACTTGAAAAATCATTTTCTCAAGTCACCCTCTTTTCGTGTCATCGTTGTCATCAACACACTTGATATCATGATTAGATAAATTATTAATAATCCAATAATCAATCTCTATTTGTGACACTTCAACAAATATTTGTATGCATGTATAAAATATAACCAAGTTAACATGAAATGTCTTCTTTAACATCATTTCACATGCATCAGTAACAAATAAATCACTATCAAGCATCATCTTTCTAACAACTGCTAACAAAATCTCGCATGCACTTTCATATTATTTCCAAAGGAAAGATAAGATGCTATATAATAATATTGTGCGTGAAAATGCATAACAATATTTCAAGATAACTATTCCAACAAGCAATTTCCTTTTTTCCTACTCTTATGTTTTCTTTTCCAAAGGGATTTACACAATAGATTCTATACTTATGAAAATGAATGCATATTCTTTTCCAAAGACATATTTTCCACACAAGAGCTATTCACATTGGCTATACATATAACAATGTGAGCTTTATTTCAAACAAAGTTAACAGACTAGCTCTAATTTTGTGCATGCAATAACATAGCCCTTTTATTCTTGCATCTAAAGAATATATTTCTTTGCAAAAGAAACTAAATAAATATTTCATAGAAAAATAAACAAATTTCTTTTCCAAGGGGTGAAACGCACACCACTTATTCTTTCATGCATGCAAAGGGACATTTCCCTCTCATCCGAAAGATCTAATTCCAAAACTATAGTTTTTTCATGCATGCAAGAATATATGTTTCTCTAAATAATCTTACATAATAAAGCATGTGACTACTATTTTTCCTCTCTAAAAATCTAATCGAATAATTCATACAAGGATATATTTTTCTCTTCTATTCTTTTTGAAGAGTCCTAATCCAATAATCTCTTCATTGCATATAAATATATATTTTTATTTTCCAAGGAATTTAACACCTTAATTATTATTTTTCCCAAAATATAGCTAACTAGCTAGCTATTATGCATGAAATACAAAATATTTTCTTATCTTTTCACATATTAGAGAGATTTGTAGTATTTCCTCAAGAAATAACATGAATAACAAATCATTCTCAAATAACACAACCAATTGTTTTTTACGTAAAGGTTTTATGTGAGCTACCCCTCAAATAAGTTATTTATATCTTTTTACATGACTTAATCTCCTCATGCATGTAAAATAACATAATAATTTCTAGTAGGTGAAATATACTAGATATTATTCATGTGCACCTAAGTACATACTCTCTTCACGAGTCCAATATTTCACTTTAAAACTTTTAATGAATATACATCATGAGAAAACACTTGGTAATCTCTTAAAATAAATAACTTTATTCCTTTTAAACAGTTATGAACATAATTATTATACCTATATGTACATAAACAATTAATTTTTATCTAGTTGAAATATCAAATAAGAGCACTCTATTTTACTATATTTTGTTTCTATTTTAACCATCAACTTTCGATGCCTATTACAAACATAAGGAAACGAATTTCAGAAAACCAAAGGAGGTTTTTGTTTTTAACAGACTTATTAAAAATAACCTCTCTCATTTTTTTCAAGTTGTCACATTTTTTAAGGTTTGAATGAATCTTTGTGCCCCATTTTCTAGATTTAAATATTAAATAATTTCTTGTTTTTGTCATCAAATTTGGACATGGTTTCGAACCAAATGGAAACGCTTTTTAGAAAACCCAAAGAGGTTTTTTTTGGTACCTTTCTCATTAAAAATAACCTCTCTTATTTTTTACACAGGTGTTATGGTTTGGAATATACGAACAAATATTTTGATCTCATTTTTCTAAAATTAAATATTAATAACCCGCTATTTTTTTATCAGTTATGGACACGGTTTTTTAGACATGGGAAACTAATTTTTAAAATATAAAAGAGGCTTTTGTTCATAACATCATCTTACAAAAACCTCTTTCACTTTTTCATATCTATTTTGGTTTGGGAGATACAAAGTCATATTTACACCCATTTTCCAATCACTTGTGCAATTCACAGAATTATTTAGCCATGAAAAACTTTTATGAATTCACAACACATGAAATCTTCTCATAATTCAATGAATAAAACACTTATTCTTCTATGCACAAAATTATATAAAGGTTTTCTCAAGAATTAATCTTGATTGTTTATCATATGAATTTTTCCTAGCAATAAATTCAATTATTATATCACCATGCCCCATATGCAAACAAAAGAATTTTCAAGAACATAATTACTTATATTTTGATGCATGCTTGGGATTCCTTCTTCCTCTTCCTTGGCTCCATTCTCCGTGCATTTTCTCATTCCCTCTTCTCTATTTTTCTCACAGGCTTACAATAAACAAAATTAAGAAAATGGACTAGCTTTTCCTAAATCATAAAAGCATTCCTTCTTTTTTAAATCATAAAAGCATTCCATAAAGCATCCATAATTTTTTTTTTTCCTAAATCACAAAAGCATTCAATAAATCTCTCATGCTTTTATTTTCAAGCTTTTATTTTAAAGGTAGATTTGTTTTTCCTTATGAGAAAAATATCACTTATCGATAGTTTTTCCAAAACTATTACTCATTATTTCTAAAACAAAGAAAAGATACCAACTTGGAAATATTATTTATTTCTATAGAAGAATATAAATTATTCTATATAAAATAATTAAGAAATAATTTTTCCAATATTCTTGTAATTAAGAATTACAAGAATATTCTTCATGTAATATCAATATAACAATAAATAATATTTAATTATTTAACAACCATCATTTTACGAGATTTTTTACAGTGGCTTAAGCTAGGGATATTACAAACTCCTCCCCTTAAAGAGAACATTGTCCTTGATGTTCTCCTCTTGTTGGAACATTAACCTTTATTTTTCATTACCAATTATTTAGGAAATGTAAAAGAATATCCAAATCATAATACTTCCACAAAAACTCAAGGAGCACTTAACCCTTTAATCATCAAAATGATTAAAAAATCTCTATCAAGTGCATGTTGTATTTTATTTAGGAGTTACACTAGTCCTTCTCTCCCACTAGTGTTGTTTGCAAATTACTATCTTTCTCTCCCTCAATAATTTCAATCAAATTCAAACTCATGGTATTTATCTGTAGCCATTTTCCTTGAAAATTATTGTCCTTCTCTCCGACAGTAATTTCAATCAAATTCAAACTCATGGCATTAATCTCCAGCCATTTTCCTCTAGTGTGTTAGGAATTTAAAGTTAAATAACTCACTTTTTTATCTAACATAAGTTATTTCAGTTACCTATATATTTCAGTTTATTCCCTCTATGCATGCATATAGATAAGTCATTTATGACATGTTCATTTTCTCATAAAAACACAACCTATTTCATCAAAACTGGTGCTAAGATAATTTAATATATCATGTATGCATAAATATAACACATGCAATGACTTTGAGACATGCAATTTAAAATCTATTGTAACATCCAACATCTTTATACAATTTTAAAATTAGTAACAGAACATAGACATAATTTCATCTAACTGCAGTTAATTTCTGGGAATTATTGAGGAATCGAGCATATTCCACCCAGCCATGAACTATATCCAGTAGTTACCCACCGAGCTAATATATACTTTCCACTATAATCAACAACCTCATTGGTTCTTTGGTGCTTTCTTCCCAGTAGATTTTTAGTGGCGTCTTGCTTTAAGGTCTGCCAACCTTTTTTCCTAGGCCTTTTTGTTTTATATTTTTCCAAAAAGATACTCTTATTTTTCTTTAAAGCATGCCTTTCTCTCCCGCTATACTTTATTTTACCCCACTTAGTATTTATCTCCAACTAAGTCATTAAAATAATCTTTATCTCCCATTATGTTAATATTTTCTTCTTATTATTTTCTCTTAGGGATTTTTAGGGGACTTTTAGGGAAGGTCCAAGTTGAACTTAACCACTAATAGCTTTTCATAAGCTGGAAATAAGTCTTATAAAACTCTAGAGTTATTTCCTAAATACCCCAACCATTGTATTCATTAAGTCAATAATAAAATAAAATATTACCTCATTACATCAGTCCTATCATGGCTTCCATAGCCATTGAATCCAATAAAAAGGCAATGTCTAAAAATAGTCAATGTCTAAAAATCCACTATAATTTACATAATTTTCCATTTGCATACTATCATTAAGGCAAAGGAATATTTATATAGACCATGCATCTATACTTGACCCACAACACGAGTCCCAAAATTTGTCAAATTACATTGACAACAATTCATCACATGTAATATATGTGTTATACATTCAAAACTTCCACATAATAAAAATCATGCAACCTAGAAAAAATACATTAACATATCTTTCATACCATAGCATTATACTTTATTTAAGGCCTCAACTTACCAATAATCAATATTGTAGAGAAATAACAGTCCCATTGAACACTAGGACATAAAATGCGATTTTTTTCTTCCCTTACCATTAGCTTGCAGCCATATAAGCAACAACCATCGAGGAATTTTGGAAAAATAATTTGCAATCATGTAATCTACAACCACTTTGGAATTTTATAAAATAGTGTGCCAACATGCAATCTACAACCAATTAGACATTCCAAAAAACAGTTTGTAAACATGCAATATACATCCATTGAGAAATTTTAACAGCAATTTGCAAGCATGCAATCTATGGTCAATGAGACATTCTATCAAATAGTTGAAAGCATAAAATCTACCACCATTGAGGGACTAGTTAGCCGACAGGAAATATTTCCATAAATATCTTTAAACTATCAGAGAGATAGCAAAACTAGAATTTTGAGAATAGCATGAATGATATTAATATCATCAATGGTAAAATTTCCGCCAAACAACACAACCAACAATCCCTACAAGAGTGTCTAATTATGGATTCAAGTCTAAAAATAACTTCTTCTTTTTTGGGAATAAACATGGGGGTTACATGATCTCAAGGTACACATTGATGTTAAGATGAATAACATCCAAAACTTCCACGGATGCAATTATTTAAAACAACAAAATTGTGGATCTCAATTACCATTTTTTGTCGAATACATGGAATGCAAACTTTCCTCTACAAATCTAAATGAAGAAAGAGAACCCACAATTATGCTACTATGATTTTTTCATTGAATTTAACTTCACTATGTGAGTTATACTTCACTCAATGCTTATTTTTAACAACTAAAGAGATTCGTTCAATTTTTTTTTCTCAACATTCTGTTGTCCTCTTCAGGGTCAACACCAACTTCTAAATTGTATAGTTATCACACCAACCATATATGCATTCATTTTTTATAAGAAGTGCATGGTAAATTTAGTCATGTTTTCCCCCATTTCCTCTATGCACCACAATGATTTTTCTAATATTATGCATGCAAAGGTTGGTAATTAATCCGCACTATAACCAGTGAGTACTCAGGATGGTTCATGGGTACAATATAGGTTTTATTGTCTTTTATCTGAACCCATATTCAGATTTCATGAGCACAACTTTTAAAGAAACATTATGACTTTCTACTCTTTCATGCGGCCATTAATCATGCATCATGCATCTCATTTTAATTGTAGCATACTACAAGTTTAATTAAAATCATACCTGAGATGATGCCCACTAGCATCATATCTGTAATTCTCCTTTTCATAATCATTCCCAAAAGGCACCATTTTTGCAACTTTTTTCTCTGATACCATTTGTAACATACACCGATAACCTCATAGGAAAATACACGGAGTTAGGAAATTTTCTCAACATTTACGAATGTATAAATTTATAAATTAATTTCCATATTTCCTCATTAACCATTACAATAAACATCATCATCACCTAGATAAATATTTATTAAAAATCATAGTGAGTTACACAACCATTAATTTTCCTTGTTGTAGCATATTAACTTAACTTTCCTGCTAGAAATATGCATCGATCCCATGATCATTTTAACTCAATTAGTAAATCCCATAATTGAGAATATAAACACCACATCAAGAAATAGATTAACATCATGAGAATAACACAATGAGAAATCATGTCATTAGACACCGATATACCCTGGAAACCCCGTAGGGTGAAAACTAGCAAACATTTAATTTTATTATTAAACGCTCCTGAGGGTTGTCACCCCTCACTCAATGGTTATAAGGAAGTCCATCCCTTGATCATTGTCATAAAAATTACACAGAAAAATAATCTTAAATAAAACATAACTAGCAATAAGTTATTACAGTCATCACAATACCATTTACCCACGGATCCTTAGTCTCAGTATTTGTAGTTGGGTTGTTTCCTTCAGTGGCTCATCCTACAGTTGGAACTACTAAAACTACATGGACTAATAAATATTTATCTTCCACAATTTTAAACTTGAAAAATCCTTTTCTTAGGTCACCATATTTTTCTATCATTGCTATCATTAGCACACTTGATATCATGATTAGATAAATTATTAATAATCCAATAGTCAATCTCTATTTGTGATACTTCAACAAATATTTGTATGCATGTAGAAAAAATGACCATGTTGACATGAAATGCATTCTTTAACATCATTTCACATGTAGTAGTAACAAATAAATCACTATCAAGCATCATCTTTCTAATATCCGCTAACAAAATCTCACATGGACTTTCATATTATTTATAAAGGAAATATAACATACTATATAATAATATTGTGCATGAAAATTCATAACAATCTTTCAAGATAACTATCCCAACAAGCAGTTTCATTTTTCCCTACTCTTATGTTTTCCTTTCCAAAGGGATTTACACAATAGATTCTATACTTATGCATATGAATTCATGTTCTTTTCCAAAGACATATTTTCCACACAAGAGCTATTCACATTGGCTATACGTATAAGAATGCGAGCTTTATTTCAAACAAAGTTAATATAGTAGTTATAATTTTGTGCATGCAATAACATAGCCCTTTTATTCTTGCATGTAAAACATATATTTCTTTCCAAAAGAATCTAAATCAATATTTCATGGAAAAATAAACACATTTCGTTTCCAATGGGTGAAACGCATAACACTTATTCTTTCATGCATGCAAAGGACATTCCCTCTCATCCAGAAGATCTAATCCCAAAACTATACTTTTTCCTTGTACGCAAGCATATATGTTTCTCTAAATAATCTTACATAATAAATCATGTGATTACTATTTTTCCTCTATAAGAATCTAATCCAATAATTCATACAAGGATATATTTTTCTCTTCTATTCTTTTGGAAGAGTTCTAACCCAATAATCACTTCATTGCATATAAATATATATATTTATTTTCCAAGGAATTTAACACCTTAATTATTCTTTTTCCCAAAATATAGCTAACTAATAGCTATTATGCATTAAATAAAAAATATTTTCTTATCTTCTCACATATTAGATATATTTGTAATATTTCCTCAAGAAATAACATGAATAACAAATCCTTCTCAAATAACACAACCAATTTCTTTTTAAGCGAAGGTTTTATGTGATCTACCCCTTACGTAAGTTATTTATATCTTTTTACATGACTCAATCTCCTCATGCATGTAAAATTACATAATAATCTTTGTTAGGTCAAATATACTAGATATTATTCATGTGCACCTAAGCACATACTCTCTTCAAGAGTCCAATATTTCACTTTAAAACTTTTAATGAATATGCATCATGAGAACATACTTGGTAATCTCTTAAAATAAATAACTTAATTCATTTTAAATAATTATCAACATAATTATTATGTCTATATGTACATAAACAATTATTTTTTATCCGGTTGAAATATCAAATAGAAGCATTTTATTTTACTCTGTTTTGTTTCTGTTTTATCCATCAACTTTGGATGCCTATTACACACATAAGGAAATGAATTTCAGAAAAAAAAAGGACGTTTTGGTTTTGAACAGACTTATTAAAAATAACCCCTCTCATTGTTTTCATAGGTTTCACGATTTTTAAGTTTTGAATGAATCTTTGCTGCCCCTTTTTCCAGATTTAAATATTAAATAATTTCCTCTTTTTGTCATCAAATTTGGACATGGTTTCCAACCAAATGGAAACGATTTTTGGAAAACCCAAAGAGGTTTTTACTGCTAACTTGCTCGTTAAAAATAACCTCTCTTAGTTTTTATACAGGTGTTATAGTTTGGAATATTCGAAGAAATATTTGGAGCTGATTTTTCAAGAATTAAATATCAAATAATCCCCTATTTATGTCATCAATTATGGACACGGTTTTTGAGACATGGGAAACTAATTTTTAAAATATAAAAGAGGCTTTTGGTCATAACATCCTCTTTTACAACGTCCTCTTTCACTTTTTCATATCTATTTCGGTTTGGGAGATACAAAGTCATATTTAGACCCTATTTTCCAATAACTTGTGCAATTCACAGAATTATTTAGCCATGAAAAACTCTTATGAATTCACAACACATGAAATTTTCTCATAATTCAATGAGTAAAACACTTATTCTTCTATGCACAAAATTATATAGACGTTTTCTCAAGAATTAATCTTGATTGTTTATCATATGAATTTTTCCTTGTAACAAATTCAATTATTATATCATCATGCCCCCTATGCAAACAAAAGAATTTTCAAGAACATAGTTACTTATCTTTTGATACATGCTTAGAATTCCTTCTTCCTCTTCCTTGGCTCCATTCTCCATGCATTCTCTCATTCCCTCTTCTCTATTTTTCTCCTAAGCTTACAATAAATACAATTAAGAAAATGGAATAGCTTTTCCTAAATCATAAAAGCATTTTAACTTTTCTAAATCATAAAATCATTCCATAAAGCATCCATAAATCTGATTTTTCCTAAATCACAAAAGCCTTCAATAAATCTCTCATGATTTTCTTTTCAAGCTTATATTTTAAAGGTAGATTTGCTTTTTCCTTATGAGCAAAATATCACTTATCCATAGTTTTTTTCCAAAACTATTACTCATTATTTCTGAAACTCATAAAAGATACCGACTTGGAAATATAATTTATTTCTATAGAAGAATATAAATTCTTCTATATAAAATAATTAAGAAATAATTTTTCCAATATTTTAATAATTAAGAAGTACAAGAATATTCTTCATGTAATATTAATATAA
Source organism: Pinus albicaulis (assembly GCA_034641835.2). Lineage (NCBI taxonomy): Eukaryota > Viridiplantae > Streptophyta > Pinopsida > Pinales > Pinaceae > Pinus > Pinus albicaulis. Next base: position 951,355,179 of record CM076579.1, read on the forward strand.
GAATAAATAATATTTAATTATTTAGCAACTCTCATTTTACGAGAGTTTTTACGGTGGCTTAATCTAGGGATATTACAACAAATAATGATTTATCTAATTAATTTTCCTATTTAGGTTAAATATGACCATGAATATTAATTAAATTGTGACTTAACTAATTATTCCTTCAGGAAAATCAAACAAATGTGGATTTATTCAATATTTCCTCATGGGGTTTCTTGTTTAGGCCATAAACAACTTAATCAATGTGGTTTACTAAGTTATTTTTCATAGTGAAAGCAATTTTACTTAGGGTAAAATTGGTCTTACATGGTGTACTTTGGTCCATCTAATAGTAATAGGTTAGATGACCAAAAATTGGTGTAATAAGGTGTATATATATGTTTCCTATATTCATTGATTTATACAATGATGTTTAAGGAAATCCTACTGGGATTAAGAAAATCAAGGAAAATCCATAATATTTCTAAAGTTATGATACAAATCAGGATTCTCCATACGATGCATGTTATTCCTCGAGAGAAATATTTTAAAATATAATGTGATGTTATGTTGGTTGAGTCAAATTATTTAAAATTAAATTAAAATTAATAATTAATAAATAATACTCGATAGAGTTAGATGTTGGCTATACCCATAGTTAATACATATGACATTTAATCATTTCTTTCCACCAAAATAAGTGGGATTCTTATGTAATTAAGCATTTTTACGTGGATTTACGTTATATGCATCCATATTTTTTTTTTCCAAGGAAAAAGTCGTAATTTTATTAATTAAAACAAAATTACATGTTACACGTGTTGGTAATTGTCATGCAAGACAAGCAAGTAGGCTGCAAGTAAACATAAAAAACTGTAGTACAAGGAGAGAAAATCTAAGAATTTCTCCATTTTTTCTTTTCAACCTTTCACCAACCTTCTTGTGTTGGCATGGCCGATATAAGGAGGAGCTGATTTTCTTCTGTGAGTACTCCATTGTCCTTATCTGAGTCCGAAGTCTCTGATGTGTGTTGTCTTTTATTTCCCCCACTGTCTAGTGCTCTGAGACCCATTGTCAGCTGTACCATGGCGGTGATGTCAAATGAATCTTGCATTTCTTCTTGTTGTTCACTCAGTGGGGTAGCTGTCTGTTTGCTCTCCTTTGGGATGGGGGCTTCCTCTTCTTATTATATCTCCTGCTCTAGGTTATCTGATGAAAATTACCATCCTTTGGTAGCCTTCCTTGTCTTCTTTTTTCTGTTATCTCGCTTGGCCTCCGGGCATGTGTTTTGTAAGTGTCCAGTATTCCTGCATACTTTTCACCTAAATTTTGTGTTTTCATAATCTAAATGTTTTTTCCATATTTTTTGTTTGTGAATATGCATCCATATTAATATGTAACTAATCATACTTACCATGAGTTATTACCCACCATTATTTATGCATTTATTAGCATAAAAAATAGATAAAAGTAAAAAAATTATGATTAATAGTAGATATTGTTATATGTGTGCTGGACAAATAGATAGTTCTTGTACGTTCATATGAATATATCAAACATATAAGAAACCAAAAATATGCTTCAATCTAGTAGCGAAACTTATAGGAATATGCACATAAAGGAGTGGCTAAAATCGAGTAGCGAAATTTATAGCTAAGCATCACATAATCTAAATAATATTTTCCTTTTAATAATATCGACTCGATTAAATATTCGTTGAATTATATATGATGATAGCATATTCCACTATGCAACATAGGGTTTCACATTAAACATAATGTGCATATAGTTATTTAATATATAGGATTAAATTAAGTATATTATATTTTTTATTAAAAATACCTGAGTTTCATCCATACTTTCAAGCCAACCACATGGTTTTTGGGTCTTCAGACTAGTTAATTAAGTTAATATTCTTATGGGTAAAATTGTGAAGGTAGGCAACACTTTCAAGAGAAACACAAACAGAAATTTCATTTTCCCAACAGTTTGACCGAACTTTTATAAAATTTCAGCCGAACTATTAGAAATTTCAGTCGAAGTTTCAAAATCAATTTCGCCAAACTAATTATGTTGTTTACATTGACGACGTAGGTAAACATATTTTTGGCCAAAGATGGGAAAACCGGCAACAAAATTTCAGCCGAACTAATATTCCAACTGAGCTATTAGTTCGACCGAACTTTTTAAAGCAATTCAACCAAATTTTTTTTATAAATATACCGGCCCCTCATACCACAACAATTTTTTGGTTTGTTACTGTTCAGTTAGTTACCATTGCTCTATTACTACTCTATTGTTGTCAGTCTCACTCGGTTTGTGTTGCGTTGTTGCAGAGGTGTTGTCTCGATATGTTTGTGTTGAGCTATTGCAAGGGTGTTGTATCACTCTATTTGTGTTAAGTTGTTAGAGGGGTGAGGAAGGGAGCAAGCGAAGGTGAGAAGGTAAGGTTTATGGTTTATGCTCTATATTTTTTTTTGTTTATTGTTTTTTTTTAATTTTATTTTATTTGTTCACATGTTTTCTATTATCTTCATCCTTGGTGACGTCCTCGATGATCTATGGCCTTTTCATCTCTTTGTATGCTCGTTGTGCATGCTCTCACTATCTCGTTGTCTCCAAATTTCCAGGTATTTACATCCTCCTACTTTTCCTTTTATTCTTTCGAAGGAAAATTTCACATGGAAATGAAACCAAAGATTTTCATAATTTTATTTGTTCTCCCGATTTTTATGAATATCATTGGATTTCCGGATGAAAATATTATAATCATACTTGAAAAGAACAAATTTAAGTCTTAAAAACTTATATAAATTTTCCAAATATTAAATTTCCTTTCGTTTTTGTTTACTTTTAGGCCTTTAACATATAAAATTACTATCAATGAAAAAGTCTAGTACTCTTAGTTGAATAAAATTGTTGCATGTGATTTTCCCTTTCCCTCATATTTTTTGTTCAAGAAGGATTGAAATATCTTACACATACAGATATGGATCCACAACCAAAAGAAAAAACTACGTTCTCCAGTACCCATTATTTGTGTTACTGATCTAAATGGATCTAGCTACATATGTTAGAGGACTGTTATTGCCTCTAAACAATTGTTCAAGCCTTTTATTCTACCTTTATGAAATCAAGAAGTAAATATGCCCAGAGTGACAGATCTTCATTCAACATCAACATTAAAAAATCTATGGAATATTGCTTCTACCCAAATCGTTATCAATTTTTTCCTTCGTGAAAGACATTGGGAATTCCCTGCAGAATTTGTTCTGGTTAAGATAACTATATAGAATGAGTACTAGTTATCTTAGTAAGAATATCCAATATCATTATTATAAGATTAATTATTTATATTACTATGACAATGAGTATGATACACATTGAGTTGCATCACTTGTGTGACTTATACCGATATAGGATTACTTTGTACTCTCTCCATAAAGCTTCAACATGGTATGTTTCCTATAACTAACATGTTGTACTATCATATTACTCTAAATATGTGGTGTTAATTAGGGATATCAATTACCATAAGTATAGTCTCTCTGTTCTATCTCTCCAATCATAAGTCTAGCGTAAGAGCTCAACCATCTTACTCACTTAAACTGAATACAACTGTAGATAAGCTGTGAGTAGTACGAATTCACATAATGAATCACACTTTATATGAAACATATAAGGTATCATTACAAGAATGATGATACAAGGAGTCAAGGTACTGTATCTAACGACTTGATAACCGTAAATTAAGACTGAGTACAAGTTTCACACTAATCAGATATCGAATATTACATATATAAGCTTACTTATACCTATTTGTTACTCTGATTACGTGTTTACAACTAGTCTGATCATAGAAGTTGTCATAAATGTTATTACTTGTTCAACCTCTTATATAAGCTATAGATTCATTGTAACCTCATATTTAATGGGATTTTATTCATGTTCAACCTCTTTATATAATCTATAGATTCATTGTAATCTCATATTCAATGGGCTTTGATTCTCTGTCTATTTTACACTAAGTAATGTTTAGCTATATTATATTATTGGAATAGCGTAATCTATGGAGGGTGTAGAAGGCGTTGCAGGGGTTACAGGGCCTGTAATCATCTTTGAATTCCATAAAACATTACTCAACACTTATCCATGAGGCTTCCTTGGCTTTTTAGTGTTATTATCAATCTGATCTACCGTTGTTGAAGTTGAGCTGCCATGGAAACAACATTGAAGAAACACCAAAGACAACACCCCAAACATGAGAAATACGGATTCTCTAAATCTCAACATCATCACCACATATCATACTTGTTTGCAGCTCCCATAGCATGCATAAACGTTAGTGTATGATCATAATTCTACAGAGGACATTACAATTGCAAGCGGAAATTTGATATAATTATCTATAAATAAGCACCAACCAGCTCAAACATAAGGAAAAAAGAGAAAAATGGATATAATGTGGGCCTAAAGTAGAACAGTTAGAAACATGCAACTCATATTTATGTTGGTATTAAAGGAGGAATCTATTCCTTTAGGAAACCATGTACATATCATTTCTAGTGTTTTTGGAAACCATGCACATGTCATTTCTCCCATAAAATTTAAGGCATTTCTAGTGTTTTTGGAACTATGTACATTTCATTTCTATTTCATTTGTCCCATAGAATTTAAGGAAAACTTTAAGGATAACCATGTACATGTCATTTCTCCCATTTCTCCCATAAACTGAAGGAAAACTTTAAGGATAAACATGTACATGTTATTTCTCCCATAAAATTTAAGGAATTTGCTAGTGTTTTTGGAACCATGTACATGTAATTTCTATGTCATTTCTCCCATGAAATCTAAGGAAAAATTTAAGGATAACCATGTACGTGTCATTTATCCAATAAACTGAAGGCAAAATTTAAGGATAACCATGTACATGTCATTTCTCCCATAAACTTTAAGGAATTTTCTAGTGTTTTGGGAACCATGTAAATTTCATTTCTATGTCATTTCTCCCATAAAATTTAAGGAAAAATTTAAGGCAAACCATTTACATGTGTCATTTCTCCCATAAAATTTAACGAAAAATTTAAGGCAAACCATGTACATGTCGTTTCTCCCTTAAAGACTAGGCAAGGCTGTTAGGTCCCTATATTACTATTTTAGTCCCTTATTGTTATTAGTCTAGCCCCATTATTGTTATTTTTGTACCCCTATAACCCAAATATTGTTATTATTCTGCCCTTACATTATTATTGTTAGGTCGGCTATGATTATATTGTGGCCCCATGGACTCCTATATATAGAAGGAGGTTTTCATCATTTTTATTATGGAATATTTGTTAATTTATGTAATGTATTGGAGGTTTCCCCCTCAAAGTGGATGATTTATAAGGTGTTGATATCTCTTTTCTTCTATTTTTGGAGCTAGTTTCATAACATTTGATATCAAAGATTTGGATTCTATGGTTTTGCTGCTCCAAATAGGTCATCACGGAATTTTGACTATACTTTTTTCTCTACAAATATTCAGAGGCTGAAACTTGTACAAAGCGAAGCTGAAATCCTGAGGAACGTTGTGGAAACATTTCAAATCTTGGTTCAAAATATTTTTGGAGATATGATCTGTGCAAGTTATGGATTTTTGTAGGCTCCTAAATTTAACCTAAACACGTCATTGTGGAATTTTCGCTATAACGTTTTTCCTAAGAGGTCTTAGAACCTGAGCATTTTAAAGAACGAAGCTACAGTCTTAAGGAACGTCATGGAAAAATTTCAGAGCTTGATTCTCAATATTTTTGGAGATAGGTTTTGTGGAAGTTAGGGATTTGTCAGGCTCCCGAATTGCATCTCAAAGAGTTGACCGTGGGACAATTGTCATAAATCTCTCTCTAAGCATTGGATTCGAATTATGTAAAAAGTGGCCTCAAGAACATGGACTAAGTTTCCACTGTATCAATTTTAGAGTCTGAGGAGAAAACAATGACATTTGGAATGCCGTAAAATGTCGCTCTACTAAACCAATCCATAATTAGGTCATTATTGGAGATTGGGCATAACTTTGTCTTGAAGAATCCAAATCAGGTGAGACCTATGGAAATTTAAAGAAGCTTCAGAGGGCTACTATAGGGATAAATCTTAGATATTGAAGCCAAAATAACATATATAAATCATTTTCAATATCGAGCTCCTCAAAATCAATAAAAAAGTGTGTATTTTTTTTCGAATTGCATAAGTCTTGTGTGAAAAATCAGTTTGAATTGATTCCAAGGGAATATTGTAGAATAGATATCAGTATTCGGTTATAAAATGCCCCATAAAAAGAATTCAACGCCCATTAAACCTTTATAAGTCTCTACTGTGGCTCATGAAGACGAATAATTACAACATGACATATCAAAATTACAAGAGCAACTGCACCAAATTTTGCTCTTGCAAAGAGAAAAAAAAAATGAAATAAGTTTTGAAGAGAGGTGTGGAAGCTAAGATGGATGGTTTGAAGAAAGGTGTGGAAGCTAATATGGATGGCATGGAAGCTTGCATGGAAGCTAATATCGATGAAATGAAAGACAACATGGAAAACATGAAGAATGATCTAAATGCACACGTGGAAGGTTTGATAAAGTTGATACAAGAAATTTTTCCTAATGCAAAAAAGATAGTAGAGGAAACTAATGATGAGAACAAAATAAATGTCAATCATTGTTTCATAAACACTAATTTTGGATGGAAGAAACTCCATATTACAAAGATCGATATGAGAAATTTTGATGGAAAGGATCCTCTAACATGGATACTACAGATGGAGCAATATTTTGATCTCAATAATGTGCAAAACACACAAAAGGTACACATTACAACTTTAAATTTAGAACAAATGTATGGTATATATGGATTTTCTCTCGTAATTTTTTTTTCACTTTGTCAATTTTTATGGAGGAAATGACAACACATTATGAGGATACAAAAAGCAACACCTTCTTTAGCCAATTGATAAATCTCAAACAAAAGGGTTGAGTGGTGGAGCACATTGAGGACTTCCATAAATTGAATATAAGGGTAACTAATATTCCAGAGGAACACCAAATTGATGTCTTCATCGGGAATTTAAAGGATAACATCCAACAGGAAGTTCGTGTCTAGGAACCTCATTCATTGGAAAAGGAATTCAGGTTGTCTAGAAAAATTGAATGTAAAATTATGGTGACAAGGAAGCCTACCATTCACATATATAAAGATGGAAGTGTTTCTACTCCTAGACTTCCACAACCTACAAGGCTAACACCGCAACAATTGGAAGAAAAAAGAGCAAAATGGCTTTGCTACAGTTGTGATAGAAAATACACTAAAGGTCATAAGTGTGCTGAGAAGAAATTATTTTACATAGATAGGGAAGAGGAACTAGAAAGTGAACAATAATCTTCAAAAGAGTAGGATATACGCCAGGAACCAACCCTAGAAGAGGAAGAAATGAGTCTGTCCATTTCATGTAATACATTGGTAGGAATTACCACTCCTCAAACTCTCAAGATAAAAGGACATATCAAGAACAAAAATTTAATAATGTTTATTGATTCGGGTAATACCCATAATTTTATTCATTGTAAGATAGCCAAGGAATTGTATTGTTTCCTATACCCGACACCAAAATGTCAAGTGATGGTTGCAAATGGAGGAGCTATAATTTTTTCTTTAAAATCCCATAATATCAAGCTAACCATGGGGGAATATGTATTGAATAGTCCAATGTTTTCCATTCCAATGGGAGGTGTTGATGTTGTACTAGGAGTACAATGGTTACAATCTTTGGGGATGGTAGCTTTCAATTTTCCAAAATTTTTCTTGAATTTTTTTTTCAGAAGGAAAGGAAGTTGAATTACGGGGTATCACGGGGAAGCCTAGAAATATAATAATATCTAATGTCATGAAAAATCTTCTCAAGAAAGAACAACGAGGATTAATTGCACAATTATGCTCACTAGAAGTTCCAACATCAAAATCATCTATTTCTATAGATCTCCAAAGAGTCTTGGACAATCATTCCAAGATGTTTGAGACTCCCAAAGGACTCCCACCTATTCGTGATCATTATCATGATATTCATTTGATTCTAGGAAGTGTTTCTCCAAACATCAGGCCTTATAGATATCCTTATGTCCAAAAGAGTGAAATTGAACGTATGATTGCGAAAATGTTAGAGGCTGGTATAAATCAACCTAGTCAAAGTTATTTCTCTACTCCAGTAGTGTTGGTGCACAAAAAGGATGGGTGATGGCACATGTTTCCATATTATAGCGAGCTCAGTAAGCTCACCATTAAAGATAAATTTCTCATTCATGTGATTGATGAATTATTGGATGAATTACATGGAGAAATTTATTTTACCAAGTGGATCTTCATTCAGGATATCATCAAATTAGAATGAAGACTGAAGATATTCTGAAAACAACAGTTCGAACTCATGAGGGTCATTATGAATTATTAGTCATGCAATTTGGCCTTACCAAAGAACCTTATACATTTCAAGGGTTGATGAATTCGATTTTCAAACCCTTCCTTAGAAAAATTGTGCTAGTATTTTTTCATGATATACCAATCTACAACAAGTCTTGGAAGTATTATGTTCAACATGTTGACAGGGTGCTGAAACTATTTTAGGAGAAACTATTATATGCAAAAACATCCAAATGTTTATTTGGAGTACAAGAGGTGGAATATTTGGGTCATATTGTATCTCATGTGGGTGTTAAGGTAGACCCTAAAAAAATTAAAGCCATTAAAGAATGGAAAGTCCCCATAACCGTAAATTAGTTGCGAGGATTTCTCAGGTTAACATGGTATTATCGCAAGTTTGTTAAGAATTATGGGAGAATAGCAACACCTCTAACAACGTTATTGAAGAAATATGAATTTTCATCGACTCCTAAAGAAACTAAGGCCTTTGAACATCTTAAAGAGGCAATGTTCCTAGCACTGGTCTTAGCTACATTAGAATTCACATAAACCTTTACTCTGGAATTTGATGCCTCAAGAAATGGAATTGGTGCCTTTTTAATGCAAGAAGGAAGACCCATTTCTTTTGAAAGTCGTCTAATCAAGGGAAAGTATTTACAGAAGGCTATTTATTAGAAGGAAATATTAGCAATACGACATGAACTAAAGAAATGGTGACCTTACCTAATGCGAAGACACTTCAAGGTAAAAACTGATCATGATAGTATTAAACACTTTTTGGAACAAAGAATATCTTCAAAATATTAGAAAAAATGGGTCACAAAGATGTTGGGTTATGACTTTGAAATAATCTACAGAAAAGGGAAGCTAAATGTTGTTGTAGACGCACTCTCAAGAAAGAATGGAGAGGTGGAATCATTTCTTTGTGCCATTTCTATTATCCAACCATATTGGATAATTGAAGCAAGGGATGAATGGAAGTAGGACGAGTAAGTGTGGACACTCATTCAAAAGTTGCAGCAATATCCTATTACATCTGATACATTTAGTTGGAAAAATGATTCCTTATGGTACAAAGATCGCTTATCTCTTTGTAAGCATTCCCAACTAAAACAAAATATTCTTTTGGAACTGCACACTTCTCCTTTATGAGGACACTCAAGCTTTTTAAAAAATTACCATGGGTTGAAGAAATAATTTTTTTGGTATGACCTTAAATTTGATCTTCAAAATTTTGTGGTGGAATGTTTGGATTTGCAGCAAAATAAAGTTGAGAAAATTAAGACCGTGGGTCTTCTACAACCTTTATCCATTCCAAGTCAATGTTGGGAGGATATTTCAATGGATTTTATCCCAGGTTTACCTAAGTCCGAAGGAAAGAGTGTCATCATGGTGGTAGTTGATTGACTTACCAAGTATGCACACTTTCTTCATTATCTCATCCATTTAAAGAAAGTAAAGTTGCTACTACATTTATGGACACAATTCAAAAGCTACATGGAAACCGAAAGATTATTATGAGCGACAGAGATCCCATTTTTACTGGAAATTTTTGGATGGAGTTATTTTCTTGTTTGAGTACTCAATTAGATCATAGCTCATCTTATCATCCTCAATCTGATGGTCAAACTTAGATAGTGAATAAATGTATGGAAGGATATCTTCGTTGTTTTGTATCCGATAAACAAACATAATGGGTGAAGTGGGTATCTCTTGTTGAATGGTGGTATAATACTTCCTTCCATTCTACAGCAAAATGACCCCATTTATGGCAGTTTAGGGGTATCATCCACTGTCCATCACATCATCTTTAAGAGAAAATTCCAAGGTTCAATTAGTGGAAGATCACATCGAGCATCAATAAGAAGTTCTCCAACTCTTAAAGGATAACCTAAATTTCACACAAAATCAAATGAAACAATAGGCAGATCAACATTGCAGCGAAAGAGGTTTCGATGTAGGAGACTGGGTATTTTTACGGCTACAACCATAGAAACAAATTTCCCTCAAGCAAGCTAAGAAGGATAATAAATTATCACCAAAGTACTATGGTCCTTACAAGGTGTTGCAAAATATTAGTACTATGGCATACAAATTGGAGCTTCCTGCTTCTTCGCGATTGCATCCAGTTTTCCATGTTTCGTGCTTAAAGAAGGTTATAGGTGAAAATATTCCAGTTCAAAAAATATTGCTAGAACTTGATGAGGAATTAAAAATCATATTGCAACCTGAAGTGGTCATGGAAACAAGAACTCGAAAAATATGAAATCAATGAATTTCAAAGTATCTCATCAAGTGGAAGAACTGGCCCACTAAAGATTCTACATGGGAGGATGGGAATTTTATATAGAAGCACTTAGAGCTACTAAAGTATTTAGGACAACACTTTTTTGAATGACAGGGGCATGTTAGGTCCCTATATTACTAGTTTATTCCCTTATTGTTATTACTGTAGCCCCCTTATTGTTATTTTTGTACCCCTGTAACCCCAAATATTTTTATTATTGCACCCTTACATTATTATTGTTAAGTCGGCCATGATTATATTGTGGCCCCATGGACTCCTATATATAGAATGAGGGTTTGGTCATTTGTACCATCCAATAATTTTTCATTTATGTAATGTATTGGAGGTTTCCCCCTCAAAGTGGTTGATTTATAACGTGTTTATCTCTCTTTCCTTCTATTTTTGGATCTGGTTTCATAACAAAGGCAAACTTTAAGGCATGTCATTTCTAGATGTAATTTCTCCCATAGAATTTAAGGAAAAATTTAAAGAAAATTATGTACATGTCATTTCTCCCATAAACTCAAGTCTTTCTCCCATAAACTCAAGGAAAAATTTAAGGAAAATCATGTCATGTCATTTCTCTCATAAACTTTAAGGCATTTGACTATGTTTTCGGGACCATGTACATGTCATTTGTATGTAATTTCTCCTGAAAATTTAAGGCATTTTCTAGTGATTTCTGAACAATTTATAAACTATGTACATTCCATTTCTATGTAATTTATCCCATAAATGTTAAAGCACACTTTAAGGGAAGCCATGTAAATGTCATTTCTCCCATAAAATTAAAGAAAAATTGAAGTAAAACCATTTACATGCGATTTCTCCCATAAAATTTAACGCAAACCATGTACATGTAATTCTCCCATAAAGGTTTTGTAAAGAGATGAGCGCTCTGCTAGGGTTTATCATTCCCGTTCTTTGCCGAAACCCTAACGCACTCTGCAACCTGTTCACGCACTGACGGCACTTTCCCTCTCACATGGTGCAGCCCTGCTCACCAGAATGGAGACGAAGACGGGGGAGGCAGTCAGCCCCCCCCTGCAAATGAAGACGAACAAGAAGTTAGGTCAGATCTGACTAAAGACAATTCTGACAACAAGCAGATGACTGAGGCGACTCAGAAATCGACCTCTGATTCGAAAACTGAGATGACACAGGCCACTTCCTCCACCTGTAAGCCCATTGCACCAGAACGACCCAAAATAGACCTGCCCAATCAATGCATCAATGCCAGAATTCAGTACATGAGGGACCATGCCCTTATTGGAAAATTTATAGGGTTCTGGCCAACTGAAAAAGCCCTGCAGGGCTGGATAGCATCCAAATGGAAGCCAAAGGGAGATGTCACTCTGCAACTGGGACCGAAAGGCTTCTTCACCGCTACTTTCAACTGCCTTGAGGACAGAAACAAGGTAATGGATGAAGGCCCCTATTTTTTCAATTCGGCAGGGTTGTATCTTAGAAACTAGGTTGAAAGATTTAACCCAGATCTGGAAAACTTCAACTGGGCACCAGTATGGATTCGTCTATACTCGCTGCCGCTTGAGTATTGGGATGAGGAATCTCTACAGGCGATAGAAAAAGGACTAGGAGAGTTCATAAAAATAGCAGAAGAAACTAATCTACGAAGGTACACTTCCTATGCTCGAATATGTGTCTACATGCATTTGGACAATGCCCTACCCGACGCTGTAAGTATCTTTCATGATGATTTTGAATGGATTCAATCGTTGGATTATGAACATGTCCCTTTTCGCTGTAGAATATGTCATGCTCATGGACATCTCTTCAGAGATTGCCCATTAACTATCTAGTCTCGAAGCACAGAAGCAAAAGACAAAGCAGAAGCAGATGGGTTCACCAAAGTCCCCCCCAGAAGAAGACATGATAAGAAATCCTCTTCATCTGGAAAGAAACCTAGCTCTACTACCTCTGCCCCCTCCACCAACAACAGCTTTGCCATTCTTGCTCAATCTGACCCTCAGGGCGACTCTACCCCTGCTTCTTCAAGACATGCTGGCCCTTCTGCCACCCCCTCAAATCAACCCAATCCTGCATCCTCTAAGCCTGATCTTTTAAAGTCGCATTCTGTTGATCCGACAGATCTCAATCCCTCTTCCAAAAAAAAGTAGGTTACTTGGGACCCTAACCTCATGGATCTGGAAGGGCATACTTCTAATCCTAATCAGAGCAACAATGATCCATTGGATAATGATCAGAAAAATCAAATGGAAGAAGATTCAGAAGGCTTTGACCTTGGAGAACTGGATCTCATCGGCCTAGAAGATGCTTGTAAAAGGAAAGAATTTGACAAGATCGACCCTCAGCAGATAGAATCTCTAGAGGCAGCGCTCTCCAAAGTTCAACAGCACAAGAAGTTGGGTATTCAACCAGGCAGTCGATGGGATAGCCTGAAGGTGATGAAGGAAACCAAGAAAAGGGGAAGAAAACCCGATTGGCAGTGCACCATCACTCTCGGGGAGATATTGGTGGAATTAGGGCAATATCCCAATCTAACACGGTTCTTCAAACCCCTAGCAACTAGTTCCCCATGAAGAAAAATATCATGGAATGTAAGAGGGCTCAATGGCCCAGGGAAGTACAGAATGATCAAGAATATGATCCAGAAAGAGAAGCCCCATTTACTCTTTCTTCAGGAAACCAAGTGCAACAGTCAAACGCTGGGCTCAATCCTATCTAAAGCATGACCCTGCAGCAGATCTATAGCTGTGGATGCCTCTGGCTCCTCAGGTGGGCTTGCAGTTGCCTGGGATACTCAGCCTTTGCAGGTTAATGACTTCCATGCAAACCACAATCTCATCCAGGCTTCCTTCCACCCCATAGGAACCAACATACATGGGCATCTATCCAATGTTTATTTTCCCCAAGATCAGGCAAGCAAGATTGCATTGTTAAACACCCTGGAGCATCTCAATTCCAATAGATCCCATCCCCTTTGGATCATAGGCAGAGATTTTAATATGATCACTCAAATGGATGAAAAATCTGGAGGCAGGTATAGACTTGATCAGGACAGCTCGCATTTCAAAAATTTTATCGATAATAATTGGCTCATTGATATACCTTTCTGTAATGGAATGTTCACCTGGAACAATTGCAGAACTGGAGGGCAACAAATAGCATCTAAATTAGACCGATTCCTCATTTCGGACAATGCCATTCATGTGGGGGGAGACATCACTGGATCAATTCTCCCTCTTGCGGGCTCTGATCACTAGCCCATCTTGCTCCAATGGAAAAACATAGGATCACATAATCAAATGCTTCTTCGCCCAGTCTCTCCTCAAGAGGTGGACACTGCTATGGTGCAGCTCAAGGATGGCAAAGCTCCAGGCCCGGACGGATTCACTGCTAATTTCTTCCACCATTTCTCGGAGCTCATTAAACATGAGGTATGGCAACTTGTTGAAGAATCGTGAAACATGCACTGGATCTTGCCCTCCCTCAATGCCACCTTCGTTGCGCTGGTACCAAAAGAGGAGCAACCCAGCAAACCAAAAAAGTTCAGGCCTATTTCCCTTTGTAACGTTATCTACAAAGTCATTTCCAAGGTCACTGCCAATCAACTCAAGCTGCTTCTTCTGCTTCTCATCTCGCCGGAACAAACAGGACATGTGGAAGGGCGTCAAATTCTAGATGGTATAATTCTAACTCATGAAATTATACACTCTCTTAAAGTCTACAAGAAGCCAGGTATGCTCCTCAAAATCGACCTTTCCAAAGCTTTTGATAAACTGAATTGGAACTATATTCAGCAAATTTTAAGCACTTTTGGTTTTGATCACATGTGGATCTGCTGGATAATGAGCCTCATCACCTCCTCCTCTCTCTCCATTCTTATCAATGGGGTTCCTTCCCCCCTCTTCCACCCTTCCAGAGGAATCAGGTAGGGGGAACCCCTCTAACCCTTCCTCTTTCTGCTCATGGCTGAGGGTCTAGGCAGACTTATTCACAATGAGGTTTGCAACAGTCATTCGCGAGGTATCTCTCTTCATGGGGCCCCTGTCACTTCTCATCAACAATTTGTGGACGACAATATGCTCTTTGGACATCCCTCCGTCCAAGAAGCCCATTCGTATAAAGCCATTCTCAACCTGTTTTCTAAAGCCTCTGGATTAACTATTAATGACTCCAAATCGCAGATCTTTTTCTTCAATACTCCCCCTCCTACCCAAGCCAATATTGCTCGCATTCTAGGTTTCTCTGTGGCTTATCTCCCTGATAAATATCTTGGCGCACCTCTTATTGACTCTGCTATCAGGCATTCCTCCTGGAATCGTCTCCTCGAAAAATTGGAATCTCGATTATCTTCTTGGACCTTCAGAGCTCTCAATATGGTCAGCAGACTCACTCTAATCAAAGCAGTGTTACAATCCATGCCTCTTTATCTGTTTTCTGTTCTTGCAGCTCCTAAATGGGTTCTTAAACAGATCAAAACTCTTCAAAGTCACTTCCTTTGGGGCTTCTCTGGTCAGAATCGCAAATGGGCTTTGGTAAATTGGAACACCATTTGCACTCCCAAAGAAGCAGGCGGTCTTGGTCTAAAAAATCCCATGCACAGCAACGAGGTCATGGCAGCTCGTGTTTGGTGGAAATGGGTTTCTAATCCTCACACTCCCTGGGCTAAACTTTGGACTGCAAAATATGCCAACAATAGATCTACAACAGACTTAATAAGAATGGCTCTAGAACAAACCGGTTCTCTAGTGTGGAATGCAGCCAAGCAGCACTATGCGCTCATAGAGCAACATAGTTTTTGGGAAATCTGCAATGTCAAAACTGCGCGGTTCTGGTCTGACTCCTGGCAACAAGAAACCAATCTTCCTAAAAAGTACCCGCAAATCAACTTGGGAGACCTTAGGGAAGCTATCGACGACAAAATATGTAGTCACTAGATGGCCACAGACAGTAATGGTTTCAGGAAATGGAAGCCCTCACACCTCATCGTGCCTCAGGCTCAAAGCTCTGAAATGGATGCTCTCAACACAGAGTTGCAGCGGAGGCAAATCAGAAGCTCTGATGACCCTGAAATTCCCAGGTGGGGCTACACAACTAAAGGCATGTTCTCAACGAAGGAAGCTTTCACTCTGATGCACCCCTCTTTGCTCCCTCGGGATACTCTCTGGCAAAATATTTGGAATCCCATTGCTTGGCCCAAGGTCTCTACCTTTCTATGGCTCTTAAGCCATAAATGCATCCTCACATGGGACAATCTGGTCAAAAGGGGCTTCATCGGCCCTTCTCTATGCCCCAAATGCAATCAAAGTGCTGAAACCATTCAACATCTCATGCTGCTTTGTCCTCTTGCCAACTCCTTATGGGAAAAGTGTAGCTTCTGCTGCCAGAAGAACAAACCCTCTAGAGATATCACTTCTATTTTGCGCAACTGGCCTAAACGCCCTTATCACTCTACTCTCCTCAATGCTCTCTGGAATCTCCTTCCTGGCCTGCTCTTCTAGTCCCTGTGGAAAGAACGAAATAAGCGCATCTTCAAAAATCAAGTTTCAACTCTGGACACTATATGGAGCACCATCAACAGCAATTTACAGGAATATTTGGCTCTCCATTCCTGGCAGGAAGAGGACTATCCAAAACAACCCAAAGAAATCTCTATCTGGCAGAACTGGAATCTCAACATTATGTTCATCCCTTCGACCAGGAACAGGATGGCCACGGACACTCCTGGGCATTGGACTCCTCCCCCTCTTGGAGTTTTTAAATTAAATTTTGATGGAGCTTCCAGAGGAAATGCAGGACAAGCAGGTTTCGACGGCATCTTTAGAAACTCAAAGGGAGAAATCCAGCGTCTCTACTATGGTTCAATTGGATGGGATACAAATAACTCAGCGGAACTTGAAGGCCTCTGGCAAGGCCTAAGTCTCACTCTTCATCACAACTTCTTTCCTATCATCATCGAAGGGGATTCTCAAATTCTCATCAAGATGGTTAACCAACTTCTCTGGGGAGCCAATCCTGCAAAAGTGGGCCACAATTGGCGTTTGGCTGCTCGAATTGACAAGATTTGCAACTAGCTTCAAAGCAACCAGGCAGTTTCCTTCACCCATGTTAAACGTGAAGGGAATAAAGTTGCAGATCTCCTGGCCAATATTGGAACTGATAGCAACAACACGCTCACTCATGGCTCCCCTACTATTATCCATGAAGGAGACATGCTTCAGAACTGCACAATGCTAGTGCACAAAGACTATTCTTCTCCGGATGCGGATGTGGAAGCGGTCTGATGGGACTTGGGCCCCTGCGCAGCTCCTGACGAAGCTCGCATGGGAAGCCCATATGGCCCCCTATACTCGCCTTAATGAGGCCATTAATTTTCCTCCTCGGGTTGTCAAACCTCCTCTTAATTGCCCTGCGATGCCATTCTATATGGTGGATCTTCAAACCTTGACACTCAGTATGGATTGCGAGCATAATTATAGTAGCTATGGGAAAGCCCTGACTCCCCTCCGTGGTGAATGCCCTCCTGGCTTCGCCGACTCCAGCGTTAAAACTCAAATAGGTTGACGGTGCAGTCTTCTGGCCTGCTTGGAGACTCTCCCTGGGCAACATTTCACTAATAGCCCCTTCTGCAGCGTTACTACTTCTCCAGACGTTTCTGCAGAGCTCTTGGAAGGTCCAGAAATTTGTGCCAGTGACCAATTGGCCCTCCTCTGTCATTTCCCCTCTACTCTCAAGGCTCCTGTGACTTCTGTCGTCTCTTCCTCCTCGTGCCACCTTTGCTCTGCTCCATTCTCCATGCCTCGTCTCTGCCCGAGGATGAGATGCCAGCGTGGAGTTAGCCGGGGACAAACCTCTTTTAATCGACCCACGCCCTCCTCGGATTCGGGTTCCTCATCTGCCAGTGATGAGCCTGTCCATCCTCATGCATCGCGCAGAGGCAGAGGCAGAGGTCGTGAGAGCATTCATGATTCTGGCCTCCCTGGCCCTTCTGTCCCCCCTTCAAATCCTGCTCCTGCTGACAGAGTGCATTCGGGGACCTCTATTAGGAAAACCACTCAGCTTGTTGAGGTTCATTTTCACTGCACTTCCATTCAATCCATCATCACTGCCCTTATTACTGTCTCCCTCCGCGAGGAGATCCCCTATCATGCCCCAACCCGCTCAGCTTCGCCCCCGCCTCCTCGTGCCCATGGCCGACAGAGCCTCCCTGAGTCCTCTACTCTCCCTTCTCAATATGCGCAGAATAAAGAGGCAGAGGACACCGACTTGAAGGAAGGACGCCAAGCTGGCATGGCGGACAACAACAATGACTACGAATATGCTTGCAGGATTGTCGAGGAGCCGATGTCTCCAGCTCATGAAGGGTGATATGCGCAGTCTTCATACTCTCCAGGTTCCTTTGCTCAATCATTGTTGGAGTTTTTTGCTTTTTGGTTTCAAGACTCAGCTGGAATGGCTGATATATGTTTTCAGTTTCTATATTTATGTCACCTTGGACTGTATAAACTCAAGGCTGGTTTCCCTATCATGGGCGGTCAAAACTCTGTTGTTAACAGGATCGGTTTCCCACTATGGGCAATCCAGACTCTCCATGAACAGCATACTTATCAAGCTCAGCGGTCTGGCTTTTACAGCAGACGCTGATGCAGTCTTGTACTAGTACTCTTTACACTTAATAGAATTAGTCTTACGTAGAAAAAAAAAAAATCTCCCATAAACATTAATTTAATATATTTATTAAACTTAAGGCAAACCATGTACATGTCATTTCTCCCATAAAATTTAAGGCAAACCATGTACATATCATTCTCCCATAAACTTTAATTTAATATATTTTTAATGAAAATGCTAGTGTTTTAAGGAAAACCATGTACATGCCATTTCTCCCATGCATTTTAAATTAATATTCATTTAATATATTTTTAAGGAAAATGCTAGTGTTTTTTGAAACCATGTACATGTCATTTCTCCCATAATGTTGGCATTTGAAAATGTACATGTCATTTATCTCATGCATTTGAAATAAAATTGAAGGCATTTGCAATAAGGAAATGCTAGTGTTTTGGAAACCATGTACATGCCATTTCTCCCATGCATTTGCAATAAAATTTAAGGCATTTCTTCCATAAAATTTAAGACATGTTCTAGTGTTTTGGGAACCATCTACATTTCATTTAAATGTCATTTATTCTATAAAATTTAAGGAAAAATTTAAGTCAAACCATTTAGATGTGTCATTTCTCCCATAAACTGAAGGAAAACTTTAAGGCATTTAATTTCTATGTCATTTGTCCCATCAAATTTAAGGAAAGCTTTAAGGAAAACATTGTACATGTCATTTTTCCATTAAAATCTAGGCAAGGCAAACATTAAGTCATGTCATTTCCAGATGTCATTTCTCCCATAAACTTTAAGGCATTTTCTAGTTTTTTGCCAACCATGTACATGTAATTTGTATGAAATTTATCCATAAACTTTAAGGAATTTTCTAGTGTTTTTGGAACTATGTACATGTCTTTTATATGTAATTTCTCCCATAAACGTTAAAGCAAACTTTAAGGAAAACCACGTACATGTCATTTCTCTTTAAATAAAAATTTAAGGCAAACCATGTACATTTCATTCTCCTATAAACTTTAATTTAATATATTTTTTAAACTTAAGTCAAACTTTAAGGAAAACCATGTACATGTCAATTCACCAATAAAATTTAAGGAAAAACATGTGCATGTCATTATCCCATAAAATTTAATTTAATATAATTAAGGCAAACCTTTCCCATACATTTGCAATAATATTTAGGTCATTTGCAATTAATGTTAATTTAATATATTTTTAAGGAAAATGCTAGTATTTTTGGATATAATATCATTTCTCTATAAAGGTAGCATTTTAATCTTATACCTTTCTCCCATGCATTTTGGGAATGTACTTCAAAATTTATTAAAATTTAAATCATTTTTATTGTGTTAGTGTTTTTGGAAACCATGTACATGCCATTTCATGCATTTGCAATAGAAAATTAGAAAACTATGATAAGAAGTGCTCTCTTGTTTTTGAAGCTTAAGTGTACCATTCTCCATACATTTCGTCATTTAAGTCATATGCTAGTATTTATCATTAGTATATTTTTGAGAAAAATTCAATGTTTTTTTAATATTTGTTCTTCGTTTTTTTTTTTTATTTTTTATTTTTTTTTTTGTTCTTACGTTTCTTGCGCGGCTGTTTCTTGTTTTGCTTTATATATATATATATAAACTTAAGGAATTTTCTAGTTATTTTGGGAACCATGTAAATTTCATTTGACCCATAAACTTTAAGGAAAACCATATATATGTAATTTCTCTCATGCATTTTCCACAAATGTTCATTTAATATATTTTATTGAAAAAAAAAATTTCTAGTGTTTTTGGGAACCATGTACATGTCATTTCTCCCATAAACTTTAAGGAATTTTCTACTATTTTTGGGAACCACGTACATGTAATTTCACCCATGCACATGTCATTTCTCTCATGCATTTGCAATAAATTTTCATTTAATATATTTTATTGAATTTCTTTTTTTCAGGCATCAAAAAACCCACTAAACATGGTTGAAAAATGGACATTATGCATAGATGTTTCTTGTTATCCCAATCCATGGAAAGCATTGATTACATATGTTCTTTGAAATATTGCAACTAACAAGGTCCTTCAAAGGAAAATTTATATATCAGGAAGAACAAAAAACAACGAGGCATATTATATTGCATTGGTAGAAGGCTTAGGAACAGCTAGGGAGTATGGATAAAATGTAATTGTAGTTTTCACTAATTTTGAGCTTGTGTGAAACCAGATCAAATATGTGTACCAAGTTAAGAAGGAGAGGCTAAAAAAATTGCATGGAAAAGCAAACAATATTGTTATACAATTTCATTTTTTAATATAAGACATTTTTCAAATGTTGATAAGATGTTTGGTGACCTATTGTGTGGGGCAATGCCAATTCAAGATGAATCAATACATGAATTAGTATTATACGGGGAAATGGGAATTAAAGATTCATCTCTCAAAGATGAATTAGTGTTGAGACGGTCTCCTTCAAAATTTATTGATGGAAATTGTAACATATATTTGATATGTATGTGTTTTTTTACTTATAAATATGTCATTTTTAATGACCATGTGTTTTTTTCAATTATATACCAAGCGCGCTCCCACCAGGTAAGTGAAACTTGATGAACTTCACATTTTATAAAATTAAAATGTGAGGATTCCAACAATTTTTTGTTTAAATTGAGTTGCACACATCAATTTATGCTTTAAAAGTTTTGTTTTACATAGTTTGTGTAATAAATTACATTAATTTTTTTAAATATTTTGAATTTATTTTAAATAGCATTTTAAAAATAATTGTAAATTTCCAATGAAGATATCCATATATATATCATAGAGGATTAAAGGTGAAGATCAATAGAATTCATGCCTCTACGAGAGACGAGGATCATGGATCGAGGGATGTTCATGGTATTTATAGTAAATGCGCATGTTTTTAAGTGGAATTTGAATATATAATATTATCTCCATACATATATGTATACTTGTGGAATTGAATTTTTTATTGAATATATATATCTAATTTTATCCCCATGTACATACATGTATACATATGGAATTGATTTGTTATCAATTTTGTGAGTTAAGTTAGTTTTTAATAAATTTCATTTTTTTATTTTTTAGGAGTTCAGAGGACAACAGTATCTACTCCATCAATGGAGAATGGTCATGGTTCATGCAAACATGGTATGGTTCACGTAATTTAATCAATCATATATACATATATTTATATGTGTTAATGTATTTTAGAATTGATTATAAATTCATATTTTTTTATGAAGCTTCCCTCTTGTCGCGTGAGGTTGGGGGTGGTACACATTCCCCTAGTGGCCCATCAATTGGTGGTGGCCAATTGTGTTAGGGTGGTGATATGAATTCCCCCGGAGGCCAATCAATGGGTGGTCGTGTTGGTTCTCAACCGATCGGTGGTCATTCTAGTTCTCAACAATCTCAAGGTGGGAATGGTGCTAGGCAACCATTTCGAGGTGGCCATAAATATGAATATTATTTTCATCCAATTTGTACAAATTTGTTCACATGTTTTTCATTTATACAAAATTTCATATATTGATGCAAATGGTGGAAATTTTGCTCCAAAAATACGTAGGCCATAACACATTATTCAAGAAGAAGGTTGTACGCCAACCATGACTTATCTGTCTGACATTTCAGATATACCTTGGGAAAAAAACATTCAGAAATGCACATTACAAAGGTGTCAACATATTTATTCAAAATTGAGGAAAGATCTTGTGTCTTTGAAAGTCCCTGCTGAGTAGAGAAAGCTTAGAAATAGTTACTCGCTCTTTAATAACACTTGTAGATTTGTACAAAAATCTTGGGCCAACCATTGATAATTTTGTAGAGTGAGGAAAAGAAAGGAAAAAATGATGGGTTTCGATACATGGGAGTCTTTTAAACACAGAGTTACAACATAAATGGCCAAGTCTATGTTTAATTTCAAAGAAAGGACGAAATAAAAGATGCTAAAGGTGCAATATTTCAAGAACCCTGCTATAGCTTACCATTTCTATGATAGGAACCTTGCTATGTATGGAAAATTACAATCAAACGACGAGGTTCCTCTTTATTTTGAGAAATTAATTTATGCAGAATTATCTTTGGGAATGAAACCCAATTATAATGACCTTCCCTTTGAATTTTTTGGTCCTGGGAAAGGTCGATTATGTAGGGGGGGCTAAGCGTGATTCTGAAATTCCTCACCCCGAGCCACCATTGTTAAGTCAACTTCTTCATGTTGAAACTCTGCAGTCACATATGGATGCCACTTCTCAAATTAGTCAAGAGGCAGTGGATGTCATCATAGAAAATTTTCAAAATCGACTTGGGGGAATTGATGTTTTTCTGAATCGACAAAGAGCACAAGAGAATGCACATGCTAATTTTGTGTATCATACAGATGATGAGATAGAAAATATGAGAATTGAATATATCATAGCATATGCAAAGAATTGTCGCAATGGTTGGTAGGACCTAATTATCCATGAGGAAGAGGGAATGGGATTGGTATGTGTTAATGGTTAGTGTGATTATTTTAAAAGATGTAAAATTTGTAATAAATACAAATACATACATTTATTTGTATATGTTAATGTAACAAAAATGTATCATATATGTGAACACCTTTTGCAATTCTCACTCTTGATGAATGAATATGTTAATATCACGATCGAAGCTTTAGGTTCACACAATCAAGACGGTTCTCACCATCAATATGATATGTTGGCACATGTTAGTGTTTTTTAAGTAAAAATGATGTTGATGTACAATTATTTTAATATATTATTATATATCAGAATGTGATGACATATTTTTAAAATAAATAATTGTGTACACATGTACATGTATACAATTAAATTTTAACAAATTCTAATTTCGCCTGATGTTTTTATGATGGAGGTACCCTCTTCTTCCCTGTTAGGAGATGTGCCAAATCCACCATCACAAGTATGAACACATTTTGACTTAAATATGTTTTTAATTTATATATTTCACTTCAAAACTTCCATTAAAAAATGAGATTTTGATCTTGAGTTATTTTACAGTTTTAAATTTTTTGAATTTTAGGTTTATGGAGATGATTTTCTTTCAGAGTCGCCCTTAGGAGATGTGCCCAATACACCATCACAAGTATTCTATTTTTCACTTATGAGTTCAAGTTATAAATTGAAGTTCAAAATCTCTATTAAAAAATGAGATCTAGATCTTGAGTTATTTTATAGTTTTAAAATTTTTGAATTTTAGGTTTTTGGAGATGATTTCCATTCTCCAAGGACTGTAGTAATGGAGTGTATGATGGAGATAGGAACATTCACACCATTTGAAAAAGCTGTCTAATTTTTTTTAATATTATTGAAAATTAGTTTATATGAATTTTAATTTGAAAATTTTTAATATATATATATATATATATATATATTGTACAGTTTACTGTGGAGGATGTTACTATGGAGGATGTTTTAATGGATGGGCAACAAAAGACAATGGAGAGGGAACTACATGAGGCATTGCATGATTTTTTTTTTCGTTTTTCTTTTCTACATGAAGTTCTACATTTTCATTCAATTTTAAAGCATCAAATTTTAATGTTTGTACACATAGTGCATAGGTTCCCCATTCCTCATAGGATAGCATGAGGCTTAGGACACTGCTAGCAAAGGCACTGGATCCATCTGTATTTGATTGATGAAGTGCATGTGTGAAACATTTTATTTGATAGATCTAGTCTTGAATTTACTTTTCTATATAAAGTCTTATCTATGTAGTCATATTTACTTTTCTATATAACTTGATACTTGTAACACTATACATTGAGCTATATATACTTACTTTTATTGTTTATGTGATATAAATTTTGGACATATTTTACTGTTTGGATATAGTTTGAAAGTACATTTACTTTTAACAAGAATGATTTTAAATTTTGGATAGTTACATTTGGCATCTGATTAAATGTTGTGATATATAATTTTTTGTTCTTAAAACTCAAGTTGCCATTTTATTTGTTAAATATATAATGAATCTAGATGGAAATTTCAAGTTACAAAACACATACATGTGTATATTTTGGATAGTTGAACTACATTTGGCATGTGATCACATGTTGTGATATAATGTTTTGTTTTTAAAAATCAAGTTGTCATTTTATTTGCTAAATATAAAATGAATCTAGATGGAAATTTCAAATTACAAAACACATGTGTATATTTTGGATAGTTCAACTACATTTGGCATGTGATCACATGTTGTGATATAATGTTTTTTTTTTTTAAAACTCAAGTTTTCATTTTAATTGTTAAATATAAAATGAATCTCCATATGGAAATATCAAAATACATTTTCACAATGTGCATATTTTGAATAGTTGAACTACATTTGGCATGTGATCACATGTTATATAATGTTTTATTTTTAAAACTCGAGTTGTCAATTTATTTTTTAAAAATAAAATGAATCTCTAGATGAGATTTCAAATTACAAAACATGTATAAATGTGTGTATTTTGAATAGTTGAACTACATTTTCCATGTGATCACATGTTGTGATATAATGTTTTTTTTTAAAATGAAGTTGTCATTTTATTTGTTAAATATAAAATGAATATCTAGATGGAAATTTCAAATTACTTTTTTCACAATGTGTATATTTTGGATAGTTGAACTACATTAGGCATGTGATCACATGTGATATAAAGTTTTATTTTTAGAACTCAAGTTTTCATTTTATTTTTTAAAAATAAAATGAATCTCTAGATGGAACTTTCAAATTACAAAACATGTATACATGTGTATAGTTTGGATAGTTGAGCTACATTTGGCATGTGATCACATGTTTTGAAATAATGTTTTGTTTCTAAAATTGAAGTTGTCATTTCATTTGTAAAATATAAAATGAATTTGTAGATGGAAATTTCAAACTACATTTTCACAATGTGTATATTTTGGATAGATGAACTACATTTGGCATGTGACCACATGTTGTGATATAATCTTTTTTGTTTAAACTCAAGTTGTCATAAAATGAATCTCTAGATGGAAATTTGAAATTAAAAACCATGTATACATGTGTATATTTTGGATATTTGAACTACATTTGGCATGTCATCCTATGTTGTGATATAATGTTTTGTTTTTAAAAATTAAGTTGACCTTATATTTTTTAAATATAACATGCATCTAGATAGAAATTTCAAATTAAAATTTACAGATACATGTGTATATTTTGGGTAGTTGAACTAAATTTGGAATTTGCTTGCATGTTTTGATATAATGTTTTGTTCTTAAAGCTCAAGTTGTCATTTTATTTGTTAAATATAAAATGAATCCAGATGGAAATTTAAAATTACATTTAACACATACATTGGTACATGTTACGCATTTGAACATGTGTGTGAATGTTATATAATTTTAGGATGTACGTCTATTATCTAGGTGATATATAAGTAAATTTTGTATGTTAATACATGTCATTTAAAAAAATCATAGATGGTTTTTCATTTTTAAGTTCATAGAAATATATGTACATAAAAATGATTGAATTACATGTTTGAATATATGTAAAAATGATTGAAATACAATACATATTGCTGCATATATCTAAAAAATATTGTAAAATGTACAAGTCAAAAGCCATACCATGGCCCCGCACCAGCATCAGAAGCCTGTCAGGGGAAGCTATAGGGGTCCGTTCTCAGGTCGCTCTAATTGTGGCCATGAACATCGATTGGAATCCACCGAAGGCTCTACATCTTATAGCCATGAGGTGCTAGATCCTCAAGAATTTGTTAGAATTCATGGGGAGAGTGTTTTACCTCTGGAGAAGCCTAAGGGTAGAATAGGATATAGGAAATCCACTATTTCAAAATCTATACAACCTTTACCAAGGAAAACCAACCCGCTTCTAGTATATGATCCCACGAGGGAGGAGATAGGAATTTGGGTTATGGAATTAGACAATGTTTAGACCAAGGATTATGATGCAGCGTATCTAGTCACTCCCATTTTCCATGCGGCCCCTCTAAAGCTTCCTCGAATGCCCATAGCTGAGGAGGAAATCATTTCTAGAGAATACGATTGCTTGATAGAGGAAGAGGACCAGGCGATGGAAAAATATGAGTGAACTCCATGATTGTTTAGTGGCAAGGTTAATTTATGTTTTTTTCAGCTCAACATATACTTCAACTCTTTTTTTTCTATATGGGCCACTGAATATATTATATTACAAGACTGGATGACACTCTTAAGGGTTTGGTTTCCTCCTTTAAGGCAGCCCCAAACTTGGTTTATTTTGAACAATACCAACGCAGGGATAGGCTAAGCATTGCTTTCCATCTCTGTCAATTTCCTCTGTACAGTTTTTCATGATTTTAAAATAGTTTAGCCCAAATTACAAAAAAAAAAAAAATCACATGAATCTATGTACATAAAATTGATTGGAGTACATGTTTGAATATATGTAAAAATGAGTACAATACATATCCTGTATTTTTTTTTTTAAATATTCATAAAATTGTAGGTATTCTTAGATGTTTCAAACAATCATAAAAATTTAAAATTGCATTAAAACATATATCCGGTTCACAAAATTTCTCATTAATGTGCATAGAAATTTTATTTTCCATTGATAGTAAACTGGAAATTACAAAACATGTACCATACATTTTGCATTCAAGAATGAATATTATAATTTACTTAATAGACACATCTAAAACAAAATCGTGCAACCTAAAATTTTCATTATATCAACTATGCTAGATACACAGATATGTACATTTTACAATAATGGCATTATGAGAAATTATACCAGAGAACGTACGAAACCATTTAAGACCATATAATCTACATGTTTATGTGTACACGTTTATAAATTACTCGTGTGAATGTATGAAAACAATGTACATGTGCAAACACTTGCACATATAACATAAAAAGGAAGTTCAATTTTTAGTTAAGTTCTAGAAGTTCTAAGAAACGAATCCAAAGAGAAGAAATTATTGGGCAGTTCAATCAAAAAAAATTCCAATGGAATGCCATCTTCAATGATTTGTTCATGATCGGCTTTTGACATTTTCCATTTCTTAATTTTCAATTTTTTCTTTCATTGAACTTCTATCAACTTTATGCATGCTACACACACCAAGTAACTATATTGATAACTTATGACATCAGGTTCATAGTCTTGAAAGTAAAAAAGATCCTGAACATGATGATTTTGTTGGAAAAAATAACCTTTCAGTATAATAGACCCTATGTCATATGTAAAACCATTATAATCATAGTATTCCAACGATTTCATCTTTCGTTCTGTGCAACGCATCAAATAATACTTCACATTTCCATTATTGATAGTAGGTGAAGCTACAGCAAAAACATCTCTTGCACAATAAAAAAAACTTATGTATTTAAAGTTAGATAATAACTAAAATGAAAACTAACTTTAAAATTAACATGTGTAGTTGATTTTATTATCTATTTCTAGATCTCTATCATTTGAAAGAAATTGAAATGTTACCTTCTCTAACAAGATCAGAAACTCGATCACCTTTGGATGATATTGTAGTCTCCTCTGACTACATTTCTTCAAAGTTTGCAGCATACATTTTCCACTTTGTATTTAGTTTTGTATTTTGCCAATATTTTACATATATTTTTTTTTCACAAACATCATTGGAGTCTGTGTTGTCTATGAAAACATGAAAAAAACGGGAATATTTTCTTTTATCCAATGCAAATAGATTTTTGGACAATTTTTTTTCAATTGAATGCAATTTTTTAGTCTCTTTTATTGTTTTAATGTCATCTCCATCGATCTATCTACATCTTGGACCTGAATATGCCAAGAAAAACTATATGGAAAATTCAAAGAAGAATATAAATATTTTATCGAAATAGAATCAAAGGTAATCATTGTGATAAATATTGTTTAAAATTATAAATCCAATAAAAATTAAATCATGTACCTTCGTACTTCCCTTGATCACTTAGTCTCATGGCTTAGTCCAGCGATGCACCATTGAATGACTTTTCTAGCTAAGACAAGTCGGTTTGCAGAGTAGTCCATTTGATATCTTCAAAGTTCTTGTTTTATACATGCCCCTACAACGTCATGTTCTTCTTTTCCATGACCAGTCTCAAAGAAATTCTAACAATGTTTAATGTGGGTTTTCATATGAATACGAGACCCAAAATAATGATCGTGAAGATTTGAATTGAACTATGCATCCATCTAACCATATCAAATATTCATTAAATTTTATTTCACAACTTTTAAAGGAGTCATAAATCGTTTCAAAACAATGTTGTACAAAATATGTATCATGTGTATGATCATCACTAATATAAAAGTGATATTCTTTAATAATATTCCGAATTTCACTGGTGCTTTCTATATCCAATATTTTGTTCAACATGTCTATATAGAATATGGAGCAGCATAGAGACTTGGTCAGAATGATAGGACTCACTCTGTATTTCTTTTTGTGTCACAAATGTGTAGTTTTCTGCAAAACCAACTATTGACAAAATGGTCCCTGGTGGAAAAATTTCACGGGATTTTTTGAATTGCAAGTCTTGGCATCGAGCTCTATGGGAATGCTTGGTGTATTTATATATTTTTTCCTCAAAATTTCTCAAAAAATCTATCACAAAAACTTACTCTTCATGTAAGCAAATTATTTTATCACTTGTAGTACTACTTGAACCAATCGTTGTATAAATATATTCGCATCTCTTCCATTTCACTTTTATGTTGGAAAATCATTGATCATTTATATAAGTACAATATTTTTTTTGAAATTTACTCAAATTTCCACAATCATTGCATTTTTTACCACCAACACATTTCTTTTGGTAAAATAATTCATGGCTTTCTCTTCCACATAGAATTTGAGATACGAAATCATGGATAATGGAAGGAGGAGGTGAATATTTCCAAAATGTTTTACCAAAATTAAGGAATGTCATAATCTAACTAAAATTCCACATGATAATGACAATAACAAGTGTCGTGTACAGTGATTGGTTTAACATACCATGGCTTTTGTTGCACAAAAGCATTGATTGAGACATCAATTTCACCATTCTCTTGTTATAACTTGTTTAAAAAATCTATCTAAGTGGTGTCCAAGAAATTTTTTGCATGTTCTTTGTAATGATTTTTTGCTATTCTTCTTCACGTCGCATTCCTCACTTTTGGAGAAAGACATGAATTTTTCATCCAATATTCATATATTATTTTTTTTAACATCTTTCGAAGTCTATATTTGTATGGTTTCCTACAAATAATTTTCCAACAAGCAAGTTCATCATTTACATCTATTTGCAATCAAAATTTATGATCTTTGTGCAAATTTTTTTGTGATATTCTTAATGCTTGTGCAATAGATTTTACCAAGAAATTCTCTTTAGTACTTTATGAAACCACTGCCATTTATATTTCTCAACGTGCATCTAAATCACTTTTCTTTCTATATTGTCCAATTGAATTTGGAGCACTATTTATATTTTGTATCACATTTTCCTTCATTTTTTTATCTTTTGTTGATTTGCGAATACCCAATAAAGTCGTAGCTTCTTTTAATTTCTTTGATGTTAAGAGACATTGCAACATTTGGGCTTGAACTGCCACAGTTTCATCTCTGAAGAACAAATCAATAATGTGCTTAACACGATATCATATAACATGATCATCTCTTTTATCTCCATATGTGTGAGTGTCAACAATTTCTAACATCTCATCATCAATATTGATTTCATCTGCATATATTAAAATTAAATGTACATAATAATTTTATATATTCAATAAATAATTAAATTAACAAATATGTATAATTTCAATAATACAAATTCAACACACACACATACACACACACACATACACACACACACACACACATATATAGTGATTCAATTTCTTCACTTTAATTTCTTTCAACATTTTCAACATCTTCAATCATTGGTTCAATATCTCTTTCACTTTCTCTTTGAAATTTTACTATCTCATCATCGGTGTTTTGAGGAATATCTCTCTGTTTATGTTGAAAAATATTTTTCAAATTATTTCATCAAATAAAAATTAAGTTTCACAATACACTAGTCAAATTTTAAATATCAAATTTATAATATTTACATTTACATACCTGCTTCAACTTCTAGTTGAGGTTTATTTTCCCTTTCAATATTTGAGCGATCTTCTCTTCTTTTTTGATATTCTCTCCACAATTCTTTACGTTCCTCAGGGTCTCTTGTTTGAGCATATTTTCTCTTGCAATTTCTTTGATTTCCCATGATAATTGAGTATGAAGATAAAAAAATTTCCATCAAAAATATCGACAAAAACTCAATTAAAAAAAGCATCACAAAAGATTTAATTTAAAAAAACTCATTTTCATTTTTTTTCACAAAAGACATAGTTCAACTCAAAACACTTACTTTAAAATTTCCCCCAAAAAAATTTCTTTTAAAAATGAAATGAAGATCAATATATTTCCTTCCAAATCATGTAAAAAAAAATTCATTCAAAAAGTTAGAGAAAAACTCACTTTAAAAAAACATTATAAAATATTTACTTCAACCCAAAACAGTTACACTGAAAAAATGTCACTTTAAAAAATACCTCCAAAAATTTTCCATTGAAAGTTAAGCCCAACCTCTTAAAAAATGTCTCTTAAAAAAATACCTCCAAAAAATGTGATTTGAAAATTAAGCCCAAAAAGCCTGTACAAAAATGTCTCTTAAACAAAATACCTCAAAAAAAATGTCCTTTCAAAATTAAGCCCAAAAAGCCTCTAAAAAAATATTACTTTAAAAATAGCACCAAAAAATATCCTTTGAATATTAAGCCCAAAAAGATTCCTTTGAAAATTAATTCCAAATGAAGAAATGTGTGAAATTATGCGAAAATAATTATTCCATTTTGGGCTATTTATATAACCACGAAATGATTTATAGGAGAGGCTTCGTCGATTTTTTTGGTTGACGTAATTTCGATCAAAATTTCTGTCAAACTTCTATAAAAACTTCGGCCAAACATTTTTAAAAGTTCGGCCAAACTAACACGTCTATAACTATGCAGCAGCTCAGCTATGGACACATTTATTCAACTTTGAAATGATTAAACTCCATCAAAATTTATGAATTAATTGTCAGTACCAATACAAGCATTTGCAGAATTCAATCTACTTTCACAAAATATAACTTTTATGGAATTCCATAACTATTTACTAATTTTAATTAATTTTTTAATAAAATGGGTGCGAACAATTTCTGAAGGTCATTATGATTCCATGAAATCAAAATTTTGTATCTTCCACAATACACTGAAAAAATTATGGTGCATTACATTCATTTGTCGTCTGTAATGGGTAGTTTTAGATTTTTGGTTTATAATTAATATGTTGAGAAATTTCATGTGAGCCGAAAAATATTCAAAATATGCATTTTTTCATATTGGATCAGTTCAAAAAATTCTAGTAATCATAATATGTATGATTTGGTTTTGTAAATATAATGAAACCGAGGTAGACTCTGTTGAGATTGTTGTAACACATTTTTTTTCTCAAAAACACAAAGTTTCCAAAGAATACACCAACGCATTTGAACATGACCTTTTATTAATCCTTTGATTATTAAAGAACACACACTCAATGAAATGTTAAGTTGACATATCAAATGTGAATAAAAAAATTCCAAAAAATAAGTAATAGAAAGCTAATAATTTTTCTGACAAGTTTTATTTTTATCGTAAAATGAAATTCTAAACAACAAATTTATTTTGGCTTGGAGAAAGTTGAAGAATAGAAAAAAATGATATTTTTTTCTCAAAAGAGGGAAAAAAGTGTAACCCAACTTCATATTTTCACCCTAAATTGTTAGAATAAATGATTAACATTATTAATAATATTAATATTAATATTATTAATAATGTTAATTCATACCGAAGGGTTGGGTTGATTGGTTGAGTTCAAGTTGCTAAAGCATCTCGCGAATAGGAGGTCACATGTTCAACTCTCCTTGACACTCTCGAGGTTAATATCTACTAATAATCCTACAGTATGTGGTCGCTTTAGGTGGATATGCCCAGATAATTCCTCAGAAAAAAATAAATAAAATAAAATAAAGTAAAAATTATTGTTAATAATATTAATATTAATAGTATCAATAATATTGTCTCCAAAGATGTTAAATTTTAATTATGTGTAGATATTTATGTGTTACAAAAATAATAACATCGCTGGTGTGGAAGTTGAGGAGCATGAAGAATAAAAAATGTGTAGAAATGAACAACAACCAAAAATTAAACATGGAAAGGTGGGAGAAATCACAAGTAACAAGTATCAACAAGAGAGCAGAATAGATAGAGCACATCAACAAATGACAACAAATGAACAAAAATAATAGGTAAAAGAACAAATTGAACAATAAAAAGCACGTCCAATAGAAATTGAAGTGGGAAATCAACAAAGAAAAATGAATAGAAAAATAATAGAAAACAACAAGAACATATGAAAAAATAGATTAAATGAAACAAGGCACATTAAATATAATATCAAAGAGCATATTAGTAGAATATAGTTTGGTAAATGAAAAAAAATAATAACAAAAAGAGATCAAAGAAGAAATTGAACAAAATAGAGCACATCAACCAAAATATCAAAGAGAATGTCGATAGAGGACATTGCAACAAATTTCAACGAAACAACAATAAGAAGAGATGAAAGAATAGATTGAATGACAAATACAACATCAAATTTAATTTTAAATAACATATTGACATAAGATGATACAACAAATGAAAATAGAACAAAAATAAGAGGATATGAAATAACATTATCAATTAAAAAATAAAATCAAAGAGAATATCAAAGAGCATATTAACATATGACAACATAGCCAATGACAATATCAAAATAAAAAGAATAGATGAATGAATAGAATGAATGAAAAAAAACACATGAAAGTGAATATCAAGACCATATTAATAAAGTATAACATAGTGAATGACAACGAAACAACAATAACAAGACCTGGAAGAATAAATTAAACAAAAAAAATAACATCAATCAAAACATCAAAGAGCATATTGATGGAGGACAACACAAAAAATGAAAACTGAACAACAATAAGAAGAAATAGCGATGTACACAATCATAACAAGCTTTGTTTAAGGAATATAAAGTATTTCATTACAATTAGTGTTGCTACAAAATGAAAATAAGCAACTACATGGAAATAAATAAGGATGAAATGGAACCTGAGTTACTTATGTATTCAAAGCTTGAGGCATTCTTATATACAACATATACACTAATGTAGGATTCTTAATTGGTACTCTTGGAATTGTAGAAATTTTTTTGTATAACCATTTATTTTCATCCCAGAACCACCCACATATGTTTTAATTTGATAGTTATATGGGATTACCATGGGATGAATCATCACCTCAAATAGTTCCTATTACCCCATTTGAAAGAGGTAAAAGAAAAAAAATTCCTTTGAAACTTTCTCAGAGCTCAATAATCCATAGGTTAGACGGATTAACTTTGGAGAAAGATACAATTAGTATTGGGAAGAAAAAGTGACATGGTATGATGTTTGTTTCAATATCATGAATGAAATATCTGAATGGTCTACTATTTCAACTTCCATTTTCATATGAATGATTTGAATAGATGACAAAAGTAGTAGTCATGGCTATGAGAAAAGTAGAAGAAGAGAGATTGAGGATGATCACAATGTAAATTATTTATAATCATCATTCAACAATGTAATTTTTTATTCCTACATTTTATTCATAATTTGTATTAAATGGCTGTATTGAAATTATCAGATAATGTTAGACATATTAAACATATTTAAAATAATCAAAATAAACATATGTTTGAGAAATTTTATATGAATGTTCACAAAAAAAACTATCCTTGATCCATCTTAACTATGCATCTATCTAGCATCGAGAGGGTTAAAATTTCTCAAGGTGTAAACATTTCCTCAACGTTTTCAGTCAAAATTGATGTTTTTCACCTTGAGAGATGTAATCCCTCTCAACACTTGATAGGTTGATATTTAATATGTATCTAAGATGGTGTAATAACGCACTTTGGAACTAGTCTTATTGATACATACAAAGGTAATATGTAGCATAATATATATTTACTTTATAAAAAATGAATGTGTAATGGAAATCCTTTTAATGATAATAGATTTGTTCAAAATATTTTTGACCTAAATTATAAAATGTTATAATAATTCTATTAATTATGTCAAGTTCATATAAATCTTGTAATTATAAACCCTTGGAAATTCTTCAGAATTAAACATAGGAAATGAGACAATTATGGTGTTAGCTCTTCTGTAAAATGTGTAGCGAATGGACCACTTCACTTTTTGACATATATAATTTGATAATGTTTTTGGAATACAGAAAATTCAATCCATCAAAATAATAAAACGGTGGGGCATGTGCCTTGAGAAGGGTGGTTTCCTTACATACTTTCGTTATATATATATATATATATATATGTATATATATATACACGTCACACTATGTTCAAATTAATAGTTTACATATTTTTCAGAAGATTCTTTTAAAATATGTTAAGGGGCTGTGTTAATAGATTTTGTGTACTTAAAGTGAACGATCCACATTGCATTGCAGTAGGAGCGAGGGAAGATATAAAATATATATAATTGTGATTACAAAATAGTATTTTTTTTTTTTTATGTCGTTTGAGTTCATAATAGAATTTGATGATATAGATTCTACTTATGAATACAAAATATGAAGGAATGGAATTCTTAAACTTAAAAAAAAAATTAAACTAATTATAAGAGACGATTTCAATTTTTTTTAGATTATTTCATTTTCTTTTAGACTTGTACCCTAAATTATGACTGTACTTGGAGTGAAGTATCTGCTTTGCATCGCACTAGGAGTTAGCGTGGATATAATAATTACACCGAAAGTTTTCCTCTGCGGGTTTGGATGGATATATTTGGCCAGTAAAAAAGTTCAATTTTCTTCCTCCTCCATCTAGTATTGTTTTACCATGTGGTACTCTTTGGCAGATTCACCGGTGGATATTGCATATTCATAAGCATGGTGTTTCTATCTAGAATTCAATGAGTACAATTAACCATGCTGTGCTTCTTCTAACTCGATTCTCTCCAGAAAATCAAAATCTCTTCAATAACTTCTTTTCTTCAGATCCTCCATCGACGATTTATGGATAAGCTAACCCATTGCTCTAATATGCGCTGAAATATCCCCTCAATGAGGATTTCTTTGTCTGCGTAGTAGAAATGGCCAGAGCGAGGTCACCTACTCCTCGTCCTAATTCCATTGAGCTTTTGCAAGCACCTAGTCGTAATCTATTTGTGGATAAAAACAAAATAGTCAAACTTGGAACACCCATACATGGGAATATCAGATTTGTGATTGCCAAATATCATCCTTACAACATATAATAGTTAAAAAGGGATTTTTAATCAAACCAAACATTTTCTTTAAGTTAAACAGTTTCATCAAGATCTAAAATTGAAAACCGTCACTACTAGCATAAAATATCCCATATTTGTTTCTTTCGTCAAAGGTGTCATGGTGATTTCGTATCAGATTTATCACCTCACTTCATTGAACAAAACGGTCTTGCCTTCTAGCTCAAATCCAATGAGCTTGGAGGATCTTACAAATCTCTCAAATTTGATCAAGTTAGATGTCAAAGTAAAGCCAAAAATTGTAGAAGGTTCAATGAGTACCTCATTAGAGATAAGAAAATTAAGCTTATTGTTCCAGAAGAGAAAAGATAATAATATATATGATGTCTCACTTAGTATTCTACCCGAGCACATACAAAGTATGAACAAGTTCCATAGTCTTCAGTTATTCAATTATCCAACGTTAAGTCTACCGAATTCTATTTTTCAGATTCAAAATATGAAGACCTTGCACTTAAAGAGTTCTAAGAAACTAAGTAAGTTTTGGGCCTTTAAAATTAGGAGCGAGCCTGCAGCTGGAGATTTTCTGATGTCATATAAATTGGAATTGAGGGACATAGATAGGTTAGATAGCATAAGGTGGAAGGAAAAAATAATTTTGCACCACATAATCACATGAGACAGAGCTAAAACAAATTCAGGTAACTCTATAACACTCTGGATAATTCTGGGAGCTCTTCAATAGGTAACTCCTTTCACTGATAGTAAAACTTCATGCATAGATTTATTCCCTAAGGAGCTCAACGTTATAAGAGATGATTCACTTGTTGCTACAAGACCACAAAGTTATTAAAATAGCCTGCAAAATTATTTTTAGCTTGATGAAGAACAATTTCTTTATTGATTTGATTCCAGAACGATGTTATTGGTTATACCCAAACCAATACCATAAGAACAAAAACTTTGTGACCTGGGCTAGATCAAGTCCTGTAAGACAAACACTCGAGATGTATACAACAAATTCCTTTAGATCAGACCGAATTTTCCTTCAAAAAAATTCTCTCAAAAAA
Organism: Pinus albicaulis; assembly: GCA_034641835.2. NCBI lineage: Eukaryota > Viridiplantae > Streptophyta > Pinopsida > Pinales > Pinaceae > Pinus > Pinus albicaulis. The sequence goes on from CM076579.1 coordinate 951,392,002, forward strand.
TGATGAAAACCCTTCTTTTCCCACAATGGAACCCTTAATCAAAAGTTTTTGGAGAGATTAGATCATATAGTAGAAAAATTTGGATCTCCTTAAGACGTTTCTTTTACCGATAGGCCCAAAATGTCTCATATTAAAAGAGATATTTATTGCGTGTGTTCTTCAAAGATAAGTTCCCTATAGATCCTTTATTTGATGTGTTGAACAGAAATTGTAAGGAGTCCCAACAAAACAGTCTCAACGAACCACTAAAAAACCAAAAGAAAAAAAAAATTAACGAACCCTTGCCACATTTCAAATCTGTCTTTTTCCTCCGCATGACCAATATTCATTTCAGAGCAAATATTATCAATATATGATCATCTTTTTCATGCAATTTGGAGGAGAGATCACATCACCATTTATAGAGCTAGGAGGGTTTTCAAGGAATAAATCAAGTTCGTATGTTACAGGAAGATTTCATAACTTATTTATTTCCTCTTAATTTTATCATAAATCCTCTTGATCCATTACCATTCTCCTTTTATTTTCCTCATCCATTTTCCATTTTTCTTTCTTTCTATATTATTAAGATAGGGGTAATATAGGGGAAGTATGATAGTCATTAGATTCCCTCATAAGTATGGGTTGTATTTTTTCTTGCTAGATCTATTCCCTTGTCTATGACTTACTTTCCTAAATATAGCTTGAGGATCATCTCCAATTTAGGAAATTTTTTATCCTCACCTAAACTTAGGTTTTTCTTGATTACCTTATATTACTACATTTCTAGACCATTCAAAATAGCTTCTAAAACAATAGTACACCTAAATATTCATGTCCCTACCAAATTTGTGGTTGAGAGATCACATTTTCCTATTGGCACCTTCAATCACTAAAAATACTTCTTTTGGAAATCCTTTTAATTCAAACATTTCAACAACAAGTTATGGCACATGAAACCAATGAATTTAGTGTAATTGATTTGGACACTCAATGAACTTTATGATTATAATAGTGAGGCATTCAAACACATAATTAACTAAAAAGTGTGTTGCAACTTTAGGTGGATATTTAAATAGGATAATAGGATATTTCCAAGGCAGCGAGGTTAAACTTTTGAACCATGGTTTCATAAATAACCCTATATTCTCCTAAAACTAAGGTTCCCCCCAAAACAAATAATATTACCAAGGTAAAAGAGTTGAAACTTTTGAACCAAGCTTTCATATAATACATGTGTTTTCCAAAACCTATGGACCTCTTTCTACTTGGTTCCTTCTTTACTTTCCACTTTGCACTAAGGTTAGCATCCTACCATTCATTGAATCCAAATTATCTCAATGCAATACATGCTACATGTCCGTTGCCATACATTTAATATATTTCAATTTTTTTTCAAATAATATTTATTTTGTTACAAATAAGATCTCTTAAAATTTAGTGATTTAATTTTTCTCGATGACCTTCCAAAGTCTTTCTTTCCTTCAGTGTACCTTTGCACATTTAGGGGAAATTTATAGTATATATATAATTGAGATTAGAAATTAGTACATCCTTATATAATTTGAGTTGACTATACAGATTCTACGTATGAATCCAAAAGATGAAAGACTAGAATTGTTAAACATTTCCAAAAAAATATTGAAATTTCTTATAAGAAATGATTTCAATTTTTAAAATATTTGTAAAACACTATTTAAATATGAATTTGGGGTAAGCTGCAAAAATAATTATGATTGAATTTTTCATATTATTGCAAAAAAAATGCATGTATAACCTTCTTAAAATTATAACTCAAAATTATTAATAAATTTGAGTTTATGCATCTTTGAATTATGTATTTTAACATGTGTTTACATGCACAATTAATTGAGTTGTGAAGATTTCTTTGATAAAATTACAATATATGAAATTCCATATTGTGTATTAGACTACTTATAAAATAACATCCATATGAAAAATCATACTATTCTTACCATGTACATTTAGAGTTTTTAAATATTCAATTAGTTTAATAATTATAATAGTTTATCATTAAAAAAATTAGAAATATGTTTGACCATAATTTTTTTATAATTGCCTATTACTTTTATAAATTACCTTTTAAATTATACATTCTTTAAATATAATCATTCGATCTTATTAATTTGAATATCCTTAATATAAATTTATAATCAACGGAAAAAAACCTGACCCTTTAACACTATTTCAAGAAAATTTATAAAACTAACCCTATGAAGTGGAGTATTAAATAAACCATGCATTATTTTAAAAATAAAATATGCTCATACTATATATAATTGCAAACCATGCCCGCTGAATTCATCAAATAATTATTAAGTTTCCTCCAATACTAAATACTTATTATTTTCCATGTACAATCAACTTTTCATGTCAATCGTATCCATAAGAAACCATAAAAGAATGTTTAATTATTTTGAAAGAACACACATAATACATTTTAATTATGAGACACCACCTCTCAAGTTGTTGTATTTGATATCATTACTGTACATGAAAATCTGTAATGTGTTTGATACAATATACCCATATAAAATATCATAGTAGTAGAACCGTCTATGGTTAGATCTTAAATCATAGTAGTAGAACCGTGTATAGATAGATATTTTACCTATATAATTGGTTCACTAATTATAATGTTTAATTTCTTTCGAAAACAAGACACACTAATAATCATGTTACTTATATTAATTAAGTTCCATAGTATACATTATTCTAGTATACCCTCGATGATATACATCATTCCAGTATAGTCTCGATATCCCTTATATAAGTTACAGTTAATGGAAAACAAACACCGGTAGTTCCTTCTAAACTATGTGAAGAATGTTGATAAAATTATAAAATAGACATCATATTAATGACACCAACTATTACAAAATTTAGAAGAAATATGAAGGGAAATTCAGACTATAGGAAAGGGAAATTATATTAATTAAAGAATGTCGGGTGTTTTTTTAATGGTAAAAGTGGTCTTTTTATATGGACTATAATAAAATTAGATATTTAGTTCAAATTATTTCTATAATTATATTCACAATATATATGAATCATGGAAAATTTTAGGGGTTAATATTTGCAGGTGAGTTAATTTTCTATGTTTTTTTATAAAAACAATGTTCATCAATTTCAGTTTTTTCTAAAATTGATTCGCTCAAATTTTACAATATAAAATTATTTTATGTTAAAAATCGCCAACATTATATAAAGAGTATATATAAAATCATTATAAATTTGAATAATTTTATAAATATATCAATAAACATTTTATAGTTTACATATTAGGGACTAGTGAGATTCGCCTATTTTTTAAACTTCAAGATATTTTTCTATCCTTAAAATTTTCCCTGATATGAATGTATTTAGAGATATTCATCCAAAACATTTCTCAGTTTTCCTCATTTCTCCTTACTATTAGATATTTAGTTCAAACTATTTCTATAACTATATCCCCATAATCTACATGAATGTATTTAGAGATATTCATCCAAAACATTTTCCAGTTTTCCTCATTTCTCCATACTACATAGACATCTATAATTAGTCTATATCATCATAAATCCCTAATATTAATTAGAGATCATTCATGATGACAAGTAAGATTTATATTTTCATACTTTCCTTAAGTACCAGTTGTAGTCTCAATGTGAAATATTCATTGAATTGAGTCCCTCTCCATCTTCAACTTCTATGCTCATTTCCTTTCCTACTTTTTAGTCTTCATATTTAGTCTTTTATGTAAAAAAAGAACATAAACATTATTAGATTCCATACAAAATAGTTACCATAAACTAGAACACATGAGTAATAAGTCCCTATATCCATGTGTTCTATACAGAGATTTTTTTTATACATGGTTCATCAACTATTCTAAATATATTCACTTCCCCATTTGCATATGAATCACTACATCTACGTCATGATACCAAGGAATAAAATACCTCTTCGTCAACTCTTATCCATTACCGCATCAATGTCACTACCTTTTTTGGTATATTAGCTCCTACGAATCACTTTTCGTCTTCCTCTAGTTCAGACCTAACAAGCTTTTGTTTCACAATTTGTGTTGCTCTAGGGTTTTTAGTTTACCCATAACCATCACATCCTCAATGTTGATTATTTTTTTAAGAAAATCCATTTTTCATTACTTTTTAACTACAATATATTAGATGGATAATAGTTGTGCACTAAGTAAAATTTGGAATTCTTAGCATGATATAGTGTTTAAGGACCGTATATCTTTAGGCCTTCTATAGTTAGATTATTTTCTTATGTTTAAGGATGAGAAACTCTTTTATCAATCAAAAATTTCTACCAAATTATTTTACCTCTTATGTTATTAACCTATTTCCTTATGTAAAAAAAAAAAAAAAAGTTCTTAACCAACCAAAAATAAGTTTAGACATTATTCGCAACCTAAAAGATAAATTGAGCTTAAATAATCTTGATATCCCTTATACTAGAATCATGTCCATAAATTAAATTAACCATTACAAATATTAGTAATTTACAATATTAAAAGAAAGAAACTATAATATAATTTTGAAAAGCTTAATTTATATTTTTGTTGATTAATTTAATGATTTAATTTTTTAAAATATTTTTGTAGATTAATATAAATTATTTATTTTTATCAAATTTATACTATGATATTTAATATTATTGTGATAATATAATTTTGAAAAACTTAATTTATATTTCTATTAATTAATTTAATAATTTAATTTGTTAATATATTTTTATATATACATATAAATTATTTATTTGTATCAAATTTAAAATACGATATTTAATACTATTATCATATAAAATGGGAATACTAATATATTTCCATGCTAAAATTTAAATTAATAGAATTAATATAACTAATTTCCATAACATTAAAAAATTTATGACCATATTACTTTAATATTTTTTTCTACTTTTCTAAATTATCTTTTAAATTATACATTTTCTAAATATAATTATTTCATCTTAAGCTATGAATAAGCTTCTGTTGTGCAAGCACAAGCTCAATAGCATAGGAGACCATAGACTTCCTAAGCTAGCTTTAAATTCCAGCCAAAACTACCTAAGGCTTAAACGAGGTTGGTATAAAGACACTAGGGCTTGGTTAAACCATAGGGAGATCGACGAGAATGTTGCGTTGCAAAACATTGATAACATTAAAAAATTGTTACTTCTAAGTTCAAAGAAAAAATGTGGTGTGAGAAAGATCTAGCAGCTAAAAGAAAATTAAGATATTATAAGGAGGTCATCAACCACACCCTAAAATATCGAGAGTATCTATCTGGTTTAACTAGCTCAAAGAAGAAAATTAATATAGCCAATATTAGAACAAACTCTCATGAGCTCCATAGTGAAACAGGTCATTGGACAGTTCATAAAACACCATGGATGGAAAGGATATGCCATCTTTGTGAGAATACGAACATCGAGGATGAAAATCACTTTCTGTGCCCCACATATAACCACATTAGAGCTCAATTTCATAATCTTTGTTGCAATATTTACCTTCCTAGCCTTTTAAGATGTCAAAATTATAGTGAGCTCGGAAGGCTTCTCTCCAAGATTTTTGAGCATAGGAATAAAATATTAAATCAAACTAAATAACTCTTTTATTTAGGTTTGATAGACCAAAGATTGGTCTCAGTGGACGTTAACCACCATCATCATCATCATAAATTTGAATATCCAAAAAAATTCTTATCTATTCCCTTAATACTATATCAATAAAATTCATAAGACTAATTCAAAAAGATAAACTACTAAATAAACAATAAACCTATATATTATTTCAAAAATCCCACACTACCAACTATTTCCACAAAAATTATCAAGTATATAACTGTTAATGTTATTCACATATTAATTACTCATTATTTCCCATATACAATTAGCTTTTCATGTCAATCATATCTTTAAGAGACCACAGAAGAGTGTTTAATTAATTATAAAGAACATTACAAATATTACTAATTTACAATATTAAAAAAATCTATAATATAATTTTGAAAAATTTAATTTATATTTTTATTAATTCATTTAATTTGTTAAAATATTTTTATATATTAATATAAATTATTTATTTCTATGAAATTTATAATATGATATTGAATAGTATTGTGATATAAAATAAAAATACTAAAATAGTTCCAGCTAAAATTTAAATTAATATAATTAATATCAATAACATTAGAAAATTCCTGACCATATTTGTTCTTAATTTTCTTAATTATCTTTCAAATTATACATTTTATAAATATAATCATATCGTCTTATAAATTTTAATATCAAAAAATTATTTTAGCTATTCCCTTATGTCAATAAAAATTATAAAACTAACTTAAAAAAAGGTGGAGTACTAAATAAACAATAAACCCATGTATTATTTTGAAAATCACAACTATTTCTACTAAGATCATCAACATATAACTATTAAAGTTATTCACATATTAATTTCTAATTATAATATTAATAAAAAATCATGTGAAGATAGAGCCATGTGAACATAGATATTTTAAATATCTAATAGGTTTGCCAATTATAATGATTATTTTTTTTGAAAAAAAACTAAACATTTATAATGATGTTATGTGAAAAAACTAAACATGTTATTTTAATTGATTATTTTCAGTATTATATATCTTTCTAGTATAGTTATTATAGTTATTCATATTAGTTTGGATATCTCATATATTAGTTAGAGTTAATGGAAATTAATACTTCTAGTTTTTCTAAAATTATGTAAAAAAAATAAAATTAACAAACAAAAGTGTAGTAATATATCATGAGATTATATATGGATGGAACCAACTATTAGCAAACATAAAAAAAAAATTATTATCTAATGGCCACTTAAAGTATATGGTTTAAAAAAACACACGTAGAGGAAATTATATTGATTAAATTTCTTTGTGTTTGATTTTATTGTAAAATTTCTCTCTTTATAGTGACCGTAATAGCTATGTCATAATTAGGTAGTTGATTCAAATCATCTCCATAACTATATACACAATATTTCCATTAACGCCTCGAGATTTGTCTTCCCTTACTTTTCTCATTTATTTTCATTTCTAATTAATACTTAGACTTCTTGAATTAGTCTAAATAATTATAGATCCATCATATTAATTCAATATTATTTATCATGAGAAGTAGGAGTTATCCCTTCATACTACTCTTAAATAGCACTTGTGATCTCAATGTGAAATCTTCATTGAATTTACTTGATTTTCATGTTTATATTCTATGTTATTTTACTTAGGTTCTCTTAGTGTTCATCTCTGGTCATCTATGTACCAAAAAAAAATCTATTATTTAATTCCATATAAAATAGTTACCATAAACTAGAACACATGAGTAACTAAGCACTATATGCATGGGTTCTCTAGGAAAACTTTTCTGGTACATGGTTCATCGACTAGTCAAAACATTTTCACTTCCCAATTTTCATATGAATCTATGCATCTACATCACAGTACCAAGGAATAAAATACTTATTCATCATCCATAACCAAATCAATGTTTTTTTCTTCCACTCTACATCTCCATTCTATTAAGGGGTGTGAGAAATCTATTTATGTATTACAATTCCATTCTCCTTATAGACATTTTTAAATTCCATGGATAAAAACTCACTAATCCTCCAAATAATATAGCTTTCCAAGATATCTGTAAGCTCCTTAAACGAACTAAAAGAATTTTATGTATTTATAAGAAAATATATCCATTTCCTTCTAGAATAATCATCTACGATGACACATATAATAAACCCTTATAAATTGAATGAACTTGAACTTGTTCATGTGAATGAGAATTAATTAAGGCCCACAACTAAAATATTGGTATTAATTAAAATCAAATTAGACATTCTTTCAGTTTCAACATATGCAATGCTCGTAAAAAGTCAATTTGAAGAGTGTAATTAAAATCCATTAAGAACACTTTTGTTTTCCAATGTTGGTATACCCTTTGTGGATATATGGCCCAACAGTTAGGGTCATATAATTTATTTCCATATAGGTATCTTTCTGTTTGGAGTAAGGGATTGTTTTGAAGGTTCTAAACATGAAGTTATGTACTGTATAGATCTCTTTACTACATAAAAAAAGAAACTATTACACTGAATAGTGCATACATACAAATTATAAAAAATTGTTCATATTGGTACTGTTAGCAAGTACCATGAAACAACCCACACACCCAAATCATTAATTTTTCTTATTGATACTATGTTTTTTCCAGACCCAAAATGTGAAAAAATCTATTGATCCCCTTTACTAATCCATCAAGGAATGTGATCATGGGTCGGCCATGAAAAAATAAATTCAGGGAAGACTCATTTTCATGGTATACTATCCCACTATTATGTCTCTCATACATTCAAAACTCATTTGAATGGGAAGAAATATAGAAGGAAGCTCGAGGGTATATCAACCACTTAGTCTTGCATGCATTGATTATAAAAATTGCACCAAATGAATATTCACCATTGTATTGAGAAGCCCTTTTAGACTAATCATCACAATCATTCATTTCTTTTTTATTCTCCTACTAATTTTCCTTGCATTGTCATCTAAAATCCCAATAATTTCCATAGAACCAACATTTTTCCTTGGATTTTTTAGGAGACTTGTGTCTCCCATATGATATTGATCCACCATTTTCTCTTCTTTTTTATCCCCTTTCATATTCCAATAACAACCAAGGCACCATTTGTTGATTGAAAATCATTTTTCCTCGCTTCCTGTAGGAATAAATCAACCATGATATCATCAAGAACCAATGTCTTTAAAATTATTACGATTAATGTAGCTAGACTTTCTCATTAATATGGAAAACAAAAATAATGTTACACAATAATTATTCACAAAAAATGAGATAAATGGAGTGACAATAGCATTAAATATTTTTACAATAACCATGACCCATCATTAAGGAAAACATATTTTATATTAAGGAAAACATATTTTCGAAATCTCTCTCAAGGTATGATGTCTTTTTTCTCTTGAAATATGTTTAACAATACAAAAATCACACGATAGAGCACTATAAATTTTATTTCTTTTCCTCCCAACAACTCCTCATCTTTCCTATTTTTCTTCTAGCTATTGCAATATATAGATCTCAATCTATAAGAAGATCACCTACCTTGAGATTCCATAGCTCAAAGTTAGTTTTAATAAGCTTCTCCTTTTATAATATTGATGTACTTTCCATTTCTCTACAATAATATTTCATTCTATGCAAGATACCCCATCAAAGAATGACTAAATTAGAAAACATTGTCCCTATCCACTTTTATTAAATTTGATCTAGATTTGATACCAAATAAAGGAAACTAAAGGTGTGGAATTAGTCCTAGGTACACTTATCCATGCCACTAGATTATGCATAAAATGTTTTAAAACATAATAATTGCAAAAAAATTAACAAACCATTAACAAGATGATTTCCTAAGGAATATTCTTCCTTGAGAAAATCATTATACTTGAGAACACACTCAAGGTATTACTTAATAGCTAGATGGTTACAATACACTAAAATTGTTGTCAGCTTAGCAAAAGTTTTTAGGAGTAACATAATTGTGGAGAACTTTTTGCAGCATAAATATAAGATAATACCCACAGACTTACTTTTCCTTCTGTCGTAGAACTCAATAAACAAGCATAGTAAAATAATAAACTATTCATTATTTTCGATTTCTAGATATTAGAGACCACTAGTAAGTTATTCCCTACCACTTCTTTTTCATTTATTCCCTATCGCTACACCACATTTATTTTTTCCTCCATAATGTCACTATAAGGTGTATGACTAATCTATCCCAACATTAATATCACAATATGATATAATACCATTATCAAACTTAAATTCATATGTAATTTAACATTGTTTTCATACGTAATATCTCCCTATAATTTCTCATTATCAACTTCTAGATCATCTTTGGTAAGTGAAGTTCAACTTTATGTATCATTTTAAGCCTTTATTAATATATTAGAATAAATATTTAGGTTTTCCTATTATGCTTCTTCCTAGTATTCTAGAACTTCGAATTTATCGCTGAAGGGATTAGGCATGCTTAACTAAGTTATATTTGAAGATAAGTTTCCTTACATTTATATTTGTTATGTCGTTCTTACACAATTTTGAATAATCCTCCTCGTTTTTGCTTAGGTAGGGTGGAGCTTGCTTTAAAGAAAAATTATTTTCTTGTATATTTTGGTAGTTATTCAAGTAGTCCATACTTGTGGAAAGAGTTCTATTCTAATGGGATTTTCTCATATTCAAGGGATTAATAGTGAGTCTAGCCTTCTAAATTGAGTTAAATTGTTTTCGAGAGGTCTCTTTCTAAATCCACTTCCACAAATATTCTATCATAAGAGTACGTTCCCTTTCCTAATCTTACCTTAGTCAATGTAGTTACCTTGAGTGCCGCAAATAATTCAGAGTAGTTTCATTGCAAATGATGATAATATGGCATATAGGAAAACCTGAAATTTCCATGCTCGAATCCAAATTTAAGGTATAATGAGAAAGAAACAATTTTTTGAAACTCTTAAACTCTATGCCTAATTTGAGTATTTATTTTCATGATACAAGTACCTTGAAAATGACATAAGTAAATAATTACAATCCACTTCGAAAGGGCAACCTCTTTTTACAATTAGTATGTAGTTTAAAGAAAAATATAATAGATCTCGTTAGTGTATATATATAAGAGAAAAAAAAGTATAATTATAGTGCAATGGTATAACAGAAATATCTGGCATATATACTAATATATAAAATAACTACTCTTAAATTCTTGTTAGAATTTTAACATATTTTCTCTACACTCATCACTTTCAAAAAAAAAAAAAAAAAAACCTTTACCATAATAAATTATGGTAGGTACCGAAACCACATGAGGATTAGACCATCAAGTTGTTAAATTTATAATGAATAGTCGTTCATACATGTATCTTGGATATGTATTTACTGCCTTTGACAAACTTACTTTTTATATCGGGAATTCCTCTCCGATCATTTTTTAATCTCTAAGAATTGAAAGAAAGACTTTCAAATCAATCTTATTGGCCACATGAATAGTTCTCACATCTATAAACCTCAACAAATATTATGCATGGATACATCCTAAACTTCTATTCCATGGTATATCCAATAACAAAAGGGGTTTGAAGTTGATGACAACTGGACTAAACCTTAACTATATAGCATCATCACTAACACCATTTTCAATACAGAATACCATACCATAGTTAGATACATAATTATGAATTAAAATTATACTAGCATTTGCACCACATGTTGCAAAGAAAATGATCTGAAGTTATGGTATAAGAAAGAATAACTTATAAGAAAGAAGAGGTAGTAGGAACTTTCTCGGCCCCAACTGATCCTCCAGAATAAGGGGTGGAGAATTATCTTTACTTGACCTCATATTGGGTCCATGGGGTCTTGGTTAAATAGTGATGACGCGGGTTGTTATAGCACTCATCACAAGTCCAATTCCCTTCCCTGATCGGGGTTATGTATCTAGACATGTTCATGAAAATGGAGTAAATAAATAAATAAATAAATAAAGAGAAAAAGTGAAAAATGAAAGGAACTACGAAGCTTATATATATATATATATATATATATATATATATATATATATATATATATATATTGATGTGGAACAACTTCTTTGTTATTAATTGCATGTAAGATGTGTTTTCATAATGGATGAGACATTTTGGCCAAAGTACTGAAGACCTCTATATGACGAAATATGCATGTTTAATTTTTATTTTTTCTTCTGCATGAAGGATGCACTTGCTTTTTATGACCAAGTTGGGTAGACTTCACCCTTCCACGAAATTATTTAAACAAATTAACATATTTTCCCATATATGTGATAGCCTCATTAAGAGTTAACTAGTATTAACTAGTTAAAGACAGTTTCCTTATTTTATTTTCTGGCGAGAAAGACTTAAATTTTTATTGTTCATAAAACAAATTATTATTATTTTTTTTATTGAGTTATTAGGAGGAACCAATTAATGAAAACAAATATTTTAAGCTGTAGGTAAAAAAGTTTCCAAGAATAGGAGGTGGTTGGGGACAGTTGGAAAACAGTTACCTACCTCTCTGAGGATAAAGCTGAATCCAAAATAAGGAGTAGGGGTTCTATGAAATTGGTAAAGGGGGAGTATTTTCTAGAGTTGGTTGAGACCAGTTGAAAATAGCTTACAAAAAGCCTTGTAAAACCAAAAGTTCTGAGTGTGACTGGATTGGCCATCCAGAGGCCATAACAGAAGAATCCACTGCTAACCCGTGGCACCGTCCAGATTCTGGAGCTATGGGGCATGTGGAGGACGTAATAGCCTCCCTTGATGGTTGGGAGGACCACAACTTAAATCTACTTGATTCAAATAATTATTACTATGAAATTTTAAGCAAGTTACTATGAAATATTGTTCTATAGTTTTTACAGTTGAGATTGTTGAAATATGAAAACCTGTAATAAGTGTTTGTTTATTTACAAATGCTGGAGACTAAAAAATGAACTCTGTAGATAACTTACTCACTCGATTATTGAAATAGAACAGTAATAATAAGATAGATTTATTATTATCATAATCCGATAGAGTTACTGTCAGAAAGCTCTATATGCTGTGTAAAAAGAAACAGAGAACTGAAAACTATCATTACAGTCAATGTACAACAGAGATAGCATTACAAGTAGTGTGACTGAAAAAGAATGTGCCGTGTAAATAATGTAAAAGTAATTAATAGTATACATGTTTTATCTTCTTAATATTGTGGAAATCACAGGTGTAAACTCATCTTTACTATTATGGAATGATGAAACTATAAAGGTAAAACACATAAGAAAATGAGCATGTCTAGGATAACTAACTAGAAAACCAGGGATAGATCCTATGGACTATTGACCCTAGCACTGGGAACAAACCCAAAATAGAGGTGCGTCGTCCATGGCTGGTAACCCCATACTAACGCAGGCATCAACTTTCGGTAGCCCGGACACCGTAGGGAGAAACCTATGAAATGAATGAGGAGAATAGAACAACAAAAGATAGTAAATCGAGTATTTGAAAGAGCACTAGTATTATCATCATTATCAAGACTAGGTAAATTTTTCATATTGATAGAAAAGAAAACTGGTAAAGATCTAATGTTGAGCGTAATAACATAGAATCAAATGCTATATCTTTCATCATCATTAAAAGACAGAAACCCAAAATTTTGCTCTGGTAGTTTTAAAGAGGTAATTACATGTAGGATAAACTAAGCCGAGAGTCGGCAAGAAACCCCTTTGTAAACTTAAAAGGTGTAGATTGAATACATTATAGATAAAATAGAAAATAAACCAGTTCAATTCAAAGTATACAGTCTACGATATAGCAAAAATAATCGCACATGGTAAGCTTAGTTCATTTAATATACGACTACAACATGTTTCAGGGTTAAAAACAATATGCCCTGAATCTCCGTTGAAAAAAACTCGGGTCAAACCCTATCAAGTCGTATAAAAAATAATACAATGTTGTTGAAAAACATAGGATGGGGTTTTAAAACCCTCATCTCTTTCATAACTCTCAGATAAGAAAAGATTGATTGCTATAACCTAAAACCACAACAGCAGTGAAAGCTTAGGAGTTTGGCCTTCCATCGAGGACCATTAAGGTGCCTGGGAATGCAAGGATAGAAATATCAGTTAGTGTTGAGGCAGTCACACCATGAACTTGAGACAAAGCTTGCAAACTGAAGAATGTTGGGTTAGAGCCAAACCTACATCCAAACAATGAGAGAAATGAATTGTTAATTTTTTGATGCAGAGAAATCTATAACGAGCTAAAGGAAATAAAAATCTGAAAACCTATGGAGAGGTTGATACCTGATGAAGGATAATTCCTTCCATTGGATTGCTCTGTATAAAAATCAAACTCAGAATATTAAAACCTTAAAACCCCAAGAAGAAATCGACAGCTAAGTTAAAAGTTCTACAGCAAACAAAAGGGAAAGGTTAAAATTACCTTTGGCGAGTTCACTCATAACGTTTTTCCTTCCATCCACCTTAGCTGGCTTAGTATTACAGTGATTACATCTCTGTATAAACTAATAAACATAATATTTCTTTGTTAGAAGCGTTGGAGAACAACATTTCCAAGTATAAAATAAGGTAAAGGATGAATAACAGAGCAGGTTAACAGAGTTGTGGAGATATGTGCAAGGAAAAAGGAAAAATTTTAAGGGTTTGAGGCTGAGCTAACAGAGGAGGAGCCGAGCTCTAGAATCGCCGATAATTCATTGAAACAAACCCTTCACTATCATCCCGACTGTAGTGTTTACTAGAGTTTCCCTCGGAAAACAAACATATAGAATCCAATGCAATATAACTGTGTCATGGGGAGTATTACGCAAAACAACCATTAATGGTTGGAGTTAGCACAATCTCCACGGAGGAGCAATAAAATGCCAAATGGATAGTGAAATCATTTTTCAAATGAAATTACCATAAAACACCATATCAGAGCCGATTTGATTTAACAATGTGACTTTAACATTTTTTTTTGTACAATTGATAGATTATCATATCATCAAAACCTTGTTGGAATCCCCAGGGGAAATAGGTTGTATGCATGTGTAAGGGTTGGCGAACTATCATTTAAAACATATACAAATATCTTTCTATGTTTGCACGATGATTTCACAAAGATTTCATAGTAATCACAACTGTGATACAAATGTTGGCAATATGATGCAGAGTGTTATCCTTGATGGCAACCCACTTGATGAAGATGATGGAAACCTACTTGATGAAGTTGTTCTTGATGCTTGATGAAGTTGTTCTTGAAATAATCTGACTTGATGAGTTGCAACCTATGTGTCAAATATGTACAGATGATTTATCTACAGATCAGCTGAGTACAGAAGAAAGAAACTTCAGAAAGGGCCAAAGAAATGATGAATAAGACATGTCACTATGCATACGCGGGTTTGTTTAAGCGAAGTAGCGTATGTACATGGAAAAGTACGTGCCAAGTCGCGTATGCCTAATTGCGCTCTAAATGTGTAAAATCAGGGGTTACTACCATGGTATTGAGCACTTGATTATCTATTTGGTCCCGTCCAGGAATACCATCGGAAGTGGTGTGGTTTTGACTCATGGTATTGATAAAGGCTAAACATATATAAGGAGAAGAAGATCATTGTGCAAAAGGGTGCAAGTGTCTGGGCTTTAATGAATACTTCACTCTGAAGTTTATCTGTATGGTTGAACTCTATTCTTAATCGATAGATCTAAATCTATGATGCACCTATGAATATGATGAAGGTTCATAATCTCTAGATCTGGAAATGATGAATCGCTAGGATGATCTTAAAAGAAGTATTGAAGACCTGGCGCAAATCTATTGAAGAAATTGAAGAAATCTGGGTAAGTTCATAGATCTGGTCTATTTTTCAAAGTTTATCTTTTATAGATCTATACGCAGGCTCATTTCATAAAAATCGCGTGTATACGCGGATATATTTAAACAAAGGCGCTTATGGGCAGTTAGGGTTGTTTTGAAAAATGCACATATGTATATGCGGGTTCGCTTCATGAAAAGAGCGTATATACGCGGGTCTTATTAAATAAAAGCGTGTATGGTATCTGATCTAATGGTAGCTCAAGGTTGAATGTGTTTCTGCATATCTATTCTGAAGTCTGGGTTATCTCTGATATTCTGGTTACAGTGGTTTCACTGTTCTGTTGGAAGCAATGGTCAAAGTATGTTTGTTGATGAGTGAAGGGTTGTGTTGAAGCTGTTTGATCCAGTTTGAAAATTGATGAAACGTGGTCTGCAGTGGTGCTGAGGGTCGAAGCCTTCAGTAAGGGGGTAGTAGCTCCCTTCCAATGATAGCTGGTAAACGAGAGCGGGGGGTAGTTGCTCCCTTCCAGAAGAGGCTGGTAAACGAGAGAAGGTTGTAGCCTTCTGTAGGTGGGTGCCTGCGTGTTGGTATGAGTCTGCACCAGTACATGGTTGTAAGATGTTTTCTTTATATTAAAATATTGAAGGTTGAGACAAAGGCCGCGGTGGTTTTCTCCCCAATTGGGTTTCCACCCAAAATCCTGGTGTTCATATGTGATGCTTATGTGTATTTATTTATTTTGTTCTTACTGCACATGTCTACTGCTTACTGAACATCTAATGAATGAATGATGCAATAATTTAAGATAAGAATTATCTGCATAATAAGAGATCTGAGCATACGCGAGTTTCCTTAAGGACATCCGCGTGTATACGCTAGTTTTGTTCTATAAAGTAGCGTATGGGTTTTTAAGAAAAGAAAAGTAAAAATTTGATTGACAGATCAAGATACTAATTCACCCCCCCCCCCCCCTCTTAGTATCTTTCCCAACAATTGGTATCAAAGCAGGTCCTTCTGAAAAATCTTAGCCGCTAGAAGGAAGATCAAGCAAGATGAGCAATCAAGAGGGATTAGCATCTATCAGGCCTTCGCTCTTTAACGGAAACAAGTTAATATTTTGGAAAACAAGGAAGAAATCTTATCTTCAGTATCTAGGAGCAGATGTATGGGCCATTGTTGAAGGAGGATATCAATATCCAGCCGCAGTACCAACAGATTCATCGAAAAAGAAGAATTATGAAACAAATGCAAAGGTGGTCAACGCTCTATTGGGAAGTCTAACTGAATCCGAATTTGTCAAAGTCATGCAGCTAAATACAATAAAGGAAATATGGGACAAAATCATTCTAAGTTATGAAGGTGATGCAAAGGTAAAAGGTCCAAAACTCCAAACTCTCAGAATTGAATATGAAAATTTAAAGATGCATAGTAATGAGAGTATTGCCAGTTTCTTTTTACGTCTTGATGATGTTGTAAATCGTATGAGAAATCTGGGAGAAATGATAGCCGAATCTACTTTGGTTGATAAAATTTTAATATCACTAACGGAAAAATTTGAAACAAAAGTTTCTGCTCTTGAAGAAAAACAGGATCTTCAAAATCTTACTGTGGTGCAACTTCATGGTATACTGACTGCTTATGAAATGAGAAGAGGAGGACCATCTGAAGTCAAAGAAGCCGTCTTTAGAGCTTCTACAAAAGGAAAGGAAGTAGCAAGAAGGAATAAGAACCGGTCTAGCACTAGAAAAAGTTACTATACTCATGAAGATAGTGATGGGTTCTCTGATAGTGAGGAAGAATGTGAACAATATCTTACACTTCTCATGGCATTTGAAAAGGATTCTAGAAAAGACAAGGATACTTTTATGGATGCTCTAGATGACAATGATTTTCTTGATGAAAACAATCAACTCAAAATATGCTTGGAAGAAAGTAAAATAATCATAGAAACTCTGAAAAAACAGAATGAAGAAGAGAAGAAACACAATGTGAAATTAGAATGTGAAGTAGTAAGTCTAAGAAAAGAACTTGAGAAATCAAAGACTCTGAATCTTAGATTTGGTAAAGGATCTGAAACCTTAGATGAGATTATCAAGGTTCAACGTTCTCCTCTTATAAAGACAGGTCTTGGATATTCCGGAGAATCTTCTCAGGCTTCAGCACCAAATTTTCTAAAAGCCGGTACAGCTGGTTTACAACATTCTGCCACTCAGCAAGGGAATAAATAATCTTTACAGGTAAAGCATGATCATCTCAATTCAAAGAACACTAACATGAATATATTTCAAAGAAGCACCTATCAACAGGTAAATTCGAGTAGAAGACTTTATGATCACAGAAATTTCTTTTTTAATGGACAATGTTTCTCATGTCACAATTTTGGTCATAAAGTTGTTCAATGTGTTGCATATAAAACCATCATGACAAGAGAAGCAAGAAAGAAAAGGATTGATATTGAAACAAAGAAGAATACATATAACAACTTTTCTCCTCTTCTAAATGAAGTTGAATGTGCTTATTGCAATAAATTTGGCCATGAAGAATCTGAATGCAGGAGAAAAGTTCAGCCAAAAGAGCATCTTCCTTCAAAATCCAAGGTATGGAAAAAGAAGGAATTACAGGTTGAAAATTGTGGCATAGCGTTATTTGCAGAAGGTGAAGAAAATCAATGGTACATTGATAGTGGATGCTCAAGACACATGACAGGTGACAAAAACAAACTTCGTGCATATAGTGCTTTAGAAAAGGAAAAGAAGGTTACTTTTGGAAATGATACTCCTGTTGTAATTAAAGGAAAAGGGTCTGTGTTTCTAAGAGAAAAGGTGAAGGCTAATGATGTCATGTATGTGGATGGATTAAGGCATAACCTGTTAAGTGTAAGTCAAATGTGTGATCAAGGAACTGAAGTTGTCTTTAGTTCAAAAGAATGTGTGGTTCGTGATCTTGATACAGGTAAAACAATTATGAAAGGAAAAATAACTCCAAGCAACCTGTATGTATTGAAGAATTGCAAAGAACAATGTTACTTGGGCAAATATTCAGAAAATTGGCTATGGCATAGAAGGTTGGGGCATCTAAACTTCTCTCAAATCAACAAAGCAAGCAGAATTCAAGCTGTTCGTGGTCTTCCCAATATTACTCTACCAGAGAGTATCATATGCAAATCTTGCCAATTCGGTAAGCAGACCAGAGTACAATTTAATGCCAAAGAAGGATCATCAAGTAAGCCTCTTGAACTCATTCATACTGACATATGTGGACCTATGAGAAAAAAGTCACCACGTGGGGAAGAATACTATATCTTATTTATTGATGATTTCTCTAGAATGTGTTGGATCGGGTTGATTAAACACAAAGATGAAGCATTTGAAAAATTTCAGATCTTCAAAGCATTGGTGGAAAATGAATTAGATCTAAAAATCAAGTGTCTTAGATCTGATCGAGGAGGAGAATATACTTCAGATGAATTCCTTGAATTTTGTGAACAACATGGCATAAAAACACAGTTTTCTGTAGCTGGGACTCCACAACAAAATGGCTTAGCTGAAAGAATGAATAGAACAGTTCAACAAATGTCTAGAGCTATGCTAGATGATTCTGGAACACCTGACACATTTTGGGGAGAAGCAACACATACAGCAGCAAATATTCTTAACAAGGCACATGTTCAGCTAAACAGTGATAAAACTCCATATGAAATCTGGTATGGTAATCCTCCCACTGTGAAGCATTTTAGAGTTTTTGGAAGAAAATGTTTTATCAAAAATAATGATGAAAAACTTGGCAAGTTTGAACCTAGAGCAGATGAAGGAATATTTCTTGGATACTCCTCTAGGATTAGAGCCTATAAATGTTACAATAAAAGACTTCGAAAGATTGTTGAATGTATTGATGTTGTTATTGGTGAGTCTCCTGCAGCTCCAAAAGAAGAAAAACAAACAACAAATGAAGATGATGATGACATATCTCCTTCTACATCAAATAGCAATGACTTAGACAGTGAACCCAATGAAGAACCTGAAGATGATTTATCTGAAAAATCTCCATCCAGATATGTTCAAAAGAATCATATAGAATCTCAAATTTTGGGAGATAAGGGATATGGTGTACAAACAAGAAAGACTCTTGTGGGATCTTCTAGCTATCTGGCATTTCTATCCACTATTGAACCTCACAATGTCAATCAAGCTAGAAAATATGAATGTTGGGTTCAAGCCATGAATGAAGAGATGGATCAAATTGAAAAGAATTATACTTGGGAATTAGTACGAAGACCTCATAACAAAAATGTCATTGGAACTAAATGGATATTCAAAAACAAGTTAAATGAGAATGGGGATGTTGTAAGAAACAAAGCTAGACTTTTTTGCAAGGGGTATACTCAACAAGAAGGTATAGAATTTGAAGAAAATTTTGCTCCTATAGCTAGACTTGAAGCCATAAGAATGTTTCTTGCTTTTTCAAGTTTTCAACAAATCAAAGTTTATCAAATGGATGGTAAATCTGCATTTCTCAATGGTGATCTAGAAGAAGAAGTTTATATAGAACAATCAGAAGGATTCATTTTGGGAAATGATGAAAATCTTGTTTGTAGAATTAAAAAGGCTATATATGGTCTCAAACAAGCTCCAAGAGCATGGTATTATCGTCTTGACAAATATCTTCATCAACAAGGATTTTCAAAGGGATCTGCTGATAGCAACTTATACACAAAAATTGAAAATGATAAACTATTGATTGTGGTTGTATATGTTGATGATATCATTTTTAGAAGTAATGAAGAATCTATGAGTCAGAAATTTTCTTCTGTCATGCAGCAAGAATTTGAAATGTCGTTACTTGGGGAACTAACATTCTTTCTTGGCTTGTAAGTGCATCAAACTACAGATGGTATATTCTTGTCACAAGCAAAATACCTTAAGCAAATTCTGAAGAAGTATGGGATGGAAGAGTGCAAACTTGTAAGTACACCAATGATAATCGGATGTAATCTCAGTTCTCATGATGATTCTCCCACAGTGAATCAACCAGAATACAGATCTATGATAGGAAGTCTTCTGTGTCTCACTAGGACTAGACCGGACATTATGCATGCATTTGGGATTGTTGGACGATTCCAAGCTAATCCAAAAGAGACTCACCTTCCGGCTGTCAAAAGAATATTCAAATATCTACAAGGAACTCAAGACTTTGGACTATGGTATCCAAAGAATGTTGATCTTACTCTTCATGCTTACACTGATGCATATTGGGCTGGAAATGTTGATGATCGGAAAAGCACTAGTGGTGGTGCATTCTATATGGGGCTCCGGCTAGTATCTTGGTTCAGCAAGAAGAAAAACTCTATTGCCTTATCTACAGCAGAAGCAGAATATGTTGCTGCAGCATCATGTTGCACTCAACTTCTTTGGATGATGCAAACCTTAAAAGATTTTCAAATCAAATGTTCACCTCCTATCTCCATTATGTGTGATAATATAAGCGTCATCAGTATCTCAAAGAATCTTGTTATGCATTCTAAGACCAAGCACATTCCCATCAAGTATCACTTCTTACGTGAACAAGTGCTTGAATAAAAGGTGAAGTTGGAGTATGTTCCCTCCAAAGAAAAAGTTTCTGATATATTTACCAAACCTCTGCCCAGGGAAGCGTTCAAATATCTCAGACAGAAGCTGGGAGTAGTCTCTGCCTTGCAGAAAATCAGAATTGCTTAAATTCAGAAGATTAAATTGGATACGCGGGTTTTATGAAGAAAAGTCGCGTATACACACGAGTTCCAATGGAGACCGAAGCATATGCTTTTCTGTTAAGGAAAACAGTGAGATGGCTCAAGAACAAGGGCACAGTTTCAGGGGGAGCATTAGCCTTGCTGAGTCTAATGCATTGTTGGCATTACGATGATTCTAAAATGTGATCTCTTTCTTGAGGTCTTTTTGGTAGTGGTCATAAAAAGTAATATTTTTAATTTGATGAAAAGGTCATGATGAGACCTATGATGTAAAATTGTAATATTCAGACATGTAAGGACTTGTTCAAATGTGTAAACCCACTTGGTTGGATAGTTGAGTCTCATATGTAAATCTACTTGGTTGGATCTTTGATGTAAGTATGAGTCCTTGGTGATAGGAAGGTCATAGAGTCATGTACTTCATTGAAAAATATGTTTAAACTTTCAGCATGAATTCAGGGGGAGCAAGGTAACTTCAGTGCACATCAGATCCTTGTGTTGGTTTTGACCTGCCTTTTACCCTTGATGTCAAAGGGGGAGAGTGACATGGTGTTTGAATAAGGGAAGAATATCATTATGCTTAATGTATCTATCTGTTGTGGTCAAACACCATCGTGATTGCCATCAAATCCAAAGGGGGAGATTGTTGGCAATATGATGCAAAGTGTTGTCCTTGATGGCAACCCACTTGATGAAGATGATGGCAACCTACTTGATGAAGTTGTTCTTGATGCTTGATGAAGTTGTTCTTGAAAGAATCTGACTTGATGAGTTGCAACCTATGTGTCAAATATGTACAGATGATGTATCTACAGATCAGCTAAGGAGTACAGAAGAAAGGAACTTCAAAAGGGGCCAGAGCAATGATGAATAAGACATGTCACTATGCATACGTGGGTCTGTTTAGGCGAAGTAGCGTATGTACGCGGAAAATTACGTGCTAATTCGCGTATTCCTAATTGTGCTCTAAATGTGTAAAACCAGGGGTTACTTCCATGGTATTCTACCATTTTATTAGCTTGATTATCTGTTTGATCAAATCCAGAATACCCATCGGAAGTGATGCGGTTTTGAGCTCATGGTATTGATAAAGAGTAAACCTATATAAAAAGAAGAGATCATTGTGAAGAATTTCAGCTATATAGCTATCAAGCTTTCACTTGAATATTACCGAGACTGTCATATGGTTGGAAGCTGACCAATGGCTAAATCGATCCATTTTCTCGATAAATGAAAAGTTTCACAACCTCTGACTAGAAATGATGAATCTCTAGGATGATCTGAAAAGAAGTATTGAAGACCTGGCGCAAATCTGTTGAAGAAATTGAAGAAATCTGGGTAAGTTCATAGATCTGGTCTGTTCTGCAAAGTTTATCTTTTATAGATCTATACGCAGGTTCATTTCATAAAAAATGCATGTATACGCGGATCTATTTAAACAAAGGCACGTATGGGCAGTTAGGGTTGTTTTGAAAAATGCACAGATGTATACGCGGGTTCGCTTCATGAAAAGAGCGTATATACGCGAGTCTTATTAAATAAAAGCGCGTATGGTATCTGATCTAATGGTTTCTCAAGGTTAAATGTGTTTCTACATATCTATTCTGAAGTCTGGGTTATCTCTAATATTCTGGTTACAATGGTTTCACTGTTCTATTGGAAGCAATGGTCAAAGTATGTTTGTTGATGAGTGAAGGGTTGTGTTGAAGCTGTTTGATCCAGTTCAAAAATTGATGAAACGTGATCTGCAGTGGTGCTAAGGGTCGAAGCCTTCAGTAAGGGGGTAGTAGCTCCCTTCCAGTGATAGCTGGTAAACGAGAGCGGGGGGTAGTTGCTCCCTTCCAGAAGAGGCTGGTAAACGAGAGAAGGTTGTAGCCTTCTGCAGGTGGGTTCCTGCGTGCTGGTATGAGTCTGCACCAGTACATGGTTGTAAGATGTTTTCTTTATATTAAAATATTGAAGGCTGAGACAACGACAGTAGTGGTTTTCTCCCGAATTGGGTTTCCACCTAAAATCCTGGTGTTCATATGTGATGCTTATGTGTATTGATTTATTCTGTTCTTACTACACATGTCTACTGCTTACTGAACATCTAATTAATGAATGATGCAATAATTTAAGATAAGAATTATCTGCATAATAAGAATGCGAGCACTCTTGCCAGTTTCTGTGAGATATCCCGTATATATTGAGTTTTGAAATATGTAAATAAGCATGCGGTTTCAAAAAAAAAAGCTGGGCCCGAACACGCGGGGTCCGAAATGCGTTCCCCCCCCCCCCCCCCCCCCCCCCCCCCCGCCCCCCCCTCTCTCAGTATCTTTCCCAATAACAAACAATAATGATATGGTTCGACCTTAATCATAGTATAGTGTTTTATTGATATCTTAACAATAATTATATGTGAATATAATAGCATACAGAGATATGTATTGTATATTGTAATATTAATATAAACGATTTTTATATTGAATAGTAATGTGGTATGTAATTTTTTTTTTATGGTAATTATTTAGGAGTGAAAGCTAGAAGCGGTATCAGAGCTATGTTGCTATGCTAGGACCCTAAGGGTCTACTAACAGTGAAGTTGTGTATGTGAATAGTGCACAGAGAGAGAGAGAGAGAGAGCGTGTGATAATGGTAAGATCGATAGCATCACAATCGCAACCAGAGGAAACTCATACACCAACAGTCATGAATCCAGAGATGTGGGTGCAATTAAGCGTAGAACAACACCAAAAGACCAGTCAGTTACTTGAAGAACAGTAGCACAAAACTGGTTTTTTGTTGAACACAGTGCAGTAATTACAAGAGGAAATGTTAAGACTTAGAAAGGATAATGAGCGATTGTTGCAAGATCAGGAGAAAATTTTGAAGAGTTTATAAGACAAACAAGATCAGGAGATGGGGCATCCCAATGCTAAAAGAGAATTATCAGCAGAACAAGAAGATCAACAAACTAGAAACAACACTATAGGTAGAGCTGAAAAGAGTCCCTCCCAGAAAAGCGAAAATAATATTATAATGAGGCGGAGTCAGCAAATTTGTCTGACTAGCAAGACAATAAGAGACAAAAAGTGGAATTGCAGGGGGAGTTTCGCAAAATTAAACCACCAAATTTTTATGGTGAGGCCGAGGAGGTGGATGAAGCCTAGTTAATTAATATAAATAAGTACTTCCAGGTGTATGAATATAGTAGCAATCTGAAGGCCAGATTGACTATATACCAGTTACGGGAAAAGGCCACTTTGTGGTGGAAAGAAGTAAAAAATGTATGCAGTATTGATGAACAGGATATTACTTGGGAATTGTTTCAGTATTACTTTAAAGATAAGTACTTGACATAAAGGTTTTATGATGACAAAGCTAAGCAATTCCATGATCTTCAGTTGGTACAAATGACCATGGATGATTACATCACTAAATTCACTTCCTTGCTACGCTGCGTTCCTTACCTCCGAGAAGAAAATGCCAAGGTGCAGAGGTTCTTAAGTAGTTTACCTACTCATATGAGAGAACGGATAGAATTTTTTAATCCTCAGACCATGGACGAAGCCATATGTAAAGCACAAATGTGCTATCAGTAGGCCAAGGACAAGGGTGAAGTCGGAAAAAGCTGGTAGCCAAAGAAAAATCAGAAAAATAACTGTAATTTTAAAAGTGGTAAAATGAGCAACTTTAAAGGCTCGGCATGGAATTCTATCAACAAGCAGTTTGGTAGGAATCACCAAAGAACCAAGTGGCCAGTGGAGGAGAAACCCATAGAATCATCTAGTAAGCTAGATCAGGGACAAATTTCTAAGCCTCCCCTACAGTGTTGGGGCTATGGGGAAGCCCATTATTATAAAAATTGTCCCCAAAGAAACAAAAATGAAGTTGTAACAAATCTGCAAGAAGCATCTACATTGGGGGACATGGCACACAATATACCTCGTATCAATGCAGCCCTGGAAGACCGACAGGCTGATTTTCAACCCACAATGATTGAACTAGAAGGTACTTTACTACCTAAACCTGTTTCGATTTTAGTAGATCCTGGAGAAAGTTTGAGTTACATAAGTCCTAAAATAGTGGAAATGTGCAAGTTAAAAGATCAGAAATTTAATAATTCCTGGTTAGTTCAGCTAGCTACCGAGGCAAAACGAAAGGTAACTGCAAAAGTTCCTAACTGTATATTGGAAGTAGCAGAACAAAAGTTACAGGTAGATTTAAATATCTTACCATTGGGGTCTTATCATGTTTTATTGGGTATGGATTAGTTGGAGAGACACTGGACCCTAGTGGACTGCAAAGAAAAGATTATTTACTTCAGAATGCAAGATGGCACGCGAAAAGAAATTCAAGGAATTAAAAATCCTATGCAATTACGACCAATAACAACATCCCAAATGGGTAAGTGTATCAGAAAAGGATGTCAATTGTATGCAATTCAAGTAGGATATGTAGACTCCAAGGAAAAGGCTCCAATAATGGAAGATATTCCTGTAGTACAGGAATTTCTAGACGTATTTCCAGAAAACATTCCTGGTTTGCCACCTGAGAGGGATATTGACTTCACCATTGAATTTCTTCCAGGAGCCTCTCCGGCGTCAAGAGCTTCTTATATAATGAGCATGCCATAACTAACATAACTAAAGATATAGCTACAAGAATTTTTAGACAAAGGTTATATTCGTCCAAGTGTGTCTCCATGGGGAGCACCAGGCCTATTTGTTAAGAAGAAAGACAAAACCTTACGCATGTGTATGGATTACAGGAAGCTTAATAAGCTGATTTTTAAGAACAAATACCCCTTACCAAGAATCGATGACTTATTCGATCAAGTAAGAGGGGCTAAGGTGTTTTCTAAGATAGATTTAAGATCCAGATATCATCATATTTGGATTAAAGATGAAGATATTTGCAAAACAACATTTCACACTTGTTATGGGCATTATGAATTCGTGGTGCTGCCCTTCGGATTGACAAATGCACCAGCAACCTTTATGAGGTTGATGCATAGCATTTTTCATCAATTTTTGGATAACTTTGTACTTATTTTCATAGATGACATACTGATATATTCAAAAAGCGAGGAGGAACATAAAGAACATTTGAGAATAGTTTTGGAAATGCTGAGAAAGCATCAACTTTATGCTAAGTTTAGTAAGTGTGATTTCTTTAAAACAGAAATCCAATATCTAGGACATGTTATATCAGCTGAAGGAATAGTTGTTGATCCAGAAAAGATCAAAACTATTATGGAATGGAGAGTACCTCAGAATGTGGCTAACATTAGATCGTTTATGGGTCTAGCTGGATATTATAGAAGGTTTATAGAAGGATGTCACACCTCTAGTTTGTAATTTTTTTTTATTTTTTTTTTTTCTGCATCTTTACGAGTATAATCACATATATAAATATATAACTTATATGTGACCCACATATATAAATATATATATAGATATATAACATATGTAAAAGATATACATGGATCAACCATCTCCTTTGGAGTATTTATAACCCTCTACCCATTTATATGTCAATTCCATATCTTAATAAGATACTTCACCCATATTTTCATACCCATATAAATATCTATCAAAATATATATGTTTATCCCATTCTGGAATTCTCTAATGTAATATCTACATAGTTCACTTATGTGATCCTACTCTCCATGTAATACTTGCATATCTTTTCATTACAATGTAAAATTTTCCTATGTATATATATATATAGTCCCTCCATATATACATGTATATATAACATAATTATATCCAACCCCTTCTTTTTTCATATAACAAATATATATATATATAACAAATATATATATAACATAATTAATCCACTATCTATAGAAATATTAAAGCCTTTGTTTTTCATTTCCGATATATATATCCCGTAGGTCATTTTTTTTTATTACCAATCAGAATACATATATATTCACGGCAAGTTAAAAGGGTATTATCGATTTGAGGATGTATATATATGTGTACATTCCGGCGCATGTAGCTCTCGGCTGTGTACATTCCGGCGCAGGTAGCTCTCGGCTATTTTAATTTTCGTGGCATTTTATCAGTATAGGTCACTTCGCCTCCTAAATTTACTGATTGTCAAACTCCCTTAAACGTTCATGTTGATTACCACTACATATCTGTCACGCATGGTTTTACAGAACCTCTGTCACGCATGGTTTTACAGAACCTCCGTTGAAATTCCATTCGGGTGTTTCCAATTAAGTTGATCGCATGCCATGCGCAACCGATTTGATTATACCGCCATCCACGTGGTTGACCTGGACGTAGGGTAGGGTGTATAGCCCTGGCGTGACCGAACTCCTTCCGCACAGATGGCGCCTCCATCACAAAGTAGTTTTTAGATTTCCACGGGCGAATGGAACCCTAGTCTACCCGATGTCTATTCGTACGCATAGGATTCTAGTTTTTCTGGCTGTGTGTACAGATGACAGACTTTAATGGCGGCCACAAGTTTCCGGTGGCGTGTGATCGTTTTCCTAACAGTGGTAACTCATGCCCCAACGCAATTCACCACCGAGAGGAAACTCCTTTTCGAGCTGCCACCTCTCCTGACTTCCTCTGCAACCCGCCTCTCACGTACTGTGAGCTGGCTTAAAGAAATTCTCACCGGACACAAGGGTACCCAGGGTGTCGAGCATTGCCGCTCTGGAAATCCTCTCCGGGATTTTGCTCCCATTGGACTTGACTGAAGGGTACCTGGTAAACTCGGCGAACCGGGTTTCCAGTACTTGCAACGCTTTTGTTTTAGGGTTTTGGGGTTCCTTATTAACCCTTCCCTGTTCCCATCCATATTGTTATCTGATTTCTTTCTTTCGTTGATCCCAGTCACCGTGCTTCCTGGCTGCGAGGTTTTGATCCCCTGCTCGCCATCCAGTGCCGACGCGCTCACCTGGTCCTTCTGCGATTCACCAGTTCCTTTTATCGTAGAATGCGTTATTCAGTTCTTTAGGTTTATTTTTCTTTTCTAGAATTGCATTGATCTGCTTTATTCTCGAAATGCTTTGGGCGGTTCGACTGTTTAATTCATGGCACTGTTGCAGGCTCGCAGACTATTCGGAAGTGAGGAAATTTCATTCGGCTACGAGTGAGGGTGTTTCCTTTGTTTTTCTCTACCCTCGACAGAACTCTGGCTTCGGCCTTTGAAGGTTTTCAGAAACGAGTCAGAGATTTTTATCTCTTGCTATCCCTGTACACCCAGCGTAAATTTACTTCAGCCTATTCTACTTTTGCAGCTATTATAAATTGAGTGTATGAAGAACTAGGTTTTCGTAATATGATTATGGTTCGTAGTTTGGCTAACTATCTTTCGATGGACTGTGGCCGAGGGTAAATGACCGGTTCATTTATCATGGTTCCATTTATTCAGTTTCATTTTAATCGCCATGGATACTCATTCTCACCTCAACCTTTTTCAGTATCCTAATACGATGTCATCTGTACCCAGATCTGGAAGATTGACAGCATTCCGGACGACGTAGGTAAGGATGATTTGTGTTCTGAGTTTCTGTAGTATATTAAATCCACTGTATATCTACGAATCTGACTATTCTGCATCACAACTTCTACACAAAGTGGATTTGGATATTCGGCCCTGTGACATTAATTCCCGTTTCATAGAAATTTCTTATGAAAACTGTGTAGTTCTCTTCGCTCCGGCGTGAGAAATTTAATTACAATTCTTCGGTTTCGCATTGGTTTATTGTGTCGTTTCGCATTGTTTTGTTGTGTCGTTCGGCCCCTCTATCTGGTCGCAACTACTTTTGACTGGTCTCCACGGCGCCTTGGTGTAGTAGGTCGCACCAACCAGATTGCTACGTTGAATAAGGTTTTTATGCAGATAGTCGTTTTAATGATTTCGTTGCATTATTATTACTCGACCATACCTTTGTTCCAGTTGCGCTAATGATTACCCATTCACATATTACGTTGATTCATTATGATATTGTTTTCGGTTTGTATTGTATGATGGTATATGTATATACGATACACAGATATATTCCCTTTTTGGACATACCTCCTTTGACTATGTGATTTGGCTCGTTATTTAATGCGATTATCCTATACTTTGTAGTTATCGGTATGTCTATTGCGCCCTTGTATTTGGATACAAAAAGGTTCAGGGTTCTTCTAAGGCCGAAACTTATTAATATGTATTTTCTCCTTGACTTTAAGTGCGGATTATTATAGACTTCCGATAATAAGATTAAGGATGTACTTTGCGTATGTTTTTTTTTCCTTTCCATTGCTCTAAGGTTGTTTATAAGGTTTAGTGATAGCGTTAACTTAAAATTTACTATAATGTTTGCTATATGAGTATAGCCCTAACCGCATGCAAGGTCAATTGATGTTTTAGTAAGGATTTAGAATATATGCTCTAACGTTTTCTTTCCTCTTAACATTAAATCGAATTTTCAATGTACACCTATATGTACACAATAATATTTCACTCAAGAAATGTACTTATAAATGAATTTCTTTTGCTATGATACTTGTAATCAAAAATTTAGAAAAATTTCCCTGAATACAATATAACCAAGTATATCTTGTTAGATCATGTAAGTAGAGTAGAAGTAAAGTCTTTTTATATCATTGGGAATTTTTTTTCATTCATAACTTGTAGTATAAAGCATATAGAGTAGAAGTATAATGTTTTTATGTCCTATTCCATTTCTTAACATATTCCAATATCTTGTTTTCAGTTGGAAGTAGTTATATCATGTAACTGTAGCCATAATGATTCTCCAATCTACTCATAGTATATAATATCACATTAGTATCTAAGAGAAACAAGACAATATTTATTCATCTGTGGAAACTAAGAACTTCAGATCTAAACCAACCTTGGTTTAGAAATTCTGGGGTTTCTACTCTATGGTTTTTTTTTTTTTCTGGACTACAGCTACACAAAATCTGGAAGGTGAGTACCTCAGTCTAGATTCTGTTAAATGTAGTACCAATTCTTCTTACTTACATCTAATTAGATTTTATATGTAGCCAATTCATGCTGTAATAAAACATAGTACAATAAATTTAGAACATACCATAAAATCTGCAAAATGACCAACCTCCCAACCTTAGAATCCTCTTTATCTCCCAGGATTCACCCCCGAGCAGAGATCACCTCCTAGCACTGATCAACCTCTGATCAGCCTAGGAGCAGCTTATTTAAGCTCATAATTCCCCAAAGCATGTTTCTAATTCTGCGTCCAGAATAGCAGGATGCTTTCTTTCCTGTTTAGCCTAGGCTTCCCATCTTGGGATTCTTTAAAGTTGCTTTAAGCTTTTCCTCAGCTTTTCCAGCTTTTTCTCACCTCTTCCCAACTACTCCTCTTCATTGGGGAAAATTTAGATTCCTCCTCAAATCTAAATAAATTTCTTTCAAGGATTTTTGAAAGATTTTTGGGGATTTGTTGCCTTATCCATCCTCATGGATTTGGCAAGTGATCTCTAGTTCTCTTTTTGGTCAACATGCACAATCATTTTATTTATTTCCTCAAATAAAATATGCAAATACATTCACACCATAGTCATCCCTTGGGGTCCACCCCCTTAGGATTTAAAATTCAAATGTCTAACCTTTAAAAATTCAACACACAAATTGGGGGTGTTACATATTCCCCCTCTGAAAATAAACATCGTCCTCGGTGTTCTTATTCAACTACTAGAGTTCATTTAAACAAAAATGGATATCTCTCCATCATTTCAGCTTCCCTTTCCCAGGTGGCTTCTTCAGCAGTAAAGTGCTTCCACTACACCTTTACTCTGACCACTGTCCTGTTCCTCAATTCAATTTCTTCCCGCTCCAATATTTGAAGCGGTTCTGGTAGAAACTCCCCTTCTGGTTCCACCTGTACAACATTCCAATCAACTATGTGAGAAGCATCATGCACATATCTCTTTAATAAGGAAACATGAAATACATTATGCACTTTAACATGGGGTGGTAAGGCCAGCTTGTAAGCCACTGGTCCCACCCTTTCTAACACCTCAAAAGGCCCACAATATCTAGGTGCAAGTTTTGCACAACTTCCAGCATAAAGTGTGCTCTTTTTGGGTTTGATGCGCAAATACACATGATCCCCCACTTTAAATTCTCGGTGCACCCTTTTCTTATCAGCATAGTTCTTCTGTCTATCTTGTGCTGTCTTTATATTTTTCTGTATTTGTTTAACAATTCTTTCCATTTCTTGTAGTGCATCTGGTCCCAACACCAGTTTATCCTCTGGTTGACTCCAGCTCAAGGGAGTACGACATTTCCTCCCATAAAGTGCCTCAAAGGGACTCATCTTAATAGAGGATTGGTAGCTATTATTGTAAGCGAACTCAGCTAGATGCAGATACTCTTCCCACTTTGATGGTCTATCCATCACATACATTCGCAGCATATCGTCCAAGATTTGATTTGTCCTTTCTGTCTGCCCATCTGTTTGTGGGTGATAGGCAGTACTAAAATTCAACTTAGTACCCATACCTCCAAACAACCCTTTCCAAAATGCTGCTGTAAACTTAGCATCTCTATCTGAGACAATTACTTTGGGCACCCCATGAAGCCTTACTATCTCCTTCAGGAAAACATCTGCCACTTGGGCTGTTCCGAAAGTAGACTTGACTGGTATAAAGTGAGCAGCTTTGGTTAAAGTGTCTACTACTACCATTACTGAATCATGTTGATATTTAGTCTTGGGTAATCCTGTTATAAAATCCATGGAGACTGTATCCCATTTCCATTCTGCAATTGGCAAAGGATTTAACAACCCTGCTGGGTGTTGATGCTCAACTTTGACCAGTTGACATTCCATACACTTACTCAGATACTCCGCCACATCTTTCTTCATTCCTGGCCAGAACAGCTTCTTTTTCAAGGCTGTTAACATTTTCTGGTATCCTGGATGTCCTGCATAAGGTTGTTTGTGATATTCATCTAGAATTTCTCTTTTCAATGACTCTATATTTGGAATATACAACCTGTTTTTGTAATAGAGAAGCCCTTTTTGGTTTTTAGTGAAATCAGTTTTATCATTTCTCTGTAGTTGCACCAAGAGTGCTTCATAGTTAGGATCTTGATTTGCTACTTTTACCCCAATTCCTCTATCTCCATCTGGGCACTACTCCCAATGCTGTTTAAATGTTGACAAGCATTCCTACTTAAGGCATCAACAACTTTATTTTCTTTTCCCTTGATATGTTTTATGTCCATATCAAATTCACTTAGAAAAGACAGCCATCTAGCTTGTCTTGCATTCAGGTCAGTTTGGGAAAAGAAATATTTAAGGCTGATATGATCAGTCATCAATGTGAACTTCTTCCCCAACAGATAGTGCCTCCACATTTTCAGAGCATGGATAACAGCTGCAAATTCCAAATCATATGCACTATAATTCTGTTCATGAGTTTTCAATTTCCTAGACTCATAGGCAATAACTGAATTTTCTTGCAATAGGAATCCACCTAGCCCCTCTCTACACGCATCCGTACATACCACAAACTCTTTATCAGGATCAGCAATTTTTAATATAGGAGCTGAAATAAGTTTCTGTTTCAATTGTTCGAAACTGTTTTGGCATTTCTCAGTCCACACAAACTTAACACCCTTCCTTTGTAATGATGTTATGGGATTGGCTATAGCAGAAAATCTCTCCACAAATCTGCGATAATAGCCTGCCATTCCCTTAAATGATCTTACTGCTGCGACATCAGTGGGAACTGGCCATTCTTTAATAGCTTTTATCTTTTCAGGGTCAACAGCAAGCCCTTTTTCAGAAATAATATGGCCTAAATATTGAATTTTATCTTTATAAAATTCACATTTACTGAACTTGGCATATAGCTGGTTTTCTTTTAAAGTCTGCAACACTATTCTCAGATGTTCCTTGTGTTCCTCTTCGTTTTTAGAATAGACTAAGATATCATCTATGAACACAAGAACAAATTTGTCCAAATACTTATTGAGCACACTGTTCATCAAACACATAAAGGTGGCAGGGGCATTCGTCAAACCGAAAGGTAGGACTACGAATTCGTAATGCCCATACCTAGTTCGAAATGCTGTTTTGCTGATGTCTTCTTCTTTAATTCTTAGCTGGTGATAACCAGTCCTTAGGTCTATCTTGGAAAAGACTGAGGCCCCTCGCACTTGATCAAACATATCATCAATTCTAGGAAGTGGATATCTATTCTTAATGGTCAACTTATTCAGTTTTCGATAGTCAATACACATCCTAAAGGTTCCATCTTTCTTTTTAACAAATAACACAAGTGCTCCCCATGGAGACACACTTGATCTGATGTAACCCTTATCCAATAGTTCTTGCAGCTGCATCTTCAATTCCATCAGTTCTGGAGGGCTCATCCGATAAGGAGCTCGGGAAATAGGTGTAGCTCCCGGCACCAGATCTATAGAAAAATCAATTTCTCTTTGAGGGGGAAGATGAGGGATTTCCTTGGGAAAAATTTCCTTAAATTCTCTGATGACTGGTATAGCATCCAGTAACTCTTCCTCGGTTTGTTGTTCTACTTCTTCTACATGCACTGCATAGACTTGGTACCCTTTTCTAGCTATTCTTTTCAATTGTAATGCTGATATTTGTCTTACTACAATGGGTTTTGGTTTCCCTTTTAGTGTAAAAGGTTCCCCCTCTTCATCTACACAATGCAGGGTTTTATCCCAGCAGTTCATTAAGGCTTTCTTCTTTTCCAGCCAATCCATTCCTATCAGCAGATCATAGGATCCTAATGGCAATATGTTTAGATTTACTTCTGTTGGGAACCCATCTAATTCTATTGCTATTTTGGGCAACTTGTGTGTGACTTTTCTTTTAGTTCCAGTGGCCAGCTGTACCAACCAGGACTGCTGAAATTTTTCAGGTTTAATTTTACATTTTTCCACAATTCCAGGACTAATGTAACTCAAAGAAGCACCTGGATCAATCAAAACAGTAACAGGTAGGTCAGAAATCTTACCCTCTATTTCCAACATGGTTGCTTGATGTTCTGCTTGCCTATTTTCCAATGCTGCACTGATGGTTGGTATGTTTCTGGCTATGTCATTGACTGTTGTTGCCTCTCGCTCTCTACTGATCATATGAACATTTCGATGGGGACAGTCCCTCATCATATGGGGTTCTCCACAGCCCCAACATTTCAGAGGTTCCTTCATTCTGACTGTCCCTTCCTTTCTATTGTTCCCTTCTACTGGTTTTGAAACCACTTGGGATTGGGTAGTTTGACTTTCTTTTGGTTTGCTAAACTTTTTCCTTTGATGATCTCTACCAAAATTCCTTAAATATGCTGGTTTTGGTCTCTTTCCTTTGAATTCACCCTTGTTCGTCCAGCTCTTCCCTTGTTCAGTTTTACCTTTAAACTGTTGATAGCAAAATCTTGCTTTTCTAACAGCTTCATCCATGGTCTTTGGGTTGTCAAACTCATTTTTCTCCTTGTACACAGTAGGCAAACAATTT
This sequence comes from Pinus albicaulis, assembly GCA_034641835.2. Classification (NCBI taxonomy): domain Eukaryota; kingdom Viridiplantae; phylum Streptophyta; class Pinopsida; order Pinales; family Pinaceae; genus Pinus; species Pinus albicaulis. The sequence continues at coordinate 951,426,636 of CM076579.1, forward strand.
AAAAACCTTTGCACTTTTGCCTTTTCTTCCCTAATGTAAGGGACATACCTCAGTAAATTTGTAAACTTAGTGACAAACTCATCAATAGTTAACTTCCCTAGCCTAAGTTCATGGAATTATTTTGCTTTATCGTCATAATAACGTTCATTCAAATAACGACTTTTGAACTTAGTCTGAAAATCTTCCCAAGTAACTGTCTTTTCATCAATGGCATGCACCATTTTTGTCTCTTCCCACCAGAGTGTAGCTTTTCCTTGTAGCTGGTACACAGCTAATCTAGCCTTCAGATTGCTCTCATATTCATAGACTTGGAAGTACTTAATCATGTTCAGCAACCAAGCTTCAACATCCTCCTCCTTCTCCCCATCATAGGAGGGAGGTTTGATCTTTCTAAATTCTCCCTGCAACTCTCTTTCCTGCTTCTGTTGATTTCTGGCTGCATCCTCATCCTCAGATTCATCCATCTTTCTTTTCCCAGAACCTTCACCTTCCTGGCTGTTCCGGGAAGTTAGCTCTCTGATGAGCTTTTCCTGTTTCTTACTGACTGATGACAACATGTCATTTTGGCTTTTTAATTCAGCCAACTCTCGTTGCATCCGATGCAACATAGCCAGTACCGGGGCATTGGGATCTGGAGTAACAAACTCATTCCGCAGATCCACATAAATCCCTTCACCTTCTTCCATTTCAACTGTATACACTTACAACACAGATTAGCCACATTTATAAACTACAGAAAAACAAAATATTTAATAAGTAGTGAGCACAAAACGACAGCCCAAATTGTTGTAACTAGTGCTCCGATACCATTTGTCACACCTCTAGTTTGGAATTTTTTTTAATTTTTTTTTTCTGCCTCCTTACGAGTATAACCACATATGTAAATATATAACTTATATGTGATCCACATATATAAATATATATATATATAAATATATAACATATGTAAAAGATATACATGGATCAACCATCTCCTTTGGAGTATTTATAACCCCCTACCCATTTATATGTCAATTCCATATCTTAATAAGATACTTCACCCATGTTTTCATACCCATATAAATATCTATCAAAATATATATGTTTATCCCATTCTGGAATACTCTTATGTAATATCTACATAGTTCACTTATGTGATCCTACTCTCCATGTAATACTTGCATATCTTTTCATTACAATGTATAATTTTCTTATGTATATATATATATAGTCCCTCCATATATACATATATATATAACATAATTATATCCGCACCCCCTTTTTTTTCATATAACAAATATATAGATATAGTGAACTTCTATTCATCCACTATCTATAGAAATATTAAAGCCTTTGTTTTTCATTTCCAATATATATATCCCTTAGGTCATTGTTTTTTTTTTATTACTAATCGGAATACATATATATTCACGGCAAGTTAAATGGTATTATCGATTTGAGGATATATATATATATACGTGTACATTCCGGCGCATGTAGCTCTCGGCTATGTACATTCCGGCGCAGGTAGCTCTCGGCTATTTTAATTTTCGTGGCATTTTATCAGTATAGGTCACTTCGCCTCCTAATTTTACTGATTTTCAAACTCCCTTAAACGTTCATGTTGATTACCACCACATATCTGTCACGCAGGGTTTTACAGAACCTCCGTTGAAATTCCATTCGGGTGTTTCCAAATAAGTTCATGCGCAACCGATTTGATTATACCGCCTTCCACGTGGTTGACATGGACATAGGGTAGGGTGTATAGCCCTGGCGTGACCGAACTCCTTCCGCACAGGTGGCGCCTCCATCACAAAGCGGTTTTCAGATTTCCACGGGCGAATTGAACCCTAGTCTACCCGATCTCTATTCGTACGCATAGGATTTTAGTTTTTCTGGCTGTGTGTACAGATGACAGACTTTAATGGCGGCCACAAGTTTCCGGTGGCGTGTGATCGCTTTCCTAACAGTGGTAACGCATGCCCCAACGCAATTCACCACCGAGAGGAAACTTCTTTTCGAGCTGCCACCTCTCCTGACTTCCTCTGCAACCCGCCTCTCACGTACTGTGAGCTGGCTTAAAGAAATTCTCACCGGACACAAGGGTACCCAGGGTGTCGCGCATTTCTGCTCTGGAAATCCTCTCCAGGATTTTGCTCCCATTCGACTTGATTGAAGGGTACCTGGTAAACTCGGCGAACCGGTTTTCCAGTACTTGCAACGCTTTTGTTTTTAACGCTTTTGTTTTAGGGTTTTGGGGTTCCTTATTAACTCTTCCCCGTTCCCCTCCATATTTTTATCTGATTTCTTTCTTTCGTTGATCCCAGTCGCAGTGCTTTTTGGCAGCGAGGTTTTGATCCCCTGCTCACCATCCAGTGCGGACGCGCTCACCTGGTCCTTCTGCGATTCACCAGTTTCTTTTATCCTAGAATGCGTTATTCAGTTCTTTCGGTTTATTTTTCTTTTCTAGTATTGCTTTGACCGCTTTATTCTCGAAATGCTTGGGCGGTTCGACCGTTTAATTCATGGCATCAAGCAGGCAGGCTCGCGTACTATTCTAAGTGAGGAAATTTCATTCGGCTACGAGTGAGGGTGTTTCCTTTGTTTTTCTCACTCCTCACGAACTCGGCTTCGCCTTTGGAAGGTTTTCTAAACGCAGCAGAGATTTTTATCTCTTGCTATCCCTGTACACCCAGCGTAAATTTACTTCAGCCTATTCTACTTTTGCAGCTATTATAAATTGAGTGTATGAAGAACTAGGTTTTCGTAATATGATTATGGTTCGTAGTTTGGCTAACTATCCTTCGCTGGACTGTGGCCGAGGGTAAATGACCGGTTCATTTATCATGGTTCCATTTATTCAGTTTCATTTTAATCGCCATGGATACTCATTCTCACCTCAACCTTTTTCAGTATCCTAATACGATGTCATCTGTACCCAGATCTGGAAGATTGACAGCATTCCGGACGACGTAGGTAAGGATGATTTGTGTTCTGAGTTTCTGTAGTATATTAAATCCACTGTATATCTACGAATCTGACTATTCTGCATCACAACTGCTACACAAAGTGGATTTGGATATTCGGCCCTGTGACATTAATTCCCGTTTCATAGAAATTTCTTATGAAAACTGTGTAGTTCTCTTCGCTCCGGCGTGAGAAATTTAATTACAATTCTTCGGTTTCGCATTGGTTTATTGTGTCGTTTCACATTGTTTTGTTGTGTCGTTCGGCCCCTCTGTCTGGTCGCAACTACTTTTGACTGGTCTCCACGGCGCCTTGGTGTAGTAGGTCGCACCAACCAGATTGCTACGTTGAATAAGGTTTTTATGCAGATAGTCGTTTTAATGATTTCTCTGCATTATTATTACTCTACCATACCTCTGTTCCAGTTGCGCTAATGATTACCCATTCACATATTACGTTGATTCATTATGATATTGTTTTCGGTTTGTATTGTATGATGGTATATGTATATACGATACACAGATATATTCCCTTTTTGGACATACCTCCTTTGACTATGTGATTTGGCTCGTTATTTAATGCGGTTATCCTATACTTTGTAGTTATCGGTATGTCTATTGCGCCCTTGTATTTGGATACAAAAAGGTTCAGGGTTCTTCTAAGGCCGAAACTTATTAATATGTCTTTTCTCCTTGATCTTTAAGTGCGGATTATTATAGAAATTCGATAATGAGATTAAGGATATACTTTGCGCATATTTTCTTTCAATTGCCCTAAAGTTGGTTATAAGGTTTAGTTATAGAGTTAATTTATAATTTACTATAACATTTTCTATATGGGTATAGCCCTCATCGCATGCAAGGTCAATTGATGTTTTAATAAGAATTTAGAATATATGCTCTAAAGTTTTCTTTCCTCTTAACTTTAAATCGAATTTCAATGTACACCTATATGTACACAATAATATTTCACTCAAGAAATGTAATTATAAATGAAATTCTTTTTCTATGATACTTGTATTCAACAATTTAGAAAAATTTCCTGAATACAATATAACCAATTATAACTTGCTAGATCATGTAAATAGAGTAGAAGTAAAGTCTTTTTATATCATTGGGAATTTTAGTCATTTATAACTTGTAGTATCAAGCATATAGAGTAGAAGTATAATGTTTTTATGTCCTATTCCATTTATTAACATATTCCAATATCTTGTTTTCAGTTGGAAGTAGTTATATCATGTAACTTTAGCAATAATGATTCTCCAACCTACTCATAGTATATAATATCACATTAGTATCTAAGAGAAACAAGACAATAATTATTCATCTGTGGAGACTAAGGAACTTCAGATCTAAACCAACCTTGGTTTAGAAATTCTGGGGTTTCTACTCTATGGTCTTTCTGGACTACAACTACACAAAATCTGGAAGATAAGTACCTCAGTCTAGATTCTGTTAAATGTAGTACCAATTCTTCTTACTTACAGCTAATTAAATTTTATATGTAGCGAATTCATACTGCAATAAAACATAGTACAAGAAATTCAGAACATACCATAAAATCTGCAAAATGACCAACCTCCCAACCATAGAATCCTCTTTATCTCCCAGGATTCACCCCCGAGCAGAGATCACCTCCTAGCACAGATCAACCTCTGATCTGCATAGGAGCAGCTTATTTAAGCTCATAGTTCCCCCAAAGCATGTTTCTAATTCTGCGTCCAGAATAGCAGGATGCTTTATTTCCTGTTTAGCCTAGGCTTCCCATCTTGGGATTCTTTAAAGCTGCTTTAAGCTTTTCCTCAGCTTTTCCAGCTTTTTCTCACCTCTTCCCAACTACTCCTCTTCATTGGGAAAATTTAGATTCCTCCTCAAATCTAAATAAATTTCTTTCAAGGATTTTTGAAAGATTTTTGGGGATTTGTTGCCTTATCCATCCTCATGGATTTGGCAAGTGATCTCTAGTTCTCTTTTTGGTAAAAAATGCACAATCATTTTATTTATTTCCTCAAATAAAATATGCAAATACATTCACACCATAGTCATCCCTTGGGGTCCACCCCCTTAGGATTAAAATTCAAATGTCTAACTTTTAAAAATTCAACACACAAATTGGGGGTGTTACAAGTATTAATTCTAAAATTTCTTTTCCTATTACATCTTTGCAGAAGAAAGGCAAGCCTTTCAAATGGAAAAATAAATGTCAGAACAGCTTTGAAAAGATGAAACAACTACTGACTACAGCACCAGTACTGAAGGTAGCTGACCCTGACAAAGACTATGAAGTTTGTACTGATGCCAGCAAAGAAGGAGTGGGAGCTATATTAACTCAAGAAGGTAAAGTAATAGCCTACGAGTCTAGAAAACTGAAAGATCATGAACAGAAATATTTTGCTTATGATCTGGAGCTTACAGCCATGGTGCATGCTCGCTGGGTGTGGAGGCATTATTTGGTGGGTAAGAGGTTTGTACTTGAAAAAGATCATAGAAGTTTGACTAATTATTTTAAGCAAGCAAATTTAAATTCTAGATAGGCAAGATGGAATGCATTTTTGAGTGAATTTGACATCGACATACAACAAGTTAAGGGAAAGGAAAATCTAGTTGCAGATGCATTGAGTAGAAAACTGCATGGTATTTATGCATTATACTATAATCAGCTAGAAATCCAACTGTTGGAGCAGCTAAAATAAGAAGCATAGAAAGACCGGGAATATAAATTCTTGTGGCAGCAAATGGAGGAAGATAAGAAGCAAGGCAAGGCATCTGTGTATGGAAAGAATGAAGATCAGGTGCTGACTTTTTGAGGAAAAATTTACGTGCCTAATCATACAACTCTAAAGGAGTTAATACTGAATGAGTTCCACCGCAGTAATTACGCTAGTCATCCAGGATATCAGAAAATGCTTACTGCAATAAGAAAGGTATATTATTGGCTAGGAATGCGTAAGAATATTGCTGAGTATCTAAGCAAATGTTTGGAATGTTAGCAAGTAAAGGTGGAGCACCAACATCCTGCAGGGCTATTGCAGCCCATACCCATTCCTGAATGGAAGTGGGAGGTTATCTCCTTAGATTTCATTACGGGACTATTGCGAACAAAAAGAGATAATGACTCATTCATGGTAGTGGTAAAAAAAATAAGTAAGTCTGCACATTTTATACCTGTACAGTATATGTACAAGACTGTACAGATTGCTGACATATTTATGAAGGAAATCTTCAGGTTCCATGGCATACCAAAAACTGTGATTTCAGACAAGGATGTTAAATTCACATCTGCATTTTGGAAAACCCTGTTTACGGGTTTGGGAACACAAATACATTTCAGCACTTCCTATCATCGTCAGACTGATGGGCAAATGGAGCAGGTAAACCAAGTACTGGAAGACATGCTGCACATGTATGTGATGCAACAGCCAACTAAGTGGGAGGATTACTTGTACCTTGTTGAGTTTTCCTATAACAACAAGTATCAGGAATCTCTGAAAATGAGTCCCTTTGAGGCATTGTATGGTAGGCAATGTCAAACACCTATAAACTGGAGAAGTCGAGAAAAAAATTTATTGTTGGGACCTGAATGTTGGCTGAAATGGAAGCTGTGGTAAAAAAAATAAGGCAAAATCTGAAGGTTGTGCAAGATCGACAAAATATTTATGTAGATAAGAAAAGGTAATATTCTGAATTTGTGGTAGGGGACCATGTTTACATGACAATCAAGCCCAATATGAGTACCATGAGATGGACCTCTTGTGCCAAATTGGCTCCCCGGTACTGTGGACCTTTCCAAATACAGGAAAGGGTGGGACCAGTAGCCTATAGGTTAGCCTTACCCAGTCATATTCAAGTACACAATGTGTTCCATGTGTCTCTGCTGAAGCGGTATGTACATGATGAGAAACATGTGATTCATTGGCAAAATATTCAGGTAGGAAAAAGATAAGAATCCTAAATCGAAGTTTTGAATAAATTGATGCATACTAACTTGAAAACACTTTTTTTTTCAGGTAGAACCGGATGGAGAGTTTCTGGTCGAGCCACGGCGCATACTTGACTGAACAGAAATTGAACTCTGCAAATGCGTAGTTATCTAGGTGAAAGTGTAATGGAAGCACTTCAAACTAGATGAAGCTACTTGGGAGGACGAGAAATTTATGCAGGAAGCTTACTCGGACCTCTTTGTAGAGCTAGGCTGAAACACTGAGGACGGTGTTACTTCTAGGGGGGGCAGTTATGACAACCTCATTAAGAGTTAACTAGTATTAACTAGTTAAAGACAATTTGCTTATTTTATTTTCTGGCAAGAAAGACGTAAATTGTTATTGTTCATGAAACAAATTATTATTTTTTTTTTTATTGAGTTATTAGGAGGAACCAATTAATGAAAAAAAATATTTTAGCTGTTGGTAAAAACGTTTCCAAGAATAGGAGGTGGTTGGGAACAGTTAGAAAATAGTTACCTACCCCTCTAAGGATAAAGCTGAATCCCAAAGGAGGAGTAGGGGTTTTGTGAAATTGGTAAAGGGGGAGTATTTTCTAGAGCTGGTTGGGACCAGTTGAAAATAGCTTATAACAACCCTTGTAAAACCAAAAGTTCTAAGTGTGACTGGATTGGCCATCTAGAGGTCATAGCAGAAGAATCCACTGTTAAACCGTGGCACTGTCCAGATTCTAGAGCTAGGGGGCAAGTGGAGGACGTAATAGCCTCCCTTGATGGTTGGGAGGACCACAACTTAAATCTACTTGATTCAGATAAGTATTACTGTGAAATTTTAAGCAGGTTACTATGAAAGATTGTTCTACAGTCTTTACACTTGAGATTGTTGAAATATGAAAGCCTGTAAAAAGTGTTTGTTGATTTACAAATGCTTGAGACTAAAAAATGAACTTTGTAGATAACTTACTCACTCGAGTATTGAAATAGAACAGTAATAATATGATAGAGTTATTATTATCATAACGTGATAGATTTAGTGTCAGAAAGCTCTATATGCTGTGTAAAAAGAAACAGAGAACTGAAAACTATCATTACAGTCAATGTACAACAGAGATAGCATTACAAGCAGGGTGACTGAAAAAGAATGTGCCGTGTAAATAGTGTAAAAGTAATGAACAGTATACATGTTTTATCTTCTTCATATTTTGCAAATCACAGGTCTAAATTCATCTTTACTGTTATGGAATGATGAAACTATGAAGGTAAAATGCATAAGAAACTCTGCATGTCTAGGATAACTAACTAGAAAACCAGGGATAGATCCGATGGACTGTTGAACCTAGTACTGGGAACAAACCTAAAACAGAGGTGCGTCGTCCGTGGCTGGTAACCCCATACTAATGCGAGCATTAACTTTCGATGGCCCGGACACCGTAGGGAGAAACCTATGAAATGAATGAGGATAATAGAACAAAAAAAGACAGTAAAATGAGTATTTGAAAGAGCACTGGTATTATCATCATTAGCAAGACTAGACAAACTATTCATATCAATAGAAAAGAAAACTGGTAAATATCTAATGTTGAACGTAATACCATAGAATCAAACGCTATATCTTTCCTCATCATTAAAAGACGGAAACCCAAAATTTTTCTCTAGTAGTTTTAAAAAGATAATTACATGCAAGATAAACTAAGCCGAGAGTCAACAAGAAACCCCTTTGTAAAATTAAAAGTCGTAGATTGAATACATTATAGGTAAAATAGTGAATAAACCAGTTCAGTTCAAAGTATACAATCTACGATAAAGAAAAAATAATCGCACATGGTAAGCCTAGTTCATTTCATATACAACTACAACATGTTTCAGGGTTAAAAACAATACGCCCTGAATCTCCATTGAAAAGAACTCGGGTCAAACCCTATCAAGTCATATACAAAATAATACATTGTTTTTGAAAAACATAGGATGGGGTTTTAAAACCCTCATCTCTTTCATAACTCTCTGATAAGAAAATATTGATTGCTATAACCTAAAACCAGAACAACAGTGAAAGCTTAGGAGTTTGGCCTTCCATCAAGGACCGTTAAGGTACCTTGGAATTCAAGGATAGAAATATCAGTTGGGGTCGAGGTGACCACACCATGACCTTGAGACAAAGCTTGCAAACTGAAGAATGGTGGGTTAGAGCCACACCTACATCCAAACAATCAGAGAAATTAATCGTTAATTTTTTGATGCAGAGAAATATATAACGAGCTAAAGGAAATAAAACTCTGAAAACCTATGTAGAGGTTGATACTTGATGAAGGACAATTCCTTCCATTGGACCTCTCTGCATAAGAATCAAACTCAGAAGATTAAAACCTTAAAACCCCAAGAAGAAATCGACGACTAAGTTGAAAGTTATGCAGCAAACAAAAGGGAAAGGTTAACATTACCTTTGGAGAGTTCGCTCATAACGTATTTCCTTGCATTTGCCTTAGCTAGCTTGGTATTATAGTGATTACATCTTTGTATAAACTAATAAACATAATAATTCTCTGTTAGAAGCGCTGGTGAACAACATTTCCAAGTAGAGAATAAGGTAAACGACGAATAGAAGAGCAAGTTAACAGAGTTGCGGAGCTATGTGCAAGGAAAAAGGAAAACCTTTAAGGGTTTGAGGCTGAGCTAACAGGGGAGGAGCCGAGATCTAGAACCGTCGATAATTCATTGAAACAAACCCTTCACTCTCAGCGCGACTGTAGTGTTTATTGGAGTTTCCCTCGAAAAACAAACATAGAGAATCCAATGCAATATAGTTGTGTCATGGGGAGTATTATGCGGTACAACCATTAATGGTTTGAGTTGACACAATCTCCACGGAGGAGCAGTAAAATGCCAAGTGGAGAGTGAAATCATTTTCTGAATTAAATTACCATAAAACACCATATGAGAGCCGATCTCATTTAACAATGTGACTTTAACATTTTTTTTTATACAATTGATAGATTATCATATCATCAAACCCTTGTTGGAATCCCAAGGAAAAATAGGTTGTATACATGTGTAAGGGTTGGCGAACTATCATTTAAAATATATATAAAAATATCTTTCTATGTTTGCACGATGATTTCACGAAGATTTCATAGTAGTCACAACTATGATACAAACAATAATGATATGGTTCGACCTTAATCACAGTATATCATTTTATTGATATCTTAACAATAATTATATGTGAATCGAATAGCATACAGAGATATGTATTGTATATTGTAATATTAATATAAATGATTTTTATATTGAATAGTAATGTGGTAAGTATTTTTATTTTTATTTTTTTATGGTAATTATTTAGGAGTGAAAGTTACAATATACATATAAGGATTATATTTTTTCATAATCGTACAACGACATTCTAAATCCATCCATTTAGTCAAAGTTAATGCTCTCCCATGTATATCAATAAAACTTTATAATAATTTTATAGCACTGTTTACATAAGACATTGTGATATATGTGGTTTTATGAATCAACCCATGAATGATCATGTCTTCACTAAATATGATTTTTTTTAAGTGTTGGAAATCTAAAACTACAAGTGTTAAATCAATAAATTTGCACAGGTTGTGGAAAAATCCTTATGGAAACAAATTAATATCTTTTCCCATATACATATAAGGACTATCCTTTTTCATATACATACAAGGATGTTCTAAATTCATCCATTTAATTAAAATTACCCTCTTTCACGTACATCAATAAAACTTTATAATATTTTTATAGCATTGTTTACATGCAAAATATACTTTCATCATCAAAATTTAATACTAAAAATGAATGCAAAATCATCAAAAATCGTAAATTGTTTCAATAATACTTTATAATAATTTTATAGCATTGTTTACATAAGACATTGTGATAGATGTGGTTTTATGAATCAACCAAGGAAAGATCATCTCTTCACTAGATATGATTTTTTTTAAGTGTTGGAAATCTAATACTACAATTGTTAAATCAATAAATTTGCACAAGTTGTGGAAAAATCCTTATGGAAACAAATTAACATCTTTTCCCATATACATACAAGGACTATCCTTTTTCATATGCCTACAAGGGTGTTCTAAATTCATCCATTTAATCAAAATTACGCTCTTTCACGTATATCAATAAGACTTTATAATAATTTTATAGCATTGTTTACATGCAAAATATACATTCATCATCAAAATTTAATAATAAAATGAATGCAGAATCATCAAAAATTGTGAACTGTTTGAACTGTTGGTATATTTTAAGGATTTTCTAAGATTAAGTCATTAGATATGAAGCTATTTTAACTCTATATTTTATTGGCCTGTATTTTTTGAGGATTTTCTATGACTAAGTCACTAGATATGAAGCTATTTTAAGGTTAACATTCTTTATGTCAAAGCTAATTTTAATGTTTTGGGAAAACTTTAAATTTCATTAAATTTGGTAGCGTCATGCAAAGTTAATTAAATTGAATGCATAAAAGAATTTAACTTATCTTAATCATTAAATAAATACAAATTTAATATATAAAGTGAATTTAGAAATTTAATGTGTTGGTAACTTGAATTTGAAATGGAAATGGACAAATTATTAAAATTAAATATAAATTTGACATTTAAATTTGACGATTGTTTTTTTTTTTTTTTTTTTTTTTTTTTTTTGATATTACCACTACCAAAGCAACAACAACTTGAAAACTATTCCGAGTGCATTTCTATTTTAGTTTGGTTGAATTTTAATTTTTGTAATGTGGCTTTATTTCTTCAATTTTTCCTAAGCTAGTTACCAAGTTCAAGTTTGAATTTAAATTCAAATTTGGTATGTAAAAATCAAATTACTTAAATTTCATTATGGAAAAAATTCTGAAATATACCTCTCTTATAGATATTCAAATATATTATTTCCCAAATAAATTTGTTTTACATTCGAAATCACATAAGATTTTTGTATATATCCATACATCAACTACATCATATATTATATGATACTCAATATAGAGTAGATTTCCATGCAAATTCAATATTACAATGAACCATATAAATTTCACATTATCAAATGTTTTATGTTCTAAATAAAGTTTATTATTTTATATAATACAAAATATCAAACTTTATAGTTTAACATTTATTCAAAATCTCAATAAAAAAATTTAATAAAATTTTTTCATTCAAACTTCTTTTTATAAAAAAATTCTTTATTACAATATTTATATTTAAATTTAATAAATTATAAATATAAAATAAAAAATATAATTACTTTGCTCTACACATATAACTATTGTATACAAACTTATAATCATTGTATACATTATAAATTTCGGCATATTTCATTAAAAACATACTGATAAATTTTTGTATAAATATTATTGCATAAAATACAACTAGATTACCATTTATTACGTGTGACTTTCCTTTTAATTCGCAACTGGAACAAACCATCTCATTTTCGATTTTTTTGGGGACAGTACTGTTAAATTTGGTAACTATGGCCGTGTTATACGTGCACCGAACTTTCGTTTTAACTGGCAGATTGAAACAAACCATCTCATTTTCGTTTTTGGGCAGTGTTGTTAAATTTGGTAACTATGGCTCTCTTATACACATTAATGTTGCAAGATTTGTGGTGCTGTAGAAGATACCCAATTTTTTTTACGTCAGTTTTATGTTAATAAAATCAATAGAATCAATATTTTCTATTAAGTCTCTATAAGTGCTTTGTAGCTCAGGATGTAAAATTTTGGTGGGAAATTTCACAGTCAATGTGTTCAGAGAAGACCAGAGAGGAAAAGAAAGTAAATGTGTTCAGAGGAGACGAGAGAGGAAGAAGAAGAGAGATACATGAAGACTTACGGACACACAACAATAACAATGCATGGTATATTGTTAATCAATTTGTTTAGCTGCATTTCCATGGCTTCGCGAACCAATCCTTCTCCCACTTCATCCAATGTTGGGAAGAGTGTATCCTTCTCCCAATTCATCGAGTGCTGGGAAGAGTAGGCAATAACAGTAATTATAAATGTCTCCAATAAAGAAAAACCAGTAAAAAAGGTCTACACCATTTTTACTCTATTTCTTAGGATATAAAAATCTAAAACTGTAACATCAAATGAACTAAAGCTTTCCTTGGCACAACATGTCCTCGTGTGATCAAATTGGATATGAATGGTTATGATCAAACCATATGATAATTCACTTTGAATGATAACTATGTGTGCAGAGTAATTGTTTTGCAGTGGAAAAAGTTCGTGACAGATAGTGCACGTTACTACATCCCGACTTTCCTTTTCTTGGCGACTTATAATTGCTGGCAATGCATCAACTGTTGCACAAACACTGCTATTTACCCACACTTTTTCTTTTTCTGCAGCAAGCTTTCCTTTTTTCTTGGCGACTTATAATTTTTGGCAATGCATACCATCAACTATTGTATGAACACTATTATTTACCTACACTCTTTCCTTTTCTGCAGCAATACAACACAGAGCACCCAGAAACTCCTGCTCACTTTATTTTCCATATTTCCTTATAGGATACACATTGCACCATGAAATGACAGAGTTCTTGGACACAAATCAGAGAGTCAAAACTGAATCATTATTTTTCCCTTTTTAGTATCATTATGTTGTGAGAATGTAGGTTGGGAATAAATTAGTAGAGGTTAGAAATTTAGTTAGGTAGTTAGCTTAAATGAAGGAGGAGTAAATGAATAGCCTAAAATATTTCAATCGTCTAACATTTAATCTGATGGTGCACATAAGTACATCGTGGCATCTAGGTGAGTTTTTCAAATAATAATGCCTTACGGCATAATATGTGAATTCATCATCAATAGTCTTTATATTAATAGAAGTTGGACTTTATACCTTATTTAAGTAATACAGTAAAGTATATTAATCTTTAAAAATTAAAATATTATAATTAATTTTATTTAATGATATTGCTGGTTAGGTATTTTTTTGTTTTGCAACATGGACTAACTATCTTTGGTGGATTCTAACTTTGGCTATTGTTGCGGAGACTAACTCTTGAATATTTTGGTCTAACTACAACCAAAATTGCAGTAAGTGAAGATTGCAGCAAGTGGTATCATAGTGACAAGTCTCGAGTTCAAAACAGTGAGAAGTCTCGAGTTCAAAACTCATTGACCGAGCATGGAATATGAAGAGATTGTTGGACATTAGGTTCAATACTTCTTGTATATTTTGCGACATGGACTTATCAAGTCCTGTCAATCATAACTCGATTTTTGTAGAGTCTAAGGCCCAGAGGTTTTGGTACAGGGAGTTTGTTGAACATTAGGTTCAATGCTTCTCGTATATTTTGGGACATGGACTATTCAAGTCTTGTGAATCGTAACTCGATTGTAGCAGTGTCTAAGGCCCAGAGGTTTTTGTACTGGGAGATTGTTAGACATTAGGTTCGATGCTTCTCCTATATTTTGCGACATGGAATAATCAAGTCTTCTGAATCATAACTTGATTGTAGCATAGTCTAAAGCTGAGAAATTTTGATTTAACGAAAATTGTGATTCAAACAGATATTAGTTGTTTAGAATTTTTAAAATTTCTCATTATACATATTTACTCATGTTTAAAGAGAAAAAAAATTGACGAATCAAAAATAGTTTTACTACTCATTTCAAAATTAAAAAGTAATTTAAGTCTAAATAATATTAGTGTGCATTATAGTAAAATGAATACATTTATCTAATTTCATCTTACTTATAATATAATATATCACTATAAATTATAACTACATTATTATTTGAAAACAACTCTCCCAATTGCCATTGAGTCCATGTCTGAGCCATTGGATCTAATATTAGACGAGTGAAATGTTTTAGGCAATTAGATCCACAAGTAAATAGTTTTATATATTTTTTTATAATGTTAGTTTTTTTCTTTTTAATAAGTATTTTTGTGTCACCATGCTCTCCAATGAAGCATCATAGAAATGTTGTAATGTCATGTTTAACATTTTTACTATGTTAAATTACACAAAAAAATTAAAAAAAAAAAGTAAATTAAATAAAGAGATTGCAATAATGTAATGAACATTTTAACAAAGTTAAAATACAATAAAAAAGAAAAGTAAAAAATAAAATAATAACAAACTATAAAAACAACCCATGGTATTTATGTGGAATCTAGTTTATTTAAAGGGGGAAATTAAGATGGCCTAGACAATTGGTTCATATCATAAATAATATAGATCTAAACCAATTATGTAATAAAATAATTTTGAAATGTTTATGACCATTATTATTCCAGAAATACATGGTTAATAAAATATAAAAACAACCCATAGTATTCATGTGGAATGTAGTTTATTTAAAAGGGGAAATTAAGATGGTTTGAGGATGCTTCTTAAAGGGTAAGACAATTTAGATACTCTATCCATCCACCAAAACTATAAAAAGTGAGACTTGTAGATTATAGTTTTAAAAAATTGACACCATGTGATTAATAATAAGTTACAAACACGAGTAATAAGAGGAAGGTACATGAGGGCCATGGTAATTAATGTGATTCTGTGTACTAACAATAGAGTAAGTTGAGACAACCTTTAAGTTTTTGTACAAGTCTTATCATAACCTTTCCCTCCATCCAATATATAATGTAGATTCTTATGAAGAGAGAGTATATTCTAGTTTATAACTTGATCCACAATCAAATAAAATGGCCACATATTTCACAAGTTATTAGTTTATAACTTGATCCACAATCAAATAAAATGTCTAGGGATGCCACAAGCTATCACTTGCACAATGATTTACTGAAGTTCTCAGTTGAAATGGATCCTATTAGATGCATGGTGGCCAGAGACAATAAAAAATTAAAAAAAAAATATCTGTTATGACATTTATATTTCCTACAAAGCATCCAAATTTCCCATCTTATACAAAAATTTCTAACAATAACCACTCAATTTACTCTCCAATTTTTGAAACCGCCACCCATGCTGGCGAGATCACACTGTAAAATCAACTATTCCTCTAGTTTTTTTAAAGGGTTCATAAACTAAACAGACAACAAAAAAGTCGATATTGTGGTCTAATAACTTATTTTTGAGTCATTGTGACAAACAAAGCATCACATTAGCTCACAAAATATATCTAATGCTATAAGGACTAAGATGATAAAAAAGTTTTGAGTCATGATAACTAGGTGAAAACCAAAACTATGTTGTAGCCACAAGAAAAAAATCACAAGAAATCACAGAATATATCCAAGGTTGTAATGAACCCCATACATAGTGATGGACGTCATCGGAATTTCATTGTGCATAGAACACCACCCTAAAAATTCTATACTGTTGATCAATTTAGAATAACCTAAAATGTGTAAAATATTTTAATAAGAAACTAGATTTGTAATCATAAAATATAAAAGTATAACTTAAATTTGTGAATTTACTTTCTATTTTTTTTTCTTTTGTATATAGAGAAAGAATAAACCAAGTTTGGGGTTAAGAAAATAAACCATAACATAAAGAACAATATCTCCTTCCAAAAATGTCTCCATATTAAAATGACATTCAATTTCTTGTATACCAAGACTTTTTTTCTTCATATACAATTTATGATAAGCATGCATGATGTAGCCAAAAGGATGCAAATACCCACATACGCAGAAAATTTAATAAGTATGTGCATTCTTAGGACTGATACTCGAAATAGTGTATATGCTCCAAATTTTCCTAACTTCAGATAGGTTTATAAAACCCGTTTTATGCCAAACCAATTCTTCACTTATGTGTTTAACCATTTATCCCCTTTCTCCATTGTATGTGACTGCTTAATGCTTTATCTAATGCTATAAGGATCTAAGATGATAAAAAAAAGTTGAATCATGATAACTAGGTGAAAACCAAAACAAAGTTGTAGCCACAAGAAAAAATCACAACAACTCATAGAATATATCCAAGGTTGCAATGAACCCCATACATAGTGATGGACGTCATGGCAATTTCAGTGGACATAGAACACCACCCTAAAAATTCTATACTCTTGATCAATTTAGAATAACCTAAGATGTGTAAAATATTTTAATAAGAAACTAAATTTGTAATTATAAAATATAAAAATATAGCTTAAATTTGTGAATTTACTTTGTATTTTTTTTTCTTATGTATATAGAGAAAGTCTAAACCAATTTTGGAGTTAAGAAAATAAACAATCACATAAAGAACAATATCTCCTTCCAAAAATGTCTCCATTTTAAAATGACATTCAGTTTCTTCTATACCAAGACCTTTTTGCTTCATATAAAATTTCTGATAAGGATGCATGATGTAGTCAAAAGGCCGCAAATACCCACATACGCATAGAGTTTATTAAGTCTGCCTGTTCCAAGGACTGTTCCCAGGACTGATACTCGAAATAGAGTATATGTTTCAAATTTTCCTAACTTTGGATAGGTTCATAGAAAGTCAATATTGTGCTCTAATAATTGATTTTTGAGTCATTGTGACAAACAAAACATCACATTAGCTCACAGAATATATCTAATGCTATGACGGTCTAAGATGATAAAAACTTTTTGAATCATGATAACTAGGTGAAAACCACAACTAAGTTGTAGCCACAAGAAAAAAAATCACAACAACTCATAGAATATATCCAAGGTTGCAATGAACCCCATACATAGTGATAGAGCTCATGGGAATTTCAGCGGGCATAGAACACCGCCCTAAAAATTCTATACTCTTGATCAATTTAGAATAACCTAATATGTGTAAAATATTTTAATAAGAAACTCGATTTGTAGTTATAAAATATAAAAATATAACTTAAATTTGTGAATTTACTTTGTATTTTTTTTCTTATGTATATAGAGAAAGACTAAACCAAGTTTGGAGTTAAGAAAATAAACCATAACATAAGGAACAATATCTCCTCCAAAAATGTCTTCATATTAAAATGACATTCACTTTCTTGTATACCAAGACATTTTTTCTTCATATACAATTTTGATAAGCATGCATGATGCATCCAAAAGGACGAAAATACTCACATATGCAGAAAATTTAATGAGTATGCCCGTTCCAAGGACTGATACTCAAAATAGAGTATATATTCCAAATTTTCCTAACTTCAGATAGGTTCATAAAACTCGTTTTATGCCAAACCAATTCTTCACTTATGTGTTTAACCCTTTAACCACTTTCTTCATTGTACATGACTGCTTAACGCTTTATATAATTCTATAAGGATCTAAGATGATAAAAAAGTTTTGAATCAAGATAACTAGGCGAAAACCAAAACTAAGTTGTAGCCAAAATAAAAAAAATCACAACAAGTCACAGAATATATCCAAGGTTGCAATGAACCGCATACATAGATATGGATTTCATGGGAATTTCAGTGGACATAGAACACCACCCTAAAAATTCTATACTCTTGATCAATTTAGAATAACCTAAGATGTGTAAAATATTTTAATAAAAAACTAGATTTGTAATTATAAAATATAAAAATATAACTTAAATTTGTGAATTTACTTTGTATTTTTTTTTCTTATGTATATAGAGAAAGACTAATCCAAGATTGGAGTTCAGAAAATAAGCCATCACATAAAGAACAATATCTCCTTCAGAAAATGTCTCCATTTTAAAATGACATTCACTTTCTTGTATACCAATACTTTTTTTCTTCATATACAATTTCTGATAAGCATGCATGATGTATCCCAAAGGCCACAGATACCCACATATGCAGAAATCTTAATAAGTCTTCCCATTCCTAGGAGTGATACTTGAAATAGAGTATATGTTCCAAATTTTCCTAACTTTGGATAGGTTCATAAAACCTGTTTTATGCCAAACCAATTCTTCACTTATGTGTTTAACCCTTTAACCACTTTCTACATTGTACGTGACTGCTTCATGCTTACCAAGATTCTACACATATGCCTTTATATCACATTAACCTTCTTTAAATTTCCTGTGGAATCACACTTCCCTTGCAGATCAACCGATATAACATATATCGCACTGTCCATATCACAGATCACAACAAATAACTTATCGCAACTCGAAACATATAACTTTATGTGAAATTTCACTTGGATGTGATGTAATCTCCACCGTTGATCTATGCTAGATCCAATAGTTTTTCTATACCTTCTTGCATATTGCAAAACTTGTCATTTCGCACTTCGGTAAACTTAACACTTCCCATGTCATAGAGGTTAACCTCCGTCGTTAACTAATTGTGCCATATCGCATGCGATATACGATATGCACACAGACCCCGTTGACATGTGCTACTCTTCACTGCGTCGCAGATAAAACAACTTACAGGGTGATGTCTTAAACATAAATACTGAAATCACCAACTGTGATGTGCGCTTGGATGCTCCACCCCACATGTGTCCACTTCATAGCTTTCTAAATTACTTTGTGAAGTAATATGGGTCGTCGACCTTACTCTTATCCTTGTCATTCGATCTCCTCATCACATCGCACAAATATTAGGCTTATCACTCTTCAGGATATTTCCAATTTAACTTGCGATGAGATCTAGGCCGATAATGTTCAATGTTGACCTTTGCGATTTAATCTTCATCATCCATTCCCTTCCTCTGGAATCTTTTAAAATCTTTATTGGCTTAGACTTTTCTTCTTCTTCTTTGATCTCCATTGCTCTGCATCTTTGTTTCCTTCATGCTATCCTTCCTGAGCTTGTTCGTTACTCAATAGCGTTGATCTCTCCTGAGCTTTATTTTGTTTGTTCATTCATTCTGAATTGGAATTTTAACACTCACTGCACACCTTGCATGCAGTCTCAATCCCGAATACCAAACACCCTTCTATATTACTTCTTTGAATCCAAAATTTGGATTTGTTTCTTTATTGACCTGCATTCAATTTATAATTTCTCTAGACTGGAATCATACAAATTCTACCCAACCATCAAGTCCTTTATCACTAAAAAATACTTATTCATTCATTAAGCATTTATCAGAATTCATACAACAGTGGTTTATTACATAGAAACCGAATTACTCATTACGGATCACCCAGCTCGTAACAAGACATAATACAATCGCATGACTCAAATTTCTCATTAATAAATGTACATATACAATAAAAAAACATGTTTGCAATCTAGATTTGGCTTGTTGCTCTCTTGGAATGGCCTTCTCTTCCTACAGATAACCCTCTCTATCTCTCGGCTCTCATCTCTCTCTCGGCCTAATATTCTTTATTTAATCTGGCCTCTTCTCTCAGCTCTTGCCTCTCTCTCTAGGTCTGATATTCTTTCATTTATTTGGCCTCTTTTTCTTAGAAGCCTACAATTGAATTTATAACACAATTTACAGCTTATCTAGCCCTTACTCAACTCCTATAAACTTGTAACTGATTTATATTTCTAAGGAAATCCTAATTTATGATTTCTCTCTCTTCTTATCATAAACAACAAATATTCTCTCTAATATCCCATTTCTTAGGGGCATTTGTTACATTGACTCAACACTCATTGACACCTAATCGCTAAGCATATTCCCTACCAATTCTCACTAAAACACTTTTTACATGAGTTTTACAATGTCTCTTTTACAATGGTTCCTCCTTGAACAAATGTCAAGACCCAAAGGTCTAATTTCTACTTGGACTTTTGACTTAGAGTAGATGCTTCTGCATCAAACACCCTTGGTGAAAATAATCATGATCGCCAGATCATGTGTCTTTAATAGTTTTCCTCCTCGATCCCAGACTTTGTTCTATAATCTGTCTTTGGTTGTTGTTGTTGTTGTTGTTTGTTGTTGTTCTCTAGGTCTCCATACTTTATGTTGCATTGCCCCACTGGCTATGCTCTCACATTCCGCTATTGTCTTTCTCTTGTTGTTGTTGCTTTGCTTCCTAGTTGGTGTCTTCTTCTGAGACACCTTGACCATCATCCTTCTTATTCTTTCAATCTCCATGTCCATTTTATCTTCTAACTAGTACTCACTCTGCCAATTTTCATCAAACTGTTGTTTGTTATATTATTCTCTTTGAAGTTATTGTATTCTTACTACCACCCTTACATCCTTGCACTCTTGTTTCTTTTGAACTTTCATCTCATCTCCAATCAACCTTTGTTCATTATCTTTAATAAAAACATCATACTCAGATGCTTCCAGTAAACAGTTCAGCAATTCACTTTCTACTTGATTCCTTTCAAAAATCCCATCACTATGTTGTTCATAAATTCCAGCATATATTTCTTCCTCTTCGTTGACAACCCTCAGTGATTTTCCATAAACTCCTTGACTAATCCTGGTAGTCACTTCAACTTCCTTCATTTCTAAGACCGATTCCTCTTTAGCATGAGACATGCCTCCTGCACCTTTTCCCAATTTCAATTGTTCATTTAGAATATTCATTCTCTGACCTGCTAGTCTATCCTCCAAAATACTTAACTCATGCCACAAATCTGTCATATCACTTGGAAATTCTTCTAAAAATTCTATACAATCCTCACTATCTACTTCTTTGTCACAAGTCCAATTTCTTTGTGACACTACTTCTTGATTTTTCATCAGAATAAAATTATGATCCTCTATATCCGTGACAGCTTTAGATATTTGTCCGATAGTCTTCCTTTGGTCAGTCAGATAATCCAATTCCTCCTTGTCCTCAACAATAGCAGGTTCCTTCATATGAGATATAACTGTCTCATCTTCCTTCAATATACTTCCTTCATTAAGTAAGGAATTTATGAACTCCATATGCTACAATAACTCAACTTGATCTTCATCTAGAAGACAATCATCATGGTACTTTGGTTAACAATTTTAAACTTCATTCAATACAATTCCAAGAGATCGATTATCTTCTGCAACACCTACAAACACAATCAAATTATCAATCTCAAAATCACAAGACTCAATGGTCTCATTTGATGATCCAGTCACCAAATCTTCTTCTTGTTGTTCTAAGTCCTCTACATGACTTAGAAAATATTCAATTGTCTTCTTGTCAACCTCCTCAAGCACTTCACTTGGTTGCTTGATATCCTTCTCCACTTTTTCTTGCTTTTGGTCACCATTGTGATCCAAACTCCCTCGGCTTTCAAATTTAGCATGCTGAAAAGAAATATTTCTCTCTAATTATGTATGAACTTCCATATGAGGTCTAATTGTCTCGAAACTCAAATTATGCCTCTCTTCTTTGTCTTCTTTGACATCTCTTGCAAACATACACAAATTATTAATTTTAAAATCATAAGGCTCAATTTCCTCAACTGATGTTTCAGACATCACTACTCCATCTTCAAGTTAAAAATAAACTTGTTCCTCTCCAAAAACTTTGTCTTGTTGTAGCTCAACTCCTTCGAGCTTCTTTGTCCTGAATTAAACATCCATAATCTACTCAAGCTTCCTTAGCTCCTCTATTAACTCCATATTCACCTGTTTTTCTGTCTTCTCTTATAGCATATGCCACTTCATATTTTTTCTCATTCCGTAACCAAATATTTGGTATTATTTACTTCTCTCAAAAAACTTCATGAACAAATTAAATTACATTCTCATCTCAGCATTTTCTCTCTCATTCTCTTCATCCATGCAATATGATTTGACATCTTTCCTCACTTTTCTTCTACTGTGGTCTCTCTTAGAGCCTCTGCTATGATTACCAGTAGTCATATTCTCCTGTATATTTATGAGTTTCTCACTCACTATGAACTATACTTAAGCCTCTACAATAGCAATTCCTCCCTCCTAACATTTACCTCACCAATCTTTCCTCTATACTTGGCCACTAGTCCACTCTTTGGAACTTTCTTTGAGCATTCCTCTGCTCCTTCCAAGCTTCAACTCATATTCAATTTTGAGAACACACTTCTCCTCTTGTATTTCAATCACAAATCAAATATTAGGTTGTGGCCACACTCTTCTTTCACTCAAAAATCCTTACCAGCTTCCTTCATCACTACTTCGTAAGACTATGGCCTTCTTTTGATGAGACACTTAATTAGCTACAACTATAAAACTTCAATCTGTCTTTTATCCTACAAAACTCAAATCAGAGTTAAACAAAACAATACATGCATTATTTCACAAGCAGTCTCCATCCACTCTTCACATTCAAGTGAATCTCCATTCTCTACACGAAAACAACCAACACTGTGATTTCTTTATGCTTTTGCAATCTCTTCTCAAGAGTATCAATTACTCTCATCTTCTGCCATATATTACCTCTGTATTCCTACTTCTTGTCAGATTTAAAATCTGATCTACTCTTTCTTCTGCAATCACACTTGCATTCTCCTTCCATTTCATGAATAATCTTAGTATGTTCTGCTACCAAATGTCTTCTCCATAGTTTAGCTCTTCAATCTTCATTTATAATAACCTTTTTTCATTAACTCGCTTTGATATCAAATGATGTAGGCAAAAGGCCACAAATACCCACATACATAGAAAATTTAATAAGTCTTCCCGTTCCCAGGACTGATACTCAAAATAGATTATATGTTCCAAATTTTTGTATCTTTGGATAGGTTCATAAAACCCGTTTTATGCCAAACAAATTCTTCCCTTATGCGTTTAACCCTTTAACCACTTTCTCCGCTATATGTGACTGCTTCACACTTACCAAGATTCTACACATTTACCTTTATATCGTGTTCACCTTCTTTACATTTCTTATGGAATCACACTCCCTTACAGCTCAATCGATATAACGTATATCACACTGTCCATATCGTAGATCACAAAAAATAACTTATTGCAATTCTCAAAATATAAATTTATGCAAAATTTCACTTGGCTGCGATGTAATCTCCACCATTGATCTATGCCAGATCCAATGGTTCCACTATACCTTCTCACATATCGCACAACTCAACATTTCGCACTTCATGTTGGGACCCTTGTTTTGAAATTAAACATCTTTTGATTTACGTTTAATACGTGGTGGGACGCAACCATGGTAGGCAGAGAGATGTCAAGGTTGAGAAGGAGTAAAGGACAGGTGGCACGGATATTGCGGGGGCAAGCACAGATGGTGGAAGAGCGTGACAGGAAACAAGTAGTATAACTCCCTATTAACAGAAAGAAATAGAAGACACCCAAGCGAGAAGAAAGGAATAATTGTTAGTCGCACTGGCAGCAGAAAAAATAGGCACTCGACCAGCAGAGATAGGGGGTTGGCTCAGACAGGATCAGGGAACAGGAGTTGTAGGAGAGCTCTGTTCGTGTTTTTCTATTCTCTACCCTTCTGTATCTTTGTGTTCTTCTCTGTCCAATAGGACCACCTTGTATTCTGTTATGTTCGAGCTCATGCTAAGGAGCCTTTTAATACCTTATCACTGATAGTCGATTCATAATATAATCAGAGTCTATTGTTGTGGTCTGGAATGAATGGTTTCACTAGTAATTTAAAATTTTATTTATTGTAAGTCTAAATGCATTCCTGAGAGATATATTTCATGGAATTTTGTGTTTGTTTAGACCTTTGTCATAGCATTGATTTATCTATACCAATGTTTTTAGGCTGATACCGATCTATTCCCTACCTTAGTAAGGTCGCAGCATGCCTTGGGTGAGACTCTCAGCTCCTCGGAGCAAGGTGAAAATGCCGGCGTCATGCTAGAATACAGCAAAAACCCTTGTTGGCCCTTAACCTGAACCTGGGTGTTATCCGCGAGACCTTTTTTCTCACCAACAAATGGTGAAAATTCCGAGACCCAAAATTTCATTTGGGAGCTAGATCATGGTATCTCGGATATTGAAAAGAGAAATACGAATTTGGTGGGATAACCACCTAAATCAGCTCATCACTCAGCGAGCCAAGCTGAGACGAAAAAAGGAGAAAATGATCAAAATTCTGGTTCTATTTTCTGACTCTGCCAGTGATACCTATGAAATATTTTGGGGAAAGTTCCCAAAATAACTCTACAACTAGTTGTGGAGGCTTCAGACCAAGGCAACCAAAGAAAATTCGCGAAAAGTCAATCACAAGTGGGTGCACGGAGATCTGGTGGCCCTTCATTGGTTAAACACCGATTTGACTCGAACTGTATATTTCTGGGTGGAATCTACCTTGGACGAATACATAGTGTAGTTTTCAGCGGAGTGCTACTAGTATTTCTCGAGAGCAGAAGATACATTCAGATTCGGGTTAAGGGCGAAGCTGCTGAAGGAGATCCCATTGTGGATTAAAGCCTTGATGGTAGATGAAGGACTAATGGGGTTCCAAAAAGTAGAGATGGAAGCATAAACCTCCTGTGCCGGGAGAAGTGACTAAGGGAGAGATGCTACAAGAATAGTAAAAAGGGGGAGTAGGGGTATGGATGTTGAAACCTCTAATAGGCTAGGGGAGCGACGTGCACATCGGAGGGTGCAGATCGTTGAGAAGTGGCGAGAAAGGGTGATAAAGGAGTTAAAAATACAACAAAGTAGTCAGAAAGGTAAGGAGGAGGCGCCTCAGGTGACGAAGGAAATGGAAATTCAGGTGCATCCCCAAGATATAGGAGGGGCCATTAAAGAAGGTCAGCAGGTGTATAGGAGCCCGGCCCAGATGGAGAAAGGAAAGAATTCTGACAGAGAAGGTACAGACGCGCACCTGGAGGAGGTGTCTGATGTGGAGATGCACATTACAATGGGGAAACTATTCCAACAAAGGATGGCATCCATATCTCTAGGTATTCATATTCCCCAAAGTTCAAGTAGCTCTAGTCCCAACCTTCCCCTGGTGCTTTATCAACCCCTAGGTGAAATGTTTGTTAAGTTGTGTGAATTAGGCAAGTTGCATAGTATTAAGTCTTCAGCAACAATACACGCTAGTAGTAGTATTGCTAGTAGTAACATTTCACAACCAGAAACCAACGGCTTCATTTTAGTAGTCCCTACCCAAGGGAAATTTCCAAGATCATTTACCTGATATCCAGAGTTCTCTAGGAGGGGTAATGACGATGTAGAACAACACTAGTACCTCTTCAAGGCCATATGGAAGGCAAGGCAGACACTAGATGCAGGGAAGTTAATATAATTTCAAACCACTCTCAAGGAGAGAGCGCTACACTATTTTATAAAATGGTCTAAAGCCCGTCAGAATCCACCAATAGCAGATGTGAAGAGAGACTTCGTTAAGGAAATCAAATTACCCCAAACAGACCAGTAGGGTGTGTAAGAAATGTGGGAAATCGAGCAGCGAGAAGGAGAAACTACTTGGGATCTGATGCGGGGATTCAAATCCACAAATTGAAAACTTATCTATCCAATCCATCGAAACCATCATAGGGATTGGTTCATCAAAGCTCTGCTTCCCTTGACAAGAACTCCATTAACTCAGCAGAAGATCGAGACATTGCAAGACGCGGTGGAGCAAGCAATGAACATAGAAGCCATGGGGGGTTATCTGCAAGAGTTTAAGGAGGAGCATCAGCTCAGGACCCCTCTATAATGTGTCTACAACATCAAATAACAGTTTTGACAGAAAAACTCAAAGAAATTCAGCCAATGTGGTGAACGAGACCAAATGTATGGTGCACACATTGTCTCCTAGAAGGACATGTGGTAACCGAATGTCCTCGGTTGTAGGGGTAGAACATGGCAACATCGGCTACAGGGTCACAGGGGGCTCCAAAAATAGGAGGAGTTGCGCAAATAAACACCTAGGGAATATATCCACCACAACAGCATTGCACAGGGTTCCCTACACAATAAAGTTCAACCACCACTGAGTATTGTGAAATATGTAAGAATATGGGCCATGCACCTTGCCTATGTCGGATCTTACAAAAATATTCCAACATTCTGAATAACACATATTGTGAGTTTTGTGCCTCAACAATACACAGCACAGAGCAGTGTAGAGCTCTGGATGCACTGGCAGAATGGCTAGACCGGCCTTCATATAGAGTGAACGAAGCTCCACGAGGAAGAGTAGGAGGCATGGGAGGAGGTCGGGAAGGGGTTAGAGGTCCAGTAAGATGTTACAACTACAACCAGGAAGGACATGTAGCTAGAGAATGTCCACTCCCTAGAAGACCCTAGTGTTCCCAGTGTCGGGTTAACACACACACAACAAACGATTGTCCTGAGCTCATCAAAAGATGGGAGTAAAGGGCTAGACAGAGGGAGAAAAATTTATTAAATGCAGAACCCATGGTGATGGAGACTCAGAAAATGCAGAATGTAGCCATAGTAACATGACGAGGAAAAATAACGGGGGAAGATGCACATATAAGGGACTCGATAAAGCTAGTTACGACAACATCCCCAATATTGCTGGTCAAACGAGAATGACAGAAACAATTTTTTCAGGAAGCAGCAGAAACCTTTGCCCAACTAGGGGGAAATAAAGGTATTGAGTTACAGCAAACCAAGGAAGACAACGAAACCCAAGGTAATTCAGAAGCTTTGATCTAGGAGTGGTTCCATCTATTCCTGAAAATTATTAACAATACACCAATGCTAGAATAGCTAAAGTAGAACCTCGAAGGGGTGATGCAGAAGAGCACAGGAGCAAGAGAATCAATGAATGAAAACTAGAAGTATGTACAAAGAGTAAAGAGAAATAAAAGAAGGATGGGAAAATAATTCCGAGTGAAAACATAAGTTGCGGGTTTCCAGATTAAAGACACCATGCTTTATTTGGGATTCGATGTCAATATTTTGCCAACGAAAACTTGGGAAGCATTAGGGAGGCCAAGATTGACATAGTCACCAATCCAACTTCGGATGGTGAACCAGTAATGCATTGTGCCCATCGGCAGACTGGATGAAGTTGAAGTTGACATTGCAGGGGTAAAGAAATTTACAGACTTTGAAGTCATTGACATCATGAGCGATAAATATCCTTATCCTGCATTGTTAGGAATTGATTGGACCTTTGAAAATTATGCAATAATAGATCTAAAAAAAGAATTGATGATCTTCAAGGACGAGGAGATCAGAATCACTCAGCCACTCGACCCATACCAAGGACCATGATATATAGAGGTTGTGGATAACAGAAAGGATGCTAAACTTCTGGATAATCTCTATCAAATGACCCCAGGAAGAAGAGAATATTACATTAACCCAATAGCAGAAGGCTTTGTAAGCTAGAGAAGCATCCAAAGCTCATAATTGGGCTCAGAAATAGCTTGGGATGATTGGCAACAAGGAGGGTATGAAACCAGTACAAGGAGATGCACCAACATTGGAAGAATCAATTGGATTGGGACCGAGGTACGAGAATACCCAACCTTATCCAATATGAATGTTGTAAACATTTTCATAACAAAAATAGAAGATAAGGTACCAGAAGGCCACAGGGTAGCACTGATGGACGTGGCATTATAGTCCACATCCGGAATATTGTGGAGTAATCATCGTAACTCTCTGTCACAATGGAACAAAGTTGCGGCAGAATTAAAAGCAAGATTTAAGGAAGAGGAAGGACCCCAGAGTAAGGAGAAATACCAAGGGGACTCACACCCCAAAAACCATCTGAAGAAATCTAAGGAACAATGGAGAAATGAGGGATATCCAGAAGAACTGTGGGTACACCGGTTTATCCACTCTCTGGACTTAATTCCACAGGCCTGGTACCTGATGAAAGAAAAGAACGGAGGGACCAGCAAATGGCAGGAAGTTGCGGAAAACTTCATGCAGTGTTTCTTATTTGAAAGAGAACCAAAACCGCTTACACAAACTTTGTATTTTGTATTTTGAGATGGATGATGACAATCTGGAGGAGACCAGGCACCTGTATTTTGAAGAAACAGAGGGGGAGAGGGATATCAAAGAAAAACCAATGACAGAAGGAATCCATCTTCTACCATTGAGAACCAAGAAATTAAATATTGGAACAGAAGACAAGCATAAACTAGCGACAATTGGAGACTATTGGGATGAAGAAACAACTAAGGAAATATTCAGTCCGATGAAGGAATATGAGGACTTTTCTCCTTCATTAGTAGCGGATTTAAAGGGCATAAAAAGGGATATGGGGGAGATGCGGATAATATTGAAACCTGATGCAAGGCAGGTGAAACATAGACCATATTGTTTGAATCCCAGGGTGAAGGAAAAGGTTAAGGCAGAAATATACAAGATGTTGAAAGCAAGATCGATATTTCCGGTAGAAGAAGTAGAATGGGTAAGTCCTATAGTTATACAGAACAAGAAAGAAAAGTCTGAGATACGAGTCTGTGTAGATTACAGAAGCTTAAAAAATGCTTGTATCCATGACCCGTTTCCCACTCCATTTAGTGACGAAGTCTTAGACAATGTTGTAGGGAACGAGGCATAGTCATTCACCGATGGATTCTTAGGGTACCATTAGGTAAGGATAGCAGAGTAAGATAAGAAAAATACAATATTCACCACCGAATGAGGCTCTTTCGTATACAATGTGATGCCATTCGGATTGAAAAATGCACCAGCGGTATTCTCTCACATCGTGATAGCCGCTTTCCAAGAATACATCCACAAGTTCTTAAAGGTCTACATGGATTACTAGACCGTCTATAGCATACTAAAGGATCATGCGACGTTGTTAAGGGTAAAGTTTGATAGATGTCGACAACTGCAAATCTCATTGAACCTGAAAAAGGTGTATATTTGTAGCGTCGTTTGGAACACTACTAGGGCACGTGGTATGTACCCAAGGCATTATGTAGACCTAGCCAAAGTAGCAGTGATAGTCAACATGGAGGCACCAGAAATAGTAAAAAAGCTGAGATCACTGTTGGGCCACACAGGTTACTACCGGCAATTTATCCGCAGCTACAGAAAGATAACAGCCCCGTTAGAGAATATTTTGAGGAAGAACAATTCCAAGGGACAGATAGTTGCAGGACAGCCCTAGATACCCTAAAATAAAAGCTGGCGAGTGCGCCAATATTAGTTCACCCAGATTGGGACAAACAATTTCATGTACACAACGATGCTTCCAGCGTTGCGCTCGGAGTGGTCGTGGCTCAACCAAGAGACACTTCAGTCGATCGCCTGGTATATTTTTCTAGTCACAAGTTGTCCATAGTAGAATGAAACTACACCACAACAGAATGGGAGGCATTGGTAATGGTGTACTCCCTTCAAAATTTCCACCACTACCTGTTGGGAGGTAAGTTCAAATTTTTCACAGACCACTCAGCGTTGAAGTATTTAGTAAACAAACTGGTCTTAAAAGGGAGAATCTATAGATGGCTCCCACTCTTTTAGGAGTTCACTTTTTAAGTGATCGTAATGCCCGGAAGACTGAACGTAGGTCCTGATCACTTGTCTCGACTAAAGAATGGAGAAAATGGAGGATGTCTAGATGATCAGTTACCAGATGAAGATATTTCCAGAGTAGAAGCCATCCCAGACTACTTGAACGAGATAGCAACCTACCTCACGATAGGGAAGTTTCTGTAGGAATATACTTCAATACAGAAAATACACCTCATAGTTCGAGCTGCAGAATATCAACTAATAGTGGGACACTTATACAAGATGGCGCTGGACCAGATTCTTTAAAGATGTGTCTTGGAACATGAAAGGGAAACTGTACAATGGAAATGCCATAGTGGTGTTGCGAGAGGACACATGGGCATTAAACCGATGGCAAGAAAAGTACTACAAGCAGGTTTATGGTGGCCAACAGTGCATATGGACAAAAAATAATTTGTTAAGAAAAGTGATGTTTGTCAATGGACGGGACAGCCATCCCACAAAGATGAGCTTCTACTTTATCCAATAAAAGTACTGTAGCCATTCAAAAAGTGGACAATCGATTTTGTAGCACCAATTACACCAGCTGCAAGATAATCAAAGGTGAGGTACATAATAATGACAACAGACTACCTGATGAGGTGGGCAGAAGCAACGCTAGTGAAAAATTACACTGCAGAGACTGCTGCCAGATTCATATTTGAAAATATAATCAGCCGATTTGGGTGTCCAAAAAGCATGACCAGCGACCAGGGTACCCACTTCATCAATGACACCATTAAATCCCTGCTGGAAAGCTTCATGATATAGCACCATAAAAGCAGTCCATATCATCCGCAAGCCAACGGTATGGTGGAAGTATTCAACAAGATACTGGAGAAAGGCCTGACGAAGATATGCAATGCGGAGCGAGATGACTAGGATGAGCGGATACCAGTAATGCTGTGGGCATAACGAACAACAGTAAAACGACTAAACAACCAAACACCACTCCAGCTAGTGTGCGAGAGAGAAGAAGTAGTCCTAGCTGAATTCATCATACTAAGCCTTCTAATCGCCACATCAATCTAGATATCTAAATAAGAATCGCTAAAGGAACGATTGTAGGAGTTGCAAGAACTTGAAGAAGGACGATTTCTGGCTGAATTTCACCAGACGGTACAAAAGGAGAGACAGAAATCTTGGCACGACCGACACATTAAGCATAAGACTTTTCAGGTCGGTGGGAAAGTTCTACTCTATGAAAACAAATACCAGAAATTCCAAGGAAAGCTGCAGATGCATTGGATAGGGCCATTTCATGTGATAGAAATCAAAGAATTAGGAGCAGTTCAATTAGCACAACTGAACGGCCATGTTCTACAATGATGGGTGAACGGTGCACGCCTGAAGCCATACCAAGAGTATGTTAATAATTTCAATTTCAATAACTCTCACAACCGAGAGGAGTTAGTAGAGTAGAGTAGCCTAAATAACTCTCTCTCACCTGAGATGGGATTAGATAGGATTTGCACTTAAAGTGACACTGGAAAAATAAATACGATTATGTTGCGGAGACTGCAACGAAACCAATTGTGGTCGGGGAAGGGTAGTGCCCAACTTGTCATCCATGTCTGAAACCCAACTTGTCATCCACGTCAGATAGCAAAGCTTGTCGAATGTCAGCCCATCATCATTACACACACTACTTGGGTCAGTTCGTAGGATTACCAAGCTTTGGAAATAATTTCCATAATTAGCATCACCCATACCGTAATAAATTTTCCATAATTAGACATAACCATCAGCCGTCGCGTCTACCCAAATCCCAGAACCATTGTCAGCAATGTTATAACCCACCTGAGCCTGTAACTAATCGCATGATTGTAGTAGCAGAGGAAGCCAGGGGGAAATTGATTAGTTATGGGGTCTCATCAACCTCACCCGTGCTGGTTAATTACATAACCCGCATGCAGAGAAGCGCAAGAATGCCGGAAAAATCTGAGTTAGAATCAGAAACATCTAAAAGAACAAGAGAAGCAAAACCAGAGGAAGAGCAGAGAAGACACATAGGAGAAGGAATTCAAGAGAAAAGAGAGAGAGAGTTGTTCTACAAGTATACCAGTGAAGAGCCAGAATGACCAGAGTAATTGCAGCAGTTGTGGAGTAAGAACTTGACAGTAGAATTCAAAAAATGGAGTCCCTTGTGGGAAAATACGATAGTGCAACACTGATCGATACAGACCTTATAGAATCTTTTGAGTTTCTAGCACTGAAAAGGAAAGTGTATATAGAGAATTATGCAATAGAAGCAGGAAATCCAGTGGCAAGAGTTCTTCCAGAGTTCAGGGGCATCCAACAATCTACGATACTGAACTTGAGAAATCTTCCAGTGTTTAGGATTACAGGCGCTGCGCTGCAGTGCACAAAGTTTTTATCAAGCAAGATCCAGAATGGTTCACTATGGCTAGGGAGGGAAATCCCAATTCATGTAGAGGACATCCATAGATTAACTGAACTATCACAAGAGGGGAGGGACGTACCAGTGGAATTCCAAACGGTATCCAAGAGAGCCAAGAAATCTAGGGACATGAACTACTATGTCAAGTATGGCACTAGGAGAGGGGAAAAAGGAGAAAATATCGACTTGATCAACAAACCGGAGGTCAATTTCACCTGCTACTTAATTGCTAGCAAGACAATGAGGAACTATACCAAATTGGAATGCACGCTAGATATAATTTCGGTTGCGGAGCATTACGTCCAGGGGACGAGGCTGAATTGGTGCTCTTTCTTGCTGAAGGAATTTTTTGAAGCTTGCGAGGACAATTACAAGAGGACGACTGGATTTATTTATGGATATTTGATCATGCCACTAGCCATGTGGAAATGGACCTTCCCAAGCATCTGGATACTGGTCGAGATAGCAGAAGGCCAACCATTGGAAATGAAGTTTGTGCCTTGGAAAGTGTCTGGGGATCCTAACACAAAAGAACTGAATGCAAAAGCTTTCATAGTTTGGTACAGCCAGATGGTTGACGTCGTGATGAGTCAAAAAAGAATTCTAGGAAGTCAGTTAGATGGATATGGCGAGGAGATATGGTTCGGGATCACCCACAACCAAAATTTTCTCAGGCCAACCTATGTACCAGAATCAAATTTCAAGATGAAGCCCTTGAAGCACCAGATTGACGAAGCAACCTTTCACATAGAGGTATGTTCGTGGCCAGGAGTGGCAATGGAGGTCAGGGATGGAGTCTACACATATAATTTCGATGGGGTTTTACCAAACCGACTACCAAGAGAAACTTCAGAAGGGGCAGAGACCAGGATGTCAAAGCTGCAGCTATTCCCAATCATTGAACAACTAAACACCAAGGTACAAATTTTTAATAGAGTAGTTCAAGTGCTAACTAGCGATGCCACTGCACTTTCGACATTTTTAGAGTTTCAAGCATCCTTTTCCAATCCATCTCCCAGAACGGCCTCCATATTCACACCAATACCAAATGTTCTATTTATTTCACCACCCCCAGCGACTATAGCTGGTCAGAAAGAATAAAGCTGCGAAACTAGCAGCGGCACCAAAAGAAAAAAGGGCCAAGGTCGCAGTAGCTAGCCTAGTGGTCGATCTCACAGGGGAGGATCCACCCTGACAATTGAGAATAAGAGTACCGATCAGAGAAGATCCAGTAGTCAAGCCCCAAGGCACCAAGGGGCTACCACCCCACAACCCCATCTACCCCATCGATTTCCTAAACATTCGCATATCACCACCTTGCAGCCACCAACTACCACTCACCACCTCATCCATATTCCTAGAACCTCACAATTCCACACCCTCCACTTCATCAGCCACAGTATCAGACCCAATAGTCAGAAGAAGAAGTAATGGTGACCACCGAATGGAAGTTAACTCGGGTACGGCAGAGGTACCTCTAGTAGACCAAACCTTGTTCCCGCAAACTACATTTACTGAGCTTATTAATTAGATGGAGTAGTATATATAAGAAATGGATGGGTTTCTCCCCGAGCAGACTCCGCTCCAGCCAGCTAATCTAACAATTCAAGAAGGGAAACCCGATCTACATATGGCTGACTCCAATAACCGGCTGTCGCACCAGACACCACCAAAGTCACTGTAGGCCCAATCAACAAAATCTATCACCAGCGGACAACCACTTCATGCACAGTTTCCAGATTAGGGTACCTCATGTGCAGAGAGAATGGAAACATGGCGAATAGCCCAATTGTACCACTTTATTCAAAGAGAAGCACAACAAGCCGAGAGACTTCATTTGAAGCTCCAACAAAGATGCGAGCAGCAACAACTACAGATCAACACGTTTATTGAAGAGCGTGAACAACTGAAGAAAAAAAAGGGGAAATTACAAGAACAACTAGAGACGGTAACAAGAATATTCTCGGACGTTTGGCCCACAGTAACGACCAACAACAACCAAATATGAAAAGGGATACAAGAAAATGATATAGTCGAGCATGCGGTTGACATTAGGGTGGCATGTTCAAATCTCCATAAGGAAAATGAGGGACTCAAGGCAGCATTAGCAGCCCGACCCGTGTTGCCAGACCCAGCGGTTGTGTACTCAACAAAGATATCAGAGAGTTAGAGGCAAGTCACGAAAATGCAGGAAGTTCTAAGTACTGTAGTGAAAGAGGCATATGACCTACTGAAGGGTCTACAAGAATGCTCGATGGCGCTCACTCTGAAGTCACAACTGGTCTCACTCCAGCTACAGCAAATATCAGGAGAGATCCAGGAGGCCATGGACCCGACTAGACTCGACCAACTGTATGCACAAGCGGACATTTTGGAATTCCAAATACAACAGATAGAAGAAAACTCAATGGCGGCCAAACAAGCCCTCCGGGAGCTCTAACAACCAGTGAAAATCAGTGCCTAAACAATGCAACAATTGGTCTCTGACGGCAATACTCAAATCAACACCGTGTTTGGTGACCTTCTGCCTAGTGTAGGAGAAGAATTTGTCGTGAAAATCACAGCTGAAACTAATGTGCTAATGCAAGGATGGCATCAGGCCATGACAAACTTTCAGTAACTCAAGGTATCAGCTCTAACAAAGGTCCCAGAGTTTGGGCCCTTGTTTGGACCGCCGAGAGAAAGGACGTAGGTAGAGTAGGACATAGGGCCAAGCGGACCAATGGAAGTGGAAACAGTGCAGAACAATTGACTCGGGGTGAGTCAATAGGATGTGGGCAGGGCTAGTTGGGGCCCTTTTTTTGAAATTAAACAAATTTTGAGTTGTGGTTAGTATGTCGCAGGACGTAATTATGTTAGGAAAAGAGATTTCAAGGTTGCAAAGGAGTAAAGGACAGGTGGCACGTCTGTTGCAGGAGCAAGCACAGATGGTGGAAGAGCGTGGTAGGAAACAAGCAGTAGAACTCCCAACTAGCGGAAAGAAACATAAGACAACTGATCAAGAAGAAAGGAAGAAATGTCAGTCACGCTGGAAGCAGAAGAAATAGGCATTCGACCAGTGGAGATAGGGGGTTGGCTCAGATGGGATCAGGGAATAGGAGCCGTAGGAGAGCTCTGTTCATGTTGTTTTGTTCTCTACCCTTTTGTATCTCTGTGTTCCTCTCTGTCCAATAGGACCACCTTGTATTATATTCTGTTCGAGCTCATGCTGAGGACCCTTGTAATAGCGTATTACTGATAGTTAATTCATAATATAATCAAAATTTGTTGTTCTGGATATATGTTGTGTTCTGGAATGAATGGTTTCACTAGTAATTTTAAAGTTTATTTATTGTAAGTCTGAATTCATTCCTGAGAGATATATTTCATGGAATGTTGTGCTCGTTTAGACCTTTGTCATAGCGCTGATTTATCAATATCAATGTTGTTAGGCTGATACTGATCTATTCCCTACCTTAGTAAGGTCGCGGCACGCCTCAGGTGAGGCTCTCGCATCCTCGGAGTAGGGTGAAAATTTCAGCGTGGTTCTAGACTACAACGGAAACCCTTGTTGGCCCTTAACCTAAGCTCGGGTCTTATCTGTGAGACCTGTTTTCTCACCAACACTTCGGCAAACTTAACACTTTTCATGTTGCGAATTTTAACCTCTATCATTAACTAATTTTGCCATATCGCATGCGATATGGGATATGCGCACGGACCCCATTAGCACGTACTACTGTTCACCGCATTGCAAATAAAACAACTTATCGCGCAATGCCTTAAAACTTAAATACTAAAATCGTCGATTGCGATGTGTTCTTGGTTGCTCTTCCTGACACGTGTCTACTTCAAAGCTTTCCAAAATTACTTTGCGAAGTAATTTAGATCATTGACCTTACTCTGATCCTTGTCGTCTGATCTCCTCATCACATTGCAAAAATCTTAGGCTTATCGCTCTTCGGCATATTTCCAATTTAACTTGAGATGATATCTAGACCAATAATCTTCAATGCTAACCTTTTCGATTTAATCTTCGTCATCCATTCCCTTCCTTTCGAATATTTTAAAGGATTTTTTTCCTTAATCTTTACTTTTGTTTCATTGAACGCCACCGCTCTGCATCTCTGTTTCTTTCATGCTATCCTTCCTGAGCTTGTTCGGTACTTAATAGTGCTGATATCTCCTAAGATTTATTCTTTTTGTCCATTAATTCAGACATGGAATTTTCACGCTTGTTGCAAACCTTGCATGTTGTCTCAATCCTGAATACAGAACACCCTTTTGTATTACTTCTCCAAATTCAAAATTTGGATTTGTTTCTTTCTCAACATGCATTCAATTTATAATTGCTCTAGAATGGAATCATACAGATTCTACTGAGCCACTAAGTCCTTTATCACTCAGAAAGACTTATTCATTCATTGAGCATTCCTCAGAATTCATACAACAATGGTTTGTTACAAAGAAACCAAATTACTCATTACGGATCACTCAGCTCATAACAAAACACAATACAGTCGCATGAATCCAATTTCTCATTGATAGATGTACATATACAATAAAAGAAACATGTTTACATACTAGCTTTGGCATGTTGCTCTCTTGGCATGGCCTTCTCTTCCTACAGAGAACCCTCTCTATCTCTAGACTCTCGCCTCTCTCTCTAGGCCTGATCTTATTTCGTTTATTTGGCCCCTTTTTCTTCAAAGCTTGAAATTGAATTTATAAAACAATTTAGAGCTTATCCAGCCCTCACTCAACTCCTATAAACTTGTAACTGATTTCTATTTCTAAGGAAATCCTAATTTATGACTTCTCTATATTCTTAGCATAAACAACAAATAGTCTCTCTAATATCCCATTTATTAAGGGGTTTTGTTACATTGGCTCAACACTCATTGACACCTAATCACTAAGCATATTCCCTAACAATGATCACTAAAACACTTTTTACATGAGTTTTACAATGTCTCTTTTACAATGGTTCCTCCGTGAACAAATTTCAAGACCCTAAGGTCTGATTTATACTTGGACTTTTGACTTAGAGTAGATGCTCCTGCATTAATGCAATTAGCGCTTGGATATGTAGATGAACTTGGAGTAAACTCTCTTTTTGTTAATACAAATTCTCTTTATTTACATCTATGCTAGATATATTGTACTCCAATGTATTTAAAATATCTTATCTGAGTTACATGCTCATTTCATGCTTTTTTCAGAGGATTATTAATCACCAAAGGATTTTCACTCTCAATTTCGTATTTGAATATGTATAAAAAAAAAATTATATATGCGAACAAATTATGTTGGTTTACATACATGTTTCACCCCGAATTGCATATTTCAAAATCTATAACAAAATTTTCCAATTGATAACTCTTATCATCAATATCTTTGAAACCTCTACGACGTACTTCCATGGGAGGAAAATTTTCCTTTCATTCCTTCATGATGACTCCTTATCTGCAACATCTTATTTTTTCTAGGCTACTCTTCCCTATGCTATTGCCTTCTTATTTTTTCTAGGCTACTCTTTCCTATGCTATTGCCTTATGATGTTTCTTTTGCAACATGTGGTACAATTGCTAGTTATATATAATTTAGAGTATTAAAAATCTAGATATTAAATTAATTTTTTAAAATATTTTTATATATTATATTAATATAATTGGATTTATTTTATAAAATTTACAAAATCATACTTCATATTATCGTGATATAGTATGACACACTAATATATTACCACGTCAAATCATATTTGGTACCATTGTGATATAGTATGAGAACACTAGTAGATTACCACGTCGTAATTTATGCAAATACACTGAATTTTATATAATTCGTGGCCATAACATTATTAAAATTATTTTATAAAATTTACAAAATCGTATTTCATACTATCGTGATATAGTATGAGAACACAATATAGTATGACACACTAATAGATTACCACGTCAAATCATATTTGATACCATTGTGATATAGTATGAGAACACTAGTAGATTACGACGTCATAATTTGTGCAAATAAAGTGATTTTTATATAATTAGTCGCCATAACATTATTAAAATTATTTTATAAAATTTACAAAATCGTATTTCATACTATCGGGATATAGTATGACACACTAATAGATTACCACAGTATGTGATATAGTTTGAGAAAACTAGTAGATTACCACGTCATAATTTATGCAAATACAGTGAATTTATTATAATTAGTAGCCATAACATTATTAAAATTACAATTTATTATATTATACTATTCAATATTGAGTAATTTGCGGGGTTTGATTGACCTCGAATTATGGGTTCTAGAAAGTAAATGCGTTTTAAAATTTAAAATCCATATTTTAGATGATATAAATATTTTAAGATTTATTTAGATTAAATAAAATATTATATAATTTATGAAGGAATAATTATTTATTTATATATTAAATATAATTCTTATTTTAAATATGTTTATATGGTGATTTAATTAGGAATTATTGTGTTAGCAAGTATAATAGTATTATTTTAATTATAAAATTCAAGGTTCAAATCTCATATAAATAAAGCTAATAAAAAAAAATAAAAAAAATGAAATAGGATTAGTTAATTTTCTATTTTTCTTTCCAATTTTAATATGTTTCTAAAAAGTTATTATTTTACTTAATTATAAATTCAATTTAAATTTGAAACCAAAAGATAATGACTTTTTTAGTCACAAAAACCTAATTTACAAATATTACTATATTCTAAAAATAAATTGATATAATAACAATAATAAAATTATTATTAGTATTAGTACTGAAATTTCAAACATGTTGTAATATTTTCCATCTTAAACATAATCTCCTCTATTATAACTATTTCAATGTTACTCTTCAATGTTATAATGTGGCAAAATATTATTAGTATTAATATTGAAATTTCAAACATGTAATATTGAGGAAAATCATATTTTTCATCTTGAACATAATTTCCTTTATTATAACTACTTCAATGTTATAATACTGCATTTTATTGAAGGAAGTAATAATATTATTTTTAAAATATTGTAATGAGATAACTCATTAAAGTGACTCATATATTATTTTTAAAATTTTGCAGTATGATATAATATTGAAATCAATTTCTTAAATTATTGTTCTCAAAATATTTTAAGATAATATAGTACTAAATGTTAAGTATATAATAAACCTCAAACATGACTTCTTAACTCATTATTCTTGAAATGTTCCAATGTGTCATTTCATTAAAGTCAAACATAATATTATGTTCAAAATGTCATAATATTTAAATAAACATCTTAAATTATCATTGTTGAAACTTTCATTTTATTTGAAATGACATAATATCGTATCACATTGAAGTGAACCATATTATTAAACTCTTCTAGCCACAATGCGATATAATATTGAAATTAACCTCTGAGGAGGTGTGGAATATGCTTCATACACTAATAAAAGGGAGAATAATGTGCAGAAAAGGTTTAAAATTATATATGTTAGAGGCATAAAAAATAAATCAATATCAACATAATTTCCTAGTGAAAAACCCTCCAATATAAAATCCCCACCCTAATGAAAAATCAAGGTAATATTCAATAACTAAATAACTATAATATGGAGTCTCTATGCTCTTAACAAGAGTGTTTAGTAGTAACATAATTCTTGAGAAATTTTGGTAGCATAAAAGTAAGATAAAACTTAAATAATTATTTTCCTTTTGGCCATAGCGATCAAGGTGTATGCATAGTAAAAACACAAATAATTTATAGTTTACAAACTATACATATTTAAATCCACTTTCCGTTTATTCCATACCATTTCTCTATATTTATTTCATTCCATTTATTTGTATCTACTCTCTATCACCACTTTTCATTCATTCCCTACTATATTTATACATTTATTATCTTCCCCATTATAAAAGTTCAAGCACTTATCTCAACAATTTCCCACTTTTCATATATCATGCAAGGTTACAAGGAAAAGTGCATCAAATTATCAATTAATTTCGTACGTTCATATGGCTCATTGACTCACAACATAGCTTGAGTTTACTAATTCTCATTACTTTCATCAATGCATCTATAAAATTATGCAAGGTGTGAAATTGTTTTA
The DNA here is from genome assembly GCA_034641835.2 of Pinus albicaulis. Lineage (NCBI taxonomy): Eukaryota > Viridiplantae > Streptophyta > Pinopsida > Pinales > Pinaceae > Pinus > Pinus albicaulis. The sequence goes on from CM076579.1 coordinate 951,467,220, forward strand.
CAATCATCTTTCCATAATCTACCACATACCTAAAAAAATGGCGCTATTATTATCACATACCTAAAAAGTTTGTATGAAAGGTTTGCTTCTTTCCCAAAAAAATTGCACTATTACTATCACATCAAACTATAATATATCTTTCACTAAACCATACTTCTAAACATAGTTTCATAAGCCAAATCACCTCCTCACTAGCATGAATAAAAACCACATATTGTACCTCTATAGTCGACAAAGTGATAATGCCTTGTAATTTCCCCATCAAACTTGTTTCCAAGCCAAATAATCAAAACACATATCTACTCATAGATTTCCTTCTATTCTCATCCCATACCTAATCAGGATCCATAAAATTGTACATGTCCACTAAGTGTCAATCATTTAAAACATTAGTTTGACAACAAATGGAATATTTAGAAGTACCTCACAGATACCTAAAGTTATATTTAGAGAAGCCCAATGTTAACATCTAGGATTAACTATGAAGAAACTCAAGGCTCCTTGTGCTTAGGTTATGTCTACTGTAGTATATACAATAACATAAATTTAACCATCCATTTCACTAGAATAAGGAACAAAAACAATATCTTCAGTCTCTATAAGTCATGTATGTCACTACTAAATTGAAATATTAATTCCCACATAAATTAAAACACTAAATGTTCTACAAGCAACCATGCACAAATAATAAATTGTATAATTTTCATACTCGATTTCAATGAAAGAATGTTCTTTTATTTATCTTTATATATATATATATAATCCCCCAATCCTTTATATGAAATAATGCTAAAAATTGAGACCTTCAAGAACAAATCAAATCCATATTGTTACCAAATAAAATATTTTTATCTATACACCGACTGATAGAAAGAAAATATACATAGTGATGTGATTTAGATCTCGAAAATATTAATCCCAACAAAAATGAACCAATATTTTTGTTCCATACTTCATGAGATTATTTGAGACCATATAAAGACTACTTTAACTTCTAAAATTATGACTCTTTACCTTTCTCAACATTGTGTTTTTGTTTTTTCATGTACATCTCCTTCTTCAAGTCCTCATGTAGGAAGTTTGTTTTCGCATTTATTAGTTATCATCTCTAAATAATGGGATACTACTTTAGATAATATGAACCTAATATATGTTAACATAGTAACTAGGGAAAATATCTCATGAAACTCTATCCTTTCAACCTCGAAATATATGTTCGCACCTAACCTTTCTAACATTACCATCTAAATAAAAGTTCTTTCAAAACACCCACTTGCATCTAATGGGTTTCATGTCATTAAAAAAGGGGACCATGTCCCATGTATTATTATTTATAATAGAAACTATTTTTCGCACATGGATAATCTCTAACACCCATTATCTACAATATATATTCCCTGTTTCAAATTTCTAAGTTGAATGGCATTAGCTAATAAAGAAAATTTCCATATGAAGTTAGATGGAATACAATTATACTTGTTTGGTTTTCTTCTTTACCAGGTATAGCTCCATAAAATTTAAGATGGAATTCCTTGTTGATATTGCAACAAGATGATGAGCTTAGTGGAAAGAAGTCGCCTTCACTAGGTGGGCCCGCAGGCTATTTTTGGCGCAAAGTCTATTTTTAGACTATGTCTATTTTTAGACATATGGATCATGTTCTATGAGTTGTAGGATGCTATTTGTGGATGGTTGGTCAAATCGGAAAAAATATATGGACTTCTATTTTTAGACATACTGGGCGGAATCTATTTTTAGATTGCGAGTCTAAAAATAGATATGTCAAATATTATTATCTCTTAATAATATTTGGACAAAAAACATTATCTTATCCTCTTGGAGCACTTCAGTTAAGTGCCTAGATGTGGCACATGTATCTGACAGAAGGAATTACACTATTCCTGAGGGTTTAGTGGATTTATTGCATGGAGACTTCAGTTAGAACTCAGGTGACAGAGTTTGGTGGAGTTGATTGAGGAGTTAATGGAGTTGTGTTCAGTTTAACTCCGTTAAACAAAGTTGAGCTAGTTATATCTAGTCTAACTGATTGATACACTAGTGAGAGTGGTGTGAATTAATTATTAATTAATTCACTAATTATTAACTCATAAATCAACTAAAGAATACATCAGTTAAATTCAGTGCATGGACAGTTTCAGTGGAGACCAGTGGAGAGGTAGGTGAAAGAGTAGTGTGACTATCAGTTGTGACTATACTGGTGCATGAGTTTGCACCACGCATTGATGGAGATGCCAATGAGGATTGCGCAGTGCATACCAGAGGGATTCGAACTTAGATTGGGCCATTATTCATCTTGGATTGTGTAGTAGAGGCAGGCTAACAGGTGGAGCAGATTGGAACATGTGTTTTGTGAGATCTGAGCTTGTGTAGTGTGTAACAATTGGAGATTGTACTGAGAGCTTGTGAGGAGTTTGTACAATGATTGTTACATGTTCTCTATCATTATAATATACAGATAGTTGGGGGTTTTCAGCTTTAAGCTTTCCCATAAGTACTGTGTTTATATGTGTGATTATTTATATTTCTGCAAATTGATGATCAATAGTAGAAGAGGTTATGTATTATGCATGAAGCTCAAATAGTGTGTGATCAGGATAATCTCGATGAATAATTCAATATTTATTCAAATTTATACATGGTATCAGAGCGATATTGATCATTGGAGCAATTGCAAAACATTGAAGCGGTTGAGTTTTGTGCTGGTGGAATTCGAATTTGCAGCAGTGTTTTCTTGGTGTCGAAGTTGAGATGTCTTTCAACGGATTGCAATTGGAGTATGCCCTTGAGGTCAGCTTGAACTATATTGCATGGAAGGACAGGATGGAGGCAGTGCTGGATGAAAATGGGTTGAAGGAGTTCATAGATGCTGAAGTTCCAAAGCCTACTTCTAGTGATGCTGTCGTACTTGAGGCATGGCAAAAGAAGACAGCAAAGTGTCGAAGGATTCTGTTGGAGGGCGTGAAGGATCACATAGTGTCCAGCCTTCATGGTAAGGCTTATCCATTCTTGATGTGGAAAGCCTTGACATATTTATTCCAAAGAAAGAGCGACCAGAGGAAGTTGGCGCTCAAGGATAAACTCAGAAACATAAAGATGGAAAAGGTGACAGGATGCCCAAGTACCTCACGAAGTTCATCCAATGTAGGGATGAACTGGGATGTGTGGGGTTGCTATAGATGATGAGGACTTGGTGAGCTTGGCTCTCCTTGGGCTTCCGAAGAGTTGGCATTCCTATCAGGACTCTGTCAATGGTCGGGAGAAATTGCCAGGATGGGAGCGACTTTGGTCGGATCTTGTGCAAGAGGAGATAAGGCGGAGTACCAGGGACGGATCTTCATCAAAGAACTCTGATGAAGAGAATTGTGCTTTGGCTACCAAAGCAAAGAAGGGGAAGAGCAAGAAAGCTTCTCATTCCGGTGTGAAAGGCAAGAAGCAGGACATGTCCAAGGTGAAGTGCTTTCACTGTCACCAACACGGACATTATGCCACAAATTTTCCGCAGAAGAAGAAAAATAAGCAGGCTGCTGGATCTGCAGCGGGAGAGGCCTTAGCCTCGCAGTTTGAGCTGGATTTTTCACTGATCGCATGCTTGGTATCAAGTGTGATGGGTTCAGTTTGGTTCTTGGACAGTGGTGCGTCTTTTCACATGACAAGAGATCGAGATTTGTTTTCTGATCTGGATGAGAAAGATCTTGGAGTGCACATCGAGATGGGCGATGATGGTAGATACAGTGCGACCGGTATCGGTACCATTTCCTTTGAGAGGGAGTCCGGTAAACCCTTCGTATTGAAGGAAGTGATGCATGTTCCAGGATTGAAGAAGAATCTTATCTCTGTGGCGATGTTAGAAGACAAGGGATATGATGTTGTCTTTAGCGAGGGAAAGGCTTTCCTGCGTAGTAAGGCAACTGGTGAGACCCGGAGGATAGGAGTTCGAGTTATGAACCTTTATCGATTGCAGGTAGATGGCTGCGCAGCAATGGCAGGCAAGGCAAATGGAGTGGTGAGACGAGATGATGGCGAGTTGTGGCACCGGAGATTGGGCCACCTTCACCATGGAGCTTTGAAGATACTGGAGCAGATTTTTACTGGGCTTCCTAAAGGCACTCTTGCGCAGTCAGATCAGTGCAAGGGGTGTACCTTGGGAAAATTTGTGAAAGCCACCTTTCACGAGAAGGATAGTCACGCTATGACGATCTTTGAGAGAATTCACACAGACGTGTGTGGACCTTTCTCAGCAGCTTCGACAGCAAAGCACAGGTATTATATGATATTTGTTGATGAATTTTCTCGTAAGTGCTGGATCTTCTTCATGCAGAAGAAGAGCGAGACATACTCAAAGTTCTGTGAGTTCAAGGCACTGTTTGAGAAAGAATCGAGGAAGCAGGTGAAGGCTCTTAGGAGCGACAATGGTGGTGAATTCATCTCTGGCGAATTCAAGAACTTTTGCATCACGTAAGGAACACCGAAGAGGAGCTCATAGCACCTCATAACCCACATCGTAACGGGGCCACGGGAAAGGTACACTCATTCCAAGCTCGTGGGTGTTGCACGGCGATGTTGCATGAGCAGGGCCTACCCATTCACTTGTGGGCAGAGGCATGCAATACTGCAGTATATGTGAAGAACCGTTGTCCTCACAGGATACTTGGCATGAGTACACCCGAGGAGGCATTTTCTGGTAAGAGGCCTGATATTTCCCATTTGAGGATTTTTGGTTCACCTGTTTACATTCATGTGACGAAGGATGCCAGGAAGAAGCTGGAGCCGACTGCGGAGTTTGGGATATTTGTTGGGTACATTGATACACCCCACAACTATCATGTGTATTTTCCAGACAGTCGCAAGACTGTTGTGCGACTGGATATCAAATTTCAGGAGGAGAAAGCAATGAAGTGTTCGCTTGAGAGGGAGCCACACTTGCATGCAGAGGAGGATATATTAGTTCCTAACGATGAGTCTCAGGATGTGGATCAACCAAAAAATGAGGTTCATGGAGTGGAAGAGACCACTCAAGCAGCGCCAACCATCAGAGGGCGGAAGTGCACTACAGAAGCTGAGCGACTGGCTCAAGATGTAGAGAAGGTTGTAGCAACACCTACATCACAGCGCAGACAGAGACAGTCACCTAACTGGTATACTGGATACATGGCTCTTATGAGCAAGTGTATCATGACGGAGCCATCCTCTTTCGAGGAAGCTGTGGAGGACCTCGCATGGGTAGATTCCATGGTGGAAGAGTATGATTCGATTGTCAGAAACAGTGCATGGGAGATTGTCTCCAGGCCGGAGGGGAAATCAGTGGTGGGTTCGATATGGATCTACAAAGTGAAGCAGGCAGCTGACTGGAGTGTGGAGAAGTATAAGGCAAGATTTGTTGCCTGAGGCTTTTCTTAGATTGAGGGGATCGATTATGAGGAGACCTTTGTACATGTCGCAAGGTATTCTTCCATACAGACGATCCTAGCTCTCTCAGCACAGATGGGGTGGCAGATTCATCAGATGGATGTGAAGACTGTGTTCCTCAACGAATTCATTGAGGAAGAGGTGTACATAGAGAAGCTTGAAGGTTTCGAGATCTTCAGTAGCGAGTCGCATGTGTGCAGGCTCAAGAGAGCGTTGTATGGGTTGAAACAAGCACCTCGTGCTTGGTACACACGAATAAACAGTTATTTAATCGGACTTGAATTCTCCAAGAGTGAGGCAGATCCTAACCTATACCAGATTGTGGTGGAGGGTAAGTTGTTGATCATTGCACTTTATGTAGATGATTTTATTTTGACAGGTGATGAGTTGTTGATACTCTCATGCAAGGAGGATCTTGTAAAAGAGTTTGAGATGAAGGACTTAGGCCTCCTTCATTATTTCCTAGGATTGAAAATTTGGTAGCACAATGGTCCACTGTATGTTTCTCAGGGTAAATATGCCCGAGAGATATGGGAGAAGTTCAACATGCATGGCTGCAAGCCTGTTGCTACTCCTCTTCCTGGTGGTTGGAGGAAGGAGGATGCTACTTCAGCGGAGGTAGTGGATGCCATTGTTTATCGACAATGGGTGTGGTCACTTATGTATTTGGTCAATACACGACCCGATATATGCTATTCAGTTAACCAGCTTTCACATGCTATGGTTAAGCCTACCAAGCTCTTTTGGAAGGCGGGGAAGCATGTATTGAGATATATCAGAGACACATCGGGATATGGATTGTGGCACAGATGGTCGGATGAGGTGAAGTTGTGTGGCTTCACGGATGCAGATTGCGCAGGGAGCCCAACGGACAGAAGGAGCACATCTGGAGGGATTTTCAGTATCGGGTCGACAGCAGTTTCTTGGTACAGCAGGAAGCAGAGATCCATGGCACTCAGTTCATTAGAGGCGAAGTATATGGCAGCGAGTTTGGCTGCATGCAAGGCTATATGGATGAGGAAGATCCTGGTCGGGTTGTTCGATTCACACTCAGATCCTACTGTGATTTATTGTGATAATCAGAGTTGCATCAAACTCTCGGTTAATATAGTATTTCATGATAGATCTAAACACATTGGCATCCAGTATCATCATATCAGAGATTGTGTGCAACGGAAGATCATGTTACTTTCATACATTCCTACGGAGGATCAGGATGCTGATATCTTGATGAACGCGCTCACCAGGAGCAAATTCGAATAGCACAGGGGTAGGATAGGGGTTGCAGATAATCCATATCTTATTGAGAGGGAGTGTTGAGATTGCAACAAGATGATGAGCTTAGTGGAAAGAAGTCACCTTCACTAAGTGGGCCCACAGGCTATTTTTGGTGCAAAGTCTATTTTTAGACTATGTCTATTTTTAGACATATGGATCATGTTCTATGAGTTGTAGGATGCTATTTGGGGATGTTTGGTCAAGTCGGAAAAAATAGATGGACTTCTATTTTTAGACATACTGGGCGGAATCTATTTTTAGATTGCCAGTCTAAAAATAGATATGTCAAATATTATTAGGTCTTAATAATATTTGGACTCTAAACATTATCTTATCCTCTTGGATCACTTCAGTTAAGTGCCCAGATGTGGCACATGCAGCTGACAGAAGGAATTACGCTATTCCTGAGGGTTTAGTGGAGCTATTGCATAGAGACTTCAGTTAGAACTTAGGTGACAGAGTTTGGTGGAGTTGATTGAGGAGTTAATGGAGTTGTGTTTAGTTTAACTGAGTTAAACATAGTTGAGCTAGTTTTATCTAGATTGATACAATAGTGAGAGTGGTGTGAATTAATTATTAATTAATATTTCACTAATTATTAACTCATAAATCAACTAAAGAATACATCAGTTAACTTCAGTGCATGGACAGTTTCAGTGGAGACCAGTGGAGAGGTAGGTGAAAGAGTAGTGTGACTATCAGTTGTGACTATACTGGTGCATGATTTTGCACCACACATTGATGGAGATGCCAATGAGGATTGCGCAGTGCATACCAGAGGGATTCGAACTCAGATTGGGCCATTATTCATCTTGGATTGTGCAGTAGAGGCAAGCTAACAGGTGGAGCAGATTGGAGCATGTGTTTTGTGAGATCTGAGCTTGTGTAGTGTGTAACAATTGGAGATTGTACTGAGAGCTTGTGAGGATTTTTTACAATTATTGTTACATGATCTCTATCATTATAATATACAAATAGTTGGGGGTTTTCAGCTTTAAGCTTTCCCGTAAATACTATGTTTATATGTGTGATTGTTTATATTTCCGCAAATTGATGATCAATAGTAGAAGAGTTTATGTATTATGCATGAAGCTAAGATAGAGTGTGATCAGGATAATCTCGGTGAATAATTCAACAGCTATTCAAATTTCTACATTCCTTTCTACTCTTTTGATTTTTGGACATTCATGCTCAGTAGGTCCATCATGAGCTTATTGTTAGCTTTCTAGCTCATCCTTCTTAGTAATTTCCACTAGATGAATCATTGATTTCTTCTCATTGTCCTCTAGCCACACCATTGTGAGACAAGACTTAACTTCTCTAAAATTAACATTCTTTCTATAAAAAAATTTATAGCCATAAGAATCTAGAACCTGTACCCTTTCACACCAACAGCATAGTCAATTAAGATATATTTAACTATCTTGTTGTCCAATTTTGACCACCTACTAAACATATTCCTTGTGACTAGGGAACATGAAGATGAGAAACTGATGTACTCCTTCCTATTCAAACCTCCATAGGGGTCTTATCAACATGTGAGGCCTACTAATGAGGTCATATATGGTACTAACCACTTCAATCTAAAACCTCTTCACTCCGGTGGCCACATTAATCATACTTCTAGATCACTCTACCAATGTTTTATTCTTCCATTTTGGAAATCCATTATGCTGAGGGGTATATTGATTCGTCTTATATATTTCAATATTACTATCCTTAAAAAAAATATCAAAATTTGTAGAACAAAACTCACTTCCATTATCAATCCTCGACACCTTAATATTCATAAGAATTTAACTCTCTAAGTGATTGGTGAGCTTATTAAACAAACTAAAATCATTATTTTTAGTTCTAAGAAAATATAACCATGTCCTTCTAGAATGCTCATCAATGTATGACATATACTATAAAGACATCTAAATTGAAGGAAATTTAATTTAACAAAATAATTCATAAAGATTTTAGTGCAAAAACCCAAAATATTTGTGAAAATTAGAATAAAATATAACATCCATCTATTTCCATCTATTCAAAGTTCATAAAAATCAAATTCAAGAATACAACCGTTCAATCTATTAAGATTATTTTTGTTTCCCACTATTGGTATTCTGTTCAAACCTATAGGGCTCAATACTTGGTGTCATAGCATTGTTTTATTTCTAGGGAGATGTCTTTTTAAATGAAGTTCTTCTTTAGGAGGTCGTAATTATGAACCTATATATCATGCAAATCTCTCTACTATGAACTACTACATTGAGTATTCTATTCATCAAGCTAGAAATAGTTCCCACATGAACATACTCAGTGAGTACTATACAACTTAAGAGCATATTATAGTATTATTTATCAAAGTAAGCAACCTACAAACACACATCATTATTTTTTCTTACTCATAGTAGGTTTTGTTCTACAACTAGAATGTGTAAAACTCAATTGAAATCATCTACTATGCTATCAAGGAATTTGATCAAGTTTTTACTGTGACCAAATATGTTTAGAGGAGAGTCATGAGATGCATACCATCTAACATTCATATTTCTTTTATCTTAGAAACTGGTGCTAATCAAAGGTCCTTTGGAAGGAAGCTCCAAGGTCTATTAGTCATGTACTTTTTATTGCATTGATTTCTAGAATTGCAGCTAAGGCATCTCCACAATCCTTTTGAAAATATTTTTTATATTCATTACGAAAATCATCTTTCCCTCTTATTATTCTTCTCTTCCTTTCTATCCTATCTAAAATCTCTGACCTTTCCATAGTTCCAATATTTTTCCGTGGACTTTCACATAGAGTTACGACTTATATGGTATTTGGACCCATTCTTTTCTTCCATCTCACATGTGCCCTTTCATCTTCCATGGAAAACAAAAGCCTTATTGGTTGATCTAGAATGTTTTTTCCACACATGCTTGGAAGTTAAGTAGCTTTTATCTCATTAGGTATTGATGCCCTTATAATGCTTCCAATGTCCATTACCTAGTTGTCCAACAATTATGGAAAAAAAATGAAAAAGAGTCATAAAATGTTCCTTCTCATCCATATTCATTGCAAATAATATCAATTGGGTTACAAAAATATTAAATACATTTGGATGTTCAATTAATTACCATCACTCCTTGTCAAGTAAAACAAATTTTTCAATACATGATATTTATCCCTGGTACAAATTCCCTAACTTCTTTTGAGAAGATGTGATTTTTTCTTCAAAAACATTCAATAATATTAAATCAACCATAGTAACGCTAGCTAACGCTTCTTTATTTTCTCTACAACACCACCCACTCTTTATATTTTATAACAATGGTCCTAAATATTACAACCTATGTATCTTCATTAATAAAAATATCATCCATTTAGAGTTTCTATGACCTAATGTTAGTGTTATTAAACTTTCATATAACATTTTAGTGAAGTGAATTTTATTAAAGTCAACTTTTACTTAGAGCAGTAAGACATAATTGATGGAACCCTCTCTCTCTCTATATGAATCATAATATCATAATCAAGAATTTAATTAAATTACCCATATATTATACTTATTGTTTAAATACAACAATAGCAGCACATAATATTTCCTTTGAACTTTGAACTTTAATCTATATTGGTGAAATGCCTCTCCAACTATAAAATTGCAACTCAAGGAGCCCTCCAACATCACATGGACGATGGCACAGGACAGACAACCCCGACGGCCTTACCCTGTTCTCTGGATTCACTATTTGTTTCGACGATAAGTTGTCTATCGAAGTGTCAAAGTATGTTGATGTCAGCTATACAAACTGGCAATTTTTTTTTCAGCATTCACCATTTGTCGTGAAGCATGTCATATGTCATCAGTCATAGAGTCAATTTATGGTTTGGGATATTCATGCTCAGGTTTTCACAGATTATGGTTTTGCGATCTTCCTGATCTTCTTTATTATTTAAAGGCTTAAATATTGCGTTATAAATTTTCTTATTTCAGTGAATCGTGGCGTGCTAATTTCATAGCGAAGAATTTCAGGGTAAAAGCATTATTTCCATATTGATATGATCCTATTGAACTTGTTTCTTTTCTATAGATTATTATTTTATTAACAACAACATACATTTCTTTTATTACTATAATATAGAGTATTATTTTTTATTTACGCGTTGAGAATAAATATATAAATAAAGTATTATCATTTATATGATATATAATATTTTTGGTACAAATTAAATTTGTATAGGAAAATGTTGATAATGTATTAATATTATAAATATTTATGATATCATCAAGGGGATTAATTTTATTTTAGTGATTATTTTAATTAAATATGCACATTTGATAATGTAATAAAATTATAAATGTTCATGATGTTATTAAAGGGTACCAATTTTATTTTCGTTATTATTTTAATCACAATGTGTTTGCCTTTCTTGACAAGAAATTTTTTATATTTAGTTTTCCTAGACCTTGATTATTTGATGGGATGATTAGGACTAAACATATTAAGTTTTACCTTACAATGATAAGGAACAAAAAAAGTAACTAGGGCTTCTATAGAAATGGAAGAGGAACATGTTTGAACAATTTTCCAATGTTAAGTGGATGAACAAGGCTAAGAGCCCTTGCTCCAAGTAACTTGAACAAAGTATAAAAAATTTCATCTTCTCTACTTTATGGTACTAAAAACCTATACCTCATTTAAGAAACTAAGTAGAAACTCTTCAACGTGTATTTGTTTTGTTAATTAAACATCATAAACTCATGATGGAAAACAATGGTGGTGGTTTGGAGGACTCGTGGTGTAACACCCCCAAGTTCTATGCTTTTCAAATGAGACATTTGAACATAAGTCCAAAGGGGAGTGGACCCCAATGGATAATTATTGTGTGGATGTGGTTAACTATTTATTTATGAAAATTATAATTTGAACAACATATGTGCCTGGCTTGATTAGAAAAGTGAGATCCATGCCTTAGACATGGTGGAGGCAGAGAAAGAGAAAAAGACTTCTAAAATCTTTCAGTACTTGGAAGAAATTTAACATTTCTAAAACTAGATTTTTTGAGGAAAAATCTAAATTTCCCCAATGAAGAGGAGTAGTTGGGAAGAGGTGAGAAAAAGCTGGAAAAGCTGAGGAAAAGCTTAAAGCAGCTTTAAAGAGTCCCAAAATGGGAAGCCTAGGCTAAACGGGAATAAAGCATCCTGAAATTCTGGACGCAGAATTGGAAACAGGCTTTGGGGAAAGCACAGCTTAAATAAGCTGCTCCAGAACAGATTGAGGTTAGTCTGTTCTTGGAGGATCTCAGCTCGGGGGTGAGTTCTGGAGATAAACGAACTCTAAGGTTGGGTGGACTGGTCATAGTAGAGGGTGCATGCATAAATTTGGAGATTTCTGTAAGTCTGTAATAAACATATCCCTGTTTTATGAAATTTGATGTTATGGTTCATTATGTAGTTTATAAATTTTGATATTATGGTTCATTATGCAATTTATGAATTGTTATGTTATGGTTCATTATGCAAATGTTAGATGGATTAATGGTTCAGTAACTCATGAAATTGCAAACTAAAGCTATTGATAGCAGAGACAAATGGTTGGGTTGAAGGGATGAATACATTGTAGTAATGAGGTTAGAGATGATAGATCAATTGAACAGCAAATCTAATAACTATGTATATGTATAGCTTGCTATCTTTTAAAGGAATATTTAAATTCTGTGCGTATAAACAGAAAATGTTAACAGAACAGTACACATGAACAGCAAGCACCAAACCACTAAACCTATCATAACAATACTGATGACACAGAATTCCCTGTAACCAATAACAGAAAGTAGGAAACAACAACCCTGGGATAGTAGTATGGGGTTCAGTATGTCAGCTGGGTTGCAATGGAAAGAATGGTAAAATTTAGAATTTAAATTATTCTATTAAATGTAAGTGGAAACATATGAAAGCAGAAGTTGAATCCTAACTAAGGACGATGATCTAACACTAGGGATTCTAAACTATCCAGTTCAGTATTCTCTACCTCCATTTGATTGAAGCAAGAGGATCTGTTTCCTAGTTTTCCCATGGAACAGTTGGATCTATACCAGAGTGTCACACATGTGGAATGTTTGTAACATTAAAATAAGGGGGAAACCCTATTGAACAATCTATTTTGTGATAAAAGGTTGTGTGAGGGAAGATTGTAAGGTTATGTAAAACATACAATGAACAGAGCATCTGTTTACCGTCCATATAAACTGCTGGGAAAGTAGTTGGAACAATGGAGGTTAACTGAGTATAGATAGATGTATGCGAGGAGGCATACATCTATACCTCGATGCTGCAACTTTAAAATGTTGAAAACTTTATAAGGCCTGCAAACTGGAGAGTTGACGAAGGGCCTAGCAATCATCTAGAGTTGGACAAAACTCTGAAAAGAAAAAACTTGAGAAATACCAAGTAATATATATATAGATATACAAGTCTAATATATGGACTGAGAAGAGGGGAGGTCAAGCCCAAAAATTCTCATGAAAATTCTTATATTCCATGACTGTCTATAAGTACTGAAAAGAATTTAAACCCCGGATGATCGTCTGAATTTGTAAGTGATTCAGCATAAAAACTATCAAGGTTATCTGGCGCATAAAGCGGAGAATATCTGAGTTATGTTATATGTGTAGAAAGCTAGGTCTGGGAGACGTGACAAATAGTATCGGAGCCCAAGTTCAAAAATTGGGCAAGATAGGTGCTCACAAAGAACTAGTAAACTGTTATAGATTTTATGAATATTAAAAATATTACTTCAAGTATACAATTATCTTGGATATACTTTCAGGTATACATGTAACAGATGGTGATGAAGTAGAAACATTGAGATGGGAGTAGTATGAGGAGGCTCATAAACCAGAATGGTTAAACCTATAATAGGTTTAAAACTGGAAACCGATATCTTTCAGAAAAATATTATTTCTATGTAAAATAATAGATTATGGTTGTTTCTTCACTCGGACTATATATCCATGAAGAAAAAATAAAAATAAATCTGTAAGCTTATAATGACATATTTAGCTATTGTCCTACTATCATCATTATGTAAAAGAAATTTCAGTGTTCATAAAGTTAAGATACTGAAACCATCTTAATACAGTAGAAAAGATCAATGCTGAAGTTAATGGAGAGGAAAGGGGAAAATGGTACTACCATGAACATGCAGATGTCGAGCAAAGACTACAAGGAGTATAGAAGGATGATTTCCATTCTTAAAACTGCTAAACTAAGTGTTCCTTACTGTGATGAAAAACAAAAGGAAAAATGAATTTATATTTATTCTCTAGATACATAGAAAAGGGAACTTCTAGAGATAAGAGTAAAGGTTGTTCTGTGGTGGGAGGTTAGTCATTTGCAGATTTTGGTATGTTCTGAAAATTTTGTTCATTTTGATGTAGTATGGTATGAATTAGCTACATATAAAACTTAAAAGAAGTTGTAGGATTAATGTTAGTACTACATTTAACAGAATCCATCCTAAGGCATTTACCTTCCAGATTCTGTTTAGTTGTAGACCAGAAATCTATAGAGTAGAAACTCCAGAAATTCTAAACCAAGGTCGGTTTAAATCTGAAGTTACTTATCCTCTACAGATGATTAACTATTGTTCTGCTTCCTGTAGACACAAATGTGATATGCTATGCTCATAAGTATAATAGAAAAACATTGTAGCAGAATTGTGATAGAGTAAGGAAAATACGTTAGAACATGAAACTCCACATGTTTCTAGATAAAAAAGTAAATTCTACTCTACAGTAATATTATAGCATTCAAAGAAATTAGGTGGGAATATTCTAGCACCTGTAGCCTTTATGGAGCCTATTGAAAATTTAAACCCACCTCTATATCATGAAATAAATATTATGGTTATTGATGAAATCCATGCTATATGAGTGTCACATATTCATAACAGTGCAGATTTCACTTCTAGATCTATCTTGAGTCTCTGAATCAATTATCATACACAGAGATTCCATTTATATTTAAGGTTCTCTAGTACAGCACTATTGAATACCTATAGGCATACCCCAAAGAAAAATAAGAATTTAGAGCGAGGACTTTAGAATATGTATTATCATTAAACCAAAGAGTAAATCTGCAATATAAGAATGTTACCTCATTTATAGCCATTATAGAATGTATTGAATTTAAAGTTCACCTCTAACCCTTAGAAGAAACGTTAGGGTTATGGGTTAAATCTATGCATAATAAACTCTATCAATTAAACTATTGAACATGTGCATAGGCAAATAAAATATATATATATATATATATATCCCATTCGATTATATATACATATGTTAACAAGTGTCGAGGCTTCGAGCCATTAGGTCCTCTTGGACTCGACTTCAAATAAAAGATATATAACACGAAACATATATCTTGGACTCGACTTGAAAAAAAAAAAATATACACCGCGAAACGTATATTCCGAAGGAGATCGGGATACTAATACGAATAACGACCATAGATGGTAAATTTATGAAATGTAAATACTAATGTTATATCATTGAACAATATATGCTGCACGAGAAATATGAAAACCGAGTCAATATGGTAAAGAGGTAATGCGTATAGGAGGAAAGTATGGTCAACTGCATAGTGGTTGGTGGAAAATAAATACGCTATACCATTAGCCGCTATTATCAGATTTGCCGACGGCAACGACAGTGTAACCCCGGCTCGTGAGGAGTCTGAAACGTAAACGAACAAATAGAGATGAACCGCATATGAACCTACGACGGCTAAATAATTTTTTAAAACCCAAACAATAAGAGACAACTGTTAGATTCAACTAGTTCTACCAAATCAAAACAGAGAAACGTTATCATTTTAAGATCGCGTGAACCATATAAAGAGAAGACTATAGGAATTGCATGATGTATTTAATTTGACGAGAAGGCATTTAAATTTTGTGACATACAGAGGAGATAACGTTGAAAAACACCACAGGAAACGAAAAGTTTACCTTTGTTGCAAAGAACAATACCATTCGAAACATTCTGGCCACAAACCTAATCGTAGTAGTGCGCAGAGACTACTGCTGGATGAGTTCGATTCAGGGGTCATACTGTCAGTAAAATGAAATAAACAAAGTGCCACATAGTGCGGCGGACTAGTCTTAACACCTTTGGCAATGCCTAGGTGTCCAGTATAGACACGAAGAAAACCTAGCTCACAAACTAGGGTTATTGGCCTCTCTGCAAAATAAAATCTGAAACGAATGAGCTACGATATACTTTATTAAACCACGAAGACAACAAGTCGAATGGCATAAGGAATGAAACAGGAGTGAGATACAAAGATATAACAGAAACCCTGCATGATGAATAATAACCAACCCGAACCAAGGAACCCTAGCCGCAACCAAATCTGATCACACCCACGACCTCCGATGAAGCGAGTGGGGAGTTACAGCTACGCTACACCCAGAACAAAATAATGAAAGATCAGATGGACGAAACTGCTCAGGAGCGTTGGCTTTAAAGAAGTCTTGTAACCCTAATTTCATTCCCCAGAAAGAGCAGAGAAAGCTGGCCACGTCGACGAGCTCGTACTAGGTGAAGTTAAAGAGCACAGTAGGGTTAGGTAGCAGTGGCGTCCTACCGCACAGTAATCGACTGCTAACCCTAGATATTTAAGGATCCGAGACAGGACTCGGCCCTCACAGCACATGAATGCGCCGACATCGGCCGTCAAACGTTGATAAGCCTGGGACGAGAGACGCTGATAATTGGTACTTTTTGATCGAGAATAAGAGTGCCAGCTCTGTCTATAGAACCAGTTTCACACGTTAGACACTAGCTCTGTCTACAGTTCAATGTCTTACGCTAACCACTGCGTAACGTGTAAAATATGTTCTAGTACCAGTGCGTATATACAATTGCAACGTGTCGACCCTGACTCATAAGTCGTAACCAGGGTAAATCACAGAAGTAGGCACCGTATGACATAGGAGTTAGATGCCGTGATCTACACACCTAATTATGATTACCATTGATGCTACCTGCATAAACATGAACGACCAATAATGATTCACGATTTGCACATACACCAGACGAAAACCAAACAGATTTTCGGTCGCCGAGGTAAACGGAATTATAACCAGCGATTATGATTATAACTTCCAGAGTATAATTATAACCAGGATTGCACAAATATGATTATAGCCTCAGGAATAGGTATACGAATTATACGCGTATAAATTATACTTCCGTGTATCAATTATACTGTGTATCAATGCTACTTCCGTGTGGTTTATCATGCCTGTTGGTATGTGCGCAATAATTCAATGAACACATTAAAAGGTTAAATCCGAATAGAGGCATAAGGTGCGCCCCAATTGACTACAACTAAAGATTTGACCTCTGTTTAGGTTATGTAAATAAACATATATGTTATGGTTAGGTATGTACGCGCTCATTAAAATAATAGGGCCAAAGGCTACATATGCCAATAATATATGTGGTATATTTATAATGCACATGTAGTGTATGGACCATATAATTTATTTAGTATATGTGGTATAATTATATATATAATAACATCTATGTATATTCATACATATGTGGAGTTAAGAATTAGCCATAGGTTATTATCACGGTATATATGTGGATCCATAAGGATACGTAGGTAATATATAGGGAATTCAAAATGGTATGTGTTGAAAATCTATGTGTGTTAGGAGAGGTTATTGAAAAAAATAAAATAAAATGTGAGCTCATCTAGACATCTAGAAAAAAAAATCACATCCCGTGATAATGATAAGTGGTATGTCAGTATATATATATATATTGAAAAGAAGACAGGCGGAATGTTCACCTCCTTAGGGAGACAGAGATGCTAAAGGGTTGGGGAGAACCTTGATCATGAGAGAAAAAAAGAAAAAAAGAAAAAAAGAAAAAAAAATTTCGTTACTGGAGGTGTTACAAATGATATAAAGGTTTTTCTATCTATGTGCACTCAAGAGATGCTATCAAGGATATCTATATATATATAGATAAAAGAAACATATGTGGTATATATAGGTATGACTTATATGAAGGTATAAAATGTAAAGTGGAATATGTTAAACCAAGGAGGTGATGGTTTAACCATTGATTTTATATGGCAAAGCTTTAAAAATATGTGCAATAGATTATATATCCTAACTACCTCATATATCATAAATAAACCTTGATATCTATGTTGGATTTAATAAAGTGGCATTTTAGATGTCTATGGGTAGAACATCAAATATATATATATATATATATAAATATATATTGGATTAGTAAAGTGGACTAATAATTTCCCATAATTGGTTGGAGTGAGTAGGACAACACTCATATATAGATATATATATATATATATATTTTACCATATGGTCGGAATGTTATTTCTCTAATAAACACTATTGTGGTAGATTAAGTGGTAAAAGTATAAGGTGGAAAAAAAAAATTTATTTTGGATTGGAAAAATTACCAAGATGAGGTTCAAGACAAGTATATTTAAGTCATGACTAAAGTATTTTGTGATAAACATATTTTAGCTCATATACATGGAAAAAAATGAAGTGGTAAACTTAAGTATGGGTTATAAACCCAGTTAAATAGTTGTTTTAGTAATTGTGGAACATGGCATATTAAATAATGTAATGCAGATCCCTTACATTGAGTTAGGAATGAATGAATGAAGGGATAAATCAAATCTTCCCAGGTGAGTTAGCTAGGGTAGAATTGAACACCTGACAATTGTTTTTCTTTTTCATGGGAAAATGATTTTGAAAAGGAACATGCATGGATAAAAATCCAATGGATCATAATTAATTTCCTCATTAATTTTGAAAAAAAAAAAACAATTAAGGTAAAGGTATAAATTATGGAAATACTTTGAAAAAGGGGAAATTGTGTCAAGTACAATTTTGACATTTTCAAGTAGTAAAACTGGTGAATGTGATGAATAATAGTGAATACATGTATTCACACCATAAAAAAAATTTGAGGTAAATTTTAATTGATTTAATTTTCCTGAACCGTAAATTCAAAGACTGGAAGTAGCGTGAAATCACGCAGCTACCAACTGACAGAAAAGAGGATGAGATATATTTGGACGTGGGTGTGGGAGAAACCCATCAGCTCCAAATTTATTCACGTAAGTTTTGAACTAGTGGGTACAATTCCTAAAAGAGGTTAGAGGAAAAAAGTTCATGTGGGAAGTAAGCATTGAATTGTAGAGAGTATTAACGAGTCTAGTTATTACTAATTAAATTGATTTACTAACAAAAGAAAACAATGATAAGATACTGGAAGTACGACTATGAACTGAGAAAGGATAAGCATAAACATGCATATGATACAATTGTTTTCTTTCATTTATGAGTACTAATGAAAAGTGTAAAATTGTTTAGCCAAGTGTGTAACAGGAAAGTGTACACTTTGGAACCAAGGAGAAAACAACGTGAAGATAAATCACCTCAAGAAAAGCTAAACTGGACCAAGTTGCGTGAGGAAAGAATCTCACTGAAAAACAAAAACAAAAGATAAGTAGTGTACTAAAAGTGCACTAAACTATTATAAACCTAAACGGTTTGACTAATAACTGAATTTCTTAAGTTATTGAAATGCAGAATGTTGTTGTGGATTATGAATTGTATGTACCTGATATTACTTACATTGGTATGAATTGTGGACAGAGAAACCAGAATAAAAGATCTTCCAGACAGACTTCTTGCAAAGAAGTAGGAAGAAAAGCAACTGCATAAGGCATCAGTAAATAGAGTGGAGGCAGGAGACTACTCTGCTGGAAACTAATGGCTTATAAATTAGCCCTACCATTGCTTATTAAAAATTCCTGATATGTTTCATGTCTCCTTGTTGGAAAAGAAAATTTATAATTTTTGTACATGATGCTTCTCACATGATTGATTGGAATGTGGTCCAGGTGGAACCAGAAGAAGAATTTCCTTCCAGAGTCGCTTCAAAGATGAAAGCAGGAAGAAATGGAATTGCAAAATCGAACAGTAGCTAGAGTAAAGGTGCAGTGGAGCACTTTACTGCTGAAAAGCTACATGGAATAGAGAAGCTAAGATGATGGAAAAGCATTCATAATTATGTTCAAAATAAACTAAGTAGATAGTTGGCAACATCGAGGACGGTGTTTATTTTCAGAGGGGGAATATGTAACACCCCCAAGTTCTATGCTTTTCAAATGAGACATTTGAACATAAGTCCAAAGGGGAGTGGACCCCAATGGATAATTATTGTGTGGATGTGGTTAACTATTTATTTATGAAAATTAAATAAAATATTGTGTATGCACTATGACCAGATGAGAAAGTGAGATCACATGCCTAATCCATGAGGTGATGGAAAAGGAAAAAAAGACTTTCCCCAAATCTTTCAAAAATCCTTGAAAGAAATTATTTCTAATTTAGATTTTTGAGGAAAAATCTAAATTTCCCCAATGAAGAGGAGTAGTTGGGAAGAGGTGAGAAAAAGCTGGAAAAGCTGAGGAAAAGCTTAAAGCAGCTTTAAAGAGTCCCAAAATGGGAAGCCTAGGCTAAGCAGGAATAAAGCATCCTGAAATTCTGGACGCAGAATTGGAAACAGGCTTTGGGGAAAGCATAGCTTAAATAAGCTACTCCAGAACAGATTGAGGTTAGTCTGTTCTTAGAGGATCTCAGCTCGGGGGTGAGTTCTGGAGATAAACGAACTCTAAGGTTGGGAGGACTGGTCATAGTAGAGGTGTGCATGCATAAATTTAGAGAGTTCTATAAGTCTGTATTAAACATATCCCCGTTTTATGAAATTTGATGTTATGGTTCATTATGTAGTTTATGAATTGTGATATTATGGTTCATTATGCAATTTATGAATTGTTATGTTATGGTACATTATGCAAATGTTAGATGGATTAATGGTTCAGTAACTCATGAAATTGCAAACTAAAGCTATTGATAGCAGAGAGAAATGGTTGGGTTGAAGGGATGAATACATTGTAGCAATGAGGTTAGAGATGATGGATCAATTGAACAGCAAATCTAATAACTATGTATAGGTATAGCTTGCTATCTTTTAAAGGAATATTTAAATTCTGTGTGTATAAACAGAAAATGTTAACAGAACAGTACACATGAACAGCAAGCACCAAACCACTAAACCTATCATAACAATACTGATGACACGGAATTCCCTGTAACCAATAACAGAAAGTAGGAAACAACAACCCTGTGATAGTAGTATGGGGTTCAGTATGTCAGCTGGGTTGCAATGGAAAGAATGGTAAAATTTAGAATTTAAATTATTCTATTAAATGTAAGTGTAAACATATGAAAGAAGAAGTTGAATCCTAACTAAGGACGAGGATCTAACACTAGGGATTCTAAACTATCCAGTTCAGTATTCTCTACCTCCATTTGATTGAAGCAAGAGGATTTGTTTCCTAGTTTTCCCATGGAACAGTTGGATCTATACCAGAGTGTCACACATGTGGAATGTTTGTAACATTAAAATAAGGGGGAAATCCTATTGAACAATCTATTGTGTGATAAAAGGTTGTGTGAGGGAAGATTGTAAGCTTATGTAAAACATACAATGAACAGAGAATCTGTTTACCGTCCATATAAACTGCTGGGAAAGTAGTTGGAACAATGGAGGTTAACTGAGTATAGATAGATGTATGCGAGGAGGCATACATCTATACCTCGATGCTGCAACTTTAAAATGTTGAAAACTTTATAAGGCCTGCAAACTGGAGAGTTGGGGAAGGGCCTAGCAATCATCTAGAGTTGGACAAAACTCTGAAAAGAAAAAACCTGAGAAATACCAAGTAATATATATATAGATATACAAGTCTAATAGATGGACTAAGAAGAGGGGAGGTCAAGCCCAAAAATTCTCATGAAAATTCTTATATTCCATGACTGTCTATAAGTACTGAAAAGAATTTAAACCCCGGATGATCGTCTGAATTTGTAAGTGATTCAGCATAAAAACTATCAAGGTTATCTGGCGCATAAAGCGGAGAATATCTGAGTTATGTTATATGTGTAGAAAGCTGGGTCTGGGAGACGTGACACGTGGGTTATGAGGTGGAAAAGGTGCAAAAAAGAGGTTTTATTATGAGTAGAAAATATTACATCCATAGATCTATAAGTTTTGAGTAGTGATACAACTCTATCCTTTTTCCTTTGATTCTTTTCCACACTAGGGAATCTAACGTTCAACTATCTTCAATGTCATCCTTATAATGGTCGTTCCCTAATTGTCTCATTAATCTAGAAAATAATGAAAAAGGGTGATATAATGGTCCTTCTCATCCATTTTCACTCCAAATAATATCAATTGGGTTCCTATAATATTAAACACATTTAAAGGCTTAATTCATCACCATCACTCCTTCTCTAGTAAAATAACTTTTTCCATATAAAATATATATCCTTGATACAAATCTCCCAACTTCATTTGAAAATATGTTTTGGCTTCTTCATAAAAACATTCAATAATATTGAATGAACCAAATAATGCTTGGTAACATTATTTCCTTTCTCTCCAACAACCATTTATGTTAAGTTTTCATACTAATGGTCCAAGATACTACAACCCATAGATGTTGATGAATAAGAATATCCTCCATTTTGAGGTTCTAAATTTTAGTGCTAGTAAACTTCTCTATTTCTAATCTAGATGTGCCCATCATTTCCTTGCAACAAGATTTCCTCCTCTATAAGTTCGCACTGAAAAATTAGATTAAAAAACCTTGTCTCAAACAACATGGATTCAACTTAATAAAGATTTGATACCAAATGAAAGGAAGCCTAGGTGGGAAATGCAATCTCTATAGGAATCCATGAGACAAGTGCGTGCATTTAAAAAGTTTAAAAGAAAAAAATAGTCATCATTTGATAATTAAATAGTTATTATACAAATTCTTCGTACTCTCAACAAGAGTGTTCTCAAGTAACATAACTATGGAAATTTTTTAGCAAAATAAAAATAAGATAAGATTTGCATAGTAATTTTTCCTTCTACATTAGTATTCGATAAATAAACATAGTGAAACCATAAACAATTCATTATTTTTTATTTTTACATATTGAAAACTAGTACCATATTATTATCTATCAATACTATTTATTTATTCCTACCACTACTATACATTTATTAGTCTATATCTTTCTAAATAATACAATACAAACTGTACAATACAACCATTCTAATATCACAAGATAATCTAATATCATTCTCGGTAATAATATCATAAGATAATCTAATATCATTCTTACTCATAATATCAAAATACCATATAATCACAAGATAATGTAATATCATTCTCACTCATAATATCAAAATATCATATAATATTATAATAATACTACATAGTTATTTAAAGATGTAAAATATATTTATATACCATTTTATTAAAATCAACTTTTATCTTACCTATGATGATGTAACACAATTTTGGAATCAAAATTTTAAGTTATCCCAAAAAGATATAATCACTATATACAATCACATTATAATAATATCATATATATTTTTTAATAATATAATATATCTTAACATAATCATATTATCAAGTAGGGATTTCACTGAGATTTGAGTTTGTCGTCATCCCCATCATCTTCTGTTTTTTATCGTACTGCGTTGGCCATGGCTAAACCTAATTCCAACCACATCTGGGATTACAAGCATGCTCGTTTTCATTATAAAGACTTCAAGGAAGGCGTTAGGAAATCCAAATTACACAAGTACTACTTAAGAGAAATGGCAATTTCTAAGCAGTGTAGACGCCGCAAGGGTGCTACATTTAACAAGAGTTTTGTAGAGTCGTTTCTTTATTCAGAGGAAGGATGCAATTTTCTCGACTTTGGCTGTAATTTCTGCTGTAGAAGGTTTAACAACGCTCAAGCATTAGGAGTTCACCAGAACGCTCAAAAACAAGAGCGTTACTACCAAAGAATTGTGCGCCGAAGTCACGTTTCTCTCTGGCACATGGTAAGCAATTGGATTGGTACAAATACATATGTTTCAATGCTTCCAAGTGCATCTTCAGATAAGGAAATCAACAGGATTACTGGGCCTGCATATTTCAAGTTCAGCAACCGACCTGCGACAAATCCACCATGGCAAGGCGTCGGCCGACCCCAAATATTCATTTCATTTTAAGGGCGTCAAAGACGAGAAGAATTTAAAGTTCAATGGATACATGACTTCAAATGACAGTGCCCGTTTTCAATGGTCGGGAAATCTCAAGTACCTAAAAGAAACAACTAGTTGTGCACAGAATCTGAAAATGCTTTCAAATCTAACGGTGGAGGAAACGGGTGATGAAACATTTTCAAATTTATCGGCAGAGGAAACGGGTGGTAAAGCCAGCTTACTGCCAAAAGCTATACAATACAGTGAGGATATCTCTCTGCTGGATTTATCTCTCAGGCTTCTATGAACTTACTAGCATTGTAGATTTTTGAAATATTTAAAAAATAACTTATAAGCTCTGTTGCACAGGAACCGCTCCCGAGAAATGGGAAACTCGTTCTAGAGGTTCCTCCATTCCGGGGAGATTTGGAACTGTGTGGAAACTTACCATTTTCGGTAGGAGCTGCGACTAGAGTCAGGGTACGTTCCGGAATCTTTGACCACTATGATAATTGACGTTCCGGCGTTTCCAACAAAACTTTTTGCCAAAACAAAACTTCCTTAAACGTTTTTAGTAAGTTTTACCAAAACAGAAACTTCATTTCTGTAAATTTGCACAAAATCCGCCAAAAAAAACTTCCCTTCTCAAAGTACACGCAAAAAAAATCTTTTTCTAGCCAAACTCACTCACAATCTTGCATAAAGTTTGTCCTCCATTCACTCCATCACTGTAATTGTTAACTTGTTTAAGCGCGCAACCTTGTATTCATTTGCAGACAGTTCCTGAAGCAGCAATTCTCTGCGGCCAGTAACCTCAGTGAGTTTCCAAATACTTTGTTTTTTTAGACATTTAAACTCCAATAGTGAGGGCTTTAACTTTTCGAGGATTTATTCTTTTCTATCCTTTCTGTTTGTGAGCTCTTCTGTGGGGCTATTTCATTTTTTAGTCCTGTTTTATGTGGATGTCTAAACTCTGGTTTCCATGTGAAATTACTCTTGTCATTAATATGTTAGTTTCATTTCCTTTCCTTTCAGTTTCAGAGAGACTCTCTGGACGGGTTCTTGTAAAGATATTATAATTTTTCATAATAAAAAATATATTAAATTAGTAAATTCATCAATGATGTGTCTGGTATCAGACCCATATGCCACATTACAACATTCCACACATAAATTACGTAATTAAAAAAACTTTTTTTTTTTTATTATTATATAATATTACCGCTCCCAATTAGCCGTTTCATGTAATTTTTAGAGAAACCTCTAGCTGTTCCGGACAAGGGTACCCAAGTTCCCAACGTTTCCACGTTCCAGAAACTCATGCAACATAGCTTATAAGGTATTAGTATTGTAGATTTTTGAAATATTTTAAAATTAAAAGACAGTTTGTTTGACCTAGTTAATGCTCATATAAATTAGATTCCAAAATATTTTAGTGATCTACTATAAATATTTATCTAGATAAAATTGGCACACTCACACTCAATATATTCTATATATCTAATCAAGGAAATTACACACATATTTATACAAGCTAAAGTGTCAAGATAGGAATTCTATCTTAGACGTACAGTAGTGTGGTTGAGAGATTCTCTCAACCACACACTAAACTAGGAGAAACTATATTCTAGCTAGTTCCTATTATGTAGGACAAAACTCCTAAAATGGAGAATTACAACCATAGACAAGTAGGAATTAAATATTTCCAACTCCCCCCCTTAATGACTACTTGTCATGATAGTGATTCACAAAGTCTGGTTGTGGTCAAACGTAACAAAAAATATGTCGACGTCCATATAAAAGAGCAACCATCTACCAGAATACATGGGTACCAACCGCTACAACCGCTAGTCCTGTAGGATGTCCTTCGCATACATGATTCTGTCGACCGTTATCACTGCATATATGTACCTACAAATCCACCACCATCAGGCGAATTGCATGTGCAGAACCTCCGAAAACACAATCTACCTCTCTCGGACAGATCCACAACTTCTCCGATCTGCTTCTCTGCAAATCGTCAAACGAAGTTGAGGCTTCCCGCGGATCTCCCAATATGCCTCTCCCGGATAGGTCCGCAACTTCTCCGATCTGCTTCTCCGCATATTGTCAAACGAAGATGAGGCTTCCCGCGGACCCCCATGAAGTTGAGTTGGCGTCTTCCTGAATAAAAAATCGTGCACTTCCGCGCCATTCCCGTGATTTGGCGCATTGGCACGAGTATGTACTGAACAGTCGCGCCAATTGTACTTCTCAGCACAACTGTCAGCTAAGAAAGCATTCCAACCCCCTTCTCCTCAGATATCGATCAATCCTCTGAGACTGAGCCAGGTATTACTGCAGTCCACCTGCTCAATTGAGCACAAAGCTCTGCTGAGCACACAACTCTCATGCACACGCGGCCACTCGTGTACATGCGGCCACAAAGGCACTTTTAGCCACGAAGGCAACCAGCCACAAAGGCTCTACAGATGGTTTCTGGATCACCACCAACCATCACTTTACAGTGACAAAAGATGGTTTCAGGCTGACCATAAACCATTACAAAGTGGTTTTAAGATCACCACGAACTTTCAAATGCCTTTACCAGGCTTACATTCCATACATCAACATTTGGAGTTTCTGGGTACATACAATGACCATTACAACAACTGGACTTGCTTATAACATGCTAGAGAGTCTATTCCACAAACCACACTAACTCAAACAAACATCTATTTTGCTATCCACCATAAACGTTGTTGTTGCTTCATTACCACATCTTCTCCTGCATCCTGGGCATCCTTGTCTTTGTCAAATGAATTTTTGGAATTCCATGCTGATCCTGTCATTTGTTAGAGTCATGAATTCTAACAAAATAACTCTACCTACATTGAGTTAGCTAGGCTCAATAAGGCTCAATAATATGATTCCAAGAAAATACAACATAAACTCTTCAAATTTAATTTCTCTATCTCTGCCCATAGACGACTATTTCCAAACATACCAGCAGCCATTTTTCACCAACAATACCTGTGAGGGGTCTACTGATAAAGAAACGAATTGACGACTTTTCACCTGGACTCAATGCAATGCATTCAAACACTGATTATCCAGACATAGGCACACAGCCACACGAAGAGAACACAATTTTCCCTTCAAGAGTAATAATCCAGGACTCCACAGTCCAATCCTCCGTCACGTTTCAGTATCCAATTCTCTGGCAACATAATGCCACTTCCCCACTCACAGTATTTGCTAGTCACTGCTCTCAAGCATGCCTCATCATGCTTGCTAACAATCTGCAACAACTAAGACCCATTGTCCAGCTAATCTCCTCGCAATTGAACATGCAGATCTGTCTTCACAATCTGTTTCCATAAAACCGGGCACACACAAACTTGATCATCCTCCAATCTCTGATGTAATTGTCATGTCTTCATTATATCTGGTAGTAACTCATTCCTGCAAATAACTTTGTCTATTGTTGGAATGGGCAATTCCAACAAATACTAACACTCGTGACAATAGTTGCCCAAACTAAATGTCACAATAAATAAATTAACCAGATTTATATTACTCACATGACCATTTTTAAAGAAATATTAAACACAGACCACTTGACATCATTCCAACACTTTGATCTGTACCAGATATACTAGTGAAAAGAAAACCACGTAGCAGACTGGAGCAATAGCAAAGCACCATTGCAACAATAACACAATGTCTTCAAATCGAAGCTGGAACAAAGCAATAAACCAAACTCGAACGTTGCTTTTCCTCATACATTCACTTACAAAAAGCTGAGGAGTTCCAGTAAATTCACCCATGTTGCTATCATATCCATATTCTAATACTTGAGTGCTTTTCCCATTAGCCTCCTACTTAGCACTCTCAACAATATCCTGCTAAAGGAAGCAATCTTTGCATATAGTCCTTACCCTCTAAGCTCACATCCCACTTCGCATTCTCATGAATAACTTGCGAGAAGAAAGCAATCATAGAAAAAATAGATCCATGACGAACTTACATGGGCGTTACCTGAGATAATTTACATCAACTTTGAGAGTCATCTACCTATAGAATCAGCTTGAACATAAATACAGCCGGTGCCAGTCTTTTGAAAACCACCGTTACATTCATATAACGTGCTGCAAACCCCTTGTCAATGTATCTGACAAAAAATAAAATTATTATTCTCTTTTGTCCTCCTCAAGGTCCACTCCAAGACTGAAAACATCACTATTGACGGGCATCCTTTCTTTTCTGTCAACCTTGCCTGCAACATCCAGTGTCGACTTCACACTCCCAGAAGTCAGAGCAATCGCCTCATCCTCATCGTAGTCTTCCCCACTTTCTTCGGTGTATGAATATCGTGTTGCATTATGGGATGGAGTCCACAATACGCAAATTACACACAGCAAGACAAATGCGAGTAATGTCCAAAAAGCTGTAATAATCCAAGCATTTTTCCAACGTTCAAAAACAGGGCGTGGCCCATCTTAGCGTGGATCATCTCCGTGAGCTCTCGGAAAGACAGGGCGTGGCCCATCTTAGCCATGAACCGCGTGAGCTCGGCCGCCGTGATGTAGCCATTGCCGTCCCTGTCAAAGGAGCAGAAGAGCTCCATCAGCTGCTCCTGGTTATTCGAGACCTCTGCCGTTACACCGGGGGTGATCAGGCTCACCAGTTCCGGGAACTCTATCAGCCCATTGTTATTTGTGTCCACGCGCTTGATGAGGGCATCTATCTGGTCTCCGCTGGGCTTCAGTCCCAAAGATCTCAGAAAGCCCCCCCAGCTCTAACTGCATCACGCTTTCGTCTGAGTCGAGATCGAATCTCGCAAAGATTTCCTTCAGCTACTCTATTCACAAAGATCCGGTCTCCGCTGGGCTTCAGTCCCAAAGATCTCAGAAAGCAAAGATCTCCTTCAGCTACTCTATTCACAAAGCCTCTGCACTAAGCTTTGCAACGCCGAATACCAAAAAATGTCGAATAACCTCTCACTGTCTCGACTCTTCAATCACGCAGA
The DNA here is from genome assembly GCA_034641835.2 of Pinus albicaulis. NCBI lineage: Eukaryota > Viridiplantae > Streptophyta > Pinopsida > Pinales > Pinaceae > Pinus > Pinus albicaulis. The sequence goes on from CM076579.1 coordinate 951,496,075, forward strand.
CGGAATGATGAGATCCTGGTTAGATAGGTCCAATATAATCATGATATTCAGAAAACGAGCTAGGCACAGGCCGCACGTCACACCAAGTCACAAAAAAAATAGATCTCCAATTCGCTACAGGTTCAACAGATGATGGACAAAACAAAAAAAAAATCATTCACTAAACTCTTTATTTCCCTCAGCCCAGGAGGGGCCAAGGCCCAGGCCCTTACGGGCTCTGAAGCTCTGATACCAAGATAAAATTGGCACACTCACACTCAATATATTATATATATCTAATCAAGGAAATTACACACATATTTATACAAGCTAAAGTCTCAAGATAGGAATTCTATCTTAGACGTACATTAGTGTGGTTAAGAGATTCTCTCAACCACACACTAAACTAGGAGAAACTATATTCTAGCTAATTCCTATTATGTAGGAACAAACTCCTAAAATGGAGAATTACAACCATAGACAAATAGGAATTAAATATTTCCAACTTATCTAAGTCTAAATTTAGTAAAGACATTGACAAGACAAATATTAAACATCATGATCATTCACTCACTGTCTCTTCATTTTCTAAAATAAAATGTAAATGAAAAAACAAGATAATAAAAAGATAGTATGAGGAGGAAAAACAAAAAGCAAGATAATAAAAAGATAGTATGAAAAGGAAAAACAAAACTTAGTGATGTGATTAATATTTACCCATTACTCATAATCACATTATCATTATCTTTATGCTTTCCTCTCTAACAAAGGAGCGGTTGCAAACACTTTTTTGAAAGAATTAGTGTAAATTCAATCCATATGATGTGGGTTATTGATTTTAGTTGGCAATAAACTTACTCGCGGGTAACAATAAGTGATTGACATTAAGCACCATGTTGCAAGTTTGTACACCAAGGTTATTATAAGTTCGTCTTATCTAAGCGTCAAATTATACGTTTTCCGGTATTATACGTTTTCCAGTATTTCTTAATCTTTCTTAATCTTTGTAATCAGTCCTAGAGTCGAATTATTGTTTGTGATCTTCCTGCTCAGGTTTTGATAGATTACGGTTCTGTAATATAGCTTATTTAAAGCTTTAAAGATTCCACTATAAATTTGCTTTTTTCGGTGAAAACTTTAAAGATTCCACTATAAATTTGGTTTTTTGGGTGAATCAGTTGTAGTTAATTTTATAGCAAAGACTTATAATAAGAACATTATTTCCATATTGATGTGATGATTATATTGTGTTTGTTTATGTTCTTTGTTATTATTAATAACCATTTATAGTATTATTTATATATTATTAATTTATTAATAATTTAATGTATTAGTTTTTATTTATTTGTTGAGAATCAATAAATAGATATAAATACAAAGTAGTATCATTTATATTTTATTTCTATATGTATACATTCGTTGTAGAAATTAAATATGTGCACGAGGACGTTTATGGTACAGGAAATTTTTTTATAACATTGATGGTACACAAAATAAAAATTATACGTGTTCAATTTTATATTAGTAATTACTGTAATGAGAATATGTTTGACATTGTTTTGATTTTGTTGAGGAGATTTTTTACACTTTCTTATTTTTTATTTTATTTTCATTATTTGATAAGATGATTAGTGATAAATATATTAAGTTTTATTTTATTATAATAATAAGATAGAAAATAAATTATTTTCTGAAAGAAATTTTTGTTTTTTATGAAAATGAGAGAGAAACAAGTAACTTGTTTATATTAAATAATCTTTCAATTTTAAGTGGATGACTAAGTTGAGGAGTGCTAAATCCATGTAACTCAAAGGCAACACAAACACAGACACATTTTCTATTCTATGATACTAAAACCCTATATCTAATTTATAGAACTAAGTAGAAATCCTCCCCTTCTACATAAAACCAATAATAAGAAAACATTGGTGGTGGTTGCGAGGATTTGAAAGAGAGGCTATGACGTGAATGGCCTAAAGAATGAAGGCTTTATTAGATGTAGAAAATATTACATCCATACATCTATACCTTTGAGTGGTGAGATAACTCAAAATCTTCCTCTCTTTTCTTTTTAATTTTTTTAAATTTCAAAGATATCTAATATCCAATTTCCTTTAATGTTATTTGTCAAAAAAAATTCTGAAACTCGCACAAGAAATTAGTCTTTATTTTGTAGAAAAAAACAAATCATAATTTTATAACTTCTCTAGTATTTAACATAAAAGTTAACAATATGAATCCAAAATTTATCAATCTCATGAGAACAAGGGATGTTTATAGTCCTCTTCATATTTTTACAATTGAGATCCATTTTCTAGAATAGTCCAAATGTACCTATACCAAAGGTATCCATACTTTAAGCACATCAATAATAATGAAAATGAAATAAATGAACTCTATATCATTCATTGGTCAAATTTGTCCAAGGCAAGGGAAAGTACATATGCATTGCCCCTATTTCTATGGCATGAACACAAATGTAAAAGGAAAATCTATGTAGTTTAGGAAAATAAAAGAAAATTCATAATATTTTCGAAGTAATGAGACAAGTTATGCTTCTTCATAGTTATCGTTTTCCCTACTATGCATGCTAATGCAATATCTTACTTTAACACTGCATTCAAGACTACATGGAAGTGTATATAATATAATAATACATTTAATTTATAAATAGTTGTATTTATTAATAGCTATAGTTGAAAAAATATACATTTGAAAAAATGGATTTTAATCAAATCTAAATTTATATGAAAATTATATTCATTTTATCATATTCATAAAAACTCTACTAAATTTAAAAAATATTTAAATTTTAAATAGAAAATACATCAAATCATTATAATACAAAATCCTATATTCAATTCGAAACAAATTCTTTGCACTTATTAATTTATAATGTGAAACAAATTGACTACACTTACGAATTTAGATTGTTTAGTGATGATTTTGGAAAATAAAAAATTCAAATCATCAAAATAATATAATACAAAGTTAGTTAAGGTATTTTCCTTCATAAAATGGATCAATTTTAAATATATATAAAAATGTATGTCAAAATAATAAAAAGTTGGTGCATTTTCTTTCATAAAAGTGGATTAATAGAATATATATATATATATATATATATATATATATATATATATATATATATAATTATAATATCTTAACCTATATTAAAGAATGAAATTGTTAAGATTTTAGATTACACAAAAGAACCCATTTCAATATGATTTTAGGGTGATATAAAAGAAATAAGAGTATGCAATTTTTTTTAAATTAAAAAATATCAACAGGTTTGAATATATATATATATATATAAATAAATATGTGTAAAAACACATCATTGATTGAGTTTTAAAGTTGGCTTTGAAATAATTACATTACATGAAAATATTGAGTATGAATATCTCGATTTATATGTCTTACTCTTCACTAAAATCTATCGATATGAAAAAACATAATAGTATCACCATTTATTCTTCATCTTATGATCCTTAATCTTATTCGTTATTAATTATTATTTTTCTTTGTTTTTCATATTGTAGCTACCAAAATTGATTTTTTTTTAATCAAATATAAGAAAAATACAATCCACTATAATACATATGTAATTTATAGTGATATCGATGAGTTTTTGAGAAAAGTGTTTCTCAAACATGGTTCATCAACAATTATAAAAAAAATTCACACCCCCACATGCATATGAACCAATGCACCTACATTATACTACCAAGTAACAAGATACTTATTCATGGGGTCCCATCCATAACCCCATCAATGCATCTTCCATCTTTGGTATACTAGCTCTTGTTAATCATTCTTCCTCTAGCTCTAGTTTCCATGTCTTAAAATTTTGTTTCACAATTTCCTTTGCTTGAGCTTTTGTAGATTACACCTAACCATAACATACTGAATGGTAATTTTTCTCCTATTCAAGTCCCTTCATTAGTTGCAATCATTTTGGTTACGTTGGACATTTTTGCTAGTTATGAAGTACTTAAAATCCATAATTCTTACCATGATCAAGTGCCTCCCCCTAACTTGTTACTTCTTTGTTTCCTTCAACAAATTTTGTTTCATGACATGCTATTTTTGGTTTACGACAAACCTTATACTACAGAAAGGAATTTAGAGCATGTCAATATTTTGAACATAAGAAACTATGTTGTAAACACTCTTCATTAGGGATAACATGAATATTTGAGTCAAGTACATACAATTTCAAATTTCCATTTCATTATAATCTAACCCTTATACAAATATTAGAGTGACCATTTCTTTCCATCATTCAAAGGCATTATTTAAGAAGGTCCATTATAATTCTTAGGAATGTCATTTTTCATGGATTCACTACATCTGCATCTGAATTTGAACACAAAAATATTTATTGATACATTTTTTCAAATCCTTTTTCTTTTCTATGTTGCATCAAATGTTCATTTTTGTCCTTGTTTCACCCTCCACTTTTGTTTCTTGAAAATATATTCCTCATACTTTCTTCTTTTCCATGTATTCTTCCTTTATAATTTCCTTCTCTTTCCTTTAGTTCATTGGTTAAATCCTAAAATCATATGAAATTTTATTTTTCTTTCACCTTTTTGTGGTAATTTTCTCTTACTAGGTCATTCATTTTTCTAGGAAGTATTATTTCTAAATTTTTCTACCTTCCTCTATACATTCATATGCTCAGATTCTTGTATATGTCAACCTTAATGTTCCTCTTCTTCCTCAAACATTTTTTCACCTTTTTATATACCTTACCTACTTTATATTTATCTTTGAACCTAGTCCTTTCAAAATTATGCTTCTTATTCACCTTGGACCTTCTCTTTAAGCTTTTATCTTCTTCTTAATATTCAGTTTTCAAGATTCAATACGTATAGGTCCTCTTCTTACCACCAAATTCTTTTCTTTTGTCGTTTATTCTTCTTCCTTCTTGAACTTTTCCTTGCCAACTTCTTTGTCACGGTGTTGGAATTTTCTTCTCTCTTTATCAATCATATTTACATTTTCCTCTTCTTCCATCATGCTCATGATATTTTAAATTACACATATGATAAAAACATGTATCTTGTTGGACTGAAATAAAGGAATAACAAAAAAATGTATAACCTTGGTAAAATTAATTGGTGCACTATTGTCATGATTTTTTATAAATCTATATTTTACATTTACTTGACTATATTTGATCTCGGGTAAAATCATGATACCCTTAACCAAGACCATTTACTTCGGCTGATAATTAGAATTTCATTTACTTAAGACGTTAAAGAACTGAAATGAAGAATTGTAGCTGTAAAGAAAAGGAGCATAAATGAACAAGATCAGCAATCATAAGGACACGTCATTTGATGACGGAGTTCGTCCAGGAGGGACTACATCTCCAAGCCTCGGTGTCAAGATGGTGTAGGCCACTGCATTATGTGTTGTAAGAAGAATATGTACATGGATGTGCTTCCCTATGACATACAAGGAAAAATTGTCCTCACGCAGGAGTGGCTTGACTTATTTAAGAGATATTCCACTGCAGAACTCTCATACATAAAGAAAGACTCCTATCAGTATGACCATAGCTGACATGTAGTAAATAAGAGTATCCCGCCAATCCTAGAAAACAAGGGATCTCAACAATACACATATGAAAAGGAGCATCCCGCCAATGTGGCATAAAAGAGACTCATACATGACACAAATCCATAGCTGAAAGTACATCAATAACAACACAAAGAAAGATCCCACAACTAATGTATCAACTGGGATCTGAAAGACATAATGCATCTCAAAGAGAAATAAATGAAGAAGTACATGGAATCCACATCATATACCTCATGTTGCCATTTGTTGAAGGATGAGCTGCTTTGCGGCTGAATCTAAAAACACCATCAATATTGTGGCATCGAAAATGGTGAAAACGACTGCTCACATGCGGAAATCTGATACCTGCATAACCCACTTCCAAAAGTGGCTGAAAAATCGAAAACTCAGATGCAGAAACTGAGTACGCATCAGAATCGTGGCATCGAGTAGTGCAGAAATGACATAAAATTTGTCCCATTTGGACAAAGTCAAAATTTCTCCCTCCTGAAATTTGGCCTCAATCAAGGTTCTGCCTGCCTCTTTTCTGGCTCATGGTTCCACTGCACCTATAATAAAAAAATATTAAACTTCGAATTCCGTGTGCGCTCTGCTCCTCCATGGCCTGGCGCACCTCTAAAAATTCGAGTTTATATAAACAATTGTGGGCAGAGTTATTAACAAAATTTTTTTTGGTGGAATGGTAAAAAATGGAATTCAGTCGATGGAGGTTGGGTGGTCAAATCCCGCCTCCTGCACTAAATCCACACATGAATTTTTCAAAACTGAATAGTTAAATGTTTTTAGGGGTTGGGCCCGCATTGGGTAGCTCACCCCAACTCCCCGCTGGCTATTTCTACGATGAACAACATATATATTATATATATGATATGTTAAATGTACTCGTTTAAGGTGGAGGCTCCATGGGGTCTGGCGGGGGTCATGGCCTGCCGGCCCAATATATATATATATTTTTAATATGTTGTGACATGCGGTTGGGTGGGATGGCGGGGGTGGTGGCCTGCCATCCATTTTTTTTAAAATAATTTTTGTTTTGTTAAAAACAATTAGCTATTTTAAAAATACTGGATTTTTGACCATAGGAAGCAAATTAAATAGGCAACAATTTCCCCCAGAACCTGGCTTGAGTGTGCCGGAATCCGGTGGCCGGGTCTGGTCCAATTTTCGTCCTCTTTAAGGCTACCTAGTGACCATGTCAACCCAAAACTTTGACTGCTCCTAACTCCTTCATACGAACTTGAAATTGAGTGTCGTCTGCATCGTTGGAATCAGAAAGACGAGGTTTACAACATAAAGCTAGTTCGATAACAATCCAAGCACTTTGATTTTTGAGCCCTCTGTGCTGAGCCACTTGTACCTGATTAATCCACTTGGATCAATCCTCCCCACTGAGGAGCTTTTGGTCCTCCAAAATCATCACCTATCATCAACTGTCTACAAATTTCATTGAATGGCACATCCCCACATGACTCCTTCACCTGGCATACTTCGGAATCAAGATGCAAAGCCATCATCTGCAACTACTGCAATGCGATGTATGAGAAGGCACATCCCTTCAACACTCCTTTACCTCTCGTACTTCGGAATCAAGATGCAAATCCATCATATACAACTGTTGCAATGTGATGTCTGAAAAGGCACATCCTTCGAAGACTCCTTCACCTATGTCCTTCAAAATCGAAATGCCAACACCTGCCTAAAGCTACAACGAACATTACATTCTTAATGTGACCAAAAATGACCCAAATATTTCCATACTCGCCACGAGTTTATAACATGTACTCGGTGGTCAAGCTTACAGAAAAAATGGAAATCATACCTCAACAAAATTACAAGACTATACCTCATCATCGCATTTCGAAATGATGGAAAAACTCCTCATCACTTTTACATGAAAGAAATCTAACACATGACTTATAAAACAAGGCCAAAAAAATGTCATGGTCGCTGAAACGAGTGATGGAAACACATCATCACTTTCATAATAAAAATGCGACAAATGACTTACAAGCATGGCCATGACAAGCTTAACATCTCTAGAAAAAAAAACAATCTAGAAGAACCACTTCTCATTTATTAAAACGAGTGGATCATTTCCCTCTGGAAAACTTGCTTGTCGATCAACTCTTTCAACTGGTGTATGCACGGGCACTTTTTCTTTAAGGTGTTTCTCTAGATGAAGTTTCCAGCATGTGGCTCTTTGGTGGCCACTTCGGTCGCAATGGGTGCAAAATTTATTTTTCCTCCAAACCTGCTTAACTAATTTCTTTTCCTGTTGGGGAGAAGGCCTTTCATGCCTCTTCCTCCTTCTCTTCATCTAGGAACGCCTTCAAGGCATCATGATTTGCTTGCAGAGTTTCGTTGTTGTGCTTCCAATCTTCCCACACTTCTGTTGTGGCTTGCAACTGAAGCTGCAATTGTTGTTTGTCCTCCTCTTTGTGTAGGAGGGTCTTCAATTCTTTGTTCTCTGCTGCTTGTTTTTCGTAAGCCTGATACAATATGTCCACTTTCTCGGACACCCTGAGCATGGTTTCATACATGTCCTTGACATTCTCCATGGCTCAACTGAATGAAAGTTCAACGTTCACGCCCTGCAATCCAATCAGCAAGAATACCTGCTCTGATACCACTTGATCCAGGGTAAAATCATGATACTCTTAACCATGACCTTTTAATTTAGCTGATAATTAGAATTGCATTTAATTAAGACGTTAGAAAACTAAAATGAACAATTGTAGTTGTAAAGAAAAGGACCATAAATGAACAAGATCAACAATCATAAGGACACGTCGTTTGATGACGGAGTTCGTCCAGGAGGGACTACATCTATGGGCCTCAGTGTTAAGATGATGTAGGCCGTTGCATTATGTGTTGTAAGAAGAGGATGTACATGGATGTGTTTCCCTATGACATACAATGAAAAACTGCCCTCACGTAGGAGTGGCTTGACTTCTTTAAGAGATATCCCACTACAGAACACTGATACATAAATAAAGACTCCTATCAGTATGACCATAGCTGACATGTAGTAAATAAGAGTATCCCACCAATCCTGGCAAACAAGGGATCTCAACAATACACATATGAAAAGGAGCATCCCGCCGATGTGGCATAAAAGGGACTCATACATGACACAAATCCATAGCTGAAAGTACATAAGTAAAAACACAAAGCAAGATCCCACAACTCATGTACCAACCGGGATCTACAAGACATAATGCATCTCAAATAGAAATAAATGAAGAAGTACATGGAATCCACATCATATACCTCATGTTTCCATTTGCTGAAGCATGAGCTGCTTTGCGGCTGAATCTAAAAACACCATCAATATTGTGGCTTCGAAAAAGGTGAAAATGACTGCTCACATGCATAAATGTGACACCTGCATAACCCACTTCCAAAAGTGGCTAAAAAATCAAAAACTCAGATGCAGAAACTAAGTACGCCATCAGACTCGTGGCATTGAGTAGTGTAGAAATGACATAAAATTTGTCCCATTTGGAAAAAGTCAAAATTTCACCCTCTTGAAATTTGGCCTCAATCAAGGTTCCGCCTACCTCTTTTCTTGCTCATGGTTCCACTACACCTACAATAAAAAAATATTAAACATCAAATTCCGTGTGCACTCTGCTCCTCCATAGCCTGGCGCACTTCTAAAAAGTTGAGTTTATATAAACAATTGTGGGCAGACTTACCAACAAAAAACTTGTTGGTCGATTGGTAAAAAATGGAATTTGGTTGATGGAGGTCAGGTGGTCAACTCTCGCCTCTTGCACAAAAACCGCACATGAATTTTTAAAAACTGATTAGTTAAATGTTTTTAGGGATCGGGCCCACATTAGGCGGCCTGCCCCAACTCCCCGCTAGCTATTTCTGTGATGAACAACATATATATTATATATATGATATGTTAAACATACTCGTTTAAGGTGGAGGCTCTTTGGGGTCTGGCGAGGGTCATGGCCTGCCGGCCCAATATATATATATTTTTTAATATGTTGTGACATGTGGTCGGGTGGGGTGGCGGGGGTGGTGTCCCGCCATCCATTTTTTTTAAATGATTTTTGTTTTGTTAAAAACAATTAGCCATTTTAAAAATACCAGATTTTTGACCGTAGGAGGCAGATTAACTAGGCAACAATTTCGCCTAAAACCTGGCCTGAGTGTGCCGAAATCCGGTGGCCAAGTTTGGTCCAATTTGCATGCTCTTTAAGGCTGCCTAGTGACCATGTCAACCCAAAACTTTGACCGCTCCTAACTTGTTCATACAGACTCGGAATTGAGTGTCGTCTGCATTGTTGGAATCAGAAAGACAAGGTATACAACATGAAGCTAGTTTGATAACAATCCGAACACTTTTATTTTTAAGCCCTCTATGCTCAGCCACTTGTACCTGGTTAATCCACCTGGATCAATATTTAATATATATAACCTCTTTAATTTGCCTCTAAAATCGATTTTCCTATAGAATTCCTTGATGGAACTATTTACATATGCATATTATCTACCCTTAGATCATTGGATTTATTTGGAAATTAAAGGATCTAAAAAAAATTAGTGAAGAAAGATGGACACTCTTTATACTCAAAACACAATGGATCTTTAAAAAAATAATCCTTCTAATGGCATCTACACTCAATACTCAACAATAACATTTCATATTTTTTTTAACATTCACGCATATACCACAACAATCAATTTTTTCACATGTAAATTTTACTTAGAAAAATCATATCCTTTCATATGTACGTAACTACTAAACAATAATGTTTTGTTCTAGACGGTAATGGGTTTCTCGTTGGTAATTTAATTGGAGTTAAATTACTTATCTGAATTATCAACTAGGGCTAGTATATTGATCAAATGTATGTGCAATATATGTGCTAAGAGTATTTATTATCCAAAAAATTCCTAAGTTAAATTGAGATATCGAGATGCACATGTTAACAATGAAAATAAATATGTTATTATAAAACCAAAATTACCACACTTTTTTAAAATAATTAATTTCAAACTAAAATCACCATTAAATTACCACACTTGCTCAAAACAAAGATCACACTTTGCAGAAATAAATATCACTCTTGCTCAAAGGAAAATCACACTTGCTTCACTTTTTCTTGAAATAAATCACACTTTCTTGAAATAAATCACACTTGCTTGAAATGAAATAACACTTGATAATGAAACTAAATTTAAATTACTTTTGAAAAAACTAGATTAACTCTAAATTCAAATCCTATTGACACAACTACACTGCAAATTTATATCAACCATTACTTTTTCCATGTGCACAATATATCTCATTTTACTTTACAACAAAATGATTAAGAAATCTTAGTAAAACAATCCTAAGAATTCATTCAAAAATAAAAACTAAGAATTTTAAAAAACTAATGAATTTCGTCATCAAACAGAGAACTCAAATGCTATCTACAATTAATGAAAAAAGTTGGAACTTGAGGGGGGCCTCCTGTGAGAAATAGGTGTCAACACCATGTCTTCACAAGACTAAATTCCCATTGATAAATCACACAAAAAAAGGAATGAAACGAAATGAGAGTTTTATATTTGCAAAAACAGAGTTTTTCAAATAAATTTCCAGTATGTGATTGTCATGCCGTGAGGAAGATTTATAATCTCGTTCTCATAATTGTTTTAGACTGTTAAAATTTTTCCTTACTCGAAAATGAATAAAATTAATAGAAATATATAATATAACACAATTTTCTATTAGTGAAGAAAATCATGAGGATGAATATCTTCATCTACTAATATCTCGCTCACTCGATTCGCCTTCCAGGGCGGTTGACTTTCACTTTGATTGCGATGCTACGATTATTTCTTTGTCGATGAAGGTTATCAATGTAGGTAAAAATCATTGTGCCAACTATTTTCCACCTAAACATATGCCTTTTTCTTTGATTGGAACTTCAAAACCCTTCAAAACTTCAACTTCATTGCGGAATCAGACATTAGCTGCAGAATCACTATAATTAAGTAGCTTATGTGAGTATTGAGTTGAATAATAAAGAACATTGAAATTTATGAAAAAGAATATGACTATGTACCTGTTATGCCATAAACCTTGTAAACCAATGCCGAAATAGAGTTAGTAGGATAAAAAAAATTAGGATAGGATGTAAGAGAGTTGTAAAAAAGAAGCAATATTGGGGTTCAATATTCCCCCACAACAGAGACATTTCATGTCCTCATGCAAAATTTTAAAATATGTGGACCTTATCCATTACTAAGCTTCTTCAGAGGTTTGAGCAAGAACATCCAAGTTATTCCTTCTTGCTTTCTTGGTAGTGACTGCCATTCTTAGTATCTTCATCACTATTCTATGTTGCAAGCTCATAACCTTTCTTTTAAGAGGTTTTTCTTTGGCTTTTAGTTTCTTGTTCTTCTTGTACCATACACTAAGATGAAAAATGATGTTATCATTTTTAGTTTTCAAGATTTCATTCTGCACTTTTAGTGTTTCCTGTTCTTGCCTCAAATGTTTGTTTCGTACGTCCAACTCATAGATTTATTCTTTAAGAGTATTTACAATTTGGGATTTTTCTCGAGGATCGGAATGAGTAATTTCCTCTTTTTTTAAGGATGATTCCAACGTTTTCCATCTAGCTCTTTGCTCCAAAGAATTTATGCATTGATATATCTGTTGTTGAATAGGATTTATTTAAGGAGTTCTCTTAGAACACTATTACCGATGAAATAGGTAACCGCATTGTTACCTACTTTTTTGGGTAGCATAAAAAGCACCCGATTTTGACAAGTGGTGATGCAGAATCACCCCCCCTTTTTTTGTGCATATTTTTGACACTCTAATATTTTTATTTATGAAGTATGAATATTTTTTTTTTAAATGTTAGTAATTTTCATGCTAATTTTGAAACGTATTGATGCAGCATCAACTTTTTTTTTTTAGAGCGATGACTTTCATGTTAATTTTGAAACGTATTGATGCAGCATCAAAATTTTTTTTTTAGAGTGCTAATTTTCATGTTGGTAATAAAACACAAAACTTAGATAAAAATATATATATATAAAAACAATAAAAAAACCGACAAAAATGTAAAAAAAAACAAAATCAACTCGTAAAAATAAATAAATTTAAACAAAAATAAATACATAAAACAAAAAAAAATATTCGAAAATTATCTCAAAAGAAATGACAAAATTTGAAAAAAAATACATAATTTAAAGAAAAAAAACAAAAATTAACCAAATTTAAAAAAAAAAAACATCAAAAACATTTTTTTCCAAGTTATTAAAAAAAACCATATAATTAAAAAAAATAAAAATAAATAGAAAATTTAAAAATAATTTAAATTACAAAATTAAAATTTAGATAAAAAAATTAAAATAAAAAAATAAAAAATTAATAATAATAAGAAAAAAAAATACAAATTTTAAAATTAACAAAAAAAACAAAATTGAAAATTGAGAAAGAAAATTAAAATAAAAGGATTAAAATAAAAAAAACTATCATTAAAAAACAAAAAAAATGAAAAAAAACCACGTGCAAATAATTAGAAAACAAATATCCATAAATTTACTGGTTTTTTTTTAAATGAAACAATTTATAAATTTTAAAAATGAAAAACTAAATAAACTAAAAGATTAAAAAAAAAAATTAAATTAAATTAAAATTTAATAAATTTAATAAATAAATTTTAAATTTTAAAAAATAATTAATCTAAAATATTAAATTTAAAAACAAAATAAATAAAAAAAACAAAAAAATTAAAACAAATTAAATTTAAAATAAAAAATTTGAATTAAACAAAATAATTTTAAATTTTGGAATTTAAAAAAAAAAGATAAAAAAAAAATCAAATTAAAAAAAATTATTAAAAATTTAAAAAAATAAAAAAAATAAAGAATTTTTTGATCGTGGTGGCGCCACCAATCGGCCTGCCGCCCAGGTGGCGGCGGAGGCCGGCCGCTTGGCGGGTGGGGAGGCCGCATGCAGCCCCCCGCCCGCCCAGCGGCCAGCCTTCGACGCCACCTGGGCAGGTGGCTGATTCTGGGAATCGCCCTCGCGCCGCTAGAGGTCGATTCTAGGAATCGCCCTCCTGCGGCAGGAGGCTGATTCCCAGAATCACCCTCCCGGGGCGGGAGGCCGATTCCGGGAATCCCCTTCCCGTGGCGGGAGGCCAATTCTGGGAATCTCCGAAGGCCGATTCCGGGAATCGCCCTCCCGCTCCCGAGGCCGGCGATTCCCGGAATTGGCCTCTTGCCCAGGTGGCGGCGGAGGCCGGCCGCTGGGCGGGTGGGGGCGTGCGACCCCCGCCCAGCGGCTGGCCTCCGCCGCCATCTACGCGGGAGGCCGATTGGCGGCAGAAGCATGATCAGAAAATTCTTTTTTTTTTTTTAATTTGTTTTTTAATTTTCAATATTTCTTTTTTTAATTCGATTTTTTTTTTTTTAAATTCAAAAAATTTAAATTTTTTTTTTTTTTAAATTCAATTTTTATAATTGGAATTTAATTTTTTTTCATTTTTTTTTGTTTAATTTTTTTTTTTCTAAATTTTGTTAATAATTTTTATTAAATTTTGTGTTTTTTTTTATTTAATTAATTTTTTTTTTTATTTTTTCATATTTTTTTTTATTATTAAATTTTATGTTTAGTTTTTTCATTAAATTTTGTAATTTTTTTTAATTTATTTGAATTCAGTATTTTTTTTTTTTATTATTATTATTATTTTTTTAATTACATAAAATTTCTATATTTTTTTATTTCAATTAAAATTCTGTATTTGAAATTAGATTTTTTTTAAATTAAATTTAATATTTTCAAATTAATTTGTTTTTGATTTTATTTTTTATTTAATATATATATATATATATATATATATATATATATTCAGTTTTTCATTTTCAATTGATTTTTAAAGGTTTTTAACTTTATATTTTAACAATGTTTTTTTTTCTTTATATTTAAAATTATTTTTTATTTCAAAATTTATATCTATTTATTAAAATTTAATACTTTTCTTTTTTAAATTTAATTTGTTATTTTAACACTAACATTTTTTTTTTAATTTAATAAAATCTAATATATATTTTTTTAATTTAAGTTCATATATATATATATATATATATATATATATATATATATATATTATTTTTTATAATTTAAATTTAATTTATTTTTTGTAATATATATATTTTTTTAAATTTAATATTTTTTTGTATTTATTTTTATTTTTTATTTTTAATTAATTTTTCTTTTTTTACTTTTAATTTAAATAATGTATTTTTTTTTTAATTTTTATTTTAAAGTTTTAAATTTATTAAAATTTAATATATTTCTTTAAATTTAATTTTTTTTTAATTTTTTTTATTTAATAAATTTTTTTTTAATTTAATTTCTATATTTTATTTTTTATTATTTCTTTCTTTTTTTAACTTGTTTTTTTTTAATTTAATATTTTAATTTTGTTTTTATTTTTATTTTTTTATTTCTATATATTTCGAAATTTTAATTGTTAATTTTTTATTTTATTTTATTTTTCTTAAATTTTAGGTTTTTTTTAGTGTTTGAATTAAAATTTTTATTTTGTTTTTATTTTTATTTCTTTATTTCTATATATTTTTAAATTTTAAGTTTTAAAATGTTTTTATTTTTTAAATTTATTTTTTTCTTAAACTTTAGTTTTTTTTTAATGTTTGAATTTTAAAAATTAAAAAATGTTATTTCTATTTTTAAAAATGTCAAAAATATGACACAATTTTTCTTTTTTGTTATTCCAGCTTCAACTGGTTTTGTTTTGAGGTTGTTTTTTCAATCCTTTTTTCAATAAACAATTTTGTTTTTAGCATAGTTTTATAAAATGTTGAAATTTGACCTTCAAAAAAAACCAAGTGCATTCTGGAATACACTTTTTTTGTTTTTGGAGTGTTTTTTCATGTTTTTTGAGTCTGCTTGGGCTAGAGTTCCCATTTTGAGGTCAGGTTACCTATTTCATCAGTAACAGTGTTTTAGTTGGACTGGAAATTGATAATGGAACTCTAAGTTATGGAACTCTCGGTGATGGAACTCTCAGTTCCTCATCTTCTTCTGAGTTGATGAATCCTGGGGACTACTCAAACTGTCCATGCATTGGTTTTTTTAGCCTTTTACTTATTCTTATATTGGAGTATGGTTTTTCAGTTGTTAGGGATTGATTCTGAACTTTATTTTTCTATGTTTTCTCTTTGGATGAACTTCGTCTTTCATTGATGGCTATCTTTCTTCTAACATTCCTTTGTTTTAGAGTCTCCAACAGACTTGCAAGATGAGTTACATCCTCTGAATACTAGTCTTGTTGTGGAGGTGAGTTACACTTAGGGATTAAAGGAAATTTCCTTCTACTCTTATTTGTTTTACTCAGATCTCCTTGTTTTGCCTCCTTAAAATGATTTATAATTAAGAAATTTTCCCAATTGTCTCCTAGTATGTTTTTCATATGGGATTCAATCAAAATTTTCACTAATCAATGGTGGTATAAGACATTATCTATGGACTGTACTTTCCTCTGTATTTTTCCATACATTTTTCTCAAGCTATGAAGTAAAAATTACAGTAGCTTAATTTCATTTTCTTCAAAAACATTGATCACCAATCGTGCATGGTAAAATAACATGTTACTAAACCTACCTTCAGAAGTTATAATTTTTTTAATAATAAATAGAAAATTCCTCCATTTTTTCTTCAAAGTTGTCACTGGTATCCCCTTTACAAACACAAAATATCCATACCTAGAATCTTGAGGAATACTTTCCACTATTTCTCTTCAATTTTTCGATTCTTGGACCAGCTCTCACCGATTCTTTGAAATAGTGTATCCTCTACTACAAATGATTTTGTAAAAAAAAAAAAAGACATGTCCCCAATCTCTTATTCTATGCCATTTTATTCCTTGGAAAAGGAGTTTGTCACTTATTTTTCCTGCCCATCGAAGTTTTACATGAACTATAGCCACTACCCTTGCTACAACCACTGTCTGACCTATGGGTATCCTTTTGGGAATTTATCCCCATTCGGCTCCAACTGTATGATTACTCCAATTTTTTAGAAGCTTTAGACATCAGTTTCTCTTTTGATAGGGTAATTGCGATAGGAATTCAGTTTAGAGTGAGTTGAAAGAGATAGAATTTAGGTAAGAGGTGTTTTCGGGAATGAAATAGGGTTGAGTGAAATAGGGGTGATGGAAGGACTACGCATGAAGTGGAATGATATATGAAGATAAAGAAATTAGTTTGAATTATATTAAGGCTTCATAAAATATTCATTTGACAAGACAAAGATATTTTCATTAATTTCAAATTCATGGCATAGTAATCATTTTATAAAATGGCAGTAGCAAAGGTCACTCATCTTCTATTTCATAATTCAAATTTTTTTACCTTTATTATCTAACTAATATCTACATACCTTATATATTTTCCTTACTCATTTTTATCATTTTATAGGTTGTTTTAGGTTTTATGCAGGTTTCTCTAGCTATAATCTTCATTAAATTTTATTTTTCTATGATCTCGGTTTTCCCTAGTTGCAATCTATCAAATTAGTTGCAAAATTTCATGAGAGTTGTAAAATGCTGAAAATTTTGTATTTTCCTTATTTTTCAAAGGAGAAAAGAGTCATAAATAGAAAATGGGACAAGAATAGGGAATTTAGAAAGAAAATATATGCTACCAACGATTCTTTGTGTTCAACTTAGATTTTATGTATAAAGATGTCAACGCTATTCGTTTTCATGTTTATAAAATTTTCTATTTTCATCAATTCTTTATTCTTTATTATTATTATATATATATATATATATATATATATATATATATATATATATATTGAAAAAGGAAGTATAAGGCAAGTTGGAGAGGAAAAGGGATCCTCCTTGACCAACTTCTAATTGAGATTATCTTAGAAATTTATTACAAACTCTTCCTTCATTAATGGTTTATGATATATTCGTAATATATGACCATATAAAAGGAAAGAGCTTTTATTAATCAATATCTCTGATTACGACTATTCCATTATCAAAGAAAGTTTCAATCTCGTAAGGACCAAGTCAATGAGTTTGAAATTTTCCATAAAAATATTTAAACTTTGAATCAAAAAGCAGTGTCCAACCACCAGGCTGGAATTTTATTTCTTTGATAAACTTATCAAGCCACCTTGATATTTTCTGTTGAACTATATTGGTTATATGAATAACATCTTTTTGTATCTCATCAAGTTCATTCAATTCCTTCTTTCTTTATTTATACGCTTTTGATAGATCAAAACCTAATTTGACTGGTGATTTAAAGGTATTTATCTCGAAATCAAAAGGAAACAAGACTTTCTTTCCATAAACAAGTTTATAAGGAGTGCGTTCTATTCTATTTCTCCATGTGGTAAGATATGCCAATAAATATTTTGGAATATTTTCTACCCAATCTCTTTGATACAGATTCACAGTCTTAGAAAGAATTGCTTCAGTTAATTTATTGGTAGATTCAACTTGTCCATTTTCTTGTGGATGATATGTAGTGGATTTCTGATGTTTGATTTTGTATTCTTCCATTATCTTATGTACCATCTTGGATGTAAATTGAGTACCTTGATCTGTCACAATTTCCCTTGAGACACAAAAACGAGTGAAAATATCCTAAAAAATAAATGAAACTAAAAAAATTTTAGTAGCTAAAGGAAGTGCTTTAGCTTCTACCCATTTTGTGACATAATTTATATATACAATAATGTACCTTTTTTGTCTTGATGGTGGATTAATTGAACCAAAAAAACCTAGTGCCCATTATTCAAAACGCTCAATACGTACCTGAGGTTTTAAAGGCATTTCATCTGAAGGAACATGATTCCCCATTCTTTGAAAACTATCACATCTTTTAACATGTTCCTTGGAATCCTTAAAAGGAGAAAGCCAATAGTATCCTAAGAGAACTAAATTTATAAGTAGTGTTTTTATACACAAATTTCCTCCACATGGTTCATCATGAAAAACGTTTAGTACCTTTAGTAATTTATCCTCTCTAAAACATCTTCGAATAATTAAATATCGTCGTGTCTTATACAATTATGAATTTATCCATGAATAATATGAAGTAGTTTGTATAACCTTATTTTTCTCTGGAGGAAAAAAATATGATGGCAACTTCCCTATGGCCAAATAATTAGCAATATCTGCAAACCAAGGAGATTTAATAGATACTGCAAAGAGATATTCATCAAGAAAATTATCTTCTACAAGAATATCGTTATTATAATTTTGGATTCTAGATAGAAAATCAAAAACTATGTTTTTCTCTCCAACTCTATCCAAAATAGTAATATTGAATTATTGTAATAAAAATAATCATCTTATAATTCTGCCATCTGTAACTGATTTATTCATTAAATATCTAATTTCATAATGATATGTGTGAATGAAGGTGTCATAAACAGTAATATAATGTCTTAATTTATTGATGGCATATACAACAGCTAAAAACTGCTTTTCCGTGACAGTGTAATTTAACTCCGTAGGGGTCAAATTTTTTATTGTATAGTAAATAGCATAATGAGTCAAATATTTATGTCCTAATACAACACCTAAGGTTGTATTTGAGGCATCAGTTGAAATATAAAAAGGTAGTTTCCAATTTGGTTCTCTTAAAATGGGTTCTTGGAAAATCTTTTCTTTCAATGCTTCAAAATATTTCTTGTAGTTAGAATTCTAGATGAATTCACAATCTTTGTAAGAAATTTGAAAAGTGGAGAGAAAATATTTGTAATTTTTTTTATAAATCTTCTATAATAGCCAGTAAAACCAAGAAAACTTCTAACATCCCTTTGACAAGTAGGAAATTATAATTGAGATATGACTTATACCTTGGATGCATCCACTTTAATTCTATCTCTTGAAATATGGTGGCCTAGAACAATTCCCTTAGTAAGCATCATAAAAAAACATTCATGGCTTAATGATAGATTTTCTTCTTTACATCCAATGGGAGATTTTTCCAAATTTTTAAGAGCTTCCTCAAAATAATTTCCATGGACAGTAAAATTATCCATGTAAAATTCCACACAATCATGAATTAGATCATAAACATGCCTAGAAATTCCCTTTGTAATTTTGTTGGTGAATTACATAACCCAAAAGGAATTACATGGTAAACATAAGTTCCCCATGGACATGGTTGTTTTATATTGATATTCTAGAGCCACTTGGATTTGATTATATCCACTAAAACCATCGAAGAAAAAAAATACTTTTTCCCTGCCAATGTATCAAGGACTTGATCTAAAAAGGAAGTGGACAGTGATATTTTAAAGTGGATTTATTTGATTCCCTATAATCAATGCATACTATCCATTTTCCATTATTTTTTTGAACAATTACCAATGGTGAGTCCCACTGGTTATTTGATATTGGATAAATAAAACTCACTTTTAACAATTTTTGTATTTCCTCCTTAACAATTTACCTTAAATTTGGATTCATCCTCTTCTTGGGTTGTCAGATTGGTATGGCATTTTATTCAATATAGATATGATGCATACAAGTGTTTGAGTCAATTTCTTTCATATCATTGTATTCTTATGCATAATCAAAGGAATGTTCCTATAGCATCTTAACTAGTTCCTTCTTTTGAAATGCTTCTAGGTTATTATTGATATTCAAAGTTTTCCCTGGAAAATTTTCAAAACATCCAAAGACCTAACCCTAGGAGATGAAGCGCCAAAACTATGGGCCCCGTTTGGGTAAATTGGTGTTTCAACTTCTCGGGGAAGTAACTTCGGAATACGATCTCCATTTTATGTGTATCATAGCTCATTAGAAAGATCTATCTAAGGCGTACAACTTTCTATGTGAGAAACATCTGTCTACAAACCCATGTTTCTCCCGGTGTTCCTAAAAAATATTGTTTAGGGCCACAAAATGGCTCCAGAAGTTCAAGACTCGAAAAATTGTTGAAAATAGTAAGTTGTGTTGCAACTTAAAAATTGAACAATGATGGTGGGGGTTCAAATGGAATAGGTGGGTGGCCACAAATATCCACCTGGATCATTAAGGCCCCAAAATGGTTCTGGGAGTGCCGGACCCAAAAACCTGCTAAAAATAGTAAGTTGTGCTTAATGTTAAAAGCTACAAGAATTGATGGTGTGGGTCCAAATGAAATATGTTGGTGGCCACCGATATCCACATGGGTTATTCAAACCCCCAACATCCCCAAAATGCCAGCGAATTCAAATTGTTTGGTAAACCATACGGGTTCCCTCGCTCCCCAAACTTGCCACAGTTACATACAGAGACCCCAGGGTTGACCTAGTATGGGAGACTCAAACACACATACACCATGTAGCCATAACATCAATTACGAAGAGGAAGGATATGTAAGAAGTACCAATCGGGGTGAGTACGTCAAATGGGAAATTATTGGAAGCTAAAGTAGAAATAAAATCCACAGAAATTCCACCACTTGTTACAAAACTGAAAACCAAAGCTATCGCAGGGTCATGAGATGATGAATGACTTAGTTTTCCGCTGCCGATAAAACTTAATTTTCTGTTATTTTTTTATAATCCCAGATTCCACATTAGCCAGAAAAAATTATATAGATACTCTCTGAATCACTCTTACATGACTCGGCGCATAGGGGAGTATAATGTCGCAACCAGTAACTCTAAAGGATATGGAGTATCGATATCCACATTTCCAGTGAGAAATTCCAAGTATTTCCAATGCGAAAGAACCATAAGGGCATCCATGTATGTGGATTGAAATACCGAGTTCTAGCTAAAGCTAATGGAAAAGAACAACATAGTTCCAATCCTCATTTTACCATTACATAACTCTCAGATAACCATCATATCTTGTCCATTGCAGTTTCCTTGTTACCTCTGGTCGATGCTCCCTATCCATCTTTTCATCCATTTTATTGATTGGAATTTTGAGTAAGAAAATCAAATGTGTGCACTCAAAAATGAAATTGTTAACATCAATATATTAAACTTCAATCCTTATTTATTTCGGTGTTGAGGCATTTATTTTTCAGCCCTTTCTTTCGACGTCCAATGTGGGTTGATTTATTATGTCTATGAAAAAAAACATGTTACATTAAATGATTTAGTGCTTTCTTAGGCTACACACTTCCACTCTTACCAAATGTATGTGACCTATTTACCTATTTCTAAAAAAAACAAACTCTTTGATAAATCAAAAACTCTTCGCAAATACTTCTATATTTTATATTGTTAGTTTATATGTTTATGAAAAACAAACTTTTAACCAATCAAAATTTATCTTTATTTTTATTTAAGAACAAAAAGATAATTTAAAAATAAATAATATTAATATTATACATTCACATAACCTTCACCTTATTTAGAAAATAATATACTATTATATATGATATTTAAATTAATTTTATTTTATTTTATATAGATTTATCATAGTTTTATTGAATTATACCATTCAAATATCATTAATTTACCATATGAATCTATCATTAAATAATTTGATTTGTTAAAACATTTTTATATATTAATATAATTTTTTTTTTTAATTATAATATCATATCTAATACTATTCTGATATAGTATGAGAACAGTAATATAATAACGCATTATAATTGATGGGAATACCATTAATTTTATATAAATATTCGTTGTAACATTCTTAGAATTACGATGTAAAATTACAAATTATTATTTAATATTTTTAATTCTGATGACTTACTCAATTAATTAGTTTTTTTCTCTCCATAATAGATGATTCAAAATTTATGTAGGTTTTAAATGAGATTATAAAATAATTTTAATACGATCTATTGTTTGTATTAGTTAAATTTATATTTGAATTATAAGTTGTAAATTATATTCAAAACTTATTTAAATTAAATAATGTTTTAAATGAGATTATTAAGTCAAAATAATAATTGTGTACTTATCTATAAAATATAATTTTTTAATCTAAATAAAATGAAATAGAATCATTATTAGATTATGGAAAAAAACCCTAGCGGAGCTCTACACCAAGCTGACCTCCATGATCTAGGGTTTGTTGGTTCTGTCATTGGCTGCCCTAGGAAGACTTCCTCCCCTATACTAATCGATCGAGAATTCTCATCTGGATAACTTTAGGCTCATCGATGATCGATTCCAGTGGGGGGACGACTGCTCCCCCCCTCACAAGACAACCTCCCATAGGGGCAGTGATAGGAGATGATACCGTCAATCAGCACAACTTTGACCTGTCTCAAGAAACTACAGGGGTCACACCCACATCGCAGCTAAAAAATACAGAAGAAGCAGCAGCAACAAACACTAAATCAGCCACATGCATACCAAAGAACGAAAAGAAAATAGTGATAGAACTCTCAGTGCACCAAATCAATGGCAGAATCAAGTTCATGAAGGGTCATGCATTGATAGGAAAGTTCATGGGTTTCTGGCCCATGGAAAAAGTATTGAGAGGATGGATAGACATGAAATGGAAACTCAAAAGCCATATTGACCTACAACTGTGCACTAAAGGCTTCTTCAATGTTCTCTTCACTTGCGCTGAAGACAAAGATAGAATCATGGATGGGGCCGCTTGCTTATTCAACACTGCAAGTCTATACCTCAGACCCTGGACTGAGCATTTCATCCCAGACAAACAGGATCTTACTTGGGCATCGATCTAGATCCATCCATACTCTCTTCGACAGGAATAATGGGACAATCTGACCCTCAAAGATATTGGCAATGCCCTGGGAGAGTTTTTCAAGATCGTAGAGGAGACCAAGATCAACCACTATGTAGCCTACACATGCATATGTGTCTACATGAACCTAAAATAACCACTACCAGGTGAGGTAAGTCCGATTCATGAATATTTTAAATGGAAATAAACTGTAGATTATGAAAACATTCCTTTCAGATGCAAAATGTGCCACCAACACGGGCACCTCTTTAGAGACTGTCCCCTAAATAATAAGGCCATAGCTGAAAAATAATCCAACGAATAACAAGCAGAGGGATTGATGAAGGTAGCAAGAAAAAAAATACATAACAAAAGAGCTACGCCTCAGCAGAATAAAAAATGACCCGTGATCGACAAAAACTTCACAACCCTAAATCAGCTAATTGAAAAAAAGCTCGAACCAGTCATCGAAGCAGGGCACACCTCCATGGAGGAGGCCCATTCATCAAAGGCACAAAAGTGCAAGGACCCCATTAATACCTTCTTGAAACGTCCAAATGCAAATGATGTAGGGGAAAACAATCTCCTCAAGGGAAAAGAACATATCATATAATCGACTCCATAAGCGATGGAAGAAGAACCATAAAGCATAGACTTGGAAGGCCTAGATCACATAGGGTTAGAGGAAGCTTGCAACAAGAAGAACTAAAAATATATCCCAGAGAAAAAAATCCAAAAACTGTAGGAAATCCTCACGAGATCGCAACATCTCCCCTCCCTAGGTATCCAAGGGGGCATGCTTATTAACACCAAATACTTCACGAAAAAGTCCCACAAAAGGGGTGGAAAAACAACCCTACAAAGAACCATAGAAATTTGGAAAAAAATGGTGGACTCCGAGAGATTCCCCAAGCTAACTAGATTCTATGCCCTCACCTCCAATCAAATCCCATGAATCTCATCTCCTGGAATATAAGGGCCCTCAACAGCCCCACAAAGCATGTGACCGTAAAGAAAAGGATCATTGAGGAACGTTCGACAATATTCTTTATGCAAGAAACCAAATGTTCTAGCACAACTCTAGATACCAACTTCAAAAAAAATTTGGAAAGGTAGAAATACACTAGTGATTGATGCAAATGAGGTGTTTGGAGGCTTGGAAATCATCTGGAATCCCCAAATAATCTCCTTGGAGAACTTTCGTGCTGACAAACACTTCATCTAGGCCATCTTTCACCTAATTGGCATGGACATCCATGGTTTTCTCACAAATTCCCACTCTCCATAGAATGCCCAACAAAAATTGCTGCTCCTGGACGGCCTAGCGGATATCAACAAACAATGATCCCTTCCTCTCTGTCTCTTGGGAGGAGACTTCAACATGAAAACTAATATTTCAGAAAAGAAAAGCAAAAGGATGCACCTGGAATCAGATAGTAATCGATTCAAGAAATTCATTCAGAGTAATAACCTCATAGACATACATACCTACAATGGTATCTTCACGAGAAAGAACAAAATAGGAGGTGCACATTAGATATCCTCAAGACTGGATAGATTCCTCATCACAGAATATATCATCCAGCTCGGAGGTGACATAGATGCCACCATCATTCCAGCAACAGGATTTGATCACTAGCCTATACATCTTCAATGGTCACAACCAGGTAAGCATGCTCCTAAACCTTTTAGCTTTGGACACTGATGGTCCTGGCACTCGTGGTTCAATGAAATAGTTTCCAAATGGTGGTTCTCATTAGCACCTCCTCAAGGTACAAAAATGCTCTAGTTCTAGACAAAATTGAAACTACCCAAAAGGCAAATTGAAAGTATAGAAAAAAACCACCTTCGGCAACATATTCACAGAACATAAATATCTGGAGGAAAAAGTGAGGAAACTGCAACAAATCATCATCCAGGAGGGGAGCTCAGCTGAGTCAGAACATCGGGAGAAAACCTTAACTATTCAGCTGGAAGAAAGAAGGAACTAGGAAGAAGCCCTGTGGAGACAAAAATCAAGAATCAATTGGCTGAAGGAAGGAGAAAGAAATACCAAATTCCTCCATTGCTCCACCATTCAGCACAGGATGCTCAACAAAATTATAGCCCTCAAGAACCAAACACAGGAAAGGCTGGAAATGCAGGAGACCATCATGGAGGAGTTGCGCAATCATTTCAAGGATATCCTATAGGAACCCAACCACAAGAGGCATGAGGCTATTGGGGAAATCACCCAACACATCCCAAAGATGATTATGGAGGAACATAACAGGATCTTGCTCATTGATACTACTTTATATGAGGTGGAAAAAGAAGTGTTTGAGGTGAAGGTAGGGGAACTTGTAGGTCCCGATGGATTTACCACCAACTTATTTCATTTATTCTGGGAGACCATCCAAAACGAAGTGTGGGAGGTAGTGGATGAATCTCGCTCCACCCATTGGCTCCTACCTATGCTAAATGCCACCTTCATCACTTTGGTACCAAAAGAATAAAATACAGCCTCGCCAAATAAGTACAGACCTATAGCCCTTTGTAATATCATTTACAAAATTATCTCCAAAGTTATAGATAATAGGCTAAAGAAGCTCCTACCCCTTATCATCTCCCTAGAGAAAACAGGTTATGTGAAAGGAAGGTAGATTCTTGATGGCATCATCTTAACCCATGAATTCATCCACTCCCTCAAAATCAGCAAAAAACTGGGCATGCTTCGTAAAATTAACCTATCAAAATCCTTCGATAAACTCAGCTGAGACTACATCAAAAATGTTCTTTTAACCTTTGGCTTCAGCCATACCTGGGTGAGATGGACCATGAGTCTCATCACCTCCCCATTTCTCTCCATTCTGGTCAATGGCATCCCCTCTTCTACCTTCAACCCCATGAGAGGCATAAGACAAGTGGACCCTCTCTCTCCCTTCATCTTCAGCATTATGGCAGAAGGACTCAGTCGCCACCTCAAAAGCTCCATCCAGACAGGTGCCCTGCTTGGTTTACCCCTCCACAACCTACCTCCCTCCTCTCACAAACAATTTGTGGATGAAAATATGATTATCAGCTACCCCTCTGTCAAGGAAGCCCAAGCCATCAAATCCATTCTATAATCCTTCTCTGAAGCATTTGGCACATAGGTCAATCATAAAAAATCGCATATTTTCTTCTTTCACACCTACCCTCTAACCCAAAGATCCATCGCCTGTATCCTTGGATTCTCCATTGATTATTTACCTTCCAAATACCTAGGAGCCCTGCTAATTGACTCAGCCATCAATCATTCCTCTTGGAGAGCTCTGCTGGACAAAATGGAATTCAGGTCATCCAAATGGACTCATTGCACCCTCAACATAACTATCTGCCTAGACCTCATCAAATCTATTTTTCAATCCCTCCATATTTACCTCTTCTTGGTCCTTACAGCTCCCAAATGGGCTCTCAAAGCTATGCGCAACTTGCAATGATCTTTTCTATGGGGAGGTACCAAAGAAAAGAATAAATGGACCTTAGTCAACTGGAAGGAGGTCTGCACCCCCAAAAGTGAGGGAGGACTAGGATTGTGTGACCCTAAGCACAACAATAACATAATGGGAGCCAGCATCTAGTGGAAATGGGTCTCCAACCCTAACACTCCATGGGCCAACCTATGGGCAGCCATGTACGCACACTATTGGCCAAAGGAGGATCTCATAAGATATAACCTTGATCTAGCTGGATCCCAAATCGAGAAAGCACCAACCAACCAAAAAAGGATTATCCAAAATCACAACTGCTGGGAGTTTTGAAGTTGTAACCAAGCCAGATTATGGGAGTACTCTTCGCAACAGATGCTAAGCCTCTCCTCAATCTTCCCCAGACCTCTATGGAGTGCCGCTCTCCAAGGATGGAAAATACAGAAGGCTCAACATTTTTGGATGGATGACACCTCCCAAGGCTACAAGAAATGGATACACACAAGAATATGGCAAGACAACTGGAACAATGAAAGCCATACAGAAATCTAGGAATAGCTCAGTACAAAAATAAAAATAGAGTCAAAACAAGAACTGACATTCTCCGCTGGGGGCACAAGTCTAGTGGAAACTATATTCCCAAGGAATCCTAAAACATTCTTAATCAGCAGAACCCCGGACTAGCAGATCTCATCTGGAAAAAGTTATGGAAATCTAATCTATGGGATAAAATATCTACCTTCCTATGGCTTCTCAATAAACGATGCATCCTCACATGGGAGAATATTTTTAAGAGGGGGTTTGTAGGACCCTACAGATGCCCTTTATGTCAAGTCAACTTGGAAACCATTGACCACTTGTTCGACCAATGCTCCACCTCCAACTCCTTATGGGAAAAAATTGTAGCCTTATGCCATCGTTCCAACACAGCAAGGGGAAACATCATTAACACCATCAGCAGTTGGCAGGACAACTCCTACACCAACAATCTCCTGAACAGACTCTGGCAGATCATCTCGGGGATCCTCATTTGGAACATATGGAAGGAATGAAACAACCACATATTCAAAGAGAAGGTCCACTTTTGATGAACTCTGGGATAGGATTCATAGCAACCTCTAGGAAAATCTAGCCTTATATGCCTAGAGTAAGGAGGACCTACCCACCTCAGGAGCAGAGCACCACATATGGAACCACTGGAAAATGAGTCTAAACATCCCCATGGACATCAAACCTAGAAGCACAGGTAGAACCCCTGCTCTAGAAAAATGGTTTCCCCCCTCTAATTGCTTCTTCAAATAATTTAGCAGAGTTTGAGGGGCTGATGCAAGGTATTCAAATTTCCATAGATTTTCATTACTTCCCTCTAGAAAGAGAGGGAGACTCACACATCATGACCATGGGCGCCACAAAAATCCTGCAAGCTATGGCTTCCTCAAAGGTTTCCAACAGCTGGAGATTGGACCACAAGCTCAAGGTGCTAGAACAGTTGATTCATAGCCATAGAGCCATCAATTTTGGGCATGTCCATAGAAAATTCATTTATGTCACAGATCTCCTAGCGAACAAAGGGGTGGAAAGAAAATGTGAGTTGAATCATTCCACCCTTACACAGGTTAAGGTGGAAACACTCAGACAGGATTGCATCACCCTCATTTAGAAGGATCTGCTTCCCCCATATGCGGGTGACAGAACTGACACACTTGATAATCACATCCCACACTCCCATGGAGGCAGAGATCTTCTGTGTAGATCCTCACTTGCTGCGGATCCTCATATAGTTAGTCACTCGCATGAGACTCACAAAATAAGGCATGATGACAAGAGGATGGGAACGACATCACTAGGTCTGAAGCATCACCTCACTTCTCTCACCATTAATGATTACCATGATTGACCGTATTTCATCCATCCTCCTTCACTCGAGCCTACTCAAGTGATCAATCATAGCAAGAAAATTCATCCAAAGCCCACTTAATGCTATCCTCCTCACACACACCTTAGCCCCTTTAAAAATATGAGTACCCAACATTTTTCAATATACAGTCTGTTATCTCTATCCATCGCCTCTTTAATTATGCTCTATATTCTCCCTGAGTTCATAAGGCTACGAAGCTCTACTCTTAGAGTCGCGTGTCGCAGTCTCCCCAGGGTTGCCACACCCCTTCCTGTGCACCTTTCCCTCGGATACTGCTACTCCTTGAACCCAAGCGCTACTTTCCTTTTTGTGTACTCCCCCTGCATTGCTCCCCCTGCCTCTGCACGCAATGGCTCCCAGACTTCGGCAGAGAACTATCCAAGGAGGACAAAGAGTAGCTCTCCCTGGTCAATATCACCATGGAGAGTACAATTGCTTAGATTCAATGGAAGGCTCCTCTTCCAACACTTTTTATTGTTAGCATCCTAATGTAGAGCAGAAAGAAGAAGCCCCTGCGCATGCTTTGTAGAGAGGAAGACAAGGTCTGAGGAAGTCCACCATTTCTCTTGAGACGTACCTTCATCAACGAAAAACTGACCCGCTGCCAGTACAGGAGGAGGAAGATAAGGACTCGGACGTCCAGGTGATGTATTCCGATGGAATCTAGATACATTTCCTCGATGGCGTCGATCAAGACTCCCCCATCCTCTATGCACTGGACCACAATCCTGGCATGCGTACTATGGCAGACGCAGAGGAAGATGGTGCGCAAGCCCTTGCTCTCCCCATTGAGGAGGAAGTCCCTGACAGTGATGATGAAGATGAAAATTAATGTCTACGCAGCTGCATAGATCTCTTACATTTTTTTTCAAGCTTGCTATCAGTGACTTTTTGTTACCGTTCCTTGTGCACTGCTTAGATATGACTTTTCTACTCCGCACAATGTAATTATATGTTTCAAGTTTTGTTCTGGCTCATCTCCTCCCTCGAGGAAGCCTAGAAACCATGTAACAAAGGTTGGCATTGGCTAAGCACAACTTATGAACCCAGCCTGTAGCATATGTAACTTTTACGTTTTCGAATTAATAGAATAGCCCAACTTTCCAAAAACAAAAAATGAAATAGAATTATTTTAATGATATATATTTTTAATAGGTTTATAAAAAAATATTATGTTACCCAAATTATATATCACAATTAGATCTATTTAAAAAAAACAATAATAACCACTTTACTGAAATTAACCTAATTAACAAATATTACTAGGTTCACATAATAAATTAATATAATAATAATATTATTATATATTATTTAACCAATAATAATTTAGTAAACCTTTTTATTTGATAAGATAATATCTATAAACTATAAATTGTATTTATGGTAACTGATTCAAGCACATCTTTCAAAATAATTATAAAGGAGCTTAGTTATATGGTTTTGCTTCATATTATTATTTATTTTAAATTTTAGGTACATATAAGTTGACTATTTTTATATGATCGACTATATTAATGATTATATTATAAGTGACCAACAATATAATCATTAATATAATTCATCATAAAAGTAGCCATCTTAATAATATTAAGCAAAACTATATTTTCAATTTTAAACTAAGCTCCTTCATTATTAGTTTTCAATGTAACATTTTATTGAAGGATGTAATATTGTTATTTTAGATATTGTGATGATATAACTCATTGAAATGACTCAAAATATTGTTTTTGAAATTTTGCAGCATCACAAAATATTAAAGAAAACTTCTTAAATTATTGCTCTCAATTTTTTTTAAGGTGATGTAGTATTAAAAGTCAATTATATTATCAACCTCAACCATGACCTCTTATCCTATTAATATTTAAATGATAA
The DNA here is from genome assembly GCA_034641835.2 of Pinus albicaulis. NCBI lineage: Eukaryota > Viridiplantae > Streptophyta > Pinopsida > Pinales > Pinaceae > Pinus > Pinus albicaulis. The sequence goes on from CM076579.1 coordinate 951,526,566, forward strand.
AATGTTTCATTTCATTAAAGTCAAATATATTATTATGTTTAAAATTCTATAATATATCATAATATCTATATAAACAACTTAAAATATTATTGTTGAAATGCCATTTTATTTTGAGATGTGATGATTTTATATAACTTTGAAGCCAACCATAATATTAAACTCTTTATTCCATAATGTGACATAATATTGAAATTTACTATTAAGAGGTGTTCAATATGCTTCATATACTAATCCATGAGATTATAATGTGAAGAGAAGGTAAACAATTAGAAATGTTGTAAATAGAAACAACACAAAATTAACAACATGATTTCCTAGATAAAACATCTATGGCATAAAACCCATACACCGTAAATCACACGAAAAGTAATATTCAATAACTAAATGATTGTAATATGGAGTATTTTTTCTCTTAATAAGAGTGTTTATTAGGAGCACAATTCTTGATAAATATTCATAGCATAAAAGTAAGATCAAACTTACATAATAACTTTTCCTATAGCCCTACTACTCAATAAGTATGCACAATAAAACCATAATTCATTTACATTTTCCCCCAATTATTTTACGGTTTTCCACTTTCACATATTGAAATCCACTAGTAGGTTATCCCCTACATCTCTCTATATTTTTTTCTTTACACATGTTTATATGTAATCACTATCACTACTTTGTATTTATTGCTTGCGATAGCTCTACATTTTTTCTCTTCTCCACTATAGCATTGCAAAGTGTATGACACACTTATCTCAAAATCCTCCCAATTTTCATATAATTTGTGAGGTTATAAGGGAGAATGCATCAAATTGTCAACTAATTTCTTGGATTCATAAGGCCCATTGACTCATAACAGAACTTGATTTTACCTACGTCAACTACTCCCATCAATGCATTTATAGCATTTTGAACAAAGTATAATTTCTTTATCATCAACTTTCCATAATTTACCACATCCATAATAAATTGACATTATATATGTATGATTTATATTTTCATGAATGTTCACATCTTTTTCCAAATAAATGACATTGTTACTGTCCAATCAAACTATAATATCTCTTTCACTTTCTCTACAATTTTTGAATATAGTTTAATAAGCCAAATTCCCTTCGTACCAGCATGAATAGAAACCATATAATGTGCCTCTATAGTGGAAAATTTCAGAATACATTGTAATTACCTTATCATACTTGTTGCTCCACCAAACAATCAAAATTCATATCTCCTTGTCGATCTCCTCCTATATTCAACCCACACCCATTCAAGAACCATATAACCCATATCTCCATTAATTTTGGTTCCCCTAAAACATTAGTTTCATAATAAATGAAATTTTTAGAAGCACCACAAAAACACCTAAATATATATTTAGAGAAACCCAATGTTCACATCTAGGATTAGCTAGGAATAAAATCAATACTTTTGTTGCTTGGGTAATGACCAGTCCAGTATTTACCATAACATACATTTGAGCATTGATATCACTACGATAAGGGGCAGGATATATACCCTACATCTCTTTTGGTTTTATAGTGCTCTACTCAACTAAAAGCTTATTAATTCACACATAAATTAAAGCACTAAATAGTCTATAATGTGCCATGGAAAAATACTATATCATATAGTTTATGTACTTACTCTATTTCAAAAAAATCCTTTTTTTTTCTCTATATCTCTTTATCTCCTTTCATACAATATACAAATATATTTGATATCCCTAAATTCTTTTATATGAATTAGTGCTGAAAATTGAGACTTTAAATAAAAATTACATCCATATTGTTACCATAAAATAATTATTATCTATATATATAGTGATAACAAGGGAGAATACATACTGACTTCGTTTTGATCTCAAATGTCCTAATACCAACAAAAAATAATCAATTTTTTGGTTCGATACTTCAAGAGACTATTTTGTGACCATATAAAGACTACATTAGCTTCAAAATTGATGGCTCTTATTATTTTTTAACATGGTGTTTGTAATAACTCGAGGTTGATTTTCCATGTAAATAAAATAATACCAAGGTAATCGGACACATATTTTAAGTTGAATGCTCAGAAAACACTTTAGTGGGCATCACTCATGATTATTAAATGGCTATAGAAATTTGAAAATGCATTAGCAATGATAGAGAGACAATAAATGGCATTTAATTCTAAAAATAAAGAAAAATATGAGAAAAGAAAGGGGAAGAGACACAAAATTGCATGCAAGGGAAATTACAAGGGAAATGAAGAAAAATAAAGAAAAAGGAGACATCAATAATAAAACATCGGGGAATCAATTCAAAACTTTTGTTAGATATCATTTTTTGGATTCAACTACGTTAAGTAAGTCATTTATCTATGACCATTGCCATGAGACGTAGTCGTAACTAACTAATTTATCATGATTTTTGAATAGTCCACTTAGCACTCATTGCATCAGGAGATGCTCACATGGGTGAAGAAGTAGGATTGAAACTAGTGAAATGAATCACATAGCGTCAATCGTCACTTCTGAAGCTTGCACCTAGTAACCAAGACTTCTCAGGAGGTCACCCATCCCAGAATGCCTTTGGCTCAAGCACGCTTGACTATGAAGTTTCTGCCACAATCAAGCCCACTTAGCTTGCTACCCCAAAAATGATATCTAATATAATGCATTGTGGAAACCTCTCATACTTAAACTTTTTTTAGTTCAGTTTTGGCTCTCTCATTTCATTCTCTCATTCTTTTATTCTCTTTCACACTTAGAGCATTTTTGGAGCATGCTTGGAGTACTCTAACATTCACTTGGACTGGAGAAAGAAAGAAAGTGAAAGCAAGGGAGCATAAGGAGATAGTTCTATCAAAATTTACAGTTGGATTTATTTACAATTCACAGGTTGCATGTGTGATTTACTGGTTGGGTTTTTAATGCATGGTATATTCATGTACTTCCTTAGTTATGTTTTGTCATTGACATGATGATTTTCCTATGTTCATAGTAGTTTCAGCCTTGCCTTGTCATTTCCTCGATATTTATGGTGTTGTGGGTTTCCTACTTGTTTTTCAGATTGGTGCTCAGTTTCCCTATGGCTGTGGGTTGGAACAAATGCTCTAGAGCCTTGGAATAGCTTGGGTTGAGATACTAGTTCCTATAACTTGTAGGCTAGGAAAAACATTGTTGTGCCTGATGGGTTGAGTTACTAGTCCCTAGCGCCGTAGGTTGGAACAAATTATCTAGAGCCCTCATTACTTGTGGGTTTACTTACTAGTTCTTAAAGTCGTGAACATCTTTGGTCGAGACATATCTAGTTGTTCCTACTGATTTCTATACTATATAGGTGAGATCATTTTTGCTGAGGGTTGAGGTGTTTTGGCCTCAAGAACCCTGGTTGGTTTTCTGTTAGTTTAGATCGTGTGATCCTTTCATGATTGATATATGGTTATGGTGATTGGTTGAAAGAGAGATTTGGTTCAACTCAATATATGGTTGGGTGTTACATAGAAGTATATGACTTGGTTAGCATTTTTATATGTTAATATGAGATATTTTCCCATTATGTTATATGAGAATATGTAGCGATTATGCTAGTGATTTTATGGATGATTTTCCATGGTTTCCATGATGTTTATATTTTGGTTATATGATGTATTCTATATATGGCTCTTTACACGTTTTGATAAGTTATTGAATGGTTGATGAATGCATGGTGTAAAAAGTGCTATTGAAACTATCTACACAGGGATTGGAGCCTTATTGGTGATTCTAAGATGAAATTCAGTGGTTTATGGTAAGAGATGCATTCATGTCTTGTAGCTTATATGTTTACCATGTGTTTGATGAAATGTCTAACCTAGATTAGGCATGTATATTAAATTTCTTTCTTCAGTTTCAGTTGGTTGGTATTTTCATCCTATCATTTATGTTTCTAGAAAGCTACAAGTAGTTCTCACTAGTGGTCTGGAAGCAAGCCTGAAAAATTGGCTCAGATCTCAGAACCGGAGGAACAAAACTGGATTTTTTGGGTCGTAACCGCATGGAAGTAGGATTATGTGTGTGTTTGGGACATGATAACCGCATTGATGTTGTGTTATGCATGAAATTGGGGAGTTTCCCTTCTAAAAATAATTTCATCTCAATGATTGATCACCTGGGGTAGCTTTTAGGCTCTTGAGTGGTCTATAGTCCCCGAGGGATGTTTGTAAGTTATCGGTGTGTTGACCCAACTTCCATATCTGGAAATTGAATTTCAAGTCATATCATAGTGACAATGGTCTCATTTTTACCCTGGTGGGCTAGTAAAAGTGGATAGATGTGGGAGGAGGTGTTACAGTGTTGCGGTTTTGTCATATTCATCGTCTTCTTCAAGTTTTCAAGTCATCATGTAGGAATTTATTTGGTCACATTCATCTATTCTAATATCTAAATAATGTGATGCTACTGTAGGTAATAGAAACCTAATAGATGTTAACTTAGAAACTAGATAAAATATCTCACCAAAATCTATTCTTTCAACTTGGAAATATCATTTGTTTGTAACTTTTCCTTTTTTTTTTTGACATTATCATCCAAATCAATCATGTTTTAGAACACCCAGTTACATCCAATGGTTTTCCTCACATTAAAAAAAGGTTCCAGATCTCATGCATCTTTCTTTATAATTTCAACCATTTCCTTATCTATGGACAATCTATAGGACCCATTATCTACAACATATGTTGTTTCGTTCATAGTTCTAAGATAAATCGTATTAGATAATAAAGAAAATATCCATAAGAAATTAGATGGACTACAATTATGCTTGTTTGGTTGCCTTCTTTTGCAAGCATAGCTCCATAATACTTAAGGTGAATTTTGTTGCTACTCTTTCAGTTTATTTGAAGCATCCTTTCATTAGCTCCATAATGAACTTCTCGTTCACTCTCTAATCCATCTTTCTTAGTAATCAATGCTATTTAAATCATTTATTTCTTTTCATCCTCTTCTTGGTACACCATTATCAGAAATGACTTAAATTCTCTAAAATTAAAATTCTTGCTATACAAAGCTTTTATAACCATGGGATCCTAGAGATTTTCCCTTTCACACCAACACCATAGTCAATAAATATACATTTCACTACCTCGTTATCCAATTTCGACTACCTATTGAGCATGTTCCTCACAACTAGAAACAATGAAGATGAAAAATGGATGTACTCTTCTCCATTCAAATCTCAATAGAGGTTCACTCATAAGAGATAAAATGTGAGGCCTTATAATGAGGTAACATCTAGTAGAAACCACTTATATCTAAAACTTATGCACTAAGGTGTCCCCATTAAGCTTACTTCTAGATCACTCTATCATGGTTTTATTCATCCATTTTGGAAATCCATTGTACTCAACGGTCTATCCTTTTTTCTTATATATTTAAATGATACTATCCTTAAAAAAGTTATCAAACTTTGTACCACAAAAATAATTGACATTATAAATCCTCAACACCTTAATATTATTAACATTACAACTTTCCAAGAGATCGCTAAGCTCCTTAAAATATCTAAGAGGCTAATATTTAGTTCTAAGAAAATATAACCATGTCATTCTCGAATATTCATGAATGAAAGAAACATATTGAAAAGCCTAAAAAATTTAAGTAACTTTAATTGGAGTAAATACATTATTCTATAATAATGAGTCAAGCCCAACAACCCAAAAGATTTGTGAAAATTATAATAAAATTTAACATGATTTTGGGTTTATATCTGCAAATCTTGCAGAAATCAAATCCAAGAGTAGAACCATTCAATATATTGAGAGTATTTTTCTTTTTCAATGTTGGTATTCCATTTTGAACTATATGACTCAATACTTGGCTCCATGGCATTTTTTTCTTTCTAGGTAAAATTATTTTTAAACGAAGTACTTCTTTAGAAGGTGTTAACTATCAACATATATATCCTACATATCTCTCTATTATGAATAATTACATTGAGTATTTTATTCATTAAGCTAGATACAAATTTCCCATGTGAACATCATTTGTGCTTATTATAGAGGCTCAAACCATTCGACACTCTTCATGAAGGTAACCCACCTACAATTCACATCATTAAGTATTCTTAATCATAATAGGTATTTTTCTAAACCAAGAATGCGCAGAACTCCAATGAATCAATTTACTATGCCATCAAGGATTTTGATCAAGAGTCTACCATGACCAAATATGATTAGAGGAGAGTAGTAACCAATGTATATCATCCCATGATCATATTTCTCATATTTTAGAAACTAGTGCTAATCAAAAGTCACATGGAAGGAATCTCCAAGGCCTATTAGCCATGTAATTTTTCTTGCATATGTTTGGAGAGTTACAAATAAGGCATCTCCGCCATCCTCTTGAAATTATTTTTTATGATCATTATAAGAATGTTTATTTTGGCTCTTATTCTTTTTCTTCCCTTCATTTCAGTCAGATCTAAAATCTCTAACCTTGCCATTATTCCAACATTTTTACATGTACATTTCCAAGAGAGTTAGGGCTTCCATGGTGTTTTGATTTGATATTCTATTTGTTCTTGCATATCATGTTTCATATTCCATAGACAACATTGGCCTCATTAATGGATTTAGAGGATTTTTACCACACATTCTTTGGAGGTAAATTATGCTTTGTCTTAGTAGCTATTGATTCCTTTATAATGCTTCCAATGGCCATTACTTAGTTGTCTCATGAATCAAGAATACAAAAGGGTCATTCAATGATCCTTCTCATCCATATTCACTCCAAATAATAACAATTGGGTTACAATTTAATCACCATCACTTCTTCACAAGTAAAACAACCTTTTCCATAGAAATTGTTTATCCTTGGCACAAATCCCCTAGCTTCTTTTGAAAAGATGTTGTGGTTTTTTCTTCAAACATATTCAACAATATTGAACCAACCAAATAATTCCTGATAATGCTTCTTTCCTTTCTCTCCAACACCACCCACACTTCATATTTCATACCAATAGTCCTTGATACTACAACACACAGATTTTTATGAATAAAAATATCCTCCATATTGAGCTTTTATAGCTCAATGTTAGTGTTATTAATCTTCTCTATTTCTAATCTAGATGTCCTCACCATTTCCATGTAACAAGATCTCCTTTTGTGTAGGTTCACCCTCAAAGAATAGATTAAAAAATTGTGTCCCTAACACCTTAGGTTCAAAGTGATAAAGCTTCAATACCAAACAGAAAGACATAAAGGTGAGAAATGCACTCTCCAGAATAAATCAATAAGACAAGTATATACATCTAAATTTTTTAAAAATAAACAATTTAACAATTATTTAGCAATAAAATAATTAAGATACAAAGCCTTTTACTCTCAAAAAAAAATGTTCACCAATAACATAACTATGGAGATATTTTAGCAAAATAAAAACAATATAAAACTTGTACACTTAATTTTCCTTCTAGTAGCACTCAATAAATAAGAATAATCAAAGCATAAGCCATTTATTACTTTCTATTTTTTATATTGAAAACACTAGTAAGTTATTCTCCCTTAATATTATGCATTTATTCCCCACCATTATCATGAATTTATTCAATATCTGATTATATTCAAGATGCATGACACACCAATCCCAACATTCATATGACATGTATGACACACCTATGAAAATATTAATATGACAATGACAATATGATCTAATATACATGGTCACCAATAATGTCATAACATAATATAATATCATTATTATTTAAAATATATGATCATTAATATTTAAATATTTTGATATGACATTTCTTTAAAGTCAACCTTTAGTGTGAAATAACTTTAGTTTGAAGTAATAATTTTAATGTTTAAATGTCATAATCAAACACTCAATTAAATCGCACCCAAACCTAGGTTAGATACTTGTTGTTTAAATATGACAATTCCACATAATCCTCATCTCTCTCGAACTGTGTTTGACCTTTTATTTATATTGGTGCAATGCCTCTGCAACTATAAAATTCCAAGTCACGAGCCGGTCCAACCTCACATGGTCGATGGCACAGAACGGAAAGCCCCGACGGCCTACGGTGACTGCTCACGGTTATGATACTGTGAGTGAATACTGTGCAGAAATTATTTCCAGTGTCCTCAGAACCGATTTCTCTGGATTTGAGTCTGCTGTCGTCCTCGTCATCTTCTTCTTTTGATCGCACTGCGTTGGCTATGACTAAACCTAATTCTAACCACATCAGGCATGGTCGCTTTCATTATAAAGACTTCAAGGAAGGCGTTGGGAAATCCAAATTATACAAGCACTACTTACGAGCAATGGGAATTTCTGAGCAGAGTAGACGTCGCAAGAGTACCACATATAACGACACTTTTGTAGAGCTGTCCCCTTATTCTGAAATAATCTACGAGTCGCTCGACTTTGGCTGTAATTTCTGCGGGAGAAGGTTTCAGAACGCTGAAGCATTAGGAGGTCACCAGAACGCTCATAAACAAGAGCGCAGCTCCCAAAGAATTGCGCGCCGAAGCCACACGGTAAACAATTGGATTGGTACTAATACTTCTGTAATCAGCCAGAGTGGGCCTGCATATTCCTTGGTTGAGAAAAACTGTCATCATGTGGCTATTCCATGTTCAGCAACGAACCTGCGACAAAGCCACGTTGGCAATTGGACGGCAAACCCCAAATATTCATTTCATTTTAATGGCCGCAAGGACGAGACAACTTTAAAGTTCAAGGGATTCATGAGTTCAGGTGAGAGCCCCCGTTTTCATTGGCCTGGGAAATCTTGTACACAGAATTTGCAAGCGCATACAAATCTATCGGTGCAGGAGAAGAGAGGTAACCCTGGCATACTTCTAAAAACCGTAGAAAACAGCGAGAACATCTCTGCGCTGGATTTATCTCTCAGGCTCTGATATAAAATTGACTGCCTTTGTTTTTACTTTTTTATTAGTTATATGTATTGTTATAATCCATGTAAGGGTATTTTTGTGCTGGATTTATATCTCAGGCTCTGATATAAAATTGACTGCCTTGGTTTTTACCTTTTTTATTTGTTATATGTATGGTTATAAATCAAGTAAGTGTATTGTGTGGTATTGTCTATTGAGAATATAAAGCACCATGCATTAAGATAATCCTTTGCTCATTATTTTTCATTTTTGTCTATAAAATAAAAATAATACCATATGTAATAGACAATAGGTGCTTACTGTATGGTCTTTAATATTTGAGTATTACTCAAAATTACATTATTTTTAAAGTACTTTTTCATGAATACAAAAAAACTAGTTGTACTTTCCAAAGGAATCCATATAAATTTAATATATAAAATTGTGCCATGAACTTATGTGAATTGCAGATTCTGAGAATCTGATCCTTGAGCAAAGGTGAAGCAAAGGTCAGTTGCTTGACCTTTCTTTTGACGATCAAATTCCAAAATTTTATTGGAATCTACAATACACAACAAAATAACTGAAATTGAATGGATCGTTAAATTTAGTTTACAACAAACTTACAAATACCTGAAATTGAATGGATCGTTAAATTTAGTTTACAACAAACTTAATCACCTCAGTTAGCAATAAGTTGTTGACAATAAACAACATGTTGCAAGGTCGTATAAAAAACTTATATAAAATTCAAGATCGATGTGCAACTTTTATTGTTCTCCTCCCTTACAGCTATTTCGTTTTAGTTGTGGATATCCATATTTTACATTTTTCTACCGTGAGAGTACATGGGTTTTTATCTTCTTTAATATCGAAAAACCAGTCCCGAGTACTCGTTGATTTGATGTTAAGTTGTGTTATACAAATATCACGGTATACCCACGTCGGCTATACAGGTGGCGATATTTTGGCAATTCATGATTTGTCGTGATGTATTTCCTTAACATATCTTCACATATGTTATCCCTCATATAGTGAATTTATTTGTACCACGTTTTGATAATTATGGTGGTCTATTTTATTTTTTTAGTTTCTTTAATGGTGGAAAAGCTAGAAAAATTGAACTTTTTATTAGGTAAATAAAAACATACAGTTGTGTTTAGAAAATTTTGAAACTATGGTTTTACATAAAGGAAAAATATAGCTCAACGCTCAGTAATGCAACAACAAAACCAAAAGAATTGCGTTAATCAGAAATCATGATTAAAAAAACGATGGAGTGAAGGATTTTTCATTCCAAGAGACGTCATTGAATACCTAAACAACAAAGCTATCATATTCCTCAATCAAATTGTGGATGAGGAATCTTAATCTATAATGCACCACCGCTGGAAATAGGTCAAGGATCTCCATTTAGAACCTCAATGGGAAGGAGTTTGCCATAATTATATCAGAGAATCACAACGATCGATTGTCACATCAAGGGATGAGCCTATGCTCTCATATGGGTTCACGCACCTTCTCGCCAATATTCTCCAAAATATAGTTACATATATCACATGGATCGAAATCTTAAGGGGATGTAGCATTATTGGTGGCAACCACTTTGGAAATTGAAATGCCCAAAAAAGGGCAACCTTGTTATTTTGGTGTCTTATCTAAAGTAAAGTGCCTATTTGGGACAATCTTAAAAAAAGGAACAATAGCCGCTCATGATGTACATTATGCAAAAACTCAAAAGAAGTTGCTTGCAATGTGTTCTTAACATGTCCTTTTATTATTAAAATTTGGGAATCTACCTTGAGAATCCTGAGGATAAGGTAGGTTTGGCATGGGCTATCAATCATGGAAGATTGCCAAAACGGGTGGAACTTTGCTCTGTATTAAAATTAGAGAAACTTCATTCCTATAATATTCTGAGGTATTTGGTTGGAAAGGAAGAAAGTCATTTTCCTGGACACTTCCTGATCTCCTTCCTTAATAGAAACTAAGTGTGATTCAATTTTCTCTTTACTCCCGATTCCATCTGCTATTAATACATCTTGGATCATCAAAGAGGAACACACAGACTCTCTCATTCCTTGGGCTTTCCATTGATAAGGACATCAAGCTTGACATTAGTTATATATCTGTACCAAATCCTAGATGAGTTAATAAAAGACGAATGCATAAAAATCTTATTCTGTCACAGGCCTTCAAAAGATCAATTTTAACAATAACACCCTTTTTTTTCTCCTGTTGATGCCATGGACTCCTGAGAAACTACAATGTCCTCGTGAATCTCTTTGCCATCCAGAAATTCAAAATTTTCTCTTGAAATATTATTTTAGAGAATTGGCTTCAGTCTAATAGCAATAATCTTTGCTATGATTTTATTGAGACAATTGTAGAAAGATATGGACCAAATCTTCGAAATTTTTTGGGTCATAAATTTTAGGTATTAGAGCCAAGAAGGTGGAATTGAAAGGTTGGTAAACATATCCTCTGATTCTAGATTCCTCCACCACCCGAGTAAGCTTGACCCCTACAATCTCAAAGAAATGTTGAAAGAATTAAATCGTCCACCCATTCGGGACTCCACTCTTATCCTTCATTTTTTTAGATATCCCTCAACTTCATCTTGTCAGACAAGACTCATGAGCATTTTATTTTCCTCCTCTTTTGCATATGTAGTGAACATCTAGGCCACCTCGATAACTTCGACAATTGTTTCTTCATTTGGGTCTTTGAACATCCCTTTAAAGTGATTTCTCCCCAAGGATGAAATCTCACCAAAATATTTAGTTCCTCCCTCATCTTCCTGATAAATTTCCCATATGGTATTATTAATCTTCCTTCCTTTTGCATAATTCTGAAAGAATTTTAAATTTTTTTCCCCAACTGCTAGCCAAATAGCTCTATTTTTAACCCTCGGGTGCTCATCTATATCGTTCAAGATGTTTATTTTTGAGAGTTATAGATGTTTTATCATTTCCTTTTTTTCATTTGTCTCATAGCCACCCCCTGTATACTCTCCACAAAAACCATAGACTCCTTGATTAGTTTTAGCTAGGCTTCCTCCCTAATCCTTTTTTCTTTTTCCCAGGAGATTTCTGTTTGCTTCATCCTTTTAAGGTTTTCCATAAAGGGTTGATCTAAAGACTGAACCTGAAGAGAGCTCATTTCTCTCCAAGTGGCTTTAACCAATTCATTATAACTTTAATATCTGAGCCATGTTTGGTTAAATGTAAAAGGGGATCAAAGCTTCACGTTATTCCCTTTCAATTCACGAAGTATATGAAAATGATCAGAATCACCTCTTTTTCCAATCCATTATTAAAACGGGAAAATTAGGTCTACAAGGTCTTCCATCATCAAGAACTGTTTCAATATCTTGGTCACCCTAGCTTCACCTGATTTCCTATTCCTCCATGTGGGACTAGATTTTATGAGATTTACATGAATAAGCTTCCCCAACATCAATTTTTTCATGAAGTAATCCGTGAGGGCATGGACTTGGCCTAATGGCCTAGAGGTCTCCATCACACATAGAGAAAAGTTGAGTTCCCCTCCCACCACCAAATTGGGGACCTTCCTAAATGATTTTGAGAACAAAGAGTTCCAAAAAGGAACCCTGTCATTACATAGGCCATAGATTTTGAGGATGGCCATTATCTTTATTTTATTAATAATATAATTTTTTTATTCTTTTATTTTTTCAAAATCAATATTCATTGAACCTAAAGTATTACTATTTATATCATATTTTTATATGTACACATGTCTTGTATAAATTAAATATTCACCCGAAAATGTTGATAGTGGACTAAGATTATAGATCGTTAGGGTATGATTAGGGAGCATAAATTTTATGTCATTGATTATTGTAATCAGAACATACTTGACATTGGTTTGATTTTTTGAGGATTCATTTTTTACACTTGGTATTACTAGATCTTCAATTAGTAACAAAAACATAAGTTTTACTTTACTATGATAACAAGGAAATAAAGTAACTAGATCATCTATAAAAATGATAGAAAGGAACATCTAAGTTGCTCCCATTTAACATATTTTGATCTTAAGTCGATAACTAGGATGAATAACCTTAGCTCGTAATGACTTGAACAAAATAAAAACAAAGACATGTTCTCTACTTTATGATGATAAAAAAATATACCTCATTTGAAAAACTAAGTATAAATCCTTGTACTTATGTTTCATTAGTTTAGTAAACAACATAAAACCAATGATAAGAAAACATTGGTGGTATGGGGAGGATTTGAAAGGTAAGTTTGGAGGTGAAAAATGGACAACGAAAGATTTATTATAAGTATAAAATATTACATCCATACATTTATACTTTTGAGTGGTGAGATAACTTGAAATCCTTGCTCCTTCTATTTTTTCCTCTACAAGTATATCTAATGTCCTATTTCTTTCAATCACATCTTTGAATAGTTCTTCATTAAACCTTCACAAGAAAAATGGTCATTACCTTGTCTAAGAAGAAAAAATTCCTAACGTCATAAATTCAATATATATAACATAATGATTAATACAACCAACATAAAATTTATCAATCCCATATGAACTCAGAAACAAACCACCCTATTTATAATTTTAGGGATTAGGTACACTTTCTAGAATAAGACCCATGGATTGTTCACATCAATAGTGATCATAGTGGGCTAAATAAACTCTATATCATTCATTTATCAAGTTTGAAAAAGTAAAAAAATGCACATAGGTATTTCCACTATTCCTATGGAACGAACACAAATGTAAAAGAAAAGTCTATGTACATTAATGAAATCAAGGAAAATCAAAATTTCATGGATCACGAAACTCGAGCTTGCATCTCATGGAGTTTTTCCCACCTCTTCAATATAGAGCACTCAGAGTTAGAAAATGAATGAATACTTTAGCACAATGGCTGCATATCAAAATTAGGGGCATCCACATTCAATGGGGTCATCCCTAGAGCCTCAGGAAACATTAAACAACTGTCTTCTATATTCATGAAACTAGATCCATTTGTATTAGGAATTCACCTCTATGATGTAGAAAATACACCCGGGGCCTCTACAAATATCAAACATAGGATCCACTCATTCCTTACAAGCTCTTCATGTTGGATCAATTTTTTTAGCCAACCTTTAACACTAATGCAGTTGTCTCCACCATGGCTAGCCGTCACCGCATTGTGGTAATTTTCAAGTCAGTCTATGGCACTATGGATTCCACCACCGATGTAGCCAGTCCAAGATATCTCACTTCTCCCATTAAGTTGGCCTTTGTAGTTGTTGTTATGGGATATTTATCCGCTTATGGAAAAGGAAATTTTCTTGGAGGGTTTGATTTCAATGTATATTTCGAATGTACCAATGGACATTATAATAAGAGAAATTATCATCAATTGCGTCCTCCCTCATACATACTAGATGAATTTTTTATCCATATGAGGTGAATTTTTGGACTTTGTGAGACGATTCTCGAGGATTTCCTTTCTATGTTGGTCAAATACTTGGATCTCGTCTATTAATTCACTACCATAATTCATGATTGTTTATGACTCATGTTTGCAAGTTTCTCACTCTTATCTGGTGGGAGGCCACTTCAAGATCTGAAACACTTTTAAGAATATGGAACAATTAAGGATGCCTCTATTTTTGTAGTCTCTAGATGGATAACTGGAGACAAAGGATGGGGGTATGTTCCTCCTCCTAGCCCGATATGTTTAGGGATGTCCTTAAATCAGTACCTTGTCCTTTGAGCCCAAAATACTTATCAAGGCCAACATTCATTATGGATTACGAAACATATCCTCCATCAATTGAAGTGAAATTTTTTTATCCAAATTTGTGGCAAAAAATTATGAATGAAAGTATATTATTTGTAATTTTAATGGATTATATTCCTTGGAAACTACTCTTTGGTAATGGGTACATAAGAACTAGTCTTAGAGTATAGAGTTTTTTTTTTTCTCTCAAAATGATTCTTTGTGGTGCTCTTCAAGAATTAAAACAATCGATAAAATGTTTTTGACCAGGGACCATAGTTTTGGGGTCATTACAGACTCTCACTTCAACCTTGGTTTATATATTTTAATCATATTTCCATGAAAACTATGGAAACCCTAGTATGGGTAAGGCTTCCTAAATTACCCATATATTTTACACAAACTCATATCTTATCCCATATGGGATATTTTCTAGTTCGCTTCATCAAA
The DNA here is from genome assembly GCA_034641835.2 of Pinus albicaulis. Lineage (NCBI taxonomy): Eukaryota > Viridiplantae > Streptophyta > Pinopsida > Pinales > Pinaceae > Pinus > Pinus albicaulis. Next base: position 951,541,633 of record CM076579.1, read on the forward strand.
ATAGACATGAACATGGTTGCAAAAGGAATCACCACATAATTTTTTATATGTGTCAAAGTGGACCTTAGTAAAGGGTTTTCGGACAAAATCCTTCTCAAGTGGCCTTGTAGGGTTTATTCATAACCATTATATTATGAAAAAAACTATTTCCATTACAATACTTATCAACATCTTGGTTATCTTCAATGTTATGCACTTGACATGTGAGAAAGCCAAAATACTAGAAATACGAAACAACATAGCCGAATCATAGAGATATCACATGAAATGACACAAGATGAAAATACAGTTCATTATTGCAAATCATAATGAAATGTTCACATCCCTCTTCGAGGGGGAAACCTGCAAAAGAGTAAAGATCAATTACAATATAGCACAATGATTCTTCCCTTCTATATAAGACTATTTATAGCTTAATTACATTGAAAACACTAACTACTAGTGGGCCCTTGCATAACACATGTTAACCAATTTACTTATTAACTATGGCCCGTTTATAACTAATTCTGGTCCATTTTCTATAATGCAGTTTGACCAATCACAATTATTATTAATGTGGATAACTTCTTACGGGATTTACTGACAACTAATTAACTATGACTCAAACTAGGCCCTTTGCACTTATTACATAAATAAAAGGGTTAGGTTGGAACAACACATTCCTTACTCCATCAAAATAAGCCTTCTCCTCAAGACTGAAGCTACATAGACTATTGAATAATATTGGTTGTTTCACATGTCACATCTTCTTGAGAGTTGTATTTCCACTTTATGAGTACTTCCTTTATCGTGTGGTTGCAAAGATTTATTGTGCGAGTATCGAGAACTTGTTCTCGTTGGAGAGAAAGTGATCCTTACTCATCAAATTATGGCATAATTGTTTGAACCCTATAACTGTTCCCCACAACTTTCTTGATGAATAATGCATATAAGACCAGGTGGATTCTTGAAGTATTTGGCAAGGCTATTTTATATGTGACTTCTCCTATATGTTGAAGTACATCATAAGGCCATAGAAACTGGGTGCTAGTTTCTAGCAACCTTTTTCTTAGAGAGAGGTATGCTTATATGATTGGAGTGAGAGGAACACTTAGTCACATTCTTGAAATGACCGTTCAGAATGACTTTGGTCATCTTATTTCCTCATTATATTTTGAGCTTTATGTAGATTATCTTTGAGATGAGTGATCATGGATAGATGGTTCTATAGGAGATGATCAACTACCTACACTTTCAAACATTTGGGGATGTAAGAAGTTGGTGATGGTGGGAATTGGACATACACTGCCTTATATGGCATTATCTTCGTGGCTTCATGATAGTTAGTATTATATTACCATTTAGCTATAGAAATCCACTATACCTATTGATGTTGCTTGTGTTGAGTGAAGCACCACAGATAGGTCTCCAAAAAAAATTTAACTGCTTATGTCTGACAATCAGTTTAGGGATTATAAGCTGTACTCAGTTGCAATTTCCTACTCTGGAGATTGAAAATTTTCTCCCAAAATTTTCTTGTGAAAGTTGGGTCTCAATGAGACACATAGGAAGTCAACATGTCATGCACTTTGAATAATTGGTCCATGAAAACTTTTTCCACAAATGTTGGGGTAGATCGCTGTGGTATAGTGCAAAAATGAGCATATTTTGAAAGTATGTCAAACACCACCATGAAAACTGATTTTTTTCCTGACTTTGGGAGATCTTTAATGAAATCCATGGAAACATATTTCCACACTGAATCAAGGAGTAGAAATAGCTTTAAGGTTCCCAGTAGCTTGATTGCTTCCCCTTTGTTGCACTGGCATACAGCTTGTTCAACTACAAAAGTAAGAATCTCATTCTTCATGCCATTCTAAAAGAAATATTGAAATTCACACACATAAGTCTTCTGAAAGCCTTAATTTCTTCAATTCAAACAGGAGTGCAACTCATCCAATATGCAGGTTTTGAGAGCTAAGGTAAGGAAGAGCACTACCCGATCCTTGCAGCGAAGAAACTCATCCTTCCAAGAGTAGGCTGTTGAGGAATTAGGACTTGTTATTATGTTATTATTGAGTTGGGATAGAGAGGGGTGGGTGAACCATTCATTGCAGGCTTCTTCAATCCAATCTCATAGGGGTAGAGAGAGTGGTAAAATGGTGCCCTCATCCTCAAATTTGTGTGATAAGGCATCACCCACTACATTGTAACGACCTTTATTGTAAATTATTTCATAATCACATCCCAACATTTTTATAGGCTATTTATTTTGTTGTAGTGATGATATACACTTATCTAGAAAATATTTCAGGCTATGATTTTCAGTGTGGATTTGGAAACGTCGCCCCAATAAGTATGGTAGCCAAGTGTCTATTTCATGTCATATGGTCATCATTTCTTTCTCATATGTGGATTTAACCAAATGTTTTCTACTGATTTTTTGATGGGTGAAAGCCAGTGCTATACCTTAATGCACTAATACTGCGCCAATGCCCGTACCTAAAGCATCACATTCAATCAAAAATATTTCATGAAGTTGGGTAAGGCCAATACTGGAATGGAGCACATGGTCTGTTTGAGAGACAAGAAGGCCTGTTAAGCTGTGTTAGTCTAGAGAAATGAATTTTTATTGAGAATATTTGTGAGGGGTCAAGAAAATCATCCATGATTGCTAATAAATTTGTGATAGTAGCCTGTGAGACCCAGGAATCCCCACAAACTCTTCAAATTTATTGATTAGGTCCAATATTGCATTGCCTTGATCTTATTTATATCAACCCATGCTCTGTCACGACCCAAAATGTACCCAGAATAATATAATTCTTCCATGCCAAAGGAGCACTTAGATAATTTGAAAAAAATGTTGTGATCTTGGATCAAATGCAATATATGGTCAAAATCCCAAGTTATGTTGTAGATGAGAATTTCGTCTAAAAAGAAGAGGGAAAATTTTATGAGATAACGTTTCTAGAGGTGGTTTTTGAGTGATCCAGGTGGATATTGGTGGCCACCCTCCTATTCCACTTGGGGCCCCACCACTATTTCTTTCAGTTTTTCAGTTTCCTTAATAATAGCATAGTTTACTATTTTTAGCAGTTTTTTGGGTCCTAAGCATCCAGAGCCATTTTGAGGCGCTAAACGACGTTTTTTGGGCATCACTTCTGCGGGGAATATGATTATGTTCTAGAATTGGATATTCGCAATCAATATTTTTAGTCCTCGGGTAGATATTTATAACGATGTATCATGTGCATCAAACAGAGATAGTATGCCAAAGTTATGGCCCCGGGAAATTGATGTACCAATTTACCCCGATTGGGCCAATATTCTGGCATTTCATCTCCTGGGGTTATGTTTTTGGATGTTTAAGGTTTTCCATTCTTTCTCAATAATATATAGGCCTTCAAGCCTCATTGTAACACAGAGTTTAGAGGCCCATAACCACTGCACCAATTCTCAGATATAAGCTACCCACGCCCTAGCTAGTTTATTTCCATTCTCTCTGTAAACATATTTTAGTTCTTTGATATTAATGAAATGTAGTGTTATTTCCACTGTATTTTTATATTTATGGTTATATGTGTATTATGTTGCGTTCTTTCATAAATCTGTATCAGTGGTATCAGAGTGGTCTACTTTTTCTCGATCCTTCTTTGCATGTACCCAATGAGGTCAGGGTATAAGGGGTTAGGGGTTGATCTAGTTGAACCTTTACAAGATCAGTCTCGCAAACCTCGATGACTACCCATGGGGGATGAAAATAAATATGAGGGAGCAGGAGATCCTATCAAAGTATTTCTCAACAAGGCCCTTCGAAAACAAAGGAACGCGATGATGGATAACATTGCCCAGATCCTTCAAAGATTTCCCACTGGCGGGACATTTGCATCCAGTAGCCACCCTAGAGGCACAACTCCTTTTAAGGTCCATGTAAACTTTGAAAATACCATATTTGAGGGAAAAATAGATGCAGAAGCCATAGATATATGGTTGAATCTATTAGAAGGATATTTCTCAGTGCATGACTTTTCCAACCTGGAGAAGATTATTTTGCACTCCTCAAAGCTACCCTCCATTTCAAGGATTCGTGGGAAACCTACTATGAAAAAAAGGATGAGGGGGAACCCTCTCTCTTTGTGGTCATACCCACTCGGAATTATTTCTGAGATGCCATCAAGGAACAATATTATACCATGGGGAGCTATGAGGAGAAGTACATACAATGGACTACACTGCAGCAGCAAAGGGATCAATATGTACATGAGCTGACAAAATTGTTCCATACCCTGCGCACAAAGTTGGGTATCAAATATTCATAGAAAAATTTGGTGCTGAAGTACCATAGTTGTATACAAAGATACATTCAGGAGGAAATGGAGTTCCTTCACATCTCCTCGCTTTGTACAACATACCGGTATGTTGGAAATATTGAGAAGAAATTCAGTCAGAAGAAGAGAGACTTTGGATCTGTGAATCAAAAGTAAGGGAAAGGTGCCCAAAAACTGTATAAAAAAGGAGAAATCCAAGTCATGATGGCCCGAGATAACCTACCAAATCCGTAAGCAAAGAAAAACATGACAAAGATGAAGAAGGACACTAGAAAGTGGTGTGAGTTCCATAAGAGCTCCACTCACAACACAAGTGAGTGTCGGGCCAACAAGTCACTGGTTGCTGAGATGGGGGCCTGTGAATGGACAAAGAAGGTTATTCATTCAAAGCAAAATGCCACCGTTTCCACTGCAAATATCTAGAAGGTGGAACCGAAAAATCCAAAGGAAGAGGAGCGTCTCTTCCACTCTTATATGTGGGTAAAGGGTTCCCTGCTATAGTTCATTGTCAACAGTGGGAGCCAAAAGAACCTCATTTTAGCAGAGGTCATGAAGCGTTTGCACTTGCTGACCATAGCACACCCACAGTTTTACACAATCAGGTGGCTTCACCAAGGACGAGATCTCCACGTCAACCAGAAGTGACGCCTTCCCTACAACATTAAGCCCTTCACGGATGAGGTATTATGTGACATTGATCCTCTTGATGATTTTGATGTATTATTAGGCCAACCATACTTATGGAATTGAAAATATTTATATGAGTCTCAGCCTCACGTTGTTATTATTAATTTGGACAATAATTTGTACAAGATACCAGAAGTACTACCTCCTACTGCTATCTCTTTGGTTACTGCAAAATATTGCAGTAAACTCATTTCCAGAATTTGGAAATTTATTTTCCTAATAATATGCCCCCAAAGAAAGAATAATATTGTGGCCACGACCTCCAGACAGGGATCCTCTGCATGAAAAAAAAAAATGGACAATTTCGTGGAAGAGTATGGGGATATCTTCACCTCACCCATTGAGGTGCCTTTCCACTATCAGGTCAAGCACCCCTTCGATCTCACCCCAGGTGCGCCACTGCCCAATTGACTGACATATCTGTGCTCTATTCTAGAGAATGATGAAATCAAGAGGCAGATTCAAAAGCTGCTGCAAAAAGTCACATTCGTTCGAGTTCATCGTCCCGTGGGAGCCCGATCATATTAGTGCAGAAGAAGGATGGGACATGGAGTCTTTGTATTGACTATCGGACGATGAAAAAGGTCACTGTCTTGAATAGGTATCCGATCCCACAGATTTATGACCTTTTGGATCAACTAAAAAGGGAGAAATATTTCAATAAGATCGACTTGAAGTTTGGGTATCACCAGGTACCAATCGAACCATCCGATGTGTGGAAGATTGCCTTCACAGCCAAGAAGGGCATTTTCGAATGGCTAGTGATGCCTTTTAGGTTGACAAATTCTCCCACAACCTTCATGAGGATGAGGGATGATATCTTGTGACCATTCGCCATCTCATTTGTAGTAGTGTACTTGTATGAAATCCTAATATTTAGCCAAACTTGGGAAAAGCACCTCCACCACATCCAACACGTCCTCCAAAGACTGCATCAACACAAGTTGTGTGCCAATTTGAAGAACTGCACTTTTGGCATGACCAAGGTTCAGTGTCTGGGATACATTATTGATGAATGGGGGGTGCATGTGGATCCAACCAGGATCCAAGAAATTAGGGACTGGCTGGCCCCAACTACTCTAACATAGATTCGCATATTTTTGGGTTTTGCTAATTTCTACCGTAGGTTTGTGTTGGCATTCTCTCATATCACTTGGCCCTTGAGTCAAGTCACCGAGGGAGGAGCGAAAGAAAAATTAATTTGGTTGGAATCTCAGTAGAAGGCATTCCTATAATTGAAACATCGCCTCTGATCTACCCTAATTCTCACATTACCAGACTTGTAACAACCATTTGAGATAGAGACAGATGCCTTTTACTATGCTATTGGGGTAGTTCTTACTCAAAAGGGACCTCCAATGGCATATGACAATGACACACTATCAGAAATAGTCCGCAAGTATCCCACTTATGACAAAGAAATGTATTCCCTTGTGCAAGTGTGTCGGCAATCGAAGCATTACATTTTGGGGAAGGAAACGGTCATCCACACAGACCATCGACCCTTGCAGTTCATACAGACACAAGGGAAGTTCCAGAATGATCTCCATCAGAAGTGGTCCACATATGAGCAACAATTCCATTTGAACATCATGTATAAGAAGGGCAGTGCTAATAATTTTGCAGACTGCCTCAACGGACAACCGATTGTGGTGCTAACCATCGTTCTCAACTCTTGTGGGAATGAAAGTTCTTACTGGCCACTTCTCTACAAGTGCACTCCAAAATTTGGCCACACATACAAGACACCTATGGATGGTACACAAGTTTGAAATTTTCACCTCGAGGATGCACTACTATGTCACCTAGGACACCTTTATGTTCCTTCAATGAAGAATTCCAAGATGATTTGGGAATCACACTATAGTCTTAGGTCACTAGGAATTCAGGATCGAGAAAACAGCCGAAGTACTACAAAAGTATTTCTATTGGGTGAACCTCCGACAGGATTTTGGGAAGTACACCAAATCATGCACTTCTTGCTCCATTTCCAAACCGACGATCAAGAAGCAAGGCCCCCATACTCTGATACCTACCCGTATTCAACCTTGGGAATCCATATCCATGGATTACATGTCGAGCCTTCCTTCTACGAAGCATGGAAATGACTTTGTTTTTCGTAGTCATCGATATATTCTCTAAGATGGCCATTATGTCGGCCTGCAAGAATAATATTGATGCAGGAAAACCCTGCCAAACCCACATTCTCTCCTTAAAGCTATGCATATAAAAATTCATACCATTCTTTGCCCTAAATAAGACTCTAAGTCTGGGAAATTTCACAACTTTTACATGTGGAAGCTAATAGCATCTGTTCACAAATTTTTATGGTTTATGAAAACCATACTTCAATACAACCCAAAATTCAATTTTGTCATGCGGAAGCTTCAGAACTAAACTTTAATCAATGGTATGAAACCATAAACCCAATAATCAACTTTCCACGCATTTAAACCCAAACTTCAAATAGCATTTAGAAACCAAATCATACTCGCAACTATATGACTCTTCACTAACATTCATTTATGCAAAGGTTTCTCTTCAACTTAATATGATGGCCACTCTTTTTCCACCATATGGCAATTCAAATTTATATTCGATCAACTCAAATATATGCATGGTATTTAATTAAACGTTCATAGAATCATTTCATCTCACACAAATCCTTGATTTTGGTAGAAACTTAAAGGTTTGAACTCCAATATATGTGCACCCTTTAAAACTTAACCAAGCTTGATATTGACTAATCTAAACCCAACGCATTCCCGCATTCAATTTCAACTATGGAAAATTACATAAACTCAGACTTTGATTAAAAATCAAATGTCAACACGAACAACAATTGGTCCACGCATTTAACTTACCTTCTCTATAAACTTCATCGAACACTTCTATCTTCCGTTTTGGTTCTGTGTTTAACGCTTCTCCATCACTTGCCAACGCATTCATTTTTCTTACACTTTCGACTTAGAATAAATAAAAGTCTCATCGTGGCATCACATTTTGAAACCCATATCATAAAATATTAAACGCTATCTTCACAACACTCCTGGCATCCATCCAACGATGGAGATTCATCGCATTTCTCCAAAGCTCGACTTTGTTTTCTCCTCAGGCACCAAAAAATATGAGTGTTTGAGCCCATACATCACAGGCTAGACAACACCAGTTTTTAAGTAGTGTCATACCACTGGTTAACTTTTTAAAACCGCTCTCACTTGAAATTAACACACAATTCCATTGCCAATCTCGAACTCAACTCCTCAAATCGGATTTGATAATTCTAGTTTTAATGCTGTGTATCTAAAATTGATTCCAAGTTGGGTCTGAGATTAATGTGCTTCTGCATTAAATTGAACAGTTCGTTCAGATTCTAATTAAACCATGCCTCATACCCATCGCTCAGTCGACTCACCATTACTGCTTTCAATTTTGGTGTCTCACCTCATAAAATTTGATTTCAACACTTGCGCTAGCTCTGTATTAAATTCTCCATCGTGCCAGCATTATGATATTGATTTTGGATGCAATTCCTTGTGCTTTCAAGTTCTTTTACTGATAAATAATATTAATGCACAACACCTTTCCTTGAATCCGTGCATTCTTTTGATCATAATTTGTTGTGCTATCAACGTATATATCTGCATTCAGCAGAGAATTAAACTCCTTCTATACTTATTTATACTGTGCCATTCAATTCGATTATCACAATTTCTTCAATGACCTCAACCCTCAACAGGTCGATTTCATTTCAAAGCTCGAACCTACAATTTTTCATAGAGATTCAAAGTATTTACTGGTCATTCATCAATTATTAATTTTCTATTCCATTTTGTGGATATTCACAATTCTGTCCTTGTGTGCTTTCTCTAACATCTGAAAACCTTTATTTCAATCTACTCGAAACATAAAATCAACATTGAATAACATCGATCCTTCCCTCATATGTAGAGCTTCATCTATTACAAAGTTTATCATATCCATAAACTCATAAACTCAAACATTTCTCATGCAGAACTTAATCAAGAAGACATATACTTGTCACCAGAATTTTAAAAACAAATTCCTCATAGATATAAAGAAATGTAATAAAATACAAAAATCCTCTTGGTTCATGGCCAAATTTTCAAATCAATGGCCCTTTTACAAAAGCCTGTAGGCTAACAAACTTTGTTCTCGAAGCCTCACCTCTCTCTCTATTTTGATCTTTTTTTCCTTTCAGGCTTATTAATTTATACAAATTTAATTGAACCAATTTAGGTTCAAATCCCTTTATTAAATCAACAAAGTCCTCAAATATCTCAACACCCCTACAATCTAGATTTTATCACTAAAATCTTGAAACCAAATCTATCTTAGGCTTCATAATTAATTCTTAGATATCTCAAATCTAATTTCTTTCATGTTCTCCAAATCATTTGGGAAAATTAACAAATCCTCACAATAATTAATTAAAAAAATCATTTAATCACTCAAAAAGCCCATTAATATCTACATAAAATTAATATTTTATCACAAACATAAGACCCCCTAGGTTTAATAAAATACAAAGTATTTTCCCGGATCTAATGCTCCTACATCAAATATCACAGCAGAAACCACTACTAAAATCTTCTTTGAACGAGTGTTGGTGCATTTTGGGATACCACAGTCTATCATCTCAGATCGGGACAACAGGTTCCTCAACACATTTTGGTTGAGCCTCTGGTCAATGCTGGACACCAAGCTCACCATGTGCACAACTTTCCATCCCCAAACTGATGGCCAAACATAGGTCATCAATAGGATGATTGTACATATTTTGTGCATGTACAATTCAAAGCATCCACACTCATGGGATGAGAGCCTTCACTATGTACATCATAGTTATAACCAAGCTCTCAATAGCTCAACTGGACACAACCCCTTTCAGGTGGGCCTAGGGTTCCAAGCACTATATCCCATTGATGTATCCATGCCATTTGTGGCTACTCAGGCTGATTCGACTCATGTCCAGTCTAAAGCTGACATAGTGAACAACTTCATTGAGAACATTAAACACATCCACCAATAGGTTCATGACACACTAGACAGAGCCAATTCTATGTAAAAGAAACAACATGATCAACATTGAATGCCATGTCACTTCCACTTGGGTGATAAAGTGTGGCTACATTTCCAGAAGAAGCGCCTCATTGGACCCCACCACAAGCTTCGCCTGCTCCAACATGGACCATATAGCATCACCAAGGCTATAGGGAACAACGCCTTTGAGCTCAGTATTCCACCATTCCTTTGTTTGCACCCAATATTCAATGTGGAATACCTTGGGCCCTATTTTCGACCTCTACTTGACACCTCTGAAATTGCAGAACCACTCACACCAATAGAGTTAAAGCTAGACTACATGAAACATGCCACCACAGATTGTATCATGGACATTAAAATCAAGAACACTCACCAGCAAAACATCCAACTATATCATGTGGTCAAAGCTGGCCAACTCCTGCACAAAGGCAAGTGGTTCACCAAGCACCAAGTTCAATATAAGTTTCCTCATCTCATGGAGGAACTAAACACAATGGGGGCTATTGCTTCCTAATGGGGGAGGAATGATCCAAGTGGATATTGGTGACCATTCACCTATTCCACATGCAGCCCCATCACTGTTTCTTTCCGTTTTTCAGTTTCCTTAATAATAGCGCAACTTACTATTTTTAGCATTTTTTCGGGTCCTCAACTTCGAGAGTTGGTTCGATGCCCTAAACGACGTTTTTTGGGCCCTAAAATATGTTATTTTGGCATCAATTCTCCAACAAATATGATTCCATTTCGGAATCGTTATTCATGTTCATTAGTGGTATTCCTTAGATAGATCTTTCTAACGATGTATATTGTGTCAAACGGAGATAGTATGCCAAAGTTATGACCCCGGTAAATTGATGTGCCAATTTACCCCGACGGGGCCCATATTTTGACGTTTTATCTCCTAGGGTTAGGTTTTTGGATGTTTATGGTTTTCCATTGTTTCTCAATAATATATAGGCCTTCTAGCCTCATTGTCACACATCTTTCAGAGGCTTGTAGCCAGCACATCTCTTCTCATAGATAAGCTACCAGCGCCCTAGCTAGTTTATTTCAATTCTGTTTGTAAACATATTTTAGTTCTTTGATATTAATGAAATAAAGTGTTATTTCAGCTGAATTTTTATATTTATGGTCATATGTATTCTATTGAATTCTTGCATAAAACTAGATCAGTGAGGCTCTTAAAAGTCGAGGGAGCATTACATAGACCAAATGGCATGACCAAGGACTCATAATTTACTTCGTGAGTTTAGAAGGTTGTATTGAGAATGTCAAATTCCTTCATGTGCATTTGGTGATAGCCCAAGCGAATGTCTAGTTTGGTAAAGAATTTAGCATCACGTAGTTCATCAAGAAAAATATCCAATACTCGAATATGAATTTTGTCCTTGATAATGAGCTTCTAAACGGCTTTAAATTTGGAACACATGCACCATTCTCCATATTTATTTAAAACCATAACCACTAGAGATGAAATAGGGGTGGTGTTGGGACAAATAACACCTACATTGAGAAACTCCTTGATGATTTTTTCAATTTCATTATTTAAAAAAAAAGGATTTCTATATGGGTGGAGATTTGGTGCCTCAGCACCCAATACTAAAGAAATGTTTTGATCATGTTTACCCCTATAGTGTGGGAGATTCTTGTGATTTTTAAAGACATACTAGTGGTGATATGAGACCTATTTCATATATGTATGAATATGAGGTGGAGTGGATTCAATTTCCTGGATAGGATTAAATTGGGATACTACCCCATGATAGCCCTTTTTCTAAATCTTCTTCATTCAATGCGAGCTAACAATAGTAGGAGCACCTTCATGTAGTCCCTATAATGTATGAGTGTGGCTATACTACTTAAAGCTCATATATAAATCCTGCAAATTCATTATGATAGGGCCTATTCTGCAGAGCCATTCCACAACAACGACAATGTCGCAACCACCCATTTCAATAGAAAACATGTGGGTTTTGAGGTGATAATCCACCATTTCAAGCTTAATATTTTCGTAGTGTCCTTCACATTTCATGGTCCCCGCATCAAAGATAAGGACTTGGAAATTAGATATCACCCTTATAAAAAAATGAATAGCTTATTCTAATCTCTTATGGAAAAAGTTATGAGTGTGGTCAATATCAATCAACACCACTACGAGTCGATTTTTAATGAAACTATTGATTTTGAGAGTGTGAGGAGAAGAAATTCCACCCAAGGCATGTAGTGATATAACCATCTCATCTAGCGTAGCTGAAAGATAATTATTTGGCTCTACTTGGGTCTCACCCGCTTCTTTCTTAGGCACTTGAGTGATGGGAGCGTCATTGGTTGAAATATTTTCAGTAGCATCAATTTGATAGAAATTTTCTTCCTTGCACCTATGTGCTCGAGAGTACTTGTCATCACAGTACTAGTATATTCCTTGTTTCTTTTTTTTGGCCATTTCCACCGGGGACACCTTTTTAACCTTAAGTGTTTAGGTGGAGCACGTATCCTGGGTGGAACATGCCTTTGTGATGAAATTTGGATTATTGGTCTGCACCTGCAAGGGGAATTCTAAATCTAAGGCCCTGTGGCATGCGTCCAGCCAAGTAGTAGGGTGATGCATTTGGACTTGGGCTTGGATGGATTCAATTTAGGCCATTAATGAAACATTCCACATAGAATTCATCTCCTATCCCATCAGTTCTAATGGCGAATTCTTCAAAAGATGAAATGCAGTCCCTTACTGCACCTATTTTCATAGGCTTAGTGAGACGACCCCAAAAACTGAGAATCATGATCAAAGAAGAAACAAATGGCGTTTGAGAACATGTGCCAACTTTCCCTCCCTAAATAACATTTTTGATGCCACTACAACCACTGTTATCTCTCTTTGTCCAAGTAAAGGTTTCCAACATGTATTTTAGTTCCATCCTCACAAATATTGTTAAGGAGGAAATATTGTTGCATTTATGCCACCCATAATCTCAGGTTAGAGCTATCAAAATTCTAGATGTCTAGCTTGGGTGTCCATTGGCTCAAAATTTGGGAACCTTCATGGAAGTGAATGTGATGGCTGGATTCATCTTCTACATGCACCATCAACAGTAGGTTCTTTCCTGTGAGGTATCTTCATCTTAGCAAAGGATTATGTGATTATGCGGGGAAGGGTCTCATTGAGTTGCTTGAATTTTTTCTCAAGGACTTCGACTTTCTCCAATGTCTTCTCTACAGTATTCTTTGGAGCCATAAATTAAGACCTAGTTAAATATACTAGCACCAATAAAGGTTTTTCGATCTTAATTAAGAGTAGTATGGATGGAAATAGGGCAAGCTTAGGATTCCAGTGATGTGAGTCACTGAGGCCGCGATTAGAAAAAATTGGGACCGCCTGAAAATTAGGGGCTAACAACTGACTAGCATCACTACAATCAACTCTTTGACCTAAATCTTATGGGATAGGCCTTTGGAAAGCATCCCGGAATGGAACCATACTCTTTTTTTTGTTTTAAAGGAGGTTTTCTCCCATATAATCAATATTGCAGTGGTTTAATACTAGAAAGCTTTATACTCCCAAATATCTTGTGAAAAACATGCCTCGACTATAGTAGAAGAAACCGCAATGTATTGGTACTGCCAAATATGTTGCGGAAATTTGATCTGGACTATGGTGGAAAAAACCTTCATGGCACACTGAGTCTAATTTGTATTGCGAATACTCCAACTGCTGAATGTGATTTGTATGGGGCTAGCTAACACCAATTGTCGGATATGATCTTGATAGGTGTAGTTGAACCCCAAAAATTGGATCTGATATCAATGAAAAAGGTATGGGTTATCTTAAGATAGTTGAGGGAACTATGGTCACAAAGACATGTACGGTACTAAATATTTCTATATACGCATGGGTCCAACAGTAGTACCTAGCCCAATATTTCAGGGCACTAACTAAAGAAGATAGACCATACCCTTAGCGGTACTACTTGACTACCCTATTGTATGAGTGAATAATATCCCCGAGTGATGTTCTCAGTGTACTATAGCAGCAATATAGTTGATGGCTTAACTAAGGTTAGGTTTTAGGTTACCTTAAGGGGATTTTGATTAACACAAGGGTACATGTAAGTGTAGTTTTTGCGTGGTTTTGTATAAAGTGATATTACTCGAAGGGGTACCGACGAGGTTTACAAGGGATTCCAACAAGTGTGACCACCTCTTTCATTTCATGCGTGCATTCCTCCCCAAATCCACAAGTTTATGCGCTCAATGACAAATCTCGTGGTTTAAATATTCCATAACATGTCTCTAACATAAAAAACATATCTATGAAGACTGGAGGTACTAATAGCCCTAGAAAGCACTCTGATACCCATTTTTATTCACTTGACCTACGAGAAAGCTAGAATACCAGAAATACGAAACAATATAGTTGAAGCACAAATATATCATGTGAAATGAGACAAGCTACAAAGATATCTCATTATTTCAAATCATAATACAATTTTAACTTTCTTCTTCAAGGGGGCAACCTCCAATAGAAAATAGATCAATTAAAATATGGCACATGATTATTACCTTCCATATAAGACTATTTATAGCTTAATGGCACCCAAAACCATAACTACTAGTTGTCCCTTTCATAACACAAGTTAAAAACTTTATTTACTAACTATGGCCTGTTTATAACTAATTGTGTTTTGTTTTCTATAATGTATTTCAACCACTTACAATTATTATTAATGTGGATAATTTCTTACACACTCTACTAACTAAAATAACAAACAATGACTCGAAGTAGGCCACTTGGGATTATTACATAAAAAAAGGGTTCCGGTTGGACCCTAACGTTCAAAATGCATGGCCCTTTTCGTAGGGAGTCTTTTACCCCAAAGAATGTATGAAAAAGAGACATGGATGGAAATATCCAAAGGAGGAAAACAACTCAAATATCACTTTAGATTAGAAAGATGACAATTCATAATGACATAAGACACATATCACCAAATTAACTCCTTCAGATTCATCCCAACATCATGTGGAACCATCTGATCCCTTAGTAGAGAAAAACCATCTTTCAAATGAAAAATAAAGAGATTAAACCATAACTATCGCTCTGAAAATAAGTGGGGAAAGGTGTACGCATGAATTAGATGATTTAGATAGTGACAAGGAAATGGTGAATATGGAAGAACCTTTTTTTATGGAACTGTATGAGAGAAATAATGTCATTGTAACAACCGTAATGGTTCCTAAAAATTCGTAGGACTGGATTGGCATCCATAAGGGAAAGGGAAAAAAGAAAAAATCCATGATCAATGATGGGATCTAATACTAGAAATGTAGTAAATTTGGTATCATGTGATGTGTGTATCATTTATGGATGAACTATTCTAATTTATTATTTTAAGGTAATATGATGCATGTTATGTAATAATCGTAAGACACCCCTTTCACTATCTATAGCTCCTACTAAGGGTAGAAAGGCGAACTAAAATCATAGACTCCACCTGCATAGTCCTATTATGGAAATGGGGTCAGAAAATTCCTCATTTTTCAATTGCCTTAAAATTGTAAACAAACGATGCCTTCACATTAATCTCGTCATGGCCCTTTTGGTGATATAAATTTTTCTGTGATCTAACTTACGAATAAAAAAATATGACAATATAAAGTTGGGCCCATTAAAATTTGAACACTAGAAGTGGCCCCTCCGTGTCACCCACATGGCATCTCACATGGTTCCTACTAGTTTTTTTGCCACCATGAATGGATCCTCATGGAATAGTTGTACTCAATGTAGAGTTGGTATTTGACCAATTTTTCTAAGATCACAAAGCATGGAATTTGTCGTAGCCCCAAAACTAACTTGGTCCACTACGTAATGACCCTAACTAAGCTTTTGACATGACCTGCTTCGAAGGCCGATTGACCCAACTCTAACTAGCAAAACCCACCTGACAAGTCGACCTTTCCCATTTACTTATGGTCATGACTTTCCTAGCTTGGGCGGCTAGCATGTCACTTAACCTAGTGTTTACCATTGGAAATTATAAACTTTCTTGAAAGGATTTTAACTTATAAAAATGTCCATAATTCTTCTTGGTTTTATAGAGGTTCAAATACTTATGACTCTCTTGCTTGAGAAAACATGACCTCTGTGATTTCAAAATAATTCTTGACACATTGAGGCCATGTAATTCATTAAGAATTATATCACGAAACTTATCCAAGCTCATTGGAGAATGCGAAGAAATATTAATGACAAAACTTGTAAAATAATATTTGTAGGAAGATACATTCAACAAATGTGCATTTGAGTGCACTTCATCATCCTCATAGGGAACTTAAGTAATTCCCACACAGAACAGCATGATACATTTCTTTCCATTCAACATAGGTTTCCTACATAAAGAAAATAATTGAATACCAACAATACATGTTAAAAAACCTTATTCAATAGATTTAATGAAACAACCATAGATATTTGCCATTTCCTCATGAAATAAAATCATTGAGATTCCAACACTCAACATATATAAGAATTCAACCATTCCTCATAAATTTATATAGGGAAACAACATTCTCTTTCACATAGGAATTACAAATTCCTCAATAACAGCATAAGTCTGTAACTGTAAAGTAAGCATGAACATATCAGTCAAATGCAAGAAGTATACTTATCTTATGAAACTTATAAAATAGCAATTGAGAGTGGGACTTCAACTCTCCACCCAACCACAAACATGATGTAACCAATACTTTCTTAAACCTATCACCCCTTAGACAAAATTCAAACCTTGAGGATGTTTTATTTCACAGAAACAACTAATAATATCAACTAAAATAGGGTGTCCCAAGGCTAAACCACTTTTATCCACCAACGATACATATATTCACACTAAACATATAGAACATATTCATTTACACACAATTGGCTTGAACACTGTAACAACTAGTAATATCAGCCGAAATAGGGTGTCTCCAGTCGACAACAACTTCACCAACCATCTATTCAAGTAGTTTAGAATAAACTGGACATGAGTATAGGGATTCTAACACAATTTTAAACACACTTTCAGGATCATAACTTCCACCTTAATAGGGGAACATTCATCAACTAGATAAAATACATTGAGATTACATGTATCACCCTTTTAGGATATTCCAAACTGAGTAAATCAGCGATTCCTTAGCTCCAAGGAAACATATGGTGATTCATCAACCCTAAAAAATACCTAAGTTTGTCCATATTTGGGCTAGTAGCTTCAAAAATCCACAAGCTTCCAAGTGGTTTACTCAGGCTTAGGAAATCCATTTTTCTATGATTTTCACAAAGAAAGCCCTCTTCGGTTCTTCATCTATCTATCAACATAGTTATCTCCTTTGAATAAATTTTTCTTAGTTAATCCTCTCGATCTTGAGATGATCTATGTCTTACTAATCCACTCTGCCTGAGTGAATGAATACTTTGAGTTTTCACATACATCCCCCAATATCCACTTCTCATCATTTCTCTAACTCACTAACGATATTTTATCCTTATCATTTCAACAAATAAAACTATCTCCTCCTTCGTGGTCTACCAAACCCCCCATTCTTGGATAGTGAAGCCCATAAAGTTACTAATTTTTTGTCCTTATCTTGTTTTCATTTTTTCCCAATAGGAAAATGGACACATCCTTCCTTTTATCTATATTAATAACACATGTAACTCTATTAAACACAACAATCAATTTCCCTAACTAATATTTAAAATAACCAAGTTTCACAAGCAATATCCTTACCCAAGGTCCAAAAATTCATGTCCCTTTCTCTCAGTAAATTAATTGTGGCTAAATAATTACAATAAATATCCCAAATGTTTACAATAACGGATTTTCAAAAATAGTATGTCAAAAACTCCACTAAAATAGAGGAAAATCATCCCTGGTGTTATATACTTGAACACATTTACAAAATGTTTTAACACAAACAATAGTGAGATATATTCTTAACCAACAATCAAAATTGGATATTTCACCCGCATTTAATCAACTTCTAGGTCGCTATAATACTAGTGTATCATGTTATTTTTATTGTTAGTATAATTTTTATTGTTGTGTCCATGTAGTCCTCATATTGTTATTATTGTGTTGCATAGAAGCCCAATACTGTTATTTTTGTGCCCTTGCATTGTTATTGTTATGTCAACTAGGATTATATTTTGACCCTTTTCATTCCTATATATAGAAAGGAGGTTTTCTCATTTGTATCATATAATAATTGGTCATTTATTTAGTGTAAAGGATGTTTCCACCTCTAAGAGGTTGATTTCTAAGTCGTTGATCTATGTTTTCTTCTATTTTGCGAGTTGTTTTCATAACATTTGGTATCAGGGCTTTGGATTGTAGTGTTTTGTTGCTCCAAACAGGCCATCTTTGAATTTTTTGCTATAATTTTATTTCTAAGAAGGTTCAAAAGCTGAAAAAAACCCATTTGAGCCGCAATCTAGAGGAGATTCATGTAAAAATTTTAGATGTTGGTTCACTATATTTGTGAAGACATGGTCTAAGGAAGTTAGGGTTCTTTTGGGCTCTAGAATTTAATCTCAAACAAGTTACTGAGGGAAAATAGTCATAAATTTTCTTTTAGAAATCAGATTGCAATTCTGTAAAAATTGGTTGAATGCGTATAGAATTTAGTTTTGTGTGTATTTCTTTCAAAGTTGAAAGTCAAAACAATGACATGTGGAGCACCATACAAGTTTAATCTATTGCATCAGTCCATAATTAAGTCATTATGGGAGATAGGGCATAACATTTCCTTGAAGAATCCAAATTAAGTCTCACTTGTAACATTGGAAAGATAACTCACATTTCTACGACAGGACCAAAGTTCAAATCTTTGAGATCTAAAATTATAGAGTTACAATTGTTTCAACATCGAGATCCTAAAAGCAAGAAAAAATAGTGTATTTAAAAAAACAAATTGCATAACTTTTGTTTGAAAAATCAGTTTTAAGTGATTCCAAGGGCATATTGAATAATTTACATCATTATGGGGTTCTATAATCCCTCCCAATAATAACTTAACACCAATTAAGCCCTAAGAAATATCTACTATGACACATTAAGAGGAAGAAGTGAAACATGATATACCAAAATTAGGAGACCAAGTGCAACAAATTTCGCTCTAACAAAAAGTAACCAAAAATTAAATGGAAGCTAAAATGGATGGTTTAAAGAAAGTAATGGAAGCTAAGATGAATGGTGTGGAAGCTAAGATGGATGGCATAGAAGTTAAGATTGATGGTATAGAATAAAAACTAAAAAGCAACATGGAAGACATGAAGAATGATCTAAAAGCAGACATGGAAGGCTTGAAATAAGGTTCACAAAGTTGCTACAAGAAATAATTTGTAATGGAAAAAAGGTAGTAGTGGAAACTCATGATGGCAAAAAAATAAATGTTAATTGTGATTTTAGAGACTCTAATGTTGGATTGAAGACCCACCATATTCCGATGATTGATATGAGGAAATTTGATGGCAATGATCCCATAACATGGATACTATAGATGGAGCAATACTTTGATCTCTATAATGTGAAAAACACACAAAAGTTATGTATTTCAACCAAAGTTTTATAGCAAAATACATTTGTATCGTATCGATGGATTTTATCACATAAACAAATTGTCACTTGGTAAATTTCTACGGAGGAAATGATAGAAAATTATGAGGATACAACGAGAAGCACCATATTTAGCTAATTAGTAAACCTCAAACAAAAGGGTTCAATGGTGGAGCACATTGAGGACTTCCAAAAATTGAATATAAGGGTAAAGGATATTATACAGGGGCATAATATTGATGTATTCATGGGGAATATAAAGGATAACATCCAACATGAGGTTTTCCTTTGGTAACTTGATTCATTGGAGAAGGCATTCAGGTTGGAAAGAAAACTTGAAAGAAAAATTATGGCGACAAGGAAGCCTACCACTCACATCTGTAAAGATGGAAGTGTTGCTACTCCTATAATTCCACAACCTACAATTTTGACACCCCAATAATTGGAAGAAAAAAGAGAAAAAGAGCTTTTCTATAGTTGTGATAGAAAATACACTAAAGGTCATAAATGTGTTGAGAAGAAATTATTTTACATAGATTGTGATGAGGAGGAATAAAAGGAACAAGAAAATTCAAAAGAAGAGCATATACACTAGGAACCAAACCTAGAGGAATAAGAAATTAATCCAATGATATCTTGTAATGCATTGGAAGGAATTACCACTCGTCAATCTCTCAATATAAGAGGACATATGAAGAAGAAAAATGTAATAGTTTTGATTGATTCGGGAAATACCCATACTTTATTGATTGTAAGGTAGCCAAGCAATTGAATTTCTTCCTATACCAAAAACTAGAGTGTCAAGTGATGGTTGAAGATGGAGGACCTATAAATTTCTCTAGAAAGTGCCATAATATCAAACTAACCATGTGGGAATATTTGTTGAATAGTCCAATTCTCTCCATTCCAATGGGTTGTGCAAGTTTTTTTAAAATTATGGGAGAATATCGAAACCTTTAACATCATTACTAAAGAAAGATGTAGCTTCATGGAATCCAAAATAAATTAAGGCCTTTGTAAATCTTAAAGACACAATGTGCCAAACACCGGTCTTAGCTACACAAGACTTCACAAAAACTTTTATTATGGAATCTGATGTCTCACAAAATGGAACTGCTGTGGTTCTAATGCAATAAGGAAGACCCATTTCTTTTGAAGGTTATACAATCAAAGGACAGTATTTACAGATCCTATTTATGAGAAGGAAATGTTGGAAATACTAGGTGCACTAAAGCAATGGAAACCTTACCTAATGGGTAGACACTTCAAGGTAAAAAAAAATCATGATAGTCTTAAGTACTTTTCGGAACAAATATTATCTTTAGAAGATCAACAAAAATGAGTCACAAAGATGTTGGGTTATGACTTTGAAATCATCAACAAAAATGGGAAGCAAAATATTGCTGAAGATGCACTGTCCAGAAAGGATAAGGATGTGGAAGCATTTCTTTTTGCCATTTCTCTTATCCAACCTGAGTGGATAACTGAAGGAAGTGCTTAACGGAAGAATAATGAAGAGGTGTGGACACACATTCAAGATTTGCATCAGAAAAATTTAGTTGGAAAAATGATTCATTATGGTACAAAAAATTCTTATATCTTTGTCAGAATTCCCAACTCAAAGAAAATATTCTTTCGGAATTGCACACCTCTCCCATAGGAGGGGACTCGAGATTTTTAAAACCTTAACACGGGTTTAGCAAGGATTATTTTTTGGATGATGTAAATTTTATATTTAATATTTTGTGGTAGAACATTTGGTTTGCCAACAAAATAAATTTGAGACAATTATGACAGCAGGTTTGTTACAACCTTTATCCATTGCAAGTCAACGTTGGGAGGATTTTCAATGGATTTTATCATATTTTTACCCAATTTGGAAGTAAAGATTGTCATCATGGTGGTAGTGGATAGACTTACGAATTATGCACAATTTTTTGCATTATCTCATCCATTTAAAGACAATACAGTTTCTACTGCATTTATGGAAACAATTCAAAAGCTACATGGAAATCCAAAGATCGTTGTAAGCGACAGAGATCCAATATTTACAGGAAATTTTGGATGGAATTATTTTCTTGTTTGGGTACTCAATTAGCGCATAGCTCATCATATCATCCTCAATCTGATTGGAAAACTGAGATAGTGAAAAAATGTTTGGAAGGATATCCTCCTTGATTTGTATCTGATAAAAAAAGACAATGGATCAAGTGGTTACCTCTGGCGGAATGGTGGTATAACATTTCCATATTGCAGAAAAAATGACCCCATTTATGGAACTTTATGGATATCAGCTATCATTTATCACATCATCTTTAGGAGAAAATTAAAAGGTTCAAGCAGTGGAAGATCACATTGAGCATCAAAAACAAGTTCTCCAACTCTTAAAGGATAACCTCACTTTGGCAGAGAATCGATTGAAACAACATGCATATTAACATCAGAGCAAAATAATTTTTCATGTAGGCGACTCAGTAATTTTATAGCTACAACCATAAAAAAAATGTCCCTCTAGCATTCTAAGAAGGATAATAGATTATCACCAAAGTATTATGGTCCTTACAAGTTGTTGCAAAATATTGGTACTATGTCATAGAAATTGGAGCTTCCTACATCTTCTTCAGTGCACCCATTTTTCTGTGTTTCATGCCTAAATAAGGATATAGGTGACAAGATCCTAGTTAAAACAATATTTAGAGAACTTGACGAAGAATTAAAAATCATATTGGAACCTGAAGCAGTCACAAAAGCAAGAACTCAGCAGCTATGAAATCAATCAATTTCAGAGTATCTCATCAAGTGGAAGAACTTACCTACTAAAGATTCGACATGGGAGG
Source organism: Pinus albicaulis (assembly GCA_034641835.2). Classification (NCBI taxonomy): domain Eukaryota; kingdom Viridiplantae; phylum Streptophyta; class Pinopsida; order Pinales; family Pinaceae; genus Pinus; species Pinus albicaulis. Next base: position 951,564,127 of record CM076579.1, read on the forward strand.
ATGAGAATTGTATGTAGAAGTATCTATATCTACTCAAGAATTGAGGACAACACTTTTTTGAAGGAGGGGGGAATGCTAGGTCCCTATAATACTGGTGTATTCCCTTATTTCTATTGTTGGTATAGCCCCCTCATTTTTATTCTTGCACCCATGTAGTGCCCATATTGTTATTATTGTGCCCCATAGAAGCCCCCTATTGTTATTATTGTGCCCTTCATTACTATTTTTATTTCGGCTAGGATTATATTGTGACCCATTGGACTCCTATATATAGAAATGAGGTTTTTTCGTTTGTATCACCCAAGAATTGTTCATTTATGAAATTTAAAGGAAGTTTCCACCTTGAAGAGGCTAATTTCTAAGTCGTTGATCTCTCATTTCTTCTATTTTGTGAGTTGGTTTCATAACATCAACCATGTCCCATGTGGCCTCCTTGATCCCTGATTACTTCTAATGCGCCTTGAATTTCTCAATAACTAAATTTCAAAGAACAATTTTCCTCTCATATAGGATGCATAAAGGTTATGGCTAGAACTCTCCTTCTGGTTCCACCTGTAGCACTGACCAATCAATCACATGATTAGCGTATAGTATATACTTTTTAAGCAAATTAAAATGAAAAAAATCATGAATGTTTATAGTGTAAGGTAATGAAAATATATATGTCATTCGCCCCACTCTCTCTAAAATTTTAAATTGAATAAAAATCCATGTTGGCAAATTGGCACAAAACCCATTTTTTTAGGGAAATCATCCTATGTTTAAATTATAGGTAAACATGCTCTCCCACTCTGAATTCTTTATAAAATGTATGTTGGTTTGCATATCCTTGTTATTTTTCATGATCAAATTTTAAATTCTTTCTAATGATTACCATTTCTTATTCCACTTATTTTTCCATGTTAGGTCGAACATGAACTTTGCTTACTAGAACACTCCAACTAATAGGACTATTACATTTTCTCCCATAGAGTGAGTCAGATAGACTCACCTTCAAAGATTCCTAGTACCCATTATTGTAAGAAAATTCCAGTAGCGGAAGGCACTCTTCCCACTTCCTTGGTTTGTGTATTCCATATATTCTCATCATATCATCAAGGATTCTATTTTTACTCTGTGTTTTTTGATTAATTTGTGGATGATATGTTGTACTAAAGGCCAAAATTATCCTTAGACAAGAAAAAAATTATTTCCAAAATTTAGAAGTAGATTTTGCATCTTTATCTCACACAATTCTCTTGGGTACTCCACGTAATATTACAACCTCCTTTATGAAATATTTGGCCATGTAAGTAGGTGTATAAGTTAATTTAATAGCTAAAAAGTGGGAAATGTTGCTCGACTTGTCCACCACAACAATGTTGGCATCATGTTGCTTGGTTTTTCATGGTAATATTATGATAAAATCCATTCAGATTACTTCTCACTTTCATTCGGAAATAGTGATAGGATATAATAAATGAGTTGGGTGCTTGCACTCAACCTTTACTTGTCGGCACTCAAAACATTTTGAAATGAAATAAACCACCTAATTTTTCAAATCAAGCTAATAATAAAGCTTCTTAATCGGTGCTCATGTCTTTTGCTAGCTTATATGGCCTAAATATGCCTTTGTTGGAAGTGTGAACAATACTAAGATGGGGTGGTGAATCAATATTGTGTCTTTATCATAATTTTTACATTTTATTTCAACCCTTGATTCATTCATTCATTAGAATTATAACACATTAGAAGATCTATTCATAAGAATGAATCAAAATCATGTAATAAATCATGATCAACAATACAACCAAGCACAATCACACATATACACAGAAAATGTAAGGGATAAAACCATCATCATTTCTTTTTCATCATCCTCTTCTTCTTCTTAATAGTCAAATATTAATTTTCCATATTCATATCACTAACCACCACTATTCTGAAAGCCACAACTTGAAAATCAGGCTAGAAACCGTGGCCTAATGATACAACCTCTTGGAAGCCACCACTTCCTGAAATTTGGAGGCCACCACTTCATGGAAAACACCACTGCCATGAATTTGGAGGCCATCACTTGCTTAATGCCCCAACACCCAATATTCTATCCCTCCACGACTCCCATGTCCTCAGGCCTCTACCTAAAGGATGCTTCTATACCCTCAATTTACAAGCCACCACTCGCCCACTTAAGGACCCAACCTTCAAGCTCATCTCATGGACCTTGTTTCAAAATGTTTATATTGTGTCCACTACTCTCTACAATAAAAAAATTGTGACCCACATTTCATCATATTTTGAAATTGGACCCACAACATCCTGTATGTGCATACAACTAGATACAAACTCATTTATACGTATGCATCTTTACAACAAAATGAATCTCTGCAACACAAACTCAATAAACACATCAATGATAGATCTGCAAAAATAAATTGAAATTTAAGCCATGTGAAATAAAATAAAACAACAAAACATGATATATGAATATTCAAAACAATTCTCAGTTCAACAACTCATTGCTTTTCACTTCTTAGCTTGTCTATCACCTGCAAGAGGAAGATAAAAAATATGAGCTATAATCCAAAGTCTCTACAACATGAGCTACAAAAATATGTTGATATCCATGAAATCAACATTATAATATTAGAATCAACATTCAAGCTCTAACAAAATACTCTCCTCAATCACTCTCAATAGGTTTGCAACATTGCTTCAAATATGATCTATGATTTTCACTCTTTGTACATTATTGTAGCTCACACTCTCACACTATGTAACCCCTTCTATTGCAGGCTTGACATTTTATCAATGATAAAATATAAAATCAATACAAATCAATAATCCTCATTAAATTTTACTTTATCACTTTCTAGGATGAGAACCAAATTAAGTTGACTCTAAACCCTAAAAAACCTTCAAAAAATGTGCTAGAATATGCTCATGAAAAATTATGTGCATGCACAAATAAAGAAATCCACCTACACGAATCATAATTATGAATGAAATATATTCTAGAGATGATAATTCTAAGGATATTGTGGGCTGCCATGGAGGTTATTGAAATCACTACTCTATGCTAGTTATAATCCGAAGGAATTTGCTCTCACTTAGGGAAAATCAAACTTTCCCTGCCAAAACTTGGTTCTACTACGACATCGCTTCCTCAAGAGCCTATAAGACATATACACACCTTAGGAAGACTTAAAAATGACCTTATAGTAATCATGTAGTCAAAATCATCAAAATGCATGGCTACATCGACGCCCACATAACTAGTTGACTAGGGTTGGCATCTCCTTGGTTGACATTAATGCCAACAATATGCGACCAAGAATATTTGCATGAAATTATTTCAATATGAGCATTTTGAAGCAATTTTAATTTGGAGCATAAATTTTATTCTTAAATCTAATATTTCCATCCTGTGTGAGATGAAATATTTTATCTTTCTCAACTTCAGGCTCTTGTTGTAACTTTTGCTTTAACTCCTGGTACTTTCCATTTTTCTATGCAATACTTTTAATAACTTTACTAAGATAAGTTTCATGGGAATTTATGGTTGTTAAATGAGCCAATTTAACTCATATTTTGAGCACATCAACAACTCAGTTCTCCTTCCCTTTCATGTATTCTATTTCAAAATAAAGCTAGCCAACTAAGGCTAACCATCAAGCCTTCTTGGCATTCAAGTTCAATGAGTCAAATGACTATCTCAAAGATATGGTCTGACATTAATATAAATATAGGAGATAATCGATCTCCAAGTTTTTAAGGCTTGATAAATGGAAAAAAGCCCCAAATCATGAGTCACATGGTTTTGTTCATGCTCATTTAATTTATGGTATTAAAAGAAAAAAATTCCCCTTATTGCATGAGAACACTGGCCAACAGTTTTTTGCATGCATCGGTGCACACCAAAAATCATTTTTTTGCATAATAAATTCGAAGAATTGGTGTGTCTATTAGTAAATGGTTGAGCCTCTCAATGATAACGGTGCACTCAACTATCCAAAGACATTTCTTTCCATTTTTCTGCAATTTTTTTATTGGGTGACCAACGTTAAAGAACTTTATAATAAATATCCTACAGTAACCCACGAGACCCACGAATGATATATTTTTTTCTACTTTACTTGGTGCTATCCATTAATGGCTTTAGATTTTTTTGCATCAACAACCACTCCCTCCTTTGATAGACTGTATCCCGAATAATGGATTTTTTATTGGTAGAACTCACATTTGCTGATATTTTCATATATTTTATGCTCTCTCAGTAATGTGAAACTTTAGCTAATTTTTTTTCATGCTCATCCTCGGTCCCTAAGTATACCATATGTTACTGAAAAATAATACCACAAACTTCTCCAAGTAAGGATTATTAAATTTTTCATCAGGCACAAAAAGGTAGTCGGTGCATTGGTCATTGCAAATGGTAATACCACTAAGTCATAGTGGTCGTACGTCATATAAAAACTTGTCATATGGATGTCTTCATCATTGATATACATGTGGGGATAACATATCTCAAATCAATTTTTCGGAACATTGTTTCTCCCCGCAGTTGATCAAATAAGTCATCAATTTGTTGTAATGGGTATCTATTATTTATGGTGGCTTTATTCGGGTACTCGAAATATATGCATAGTATGAGTGTTCAATAATTATTTTTCACAAATATTCGTGGAACAACCCACGGTGTCACACATGGACAAATGTATCCCTTGTACAACAATTAATTTACTTATATCTTTAATTCCATGAGTTGTAGGGTAATCATGTGGTACAAAACTTTATATGTCCATTCAATTCGCAGAAATAATTTTACAAACAAATCCACTTCCATATGTGGAGGTAATACAAGGATAGCTTCTAGAAATACATCAACATACTATTTTATAATTGAATTTTCTATCCAGTTGGTGCTAATATCATTTTCAGAATTGTTATTATTTGCGAAAAAATTATTTTTTATCATTTTCACAAACTTCATTTTTCTTGGATCACTGTGATTTTCCTTATTGACATGGGAATAATTTTTATTTTCAACACCATTCCCTATTTTCTCATAAATTCACTCAACTGTATTTTTGTAACATTCCACTTTAGTGGAATGCAGAGATAACAAGTCTATCCCCAATAGTGCATCATATACATCCAATGAAAGCAAGTTAAAATGAGTTGTTGTAGTCATATCCTTTAGCATAAAAGGACATGATATGATAATATGTTGCACTCTTGTTTTGGTGTCGGTGGCTAGTTGAGCTAAACATGACTCTCCATGTCCTTCTTCTGTCAAATTTGTATTTTTCCACCATCATCAGACTGAGATAACTTTAATAGTGAACCAATGTTAGTTAAAATATAAATTCTTTGATCACATATCACACCTTCCATTTCGATAATTGTTTCCTAATGTTCCACTTGGTGATTATCCATGGATGCATAAACGTTTTGCATGTTCTAGGAAACATTATGAATTGTCTCTACCCCATGTGCATTGTATAGTCTTGGGCCAACATTTTATCTTTCCTGAGGTGTCTATCCCCACATGTCCAAAATTTATAGGGTACTTCGCTGTGGCCTTTTACCTCTTCTCCCATAATCTGAGAAATTTAGCCTTCTTTGTTGGAAGTGTTAAAGCTTTGTTGACTTTCTTAGTTGATAGGTACTCAACATATTTGCTTGATTACTCTCTACCTTTTTCCTTTAATTTTTTTTTTTCTCTTTTATTTCCAATATGTTGTATACTAAGGTCTGTGACTAGACTGGATGTTACAAAGATTCAATTTCTTTATTGCATCTTCAATATTTTTTGGATCATCCTATTCAACTCAATCGTTAAACACATATGGAATCACATTAATATACCTCAAAATTTCTATGTTTTCGTCCTTGATATAGGGAACATATCAAAACAAGTCCAAATTTTTAGTGCTATACTCTTCATCTAAAATTTTCCCCATTTTGATTTCATAGAACTCAGATTTTCTTTTAAAATGCCTTTTAGATAGATATTTTCCAATGAAATAACTCTAAAATTCATTCAATGATGGCTCGTCCTCTCTTTTATTCACATTCTTTAAATCATCCCACTAGACATCATCCTCACCTTTCAAAATATATGTGTCTATGATTTCCTTCATGTTCATGTTGTCAAAGTAGTTGTGTACTCTTAATAACTTCTTCATCCAAAACAACCATACCTCAACATCTTCTGCTCTCTTTACCTCAGCATAAAATGTAGGAGGTTTGGCCTTCTTGAATGATTTTGAGACACACTCAGTTTCCCTCTTTTCTCCATGACAATGATGATGTTGATAATGATGATAATGTATTATGTGAGTATCACCAGATCATTACTAATTATTTATCATTCTAATTCTCTTGGGAGTATTCAAAGGAGTACCTCCCTTCACTATGTATTCACTTGATAATGTGTGAATCTTACTAGATCTACTTCTATATGCTCCCTTAATTATTTCCTCTTTCTTTCATTGTTCTTGTGGGCTAATTTAAAACGCATGCTTCCTTTTTCTCTACAAATGTCAAATACTCCATAGTATAACTGCATTCACCATAATTTTATCCCCTTATACTTCAACCAACCTTTTTTGTGCCTCGAAAAGCTTCTCATTATCAAATTTCCAGCTCCTTATCTCAAATATTCAACTTATCAAGGATTCCCTTAATTCATGGGAGTCTAATCATATCGCTAGCTCCAAACTCATGCTTCCTTTGCCTCTCCCAATGTAGGAGACTTTGTAGTATAATTGGATTCACTACAGCTTGTTCCCCTTCTCTTTTTACTAGAATTTATTGTGCCTTGAAAGTCGTCCCATTATTAACCCTGTAGCTCCTTATCTCAGCCCTTAAACTTTTCAAGGTTTCCCTTAAGTTAAGAGATTATTCTTCTCCTCTATTCTCAACTGAGTATTCCTTAGGTCCATACTGAGACTTATCAATTTTGTATTCAGCCATCTGGTTTTTCATCCCTTGCTATTATTTAGTGTCTTATTATCTTATCTTATGAGTTTTAATACACACAAATAACTGATAGATTAAACAAAATATAGATGAATTATGTAGATAATCACCTTCGCTTGTTACTGTGAGTTATTGGTGCAAAGGTAGATGAAAAATTTAACCTCAAGTTAGAACATTAATAGCAATGAAATCGTATAAATTCAATACTAAAATTTTATAAGAATACGTCATAATAAATACATCAAGCAACACAAGCATCTTTCATAATAGATTGAAGACTCTTGTTTTGTCAATTTTGTAGCAGAAATCCAATTCTAGTCTCAAGGGTCCAACATTTGAAATTTTTCTTTGATACCACCATGTAACACACCCTTTTCACTACCAAGAACCGTGAATTAATATCATAGACCGGACCTCCATATTCTTGTCGTGGAAATGGTGACATAAAATTCCTTATTTTTCAACTACCTTAAAACTAAAATCAAACAATGCCATTTAAAGTTAAGCCCATTAAACTTGTCAAAGTGGCATCTCACATGGCCCCTAAGTGGTTTCTCTACCACCATGGAAGGATCCACGTGGAAAAAGAGTGCTTTTGTAGAATTAGTAGTCATCCCATTTCGCTAAAAACATAAGACGTAACATTGGCAAAAGCTGTAATCCCAACTTAGCCTATTGGCTAATGACCCTGACTAAAGTACCAACTCAATCTGCTCCGAGGCTAGACTAACCTAGCCCTGACCAATAGGTCCCACTAGACTAATCGAGAGGTTAGATTTAATTCCAATCTAAAATTTCCTGGCCCTTAATGTCTCAAGTTCCACAAGTGATTATTGACCCATTTTCAAGGATTTTTACTTAGGAACATTTCTAGATATCTTTTACACAGGCCCAAATCCTTCCCACCCTTCCTATTGAGAAAACATGAACTTCATGATTTCATAATAATTTTTAGTGCATCGAGGCTGTGTAATCTGTTTAGCGTTATACCTTGAAAATCATCCAAATGTGTTGGAGAATTCATAGGAAACTTAACGAATAAACTTAGAATATAATATTTAGAGGAAGATACAGTTAGTGTATGTGCATTTGAATGAATTTCCTCATAATTACAAGGAACATAGGAATCTCCCACCCATAGCATAGGGATGCATTTCTTTCCATTCAACACATATTACCTGGACAAAGAAAATAATGGAAGAACAATAATACATGCTAGCATATCTTATTCAACAGATTTAATGAAATAAACATAGAGATTCAATATCTTCTCATGAAAAAAAGTCACTAAGGTTCAAAATATCGATATATGCAAGAAATATTCCATTCCACATAAATTTATGCATGTGTTTTAGTTGCTAAAAAACCACCCATAATTCTAGGCCTAACACCTCAATTTTGGGTCCCGATTTTCTTGTCGAAGTTTCAAGGGTTATCTTTATGACTTTGAATTGGTATGATATTCTAATAACCTATTTTTCATTAAACCTTATTGATATTTATGCATAAATTATATATATTAATTTTTCCTCTTTGTATAATCGTCATTCCCATTCTATCAATTACATTAGGGTTTTTGAAACTATTTCCTTGCTCAAGTTCCTTTGAATCCCTATACTATCATGATTGCATTCAATGTAATTTTAATTTAGTCACATTCTTGGATATTAGATCGATGAAGATATTTCAATTCTACATACAAGGCTTATTCTTATAATCTTTGTATATTGTGTTGTGTATGTTTCTTTCAAAGAAAAATTTGAAACATCTTAATTAGATTAATTGGTGATGTAAAAGTCTCTTGTGGAATTTGTAAAACTCACTTAGAACATGCCTTTAATCACCTTATCTATCATATATATTTAAATGTTTAGTGTTCAAGTGGATGTGGACTCACTTTTTTCCCATGACCCTAGTAACCTATATTATATTATGGAACACAAGATGAGTTATGGAGAATATATCCAACAATGTCATGATCATGACATTATACAATATTTAGAGGACGGTTGCATGTTAAATGACATGTTCCAACTGTCAGGTACACACTTGAGCCTCAGTCAAGCCACAGTCTATATACGATGAATGCATTAGAACCATGTGAAAGTAATAACACATAATGTTATATTGAAGGCCACATCCAAGTGCACAATAATACTTTATGATAACACATATAAATGAAAGCATTTATTATGGCCCTATCTATCATGCAAATAAAAAATCTCATTATTCTAAAACCACATCCTTAAAAGAAATGTTCAAATGATATCATACACAATATAGAGTGTGCATTACAAGCAAATGATAATGTGATATACTTCAAGAAAATGATAATAAGTGTGGGTTACCAAATAATCATAAAGCAATGGATGCATGTATTAAATATCACACACAAAGGCAATGATAAAGCACAAAGGTTGCATTTACAATGGCGTGATGACATTATCAACAAGGTTCCCATGAAGTATTGTAAAGGCACCTTTAAATAGTCACGTACTAGTTGAATGATAATAATAGCAAGGTTGCTTTACAAATTATACATGGTTGTGTTGAGATATGTTGAAAGCAAACACACTAACAACTTGATACTCAAGTGTGTTTAAATGTCGCAAAAGAATAAACGTTGGATAACCATAAGAAAGGAGTGAAATTATTACATAGAGTTAGAAGGATCACATGAAATCCATTGGTCAAATATTAGGAAAATGATACAACCCCTAATGCCAAGCAATATGCAATAGAGTGACATACTAAATGGGTACAATGATAAATATGGAATGTGATTAACATATATGAGGGTTTTCATATAAAAAAAATTAGGTACATTGAATATACATCAAAATGAAAATATATAAGTGCACAAAGAAGCCATGGGATGCATCAAGAGCACACTACCCATGCCCGGGAATTAAAGGAAAAATAGAAGGTAATGCACATACTATGCAATGGAAAAAATGAGTGATAAAAACTCTTATAAGACACATTATGTCTAGAAATATATGATATCAATTGTGTTGATAACGCATGCCACATAATACTAAAATGCAGCAATAAAGGGATGTTACAACGCTTTTGCATATAGTAAGAGCAATAAATTGTAGAGTTGATAGTTCAAGAATTAGAGTGAGTCCTTTCATCCAATGGTATGATGGATCAAAAGAAAATATATAAACAATACAATCCCAACATGATAAAATGATACAAGCAATTCTATTACAAGGTGTTGAAAGGAGTAACAATATTACTAGGTTCGATGAAAATGGTATTACAATGCGTCAAGCTAGAAAGCATCGTAGTTGTGAGGGAAATTGTAATGAAAGGTTATCAATGTGTATTAACACAGAACAATAGTATGAAGGGATTATATCAGCTCATGAGCACAAGAGTAATTGTGTTGGAAAAAACATAGGTTTTCACATTAAATCAAATTTCTCTGTGTCATTGATAATTACTTGTGAATTATCTTATTATGTTTTTTTTATTTTTTATTTTTTATTTTTTAATCAAGTAATTACGAAAAATAAAAAATGAATATAACAAGAACAAATAAAATACAAGATATAGGCTCCAAGCCAGGAAAAACTACTCCAAGGGGAAAACCCATAAAGAATATCTTCTTATAGAAATAGATCAATTGAAATATATAAGACCCATGACCAACACTGTAGATGCCAAGTGAAACTTTATTTCTTTTGGTCTCCAAATTCATAATCAAAAAGAGATCAACAACAAATATTCAATAAGAGATAATATGAGGAAAAATTCCACAAATCCTTCAACCATTTCAAACTGCAACCCTCCTTTTGTGAAATTTCAAAACAAATTCAGCAATTTGTGTGTTTCCACATTCCAAAGGGGTTTGAATATACATGTCTATTTGGGCAAGGCCAACTTGGAATATAGGAGTTTTTTTTTACCCAAATTAAATATTATAAATTATTTTCTCTCCTTCTTTAAAAGAAGTCCTAATAGGACTTAAACTCTTTGACTCATCAAATCCTAGAAGCACAGAGAACATTCTTGACTACTAAAATAATAATTTCTTGAGCATGAGTGCTTTAATATAGATTTTCCTTTTCTTATATTTTTTTCTTTCAAAATAAAATACATTTTGATACAATTATGAAGACCAAACTTAGTTACATTCTCCACCACTACCTATTAACTAGGGAGGCATTCATAATTGTACACCTGGAACAAGGATACTCTCAAATTGAAATATTCTCATAAGAAGAATCATATTGATAAGCCATATTTAAACATCAACATCATAACCAAAATTGTAAAATATCAACATATTAAGGCCTTGACTGATAAGCTCTATCTCTCCTCTCGATCATAGGACAATGTTGGGAGGATATACGTGAGACACCACACTAACTCTCAAAGTGCATACCCCATCTCGATGTTCATTGTGTATGGCATTTTAAGACTCTTCTTATCATGGATTCCCAATCCTCAAAAAATATTGGTACTATTAAACCACTCTTGCTTTGGATACCCTGTCAAATCCTCAAATATTTTTGGTCCACTAGACTTATACCTATTTTTCATTCCAAAGCTCAAGGAGTACCACTGTCATATGCTTAACCAATCCTCCATTCTCCTTCCTCCCTCCATGGCCTTCACTAGATGTATGGATGTTATTCATGTCCTAGTGCATGACACATGAAGAATAGAATATGAATATGATGTTCATCATCACTCTTTCTCAGCTAGAGATAATATCCTCATTACCTCTTGATTAGGGAATAGATCCTTACCTTGTTCAAAACATTAAGGATGTTTATTACTCTGTTTCAATTTGGGAAACATCATCACATTCCATTGTTGGTCTCATAAAACATGAGCTAATATTTCTTTTATGGATATATAATTGTATTTGCAAGGCTTCTTTCTCATGATACACCATCACTAGGTTTCGATCTTTCACTTATTTTATCAAGGCAAATTTGTTCACACTCTTTCTTATTCACAAGGATTTCCAGCTCTTCACAGTATCATAACATATCAAACTTCAATTTTTCTAGATATTTTCTATCATCAAAATGATTAAGGAGCACAAAATTCCTCACAACTACTAGCACATGCCTTATACAAATTTATGCTTTGTACTCGTTAAAGAGTCATATGATTTTTCCAATATCAATTATTTTTTCATGCTTTTCCAAGCCATCAAAAGTGTTATCCACACAACTCCTATGTTTCATAATTCACACAACTCTAGGTACAACATTATAAAGCAAATTGTCCTTTCAGCTTTTTCATATGATTGTTCAATATCTCCTACAAAGGAGCTAAGTAATATCCCAAACAGATGATCGATATGAGATTTACCATATCATAATAACCTTTTAGTTAAGGAATTATGTCAGATTTTGTTACTTGCTCCCTTTGAAGCATACATTCTCCGTATTGTAACATTATTCAACTTCAACTTTCACTCGTCAATGTGTTCCTTGAAATAATTCATTGACTTGAACCATTGATATCATTAGTCTCCATACAGTTCTCTTTTTCGAATATGCTTATCAATATCAAGGTGTCATCATCAAGTGCGAGTCCTTCTTTTTCATCCCTCTCATCTTGCTTCCATAATTTTAAAAACATTCATTATGTGCCCGCAATTATCATAAGAAAGCACAACCAAGCAAGATATAAAAAGGCAAGAGCATAATGTGAATCTTGTCAATCTATGGTTTCTATGATTTCTGAAAACTATATTTCTATGGTTCTAGTTATAGATCCTCCTTGATTAACCATTATTAGGATTTTTAATTTAAGTGAAAACATCATGATGAGGGTTTTGACTTTCAAGCCATATGGTTTATTCAATTCTATCCTTGCTAGGATTTTAACACATTCGCTAGATTATGTTTTTAAAAAACTAGGGTTTTATCCATACAAACTCTAGATATCCTTACCTATGAGATATGGATTATATAGAGGGAAAAAATAGTAAGTTTTCAGGTTTTCATTCCTAGGATTAGTTCAATCGAGGTTTCACAAACCCTAAATACACTATAAACATACCTCATATGCATAAACTATGTAACTTTCTCTTCCATGATTATTGGAAGTTGCATCAAAGAGGCATTCAAGCATCATGTGGTTCCCAAAGCATTTTGTCCAACATGTCTTCTTCATAAACATGCTCTACCATTTTACCTTCTTTGTGAGATCTTGGTCCTTATCAGCACTTCTTCCACAAGTGTTTATCCCCAATACATGTGGCTAATGTTCTCCTACATTGAGTTGCTAGCTTAGTCTATCAATTTAATACTACTTCTAATTGCAAGGTAAACCAATACACACATCTTTTTTCCATCGATTATTGTCAAGCCAAACATTGTCTTCTTTCAGGCCTGCTTCATGTGCAGTGTGATTGCCTAATGTATCCATAATACTTCGTTCCTCCAATTATGATATGAACCAAGTTTTCATCTAGATTTCAAAATATTATCAATCTCCTTTTTAGAATACTATCAAGTTACATGAATATCATAGAGCCGTGGATATGAGAACACTATGTCATATTACGATCAAACATGGAAAATTTTAAGGATGGACATTTATTTAAAAGTTTAAAAGCTTTGGTGAATATTATTAATGCCTAATATAAAAACTATAAAATATTTAACAATAATTTTGTGAAAATATTCAACTTTATCTGGATTTTAGATAGTCTATAATTTTCAGAAATTTTAAAATAAAATATTTTTATGCTATAAAATTTGGATGAATCACTATTTTTCTTTTTTTTTTAAATTAAATATTAACCCACTTGCCAATACTAATCCTTAAAAAATATTGCCAAATTATTCATCATTACTACAATATTGTGTCATTAAAGTTATTTGAACCCAAAGTACAGGTTATATATATATATATATATATATATATATATATATATAATTGTTAACTAGATTTGTCACTCATGGGCTATGCTTCTCAGACCTGAGACCTCAGTCGCACAATACAGGTCCACCACCAATTCAAAACGCGGGGTGACTCGATCCCGTGACCAGTGAACTCATTTAACTTATGGTTACTCCATATAGAATACTATCTTTACAACGCAATCATGTTCCAAATATTTTGATTATGGTTACTCCATGATCTGAGCAACTTCGTTAGCACAATTAGGTTCAAATCACACCAGTTATGGTTACAGTATAGTCAGAACAACTTCAGGGGAGAACAATTACCACAACGTGATTTAGTTCTGATCTGAGTGGAACGGCGTCACAAAATAGCTCCACCTCCGCACTTGTGATAAAAATAGCTGCACCTTGTTGCATATTTTAACCGCCTCACAAAATAATTCAACCTCCGGAGTTGTGATACAAATAGCCGCACCTTATTACATATTTTAACTGAATCCTCGACAAAAATTGAAACCAAGAATATTCATTATCCATGAATCAAAACTTATCACCCAACTTCAAAGCTCGTAATACACGTTTTTCTCATAAGTGCTCACCATTATATATCTGATCCATTGTATGGTATAGAGAGTCCCAGTCAGTCGTGTGAGCCACATAAGAACAAGAGCCACTGCAGTGGCGGAAGTCCCTGCCGAGAAAGGGAAGTTTATATAAAATAAACTCAGCATGAAAGTCAGAACTGTTATTTCTCAGGCACGGGTTTGAAGGGTTATTTAGCAATTAAAAAATCTTGGTGTGAAATGGGCTAAAATGTTTCTCAGACAGGGTCTCCAAAATTATACATAATACTTAGTATCCATAGGTATCTTTAAACCAGAGAAGAAATAAAATACCGCAGATATCGATTAAATTTAGAAAAATACATTATTTAAAGCATGTAACTATTGGCGGTGTAATTTTCAGTGTTGACTGTGTTCGCTGTGTCATTTTCAGTCGTATTTAGTTTTCAGTGGTATTTTCTATGCTGTCATTAAACAATATAACACTCAAACACTGCAATGAAGATTCAATTCTAATAACTCTAATTGCAGTAAGTTCTAGGCTGTCATTAAAGCATATAACACTCAGACACTGCAATGAAAATTCAATTTTAATAACTCTAATTGCAGTAATTTGATTGTGTATATGTATAAAAGGATTCTTGTTATGAAAATATCTCATTATAATAATATAACACTTATCACTATGAATTGTTATAACACCTACAATGTATCACTATGAATTATCGAGAATGTATTAAAAGATTGACAAGCGGGCATCATGCATAACATCATTAATGGTGGCAACATCATTAATGGGCATCGTTGAGAATGTATTAAAAGATTGACAAGCGGGCATCATGCATAACATCATTAATGGTGGCATCATCATTAATGGGCATCGTTGGATTATACAGGTGGACACTGACCAAGTACAAACTGCCATGTACATTCATTCATTCCATGATCGACCTACTGCTTTTAATATTCATGGTCCTTTATGTATAATATATAATATGTAGATAAGGTATCTCAATATTCATGGTCCTTTATGTATAATATATAATATGCATATCACTGTATAATATGCAAATCACTATAGATAGATAGAGATCATCCACCAACTACTTCTATTAATTCTCTACTCTAATGAATTTTCTGATTATTCATTATTCATGGCTATTTATATATAATATTCCCATGAATTCTCTCATTATTCATGGCCATTTTTATATAATATGGAGATAGATATAAAAATATAAAGATAGATATTATAGAGGAAAATTACCCTGGCCGGCTGGCCTGCTCCTGGAAGAAAAATATGTAGAATCACCAGCAAAATATGTAGAATCATTGGTGCAAACACTTGCAGTACCACAGCAAATTAAAGAAAAATTGTTCCTTGAGTTTTGTAGTTGTAGTTGTAGCTGCAAATTACCCTCGCTGGCTCCATGAGTATTTTAAGCTGGAAGAAAAATATGTAAAATTATTGGTGCAAGCACTAATACTGCATCCCATTAGAAGTAATATGGATGTGCTTGTGGCGATCTAGAACAAAGAATCTGCATATCCTCGTGAAGCACTGTATCCCATTAGAAGTAATATGAGTGTGCTTGTGGCGATCTAGAACAAGGAATCTACATATCCCATATCCTCATTGATCAAGATTGCACAATTACGTTTCTCTTCAACGCCCGTTCTCAACTTCCGCCATATCCCATATCCCATTGCACAATTAAATTTCCCTTCAAAACTCGTTCTCAACTTCGACCACCTATTTCAATCGCTGGCAATGGAAATCTGATAGTCTTAATCCAAGTATCTCATGGAACTACCATTGTCTTACCCTACGAAATTAATTAACGAAGGGAAACGGATGGTGAAGGAAGAGTGCCTGCGATCTTTCATCGGCTTGGCAGAGCTCAATGCTTTTCCAAATATATTCTTCATGAAGCAGAAGACTAAATAAGGCTAAATCACCAATCACTTGGGCGTTGTCCATGTGCCACTTTCCATGACAGATGGCCTATAAACATGACAAAAGGATAATATGCAAAATTGTCTCTCAGCATTGAACACAATATTGCAGAACACAAAATTTAACATGAAACTTGAAACTTTGGTTAAAGTCTTTGAAACTCTGCTTAAAGTTTCTCGGATTTTATATGAATTAACAGACAAGATAAACTTTGCCTAAAATTATTAATCAATAAACAAAACAATAAACTTTGGTTAAAGTGATGTAACTTCTTGTATTTCCTTTTCCGACTTAGGATTAAAATCTTTGTACATCTAACATTACGTCAGGGCAACTAAAGTTTGCAATAAAAGATGGAATTCAAAACATTGGTTAAAATTTTAGTGAAACCAAATTGCTACGAAAACCTTTGGTTAAACTTTGATAGAAAAGAAAAATGTTTGGTCAAAAAACAAGTTAATGAGTGGTGAACGGTTTAGCGATAGCTAGAGTCCCAGGCAGGGACTAATAAGAATTAGAGTCATGGTGATTAAGAGCGAACGTTGTAGCTAGCAATATCGCTATAAAGATGCGGGCTCCTCTATGAATATGAGTCAAATTATTGTCTATACAAAATGTAACCGTGCCATCATCCATCCTCAGGAATAGTTATGCGAGCCATAATTCATAAAAATAATATCGAACCCTAGTGTAATAGTGGACCACATAAATCATTTATTTCCCAATGATGCAATCATTGTAGCGTATGTATCATTGTACCATGCCATATCAATATTAGAATAATACGAACGAGTAACTATTAGAATTAATGTCCACCAGTCATATATACAAGGTGAACCACGGGTTGTAATAATGAGATTTAGAATCATAGAGAAGAGTAATCCGGACCACAGAGAATATGTGGGCCTATCACAAATGTGAGCCAATCACAGAAGTGAGCCTACTACAGAAATGATCCTTAGAAGATGATGCGATTACTGTAACGAGGGTCTTAGTGCAGGCTATTGTAGTGCGGACCTCAGATAGAAGTGTGAAACGCATGTCACTAACCAATGAACCATCAACTTATGTAGCGCAGATCATTGAATTGTAATAATAAATATAATGCTGCAGAGAATCACAGGAAGCCGAGATCCATAGAGGCCACATCAATTCATAGAAATCTTGTCATATAGAGAGATTATTCAGTCTTTAATCTAAAAATCAATAGTGTTATCTTCAGGCTTCTTTTTTCAAACCTGAGCTTTGAAACTAGTTTGGAGAAATGAGAGGTTATTTCTCATTTTCATTGATAATTACTTATGAGTTATTTTATAATGTTTTTTTTTTCTTTTTTATTAATCAATGACAAAATATAAAACAAGAATATCTCAAAAACACAGAAAACACAAGGTATAGGCTTTAAGTTAAGGTAAAACTAGTTCAAGAGAAAATTTAGAAAAATTATCTTTTTATAGAATCACATCAATTGAGCTATCCAAAACCCATCACCAATCCTCTAGATGGAAAGTGACACTTTTCTTTTTCAGCTATGAAAATTCATCAACAACAGATAAGATAGTACAAAACATCCACAAATAATTCATCCATTTCAGACTTCAGTGGTGCATCTTCTGCAAAATTTCAAAACTAGTCCAATGAATTGTGCCCAATTGAACTCAGGCTTCCCTCTATTTATATCCTTTAGAAATGTTTGAATAGACATGTCCATTGGAGAAGGGTCAACTTGACAGATAGGCCTACTTGACATCTAGATGGACTTTTATCCAAATAACATACTAAATTCTCTTTCTTTACCAAAAGTCCAAATAAAACTTTGACATTTTGACTCATCAAATCCTAAAAATATAATTTGTTAAGAAAAAAAATCCATGCTTAATATAATTTTTCTTTTTTTCTTTTTACATATAAAATACATTTTGATACCATCATAAAAACCTAATTAGCTACATTCTTCCAAAAATGGAAGATACTGACCAACATGCGTCAGAAATAGAATGATCACATCACCAGGGCATGGTATAGAAATAGGTGAAAAGCTTTCAAAACATAACGCAAAATAAAGCGATGGTGCACAAGGGCAGTCGCATTGGCACATTTTAAAGAAGCAAGCTAGCCATTAAATGTTTCGCCCCCGCCAGAATGTTATCGCTCAACTAAATTGCAAAAGTGCGACATTGATTCATCTACAATCAAAGCAGACTGTTGCAAGTTAATGCTAGCTTGAATGCGGGCTCATTATATGTAGTAATTCGATGTTTTGGAACTTGTTGATTATGAGAGTAATGTAGGTTTCATATATCGAATGGTGTAGGGGTCGTATATCGGCACACGATGTGACTATACATGCGTTGACCCATGCCGAGAGTCGGACAACGACGTGTCAAATGTGCAAAGGATGTTACATATGAAGTGGCCTCGAGGTTTCACTTTACAAAGCATCATAAGGCAGCGCTAATGATTTTTCAAGGGTAGCAACGAATGAGAAGGTTATATGAAATCGATGGGTTGTCTTATATACACATTTGTTAAAAGGAGAACCATATAATACCAGGTAGCTTCAAAAAGTCACATGGCAACGTTGGGTGCTAACTTTAATAGCCAAACAATCCTTGTGTATATCTCTTTGAGAGGCCATCAAAAATATATAGGTAAATGGTGTAGGGGTCATATATGGGCACACAATGTGACTATACATGTGTTGACCCATGCCCACAGTCGGACATCGACGTGTCAAACATGCAAAGGATGTTACATATAAAGTGGCCTCGAGGTTTCACTTTACAAAGCAACATAATGCAGCGCTAATGATTATTCAAAGGTAGCAAGGAATGAGAAGGTTAGATGAAATCAATGTGTTGGTCTTATATACCCATTTGTTAAAAGGAGAACCATATAACATAAGGTAGCTTCAAAAAGTCATATGCCAGCGTTGGGTGCTAACATTAATCGCCAAACAATCCATGTGTATATATCTTTGAGAGGCCTTCAAAATATATAGGTAATATGTCATAGCTCGTGCAAGTTGCATGTCAAAGGCAGAAGAGATAAGGTTCCGAAATATACTTATCCCAATAATAAAGAAACCTGGCAAGAATGATCCGGCTAAATTAGCTCAAGGTATTGGACGTAATTATTATGCAGAGCTTCATTGGCCAAATGATCTTTCATATATATTTTTACAGTAGTAATTTTAGGTATCATTGTAGGTATAATAGGTTTAGTTGTTCTAGAACCGTCAATAATTGATGAACCAACAAATTTACTACACAATATCATAAAAGAAACTGTAAAGCTTATTATCAGAAAAAGATTTAGGTACCATTGTAGGTATAATAGGTTTAGTTGTTCTAGAACCATCAATAATTGATGAACCAACAAATTTACTACACAATATCATAAAAGACACTGTAAAGCTTATTATGAGAAAAAGATAGCTGGGTTGAGATAATGTGATAAAAGGTTGTTAAGAAATCTAAAAGCAAAGGCTACTTCACACTGCTCTATCACATAAGTGCATAATAGTGAGATGGTTGGGATATCGTTGTATCACTATGGTTTGATAGTACAAAAGAAACGGCATACTCAGAATGGGCTTTATTCAATAAGTTTTGATATATTATGTGCATTGATGGAATATTAAACAATATTTTTAATTTGACTTGACTGTATATTAGAAAATATTTCTAAAAATTACATTATTTAATTTCTAATTAATAAGAACTCAATACACTTTTAAAATTAAAAAAATTCATCCACTTTTTTATTAACATTTTTTATACATTTTATATATTTTTTATTAACTTTGACCTTAATTTTTATATCTATAAATACAGAAAAAACTCTTTACACCTATTATATAGTGAATATATTATGTATTTTTTTGCTTTTTTTTATAACCATGACACAAATTATGACAATAAAATTTGACCTTATGGCTAAAAGTCTTGCCTCACCTCGCCAAAAGACCGTTAGTGCACTAACGTAGCTTGGGAAGCAAGCCTTACCATTACTAGTGCTAGATATCTCGCCTTCGCTAAGCATCGTCACACATTAACACTGATTCGTATCCCATAAATATAATGATGTGGAGAAAAGGTACTGTTACAAATACTTTGATGAACACTATATTATTTCTTTTGGAAGAAGATAATATTACAACAATGGATGCGATAAAGTTACAATTGAGGCATGCTTAAATTATAAATCAAAGAGAAACATGGAAGCTATACAACTGAGGCATGAAAGACATGGGAGATGATATCATAATCATCCATATGTGATAAATGTTGTAAAAGGGAAAAGAGGAATGTGACAAAGTACATATTAATATTATATGGGAAAAGTGAAAGGTTTTATGAACATCAAGGGATGTGATGTAAGGAGACGAGGATACATAAAATATAATTCATGGATTAATTTTTCTTCAAGACTAAATGATCATTCCAAGGGATGTGAAATATTAATGATCTCCTTACACTAATTGTATTAATCAATTTCATTTATGAAAAACATTTCTTATTTTTTATAATTAAGGTGTCTTCATATTGAATCCTAATTAATGGTCTTGTTTGCAAGATTGAAGTTGTAAACCAATCTGGAAATTTAAATTTAAAATACCTCATAGATTCTTGATCAAAACTAGTGATTCTCTTTGAATAGAGAGCGAGGTGTGAAGGTCACTCTCAAGCATAACAAAAACATCATTAAGTCACTATATAAAGAGCATGATGAATTCCCAATTATCATGTATTATGTTGTCATTGTTTTTAATAGTCACTAATGAGAAAAATCGAGATTATGACAAAAATCGAGATTATGTATAATACAAAAGAGGGAATATTAAAGGTCACTTAGAATCTCACGAGCCATGGTGGAAATCTAAAGGTCGTAAGGGAGATAAAGAGTTAATTGGAAGCTGAACGGTCATGAGAGATGTCCAAGTATCATAGGAAAAGGTGAAAGGTCACTCTCCTCATTTCTATAAATGTAACCTCATGAGTCATTCAAGGGGACTTTTAGCACTTAAGCTAGGTGAGTAACTAGATTTCTATTTTGTGCTAAAGGAGATGAAGGAATTCACTCTTGGTAGCATGTACATTGAGGAATTATGAAGCTAGTGTAATGTTTTGAAGATGATATGAACTGATCTTGTTCCACTATTGGGCTTTAACGAAATTTTTGTACATGTATTTGAACAAGCGACAATATTAATGAGAAGCTTTTTCAATTCATGATTCATTCTCATGCATTCCTCTCTTATTATATTAGCTATATGATATTGCAATTATGTATGCATGTGGTTTACATAGTGGTTACATGTTTATGAACTAACTTGATTCATGTAGCCTTTGATTTGGATTTGAATCTTTTCTCTTAATTTAATATTATTGTTAACAATTGATTATAAACTAATTTTCAGTTGATTTCTAGCGTTTTCCCATTATGAATGTCTTAGTTAGTCTCAACTATCTAATTCTTCCTTAAGGAATTCTATTTCTCATTATGTTGTTATTGTATTCTTACATAATTCTCTGTAAGCTATGAATGGAGAGATAATATCCTCCTCATTCTTCTAACATATTACACTTGTTATCATGCTTATCTCTACATTAGATTTCCAAGAGAAAAACCCACACACAATGATACTCGAGTTAGTGTCTCAGATGGAGCTCCTATCCCAAATGATGTGAGTGTTGAGATTTTTCAGTTTTAGTAAAATTGGCAAAAATCTCATTAGGTGACAAAAATTAGGAAATAGTTCCTAGATTAGCTCCAGTTTGTTGGGAGGGAGTTAATGCATCCTAAATTTGAGTTGAGAGGATTTATGAGGCAGTTTGATTCTCTCTGCTATATAACAGGTATTCATACGGATGGTTTGAGTGTGTGAATTATGTAATCTCCTGTTTTGATTAATAAAGACTGCCGATGCCTATGTTGTGTGGACGTAGCCCAGGAGGTTTGGGTGAACCACGTTAAACTCTGTGTCTTCTTCTGTGTATGGTTTTTTGCTGTGTATTAGTTGTTTAATGATTTCCGCTGTGATAACTCCAACAATTGGTATCGGAGCTCTGTTGGAATGCGTATAAATTTGTGAGCCTGCGTGGAGGTTTGAAGAAGCTGTGGAGCGTATATCCACTGTTTGTCTACATATAATCTATTGAAGGCCATTTAAAGTCCGTAAGCTGGAAACAGAACTATTAGAGTGCTGGTGTGGTTCGCTGTTGGTGCATGTTGCTGCGGAAGGGGCGTAAACCAACTACGGATGCGTGGAGCATATCTGTTCACTGTGTTATGTGAGCGCTGAGCCTGCGTGGAGCGAATCGTAAATAATCGATTGCCGTGGACTGGTGTGTGGTGGCATTACTGAGTCCCGGATCCAATTCCTGCCAGAGTTTATTGAGTTATATGGTAAACCTCTAGTGCGTGGAGCTACGTGCGTGCTGTGTAAAGTTTACCTGCGCGCTGAATGGATCAGACGTGGCAGTGGTTTGGTCTGGCGATTGCTGCGCAGAATTGTGAGCAGCGTTCTGGAGATCGATTGTTGGAGAGTGGTGTTATTGTGTAGTTGTGTGACATGTGAAGGTTCGAACCAGGCGTAGGCGACCGCGGTAGCGTGTGAGCAGATTACAATTGCTAAAGGGTATTCGACTGTGTTGAAGTCTTTGGCCAGCGTTTTGCCGGCCGGGACGATCCAATTCGGCAAGAAAGTCGAAAAAAAAAAAAAACGAGTGGACTGAGCCTGTCAAATTGTGATTGCTGGATCAAGTGATATATGCTGGTGCGTGTTGATTGCCAGAACACGCAGGAACCTATGAGCGGCGCGGACATGGTAAACTGATATTTCAATTTTAACATTTTGAAATGGGTCAAACGATTTTTGAAACTGGGTCAAACGATTATATATGCTACGGTCAAACGATTTTTTGAAGTCGTTTTGAATGAACTAAGTCGATTTAAAGTTTTTTTTTAAACGCTGGGTGAAAGGCATTTATAAATCGTTTTTTATATTGGAGTCGATTTGGTATGCAATTGCCATTTCGTAAAAATTAAAATCGATGTTATTAAATTGCCATTGTTATATGGTATTTTTGAAGTGGCGTTTTGTTTTTAAAAGAATAAATCGATTTTGGAAGAGGTGGTTTTAAAATCGATTTGAAGGTTTATTTAAATTGTAATGCCATTTGCATATGAAGAACTTCATTTTTTTTTTAGAGATTTATATGAAGTGCCATATAAATCGATATGCATAATCGATGGGGGGCAGGTTTGGTATTTTGAAGTGGTGTTTTTTAAAAAGAGGAAAATCGATTTGGTATCAAATT
Source organism: Pinus albicaulis (assembly GCA_034641835.2). Classification (NCBI taxonomy): domain Eukaryota; kingdom Viridiplantae; phylum Streptophyta; class Pinopsida; order Pinales; family Pinaceae; genus Pinus; species Pinus albicaulis. The sequence goes on from CM076579.1 coordinate 951,587,822, forward strand.
CACACATGGTATTAAAGGCAAAGGCATTTTTTGAAACACAAACTTCATTGATTTAAAAGTTGGTTTTTTTGGAGATTATTATGTTTTTTGGTTGCTACAAGATGGCAAAAACTCAGAGTGCCCGTTTTGAGGACGATGTGGTTGGAGCCTTATTGTCTGAGGAGACGAGGAAGAGGTCGAATGCAGACACCTCTACATCAGAGGTAATGATGGCCAGAGGTCGCTCGAGAGAGAGACACTCCGGGGGTAAGCATAGCAACTCTCGTTCAAAAGGAAAGAAGACAAAAGTAAAGTGTTGGTTTTGTGGCAAATCAGGGCATTTAAAGAAGGACTACTGGAAGCGACAGCAGCAAACTTCAAAAGCAGATTCTTCGACAGAGAAGAAGGAGGCAAATGCGACAGATACAGGTTCGGCATCTTGTTCAGGTATGAGCGACGAAGTGTTGTCTGTTAATATGTCAAATCATGGTCAATATTGGTTGTTAGATTCCGGTGCATCAAACCACATGTGTATTCATAGAGAATGGTTTAAGACGTATAGATCAGTTAATGATGGAGTCGTGTACATGGGTAATGATGTCACATCTAATATTATTGGGATAGGAAGCATACAACTGCAAATGTTTGATGGCACAACTAAATTGTTAACAGATGTGAGACATGTTCCAGACTTAAGAAAAAATATAATTTCTTTAGGAGCATTGGATACGAATGGATATAAAACTGTAATTCAACGTGGAGTTATGAAAATCTACAAAGGTATTTTACTAGTAATGAAAGCTAAGAAAGTAGGAAATCTGTTTCAGTTAGAAGGAAGAACAGGGTCAGTTCATGTGTCTACGGTGTCTGAACATGACAGTAGTTCCATTCGCCTATGGCATCAAAGGTTGGGCCATATGAGCGAAAGAGGGTTAAAGATTTTGGCTGATCGCAAGTTACTTCCTAATCTAAAGTCTGGAAAGTTAGATTTCTGTAAGCATTGCTTGTCTGGAAAACAAAGTAAACAAAAATTTAAAACAGGCAAACATACTAGTAAAGGGATACTTGATTATATTCATTCAAATGTTTGGGGTCCAGCCCCTACAGTGTCATATGGTGGCTCGTCATATTTTGTGTCGTTCATTGATGACTTTTCTAGGAAAGTGTGGGTCTACATGTTGAAAAGGAAGTCTGATGTTTTTTCAGTTTTCAAACAGTTTAGAGCATTGGTAGAAAAAAGCACTGGTAGAAAAATAAAGTGTTTAAGAACTGACAATGGTGGTGAGTTTACTTCCAAGGAGTTTGACAGCTATTGCAAGGATGCAGGGATCGAGAGACATAAGACCACGGTTTATACTCCTCAGCAAAATGGAATTGTTGAACGCATGAACAGGACTCTTCTAGAGAGAGCAAGGAGTATGCTGAGTAACGCCAGGTTGCAGAAGGAGTTGTGGACGGAAGGAGTGGCAACAGCTTGTTATGTGATAAACCGATCTCCATCGACGGCGATAGACTGCAAGATTCCGCAAGAGGTATGGAAAGGACACCCTTGTGACTATTCTAAACTCAGAGTGTTTGGTTGTGATGCATATGCTCTAGTGCCTAAACATCGGCGAACTAAGTTAGATCCAAAGTCTAAAAGGTATATCTTTGTTGGGTATGGTGTTGGAACAAAGGGATATAGATTGTGGGATCCTACTACCCGCAAAATCATCATCAACAGAGATGTAAGGTTTAATGAATCCTCTCTTGTACAGTTAGATGTAGATAGTAGATTGAAACATGATGATGTATCTCATTTTCAGCACATTCAGTTTGAAAGCTCTTCTAATGATAGTCATGATGACCATAGTTCAGATACTAGTAATGAACAGGTTTCAGAACATGAACAGGGTTCAGGTTTAGATCATGAACAGGTCTCAGATACTGGTCGGCAAGAAGTCCCTACAGGTGGTAGTCAGCCAATCGAGGAAGCACCAGAAACATCCTTAAGGAGGTCGACAAGAATCAAACGGCCACCGAGAAGGTATGATGATTATGTTACTTTAGTTGCATTTACTGCTAATGACGATGAACCTCTGTGCTATCAGGAAGCAATAGAAGGTTCGAAAAGTGACAAGTGGAAAGCAGCCATGAAGGACGAAATGATGGCCTTAAGTAAGAATGGCACATGGGATCTGGTTGAGCTTCCGAAAGACAGGAAAACTGTGGGGTGTAAATGGGTTTTCAAGCTGAAACGGGGTGTGAATGATACGGAAGACAGGTACAAAGCGCGGCTGGTTGCAAAAGGGTTTTCTCAGAAAGCCGGTATTGACTTTCATGAGATTATTTCACCAGTGGTTAAAATAGTTTCAATTTGAATTGTGTTAGCTTTAGTTGCTTTGCTTGATTTAGAGTTGCAGCAATTAGATGTTAAGACTGCTTTTCTACATGGAGATTTAGATGAGGAAATTTATATGGAACAACCGGAAGGGTTTGTTCAGCATCGCAATAAGAAATTTGTCTGCAGGCTCAAGAAGTCATTGTATGGTCTGAAGCAGTCGCCTCGACAGTGGTACCAGAAATTTGATTCTTTCATGTTGAGTCAAAAATATATAAGAAGTGAATATGATCATTGTGTTTACTTTAAGCAGTTAAGTAATGGCATGTTCATTATCTTAGTGTTGTATGTTGACGATATGCTTTTAGCAAGCAAAAGCATTGATGAAATCAACAGGTTGAAGACTCGGATGGCAAGGACATTCGATATGAAAGATCTAGGAGCAGCAAGACAGATTTTGGGCATGGAGATTTTCAGAGACAGGAGCAATGGTAAGCTGTGGCTATCACAACAGAAGTATATTGAGAAAATACTTGTGAGGTTTGGTATGAACAATGTGAAGCCTGTGTCAGTCTCTTTAGCTTCCCATTTTAAGCTTTCTTCCAGTTTATGTCCTAATACAGATGAAGAAAAGGATTATATGTCTAGAATTCCATATGCTAATGTAGTAGGATGTTTGATGTATGCGATGGTTTGTACTCGACCAGATATTTCACATGCAGTTGGGGTTGTCAGCAGGTACATGGCAAATCTGGGTAAAGAACACTGGTCAGCAGTGAAATGGGTGCTTCGGTACTTGGGAGGCACAAGTAGTTATTGTATTACTTACAATAAGAGTAGTGAATTTGTTTGCGGGTATGTTGATTCCGATTTTGCAGGTGATTTGGATAAGAGAAGGTCAACTTCAGGGTACGTCTTTACTCTTGCAGGTGGAGCTATTAGCTGGATGTCAAAGCTACAAAACATTGTTGCTTTATCCACTACTGAAGCAGAATACATTGTTGCTTCGCATGCTTGTAAAGAGGCGGTTTGGTTGAAAGGTTTGCTTGGTGAGTTTGGTAGGTTACATGACAACATCAGGTTACTTTGTGATAGTCAAAGTGCAATACATTTGGCTAAGAATCCTGCCTATCATAGTAAATCAAAGCATATTCCAATTAAGTACCATTTTGTAAGACAGGTTATTACTGAAAGGGGAGTCTCTCTTGAAAAGGTGCATACAAAGGAGAATTGTGCAGACATGTTCACGAAACCAGTTTTGTTGGAGAAGTTGCGTTGGTGTTTGGCTTCTCTTGGCTTGCAGAAAAGATAAAATAATAAAGAACAGGGCATCAGGCTAATTGTTGTCAAGGTGGAGATTGTTGAGATTTTTCAGTTTTAGTAAAATTGGCAAAAATCTCAGTAGGTGACAAAAATTAGGAATTAGTTCCTAGATTAGCTCCAGTTTGTTGGGAGGGAGTTAATGCATCCTAAATTTGAGTTGAGAGGATTTATGAGGCAGTTTGATTCTCTCTGCTATATAACAGGTATTCATACGGATGGTTTGAGTGTGTGAATTATGTAATCTCCTGTTTTGATTAATAAAGACTGCCGATGCCTATGTTTTGTGGACGTAGCCCAGGAGGTTTGGGTGAACCACGTTAAACTCTGTGTCTTCTTCTGTGTATGGTTTTTTGCTGTGTATTAGTTGTTTAATGATTTTATTTGTGATAACTCCAACAAAGCCAAACTGGCCATCGAATTCCCTCCCTTGATGGAATTTGAGTTCCTTTTTTGATGACATACCACAGATTAAAATAGAATATTCCCTCCCTTTGTTGATGACATGTCAAGGAATGATTTTTAATGAAGTTAAACATAACCAAGAAACTGTATGTGAAGTGTATAGTGAATGTTAAATACAGTTGTAATAGAACATTGGACCAGAAAACCATTTGGCTAATGATATGAAGAGCTTCCTCTTTGTATATATTTCCAACATGTCTAGCTCTTCCTTAAACTTCTCAAGGTTATACATGTTTACTATGGTAACAAAAAGTTTACTGTATTATGATTAGGTTTAGTTTTTTTAAACACATAGAATCACTTTGCATGCCTCACCAACCATCCTCACTCGAAATTCATGAGCTAATTGAGTTTATCACACTCTTAACTATTACAAGTGATTATGAGATAAGATTACATTTTATTGTCCAATTTAATTAAGGGAAAATTAAATTAGACACACATTTCTCGTTGACTTTTCAACACAAAATACCAGTGAAAATCGAGTGAACGCTGGTCAAACTTGCAAATTTCTCATAGTTCGGTCTTCTAAGGTCAACGCAGGTTAATAGGCCAAAATTCCACAGGTATGAGTATCACAGATGGAAATTAATAGAGGTTCCAAGTCACTACAATTTTTGGTCTTCTTCCATAATTCAGTCAAAAGCCCAGAAAGAGTCCATTCAACGCAATATCAATGCAGTCAAACTTCAAATTAGAATATTCTTTGGCTTCTCCTTCGCACACGTGAAATATTTTACAACTAGTAGACGAGTTATGTTCTGTGATTGGAGGATGAAATGATCTTATTAAATGGGTTATTTATAGCGTTCATATAGGAGGGTCATGACCCTTCAAAAACCAACCTTTTGAGAAGGATTTGACCTGATCTTCTTGGAGCCTTTAGAATCAGAATTTTTACCTTGAAGTTTTTGTTAATAAAAGTACCAACCAAAACTATATTTTCAACACAAAGTAATGGAAACCAACTCAAATTTCTTTTGAGAATGCGGTTGTCAACCTAGAGTCCCCTAACATTAAAAGAGTATATACAACTCGAAAAAACAAACAAATAGAGAGTGGGGAAAGCTTTTCGAGCGGTGATGTATGTGTTTTGAAACTGCTGAATTTATGTTGATCACGTACGAAATATCTTGGAATCTAAAGAGGGCTCAAACCACCTCTTTTATAATTGATGGTCAAAGAAGTACTCAAATAATTGGACTCTTTTCTTAATCATCAAATTTCAAGATATTTTCAAAATTTACCATCTTACAAATAAAAATGCTGATTTAAAACCCCAGGGTAATCACACTCAAAGAACGAGTGTAATCACACTAAAAGTAATAGTGTGTGCACGCTTAAAATCACAATGATGGATAAGGAATGTTAGGCAAGGAACCGCCCCCTTATAAAAAACAAGCCAAAAAATGCCTCGGTTTAATTAGACATGAGTGTGTGTTCCCACAATTTTATTTCTCCTCTATTTTCTTACAAATATGTACTATTCAATCGTATTTCTTGTGTATTAGAACACACTCTTTTTTTCAATTATTAGAAGTTACCTTTGACTTAATATTAATATTTTTCTATGTATTGTGTTTAGGTGCTTCTTTTTTCACAAAGTGTATGGTTTTTATTTAAAAAAAATATATCTTGATTGGACTATTAAAAAAAATAAAATTGTTTCATACAAATCCATATTTCTTAATGCGTTAAACAATGATCATGACATGGTGAGATCAAATTAAAAATGTTTTAAACATCTATATATGAAAACAAAATATTTAATATTTTCCTAGCCAAAGAAAAGACAATGAGAAAGAATCTCATATTTACTTCATTTCCTTCCCTCAAGCTGAAACATAGGTATTCAACAAGGGTGGGATAGGAAGAAATTTGACTGATTTCGATCTTTGACTCTCCTCTTTCTTTGAGTCTTTGTTGATTAGTTCTATTATGATAGCCTGTTTCTTGGCTTGAATTGGTATTTGAATCTGTCTAAATAATATTACTAATAGTAGATAAAATATATAACTTGTAAAATAAGTATTTATCCAATAAGTAGTAATCACACTCAAAGAACAGTGTAATCACACTAAAAATATGGGTAAATGCCTTAAAATCACAATGATGGATAAGGAATGTTAGGCAAGGGAGGCGCCTGCTATAAAAAATAAACCAAAATGCCTCGGTTTAATTAGACATGAGTGTGTGTTCCCACAATTTTATTTGTCTTCTATTTTCTTACAAATATGTACTATTCAATCGTATTTCTTGTGTATTGGAACACACTCTTTTTTTCAATTATTAGAATTTATTCTTGACTTAATATTAATATTTTTCTATATCTTGTGTTTGGGTGCTTCTTTCTTCACAAAGTTTATGGTTTTTATTTTAAAAATAATATATCTTGATTGGACTATTAAATAAAATAAAATTGTTTCCTTACAATTCATATTCTAACTAATGCGTTAAACAATGATCACGACATGGCATTTTGAATTAAATTAAAAATGTTTTAAACATCTATATATGAAAACAAAATATTTTCCTAGCCAAAGGAAAGACAATGAGAAAGAATCTCATATTTCACTTCATTTCCTTCCCTCAAGCTGAAACATAGGTATTCAACAAAGGTGGGATAGGAAGCAATTTGACTGATTTCGATCTTTGACTCTCCTCTTTCTTTGAGTCTTTGTTGATCGGTTCTATTATGATAGCTCGTTTCTTGGCTTGAATTGGTATTTGAATCTCTCTCATTAATATTACTAATATTAGATAAAATATATAACTTGTAAAATAAGTATTTATCCAATAAGTAGAAATAGGAGGCCAAGTCAAAGGTTACGATGCCAAACAAAAAGTGATTCTAAACAAAACAAAATGCAAAAAAAAGAAGTAATAATGCCAAAAAAATATGATTCTAAGCAAAACTGGCCATCGAATTCCCTCCCTTGATGGAATTCGAGTTCCTTTTTTGATGACATACCACGGATTAAAATAGAATATTCCCTCCCTTTGTTGATGACATGCCAAGGACTTCTTTTTAATGAAGTTAAACATAACCAAGAAACTATAATGTGAAGTGTATAGTGAATGTTAAATACGGTTGTAATAGAACATTGGACCAGAAAACCATTTGGCTAACCATATGAAGAGCTTCCTCTTTTGTACTTGGGGTTACTTTGTATATATATCCAGCATGTCTAGCTTTTCCTTAAACTTCTCAAGGTTATACATGTTTACTACGGTAACACAAAGTTTACTGTATTATGATTAGGTTTAGTTTTTTTTTTTAGTTTTAGTTTTATTGTGATCAGAGGGAATCTAATATTAAGATGTCCATGTGACCATGAATGTTAAGATGTGGATGTGAGAATATTAGAAAATAGAAGACTAATAAAATTGTGGGAATACACACTCATGTCTAATTAAACAGAGGCATTTTTTGGCCTGTTTTTTATAAGGGGGCGGTTCCTTGCCTAACATTCGTCATCCATCATTGTGATTTTAAGCGTGCACATACTATTACTTTTAATGTGATTACACTGGTTCTTTAAGTGTGATTGCACTGGTTTTAAATCAACATTTTTATTTGTAAGATGGTAAATTTTGAAAATATCTTGAAATTTGATGATTAAGAAAAAATTAAAATTATTTGAGTACTTCTTTGACCATCAATTATAAAAGAGGTGGTTTGAGCCCTCTTTAGATTCCAATATATTTCGTAAGTGATCAACATAAATTCAGCAGTTTCAAAACGCATACATCACCGCTCGAAAATCTTTCCCCACTCTCTAATTGTTTGTTTTTTCAAGTTGTATACACTCTTTTAACGTTAGGGGACTCTAGGTTGACAGTGATAGAATAGTTCGATTTAAGATTCGACTTGTGTTACTAAAATTTCAAAATATTTAGAATATTTTCTGAGAAATAGTTTAAAAACTAAGACTGTTGTCTTTTTAGGAAGGGCGCAAATATTTAGCTCTAGCAGTTGAAGAGGGACATGCAATGTATGCGTTTCAACTATCAGAAAAGCGTATATGATGACTCCAGCATTGCAGAATGAAGCAGGAAAAAAGAAACATACCTGAGAATCATGCTGCCACAATAATTTTAATTTCGCCCCTACAACTTCTAAAACTCTTAACCTCGCCATCAGAATCCAGAAAGGTAGGCAAGAGTACCCACACTTATACCAGCAGAACCACATGAGATGTGGTGATGGCACCCTTCTCAGTATGCATTTTGAATAATTCTCTTCAGCTGCAACAACTTGCAAATTCGAAATACCATGAAACTGAAAATACTTCATCACTCCATCTTTTGTACCATGAAAATTTTGAACTGGCCATTAAATATTCCTAAGTTCAAAATAGGATCTAATGGAGAAACCATCTTGACTTCGTGAATTTCAGTTATTACCTGTTAATTTAAGAAAAATGTTAACAGAAAAGATATATAGTGATATGAATAAAGAAACTTTAAAATTCTTATATAAATTAAGACCAAAAAAAACCTAGAAAGGCTCATTTTTCAACCCAATTAATTTAAGAAAAATATAAACACATATCTGTCTTGATCCTGAAGCAAGAAACTTCAAAATTATTCTTTAAAATAAGATAAAGGAAGCAACTTCAAAGACTCATCTTTAAATCCAAAACAAAGGTTCGAACGGTTGAAGCATTTACATGTGATGATGATTCCAACAAATCATCAATATTGTTGGTAGTGTGATGCCAAAAACCACCGGGTATGATTCCCTCTTCCTATGCAATAGTTCTTCCCAAGTCCTGAATGTGATCATGCATTTCAATCTTATAGTTCTCTATATTTAGAAACCCCATGGAGCCCCAGATTCTTGCAGCCGTATCTCTGTCCTCTCCTATGAAAAAATAACAAATGTTCATGAATATTTGTCGTTCCTCTGAATTAAGTGAGTCGTAGATGATTCTAAGCCTTTCTTGTATCTTCTTGCATAGATGGTGAAGCTGATTCAACATCTCTTCCCATTAAGATCTTTCATTTTCTACAAAGGGATGGGCGCCGAATACTTTCAACGATAATGGCAATCCATCACCCACCTTTATAAACTGATGTACCAGATCTGCAAATTTTGGTTGTGGATGTGGTTGACCAATGACATGAAAGCAGAAAAGCTCTTCGGAGTGCTGTGTATTTAGCCTCTCTAGCTCATAAATTGATGTCTCTGCTATTTTTTCTTTTCTGAGGACTTTCTTTTCACAAGAGGTACAAGGATCCAATTAGAAAAATCAAGATCTGCCGATAGCATAATATGGAACTTGCATCAAGAACAAAATTATGTTTTGCATTCAAAACACGATTTTACTCATCATTAATAAACTATGTATTAGAAAAAATAACACCTCAATCAAATTTTATTTATTATTTTCTTGCAAATGTGAAAACTCTTCTACTTTTTCCTTGTAACAACTTGTTAAATGACATACTTGCTATAAATTTAATGCACTCATCTATAGATTCAGTGGGTTTTGGCCCAAATTAGATGCTTGGCATTAGTGGATCTACACCTTGTGGTAACATTTTTTCGATATTTACCTATGTTCTAAAGTTTTCTTCATTGTACAATTTGAATGAAAGGAAGATCTAGAAAAGTAATGCAGGAATTCCCCTGGTTTTGGTGACATGTTGGGATCTATATGACCCATTGATTCCCTGACCTTGTAATGATTGTCGTGTCAGCAACATCGGTTTGCATGAAGCAACCAGACCTCCCACAACCATTTTGGCATCGTCAAGTCCTAGAAGATATAGGGAATACTTTGGGGACTTACAAAAGAAACACATATGATTGGATGCAACAAGGTTTTTTTACCCTTGCTTGGATTTGTATAGAGATAGATTTGAGCAAAGGCTTACTAATAAACATATTTTTGAAAAATGGAAAATATGAATGGAACCAAAGTTTAGATTATGAAAATACAACACTTAGATGTTTCACTTGTCTTCAAATAGGAGTATTAATGTCCATAGGCCAAAAAAAAACTTGAAGAATAAAAATGTGGAAGCTCGAAAAAAGAAATGTTGGCAACACACTGACTTTGCAGAATCAGAGTAGGAAGCTAAGGAAGATATCCCTTCTCAAGATACTAAGTATAATCAGAACATGGAAAGTACTTAACATTCATAACAAATTGACCATGATGGGGAAAGGACTCACGAAAGAATTCCTTCAATAGAAATGGTAAGACAAGCAAATGAGGTTGAATGGAAAAAGAGAGCTCATGAATAGGGAAATTCAGATTCAAAGAAAGACCAGCCCCAAGTAGAGTTGGGTTTGGATTTGGCAGTCATTCTAGTGGAATATTTGGGTGGTAGCTGGAAAAAGTGCATAGGAAAAAAGGGAAAAAAGCGAACCGACATTATTATTTCTTTGTTTCTTCTACTTTTCTAGGTATTTTACTTTTATAGTCACACTAAGATTATGTGAAGCAATAAATTAGGCTAAACAATCACAAGGAGCCTATGTCCAACAACTAAAGCAAGTAGTACATGCCTATGCACATCTTTTAAAGTTCTTCATAATAATATATTAACACATATTAATGAGCTATTATACCAATTATTATTTTTCATTTATTTGAGATTTAATTAAAGGAAACTTGTACAAAACCAATGATAAATATCACTTTAATTCCAAATGAGAAACTTCTTCTTTGCAACAACTTTTTAAATGACATACTTACCATAAATTTAATCTTTGACAGAGGAATAATGTGAGTGAGCTCAAGGGTTTTCATAGGTGCACATGATGGCTTTGTACATGTGGCGAAAAGACAGATTGGGGCTCGAAAAATTGGATAAAAGGCCAATAATGGAGGTCCAAAATCATTAGGAAACTTATGTTTTTTCAGTTCTTCATTCTATTATACCCTCATCTATCGATTCGATGGGTTTTGGCCCAAACCATATGCTTTACATTAGTGGATCCGTACATCTTGGTAAAAAATTTGTGATATTTACCTATGTTGTAAAGGATTTTTCATTATATGATTTGCATGAAAGGAAGATCTGGAAAAGGTAATGCAGCAAGGCCCCTGGTTTTGGGGATGTGTTAGTCTCTGTAAGACCCATTGGTTCCCTGAATTTGACCCTATAATGATGGTGGTGTCAACAACACTAGTGTGGGTGAGGATACCAAACCTTCCACAACCGTTTTGGAATCGACAAGTCCTAAAAGATATAAGGAATACTTTGGGGATTTACAAAAAAATAGATAATGATCGGATACAACAAGGTTTTTTTACCCTTGCTTGGATTTGTATAGAGATAAATTTGAGCAAAGGCTCACGAGACAACATACACCTGAAAATGGAAAATATTAATGGAACCAAAGCTTGGATTATGAAAACACAACATTTAGGTGGTGTAATTATTTTCAAACATGTCACCTACAATACTCATGTTCACAGGCCAAAAAACACCCGAAGAAGAAAAAGACGAAAGCTTGGAAAAAGAAAGGCTGGAAACACACTAATTTTTCAGAATCAGAGGAGGGATTTGAGGAAGATATCCCTTCTCAAGGTACTAAGGATAATTATATCATGGAAAGTACTTACTAGTCAGAACATATTGAGCATGATGGGGAGAGGAATCAAGAAGGAATTCCTTCAACACAAATGGTAAGACAAGAAAATGGGGCTTTGGAAACAAAGATAGCTCATGAATCGAGAAATTCAAATTCAAACAAAGATCAAGCCCAAGCAAAGTCGAGTTTGGATCTGGAAATCATTTCGGTGGAATCTTCGTGTGGTAACTGAGGAAAAGTGCATAGGAATAAATATAAGAAAAATAAACTGCATGATTATTAAAAATGATGATTTGTTTGTTATTTCTATTTCTAGCTCTTTTTGTCTCCCACGATTTTGGTCTTGCCTTTTGTTGGAAGGATTTTGATCTCTGCAAAATGTACTTTTGTTTCCTTATAATAAATTATGATTCTCTTTAGGGAAAAAAATAACACCTCAATTATTATTATTAATCATCTTTGTATTCTCTTAAATTCTCTCAAATTGTTGGGATACAAATTATTAATGTCCACCATGGATGCCATGTTAATTATGATGCTATTAGATTAATTTTGTCTCTTAACTTTTATAGTCACAGTAAGATTATGTGAAGCAAGAAAAGAGGCTAAAAAATCACAAGGATCCTATGTTCAACAACTAAAGCAAGTACTACATGCCTATGTCTATCTTTTAAAGTTCTTCATAATAATATTTTAACACATATTAATGAACTATTATACCAATTTTTCTATTTCCTTGATTTGAGCTTTAATTAAAGGAAAAATATTCAAAACCAATAACAATTATGAATTTAATTCATAAAATATGTTTTCTACTAACCAATAATTAAAAGAAAATCCCTTAATTATTTTTTTATAATTTTCTTCTATTTTATAAGTAAATGCCCACCAGATTTATAAAGCATTTTGGTTGACATGGGATAAGGAAAAGAGAATGGAGTCGATGGAAGAGGGATTGAAACAATGCTCTCCCTCCCCTAAAAGAATGAGAATGAAAACGACATCTCGTTTCTCCAGACACACATCTTTTAGTTACGACTCAATATCTCAATTCGAGTACCACGACGATGAAAAATAGGATGTACAAGTTGGTGTATTCTATTTGTTATAGGTTTTGGAGTTTTTCAAAACTTGTATTTCAGTTAAATTTCTCCACAATCCATATTGGAAAACTGTATTTTAAACAATAAAAAATGGATTTGACTCAAAAAAATGTTTTTCTTATTCTAATAAAAACTCCAAATTACAGTCGTCTTCAGAATCATTGTGGCGTTTATGAAGGTGAGATTTTGGCCTTTAATAGCTTCTTTTTTTTCACTCGTTGCCAACACCTCAGAATCTCTTCAAACTCATGACAAGTTCATTCAATGTTATCCTTTTCTGAATATAAAATACGATTTCCAAGTCTATCACAATGGCTATGGTTACACAAGTTATTATTTTTATTACTCTGAAAATCCATTTACCTAGTCTTGAACAATTGTAAGCAATATGATATCTTTCTATCCTCTAATAATGGCAAATAGGGTATTATAATAGAGATGTTGTGTTCAAATGGGACTATCAGTACATTTGGGTCAAAGAGCAACTAACTAATGGCAGGTATGAGTCCCCACCTTCTTGCAGAGTGCCCACATTGTCTGGAGTGTCATTTGCATCCATATAACTTCACTCCCAAGCACAATATTCTTCTTCTTCAAACCATATAATGCTATTTAGACCTTCGTGATACTGTATTTGTTCTGCTTCACAATAAAATAGTTGTTCTGCTACATGATATCTCATAATAGCTATCCTTGTAAGGTTTTCATCCTCTATGCAAACTATAGAAGGTTAAACCAAAAATAGAGAAAAATTTGAAACAAAAAGATAAAACCCTATCTATATCCCTCAATAAACCGGAAAAAAATTGAAATAAAAAATAAAATTAGCATGTATTAAATGAAAATGGAGAAGACTCGATGCCTTTTATCCAAGCAATACGGTCCTTTGTTATAGCTCACCATTGTGCCAAAGAATCCCTCCGCAACTCCTCTACAGGATTTGAGTATCAATTGTGGAGGGAAAGTAAAATATGTTGTTCCTAAAATCTTGATTTTTGAATAAATAAACTAACCAGTAAACCTAATTCCTCAAGGTACACTCATTTCAACTATCTCCCTCTCTCTATATGAAGGAAAATGGTTAAAATCAATTTCCCGTGAGATAAACCCAAAAAAACTCTGATACACAAGTTCTTATTACCAATTATCTTACTATTTCCTATAAATATATCAAGCATAACATTTTTTTATTATAATCATGATCCATATGTAATCATATTATCATGTATTTTCTTTTAATCCTAGGTAATCAGTTTCGAAATCTAATTTAAAGCATTTGATTTTCAACTTCAACAGTTCATATTTCCAAGACGATCAAAATTAAAAATAATAAGGTGTAGAAGTCAACATAAGAAACCATTGATGAATGTATTTCTAGTAGAGTAACCAAGCCACAATTTAGCGGGGAGAGTGAATTTCTAATAGAGTATGGTGAAAACATTTTCAAGAATTTTGGTTGTGGGATTGTTTAAATCAATTGTTTTTGGTGGATCCAGCACCATCAACAACCCCTGTGGTATCCAAAATCCTGAATTTTGAGAACTATAACTTAAATTTTCAAAAATTCTTGCCAAATTTTCTCAAAATCATGAAAAAATAGAACAAAATTGTAATCGATTTAGATTAAGCGCTAAAATATAACATTTAAAAGAAAACTTTAGAAGTCCTAAAGTCGAGAAAATTGTAGCAAGCTCATCAATGCAATAGGATAGGAAGTAATAGCATAGAAAAAAGAAGTAAAAAAATTATGTAATTTTGTTTCTGAACTGGCGTTTGTTTAAGAAACAAATTGAAATTTCGTACAAAAGTTTTGCATCATAATAGAACTCTAATCATTTTAAATTCATGCTTTGATGTAGGCTTATATAAGCATGTTGTGTTATTATATCATTCACATTTCTTTTTACGTTTTTTCACAACGTTACAAGATGTAGCTTTAGTGTTTAATAGTAAACTTTTGTTCATGAAGTTAAGAATATCAAAAGTAGCATAACATTTAAGATTGATGTTTGAAATGGAACTAAATCAAATGATGTACTTTAAAGTGAATATAATACTTTTACAAAACTTTCTATGAATATAAATATAAATATAATACATTTTCAATTTCCAACCCTGGTTGTAATTGCTTTTTGTAGAATTTATTTCCTTATGTATACATGTAAATATTGAAGCTAAATACATTGTTTGTAGTTTCATATTAATGTATTTTTTGCAAAAACTTTTCTCATTTATTTTTTGTAGTTTATTTTATCCAAGTGTGGTTGTATTAGAGACCATTCAAAATCTTGCTCTAACTCTTGGTTCAACTACTAGAAAGAACGACCCCCCCAACCCTCCCCCCTCGTTTGTTAATTGCTTCCAATCAATTAGCTTCGCTCCTTTGTTCAATCACTTGACTTCCTTCCCTATAGCTCAAGCACAGATATTCGACACGGATAGGAAACGAAGTAGTTCAACTACTTTCAGTCTTGGATTCTCCTCATTCTTTTAGTATGTACTAATTAGTTCTATTATGATAGCCTCTTTCTTGTCTTGAGATGGAGAGTTAGCTCCAAGTCTCTTGTCTTGAATTGGAAATTGAATCTATCAATTCGACCAAGTTCAGAGTTAGCTCCAGGACTTGGATTGATAGAAAGGAAGACACTTTTTCTTTTTCTCTTAGAGCTTTCCTTTTCGGCTAAGAGTAAATGCAACTAAATAATCTCTACAACATAATTCTAAAGTAAAGAGAGTACCACTCATGCTCATAGGCAACAAAACAAAGACACAAATATTGTTTATAACGTGGCCATTGGACTTTAGTATGGTCATGGTGACGCCACATTATCATTTTTTTTGGGTTATTATTTTAACAATGTATATCCAACACATTAAAAATGAAAATCATGATTAAGAAAACTCTTAAAATTTGAATACTTTTCAACCACGATACTAAAGACCAAATATCACGAGTACAAAAATCCTTAAAATTTTGACATTTTTTAACCATAAAATTAAAATTAAATATCACAACTATAAAAATAAATAAATAAATAAAAATTCAGCATTTTTCATCCATGACATTAAAAACCTGATATTGTGAGTGTAAAAACCCCTAAAAATAAATACTTAAATTTGAAAATAGTTTTACTAATTTTTTATTTTATTTTTAAAAATATAATCATTTAAATCTTGGTTTAATACAAGTTAATCCTTTTTAATGAGACATTAAAAATTCATTTTTTTTACCTATAGCTTATAAATCATCATGAAAAACAACTTAAAAAATAAAAAATAAAAAAATTAATTAAAATATGAAACTTTCCTGGGTTGTTATGCAGTTCAGTGTTGAGACGGTGACTTTGGAAAAAGAAAAACCCATGCGTTTTGATTACGGTACAACATAAATTATTCAAACTTAGGATTTGACATCTATAATTGATTGGTTGCTTCGCTATTACAGTGAGAGTTAAAGACCAGGACCGGAGGAGGTTAATGTAAAAGTCAGATTGGGGTTAAAGTTCCCTGTTTATTTAATTTTCAAAATTTTTATTTCAAGATAAGTATAAAGTCATTCATTTTTGTTTTTTTAGATGTGTTATATAAAAGTCCATCTCCTTCTCAATCCATGTTCTGAACTTAGTACATTAAGCCTTATAAACATTGAAGCTTGAATTTTAAAGGTTTAGACTCATGATTCAGATTCATATTCATATTCAGACTCATGACTCATGTCCATAGTCAAAGAATTATACAATATATAAAATAGAAATATGTTATATAAAACACTAATTGATTTTGAAAAACTTCCTTATAAAACTTCCTTATAAAAATTACTTATTTATTTGAAGGAATTATTTATAAACTTACTTTTTAGTTGTTATAAATGATAATAAAACTGATTTTTCTTATTTGTTAGTCTGAAGTAATTATTTTAGGTTTTATTTTGAGAGTTTTTATATTATTTGTTTTAGTGTAATTTATATAAAACATTTTTTTACTTGTCATATTACAAATGATTTTTCTTATTTGTTTGGGTGAAATAGTTATTTTAATTGAGTTAGGTAAAAAAAATTTGTGATGTTAGCTATAGCTTTCTATTTTTATAAAATATATTGTTTTGTTAATTTGATTTCAAAATGGATTTATTTTATGGTTGAGTATGAAATTTTATATGTGTTATTTTCATGGTCTTTTTATTGGTTATACATTTGTGAGTTTCCTTAAAATCCATGCTTTGTATATTAATAATAATAATTAAGTTCACTGCTAATCTAGATATCAAATTGGTGAATGAAATTCTTTTCAGAGTGGAACAACTATGGGCCTCTATATCCTATGACCTATTATGAGGAAACACATATTCTTAATTATTAGGTCCATTTAACTAATTTTTTTCGCACAAGTTCAGTTATGATATATTTATCTGAAAAAGGGGGGAGGAAGGGAGCTTCCTCGATACAAACACATTCCTCTCAGCTTACAAAATAGATCCATGTTCGTATGGTGAGTAAGAGTGAAGGATTTGCTGCTTTTTCCCTGATATGAAAAGAGCGTTGTTTTGATAATGCCAACAGAGGATTCTTGGAAAAGAAGGGGATGTCTGACTGCTCTATAGAAGGGCGGAATGGATATAATTCTGAGGTGAAGGGAAGTAAGAGAAGAGAGAGAGCATATGCAGGTAGATATGGAAGAAATGAGGCCGCAGAGAGGATCAAAGAATGGAAAGCGATGAATCATTACCCAATTCGCTGGAAGAGAGTTGCGTAATGGCATGGGCCAGTTTCCAATATCACAACAGCCAAAGCGATCAGACTGCGATGGAGAACGCTGATCATGGGAGTGAAGAGGCTACATGAGATTCAAGACAGCGCGTAGGTGTTGAGCTAAGAGGGAGGAGGGGAAAATTTAAAGTGAGAGTAGCATTGATGCATTGATGGTTCACGAGATGGGTGTTATAGTTCTAAGTGCGAGTACACTGATTGGAGGGATAGAGAATCCTAAGAGGATTTTGATTAATCCAAAAATTCATATCGAGGATATTTTCCAGGAGCGCTTAGATGATCGAGTCATTTCATGACTGCTGAGATATTGTCCCATGAGAGGAGGAAAAGGCATGAGGTGAGGGGAGATGGGAAAACCTTCATGGGATGGGAAGGAGAGTGATTTGACCATCGATTTTAACTCGTCCAACATCTCTGCTAACTCCCTCATTTTCTTGGAGGTTGGCGTGTTTGTTGTTGTTTCTTAAAATATGATAATAGTCGATCCTACCAACCTCTTTTGCATAATGTCTTGCTTTTCTCAGGATTTGGCAAAGGGCTACATTTTTTTGGATAACTGACACTTATCATTGCGTGAATGATTATAGAGGAGTCCCAAAAAATTATTGGGTTGTGGATATCTCTGTCTTTTAATATTTTGATGCCCAGTAAAATACCATAAGCCTCTTCTCTGTTGTTAGACATTGTTCCCATACCCCAATTAAAATGTGTGGGACTGGAATTATCTTTGTTGATTATTACTCCACCAGCTCCAGCTTTACCTGGATTCCTTTTGGAAGCTCCGTCGAAGAAGAGACAGGGTTTGTTGAGGGATCTAATCCAATTTTGGAATTCTTCCTCCTTCTTTCTGATTTTCCATCTTGGTAGCACCTTTGTGACTTTTGTCATCTATTGAATTGTGATCTTGTTGAGGTCGAAGCTGATCCAAATTTTTTCTTCATTCTGCAATTGATTCATATCAATTCCATTCATCCCTTTAGCTGAAATAAAATCTATGATTTTACCCCATGCTTTTGAAGTCACTCTGTTCATTGTTGGCTTTTTGTTTTTGAACACTTTCCAATTTTTGGTAAGCCAGATTTGCTAGCAGAGCAAGGAAGGGATGCTAGCCCAGAACCTTTGAATTGTGACTTTGTTTTTAAAAGAATAGGGTTAGCTACTCCTCCATTTGCTTATGAATTGATTTAGAGGGATGGTGTAGTTCATATTTTCTTCGATTGGAGATATAGTTTTCTCCCAGCACTCTCTATAGAATGGGCACTTTAAGAAGAGGTGCTGGATTGTTTCTTCCTCCTGTAGACATAGGGGAAATTGAGAGGGACCTTGGATTCCCATTTTTCTTTAGATTCTTGGTTGTAAGAGATTTACTATGGAGGAGGGTCCATAGAAATATATTGATTTTTGGGAGAGTTTCCAACTTCCAAGCACACTTCTAGTACTACCATTCTTGTTGTCTTTTTTGTTCTTAAATCTTGTCATAGCCATACTTAACTGAGTAGCCTCCTCATGTAGGTACCTAGAAATGAGTACCTTGAATATTCTTTGCTATAGGGGCAGCACCCAATAGGTGAGAGATCATGTAGTTCCATTGGTCAATGAGGTCGCTGGGCAAGTTGGGCTTTGTCCCACTGTTTCCAATTTCCATCATTCTCCCATTTGGATATTTCCCCTAATTTTTTGTAGCCTTCTGCTGTCATCCAAGTCCTTAGGCCATGAAGATCTGGGGTGCTACCCAAGGGTGGGTTTCCCATGATGCTATCATTCCATAGATTAATTTTTTCCCCATTTCCTGGTCTTGTTGACATATTTTCCTTTATCACTGAAATTGTGTTTGAGATGAGCTTCCAAATTTGAGAGCACGGTCTAGTGGGAGGGATTTTTTCCAAAAGGGTAATTCTTGGTGCATTGAGGTATTTTGCTTCAAGGGCAGATTTCTACCAGCATATTTATCTTGTGAGGAACCTCCAAGCGATATTGGTTCCTAGAGCCAAATTCATTGCTCCAGGAGATCTAATGGAAAGGCCTCCATTTTTGTAATGAGCAATGACTTGGGTCTAATTGACAAGGATGGATTTTTTTGTTTCATTTTTTCCTCCTTGCCATAGAAATCTTCTAATGATGATTTTTGTTTGTTTATGTATGCTTGCTAGAGCTGCTATTAGTGCAAACTGATATAGAGGTAGCACTGAGAGAATTGATTTGATGAGAGTGATTCTCCCAGCTTGGTTTAACCATATCATCCCCCAAGCTTGGATTTTACTTTTAATTTTCTCGGCATAATTGTTCCAGATCTCGGCCTTTAAAATTTTCTTAGTGACGGGCAGCCAAAGATATTGGAAATGGCTCCAATTTATCTTGAATTGGATTTCCAAAATTTGAAACATTCTTTGCAGTGTTCTTGGAGGGGTGTTCCAACTATATAAACAAATTTTCCTATTGGTAATCAGCCCTCCCAAGACACCCATGAAATTTTCCAAACAAATTTAAATATTCTTGCTACTATAGAGGATGCTCCTCCCATGAGAAGGGTGTCATCTGCAAATAAGGAATGATTGATGCTCTTGTTGCCTCTCCTTATGGACAAGCTTGTCAAGGAATATTTTCTTCAGATGTGCTCCAAATTTATACTTAGAGATTCAACCATTATAATGTAGAGGAAGGGGGACAAGGGGTAGCCTTTTCCAAGTCCTCTTGAGCTCTGGAAATAATCACAAGGCCTTCCATTTACACGAGGGGAAATCCATGGCCCAATGGTGCAGTCCATGATAGTGCCTATAAAGTCATCCGAGAAGCCAAATCTATTGAGGACAACAACGAGATAGGAAAGGTTGACTCGATTGAAATCATTGTCCATGTCCATTTTTAAGATGAAGCCTTGTTCATTGCGGGAGAAGCTTGAGTGGAGAGCCTCTTGGACAAGAATGATATTGTCAACAATTTGGAGGTTTGGGACAAAGCCTTCCTGATTTTCAGAGATAAGGGAGTGGAGGAGTGGTTTAAGTCTTCCAACTAAGATTTTAGAGATGGTTTTGTAGGAAGCATTGCAAATGGAGATAGGGCAGAATCTATTGGGAGAGGAGGGGTGGGGGTCTTTCGGTATGAGGGCAAGAAATGTGGAATTTGTGGATCCTCCCACCTTTTTCTTTTAGATGACATATCTTATAATTTTTAATAGATCTTTTTTTATTACATGCCAGAAGGTACGATAAAAGGAGACGGGGAAGCCATCTGGGCCCGAGGCATTTTCTGGATGAAGGTCCCATATAACTGTCATGACTTCCTTTTCAGAGACTTCTCTAGAGAGTTCTTTGTTTTCTTCCCCATTAATTAATTTTGGAATGTTCATAAAAAATTCATCTGGGTTTTCTTGGATGTCTACAGCTGTTATAAGATATTTGAAATGTTGAAATACCTCTTTTTTGATGTCTTCTTGCACCTTTATTTCAGCCCCTCCTTCTCCCATGATTTTTTCTATATTATTTTTATCATTTTTGTTTTGGATGATTTGTGGAAGAAGGCAGTATTTTTGTCCCCTCCTTGAATCCATAGTTGCCTAGACTTCAAACTCCAAGTTTCCTCCTCTTGCCTGATATTCCTATAAATTTTCCAGTGTATCTGATTTTCCTTTGCATGGTTTTTTGTTGTGTTTTCCATGTTTTCTATCTCCTCTTGTATTTTTTCTAACTCTTGTTGTAGCTCTTCTTTTTCTCTTTTCGACTCCTTATAGTTGGCCTTTTCCAAGCTTTCATCCTTTCTCTAATGCTCTTTAGTTTTATTTCCCATATGAAGTTGGGGGAACCATTAATTTTCTGTTTCCACATTTTTTTGACCTATAGTTTTACCTCTTCATGGTTGTTGCACAACCGATTATATTTGAAAGGAATATGCCAAAAATTTTCTACTACTCCAAATTCAATAAATAGAGGTTTTTGGTTTGAGGCTACTGACGAATGATTTTAGAGGAGAATTTGCTAAAGTTGTCCACAATGTTGTCCCTAATGAGGAACTTATCCAACCTTTATTTGATGTTGGCCTTCCCCAGTCTCTTGTTATCCCATGTATATTTCCCATTTTTGGGAGGGATGTCCAAAATTTTACACTACTCGATGATTTATTCAAGGGCTTCCCTGGATGGATCTGGCTGAAATAGACCACCTCTTTTTTCCTCTGGTTTAAGGATGAGATATAAGTCTCCTCCCAGTATTAGACTCTCTTCTTGATCTTCCATAGTTTCTTCTTTTAATTTTTTCCAAGAGTTTTCTTTATCTCTGTAGTGGTTTGGGGAGTAGATTTTATATATGCTGATATTTTCCCTATGACTACGCTTTCCAGATTTGTTTTAATCCAGTGCACTTTCATTGTTAAGTCCTCCATTTTCCATTTTCCTTTTTTCCAAAGGGTGCATAACCCTCCAGATGATCCATTTGCTAAAATAACCATTCCTTCATAATTTTTTATTTCTGTTGTGATATTGTCCATCTCTTGGTTGTTGATATTTTTCTCTTGGATGAGGAGGATGTTTGGTTTTTCCTTGTTGATAAGGTATTTGATGACATTTAGCTTGGAGGGATGGCACAACCCCCTGAAATTCCAAGAGACTATTATGATTATTTATTAGGAATTGAGGATGAGGGACCTTTCCCTCTGTGAGCTTGTTGAGGTTTTTCCTTTCTCTTGTTACCTTTCTCAAGGTAGCTCTCCATTGGTTGTTGTGTTCCTAAGGTGATATCCTTCACCATTTCCTCGTCTCTTAGTTCCTTATTTGACTTCCTTCCTACTTTCTTGGAATGTTCAACAGATAATAGGTACTCCTTGGACTAATTTCTTGTTAGAATTTGATCCGAGGATGGAGGAGGGGGACTAGAGAGGATGGGGGGGACTCCAAGAGGGTAGGGTTAGAGGAATGGAAGCCCTGGGTGGGAGGGGAACTCGGAGGAGGAGAGGAGAGATTCTGAGGAATGAAGGGGAGGGAGAGGGAGGGATTGGGATTAGGAGGATTAGATGGAATGGAGAGGGGTTCAAAAGGGTTGGGGCCCAAGATGGGGAAGGTTTCAGGGATGGAGGATGACGGTTCAACAGAGGATCTATGGGTAGGAGAGGGAAGGTCAGATGGAGGAGGAGGAGGAGGGGCAGGCTGAGATTTGTTTGCAGTCTTTTTTTTTTTTACTTGTTCCTATTTTGGGTCTTGACTTCTTTCAGTTTGCTTGTCATTGTCTTCTTTTTTGTCGCATCTACCTAGTGGCATATTCTTGACATATCTTACATTTGAAGGGTATTTTCTTGTAGTCCAGCTGCTGAATGTGCATCCAGTTGTCAAAATTGAACTTGATGGCTTCCGGTACACCTTCTCCTAAGTAAAATTCTACATAGATCCTTGCACATGCCTGCATATTATCCTTTGGCTCACTTCTGTCAACGCATTTTCTAAAAACATTCCTTATTTCTCTTACCGAGTCCTCTCCCCAATAGTGCAAGGGGATATGCGGTAGCCTTCCCCAGACTAGAATTGCATTTGGGACATCCAGTTCCGGATCGAAGTCCGACATCCATATGTTCAAGTATAACCCTCTGGTGTCCATGAAGTACAATCCACTTCTGAAGATTAAATTATGATCATCCTTGGATACAAAGCAGAAGGTATAACAACTTCTGCTGCAAAATCAAATGGGGTTCTTGCCCTATGTGACTTGAGCCCAGTTTTGTTCTACCCATTTTTGAACAGTTTTGGGGGAGGGCCATAAACGAGTAAAGTTCCTGACCAACCCTTTTTCAGATAGAGAAATCGTTTCTCTCCGAGGCAGATTGGGAGGCAAGTTGATCTCAGGGATTTCTTTAGTTTTTTCACAAATTTGGATATTTTTGGTCTATTTCGTTGAGGGCCCATTGAGGTGATTAGAGATGCAAAGAAAGAGGCAACCACATCAGGCTAAGCATGGGGGGAGGAGGTAGGGTCTTTGTTAGGAGGGGCCTCACCTAGATCAAGCTCCGAGAGAGCCATGGTGGCATGAGGCCCAAGCGTTGCGATAAGGGAGCCTCTAGGTCAGGCAGAGTAGGCAGCAATGACAACATTGATAGGCCCATTTAACTTTTATTATTCTTAAAGTATTAGAATCCTTTAAATTTTTTTATCTAAAAATAAGTTGAAACTTTTGTTTAGTATTTATATAATCCTTTACTCTATTTTTCTGCTAGTTAGATATTCATGATTTTTCTCTAATGCATGCTTAAAAAGTTATTATAATAATAAAATTAACCAAAAATATTTAATAAATGCTATTTAAATAATAAATAATAAATAAATATAAAATATGAAAGGAAAGATAATTTTAAAACAAAACTTTAACAAAAAAATTATAAAAATACAAATACAAATAGAATTTTTTTCATTTAATTGACTTATAAAAGTAACCATCAAATTTATATATTGGACTGAATTCATAATACTAATTTCATAAATGCAACAGTCTAAATATATCATACATTTTTAAATGTAAAGTATACTTGTTTAAGATTCCATTCTTAATTAATAAAACTACATAGCCAAACAAAGACTATGCTCAACTAAGATTATTACACTTCTTTAACAATTGAAATTTAACGGAAATAATAGAATTTTGTTGCTCTTATGCCATTCCATTTTAATTTGATATTATGAAATTAAACTTGGATTTAGAAAAGACTTACAGAACTTGGATTCAGAGAACACTTACAGTTGTTGGATCAAGCAAGCAACCGATGAGATTGAATCAATCCTAAATCATTTACACCATCTTTTATATGAATAAAAATAAATAAATAAACATAATAAAATCCTAAATAAATATAATATAATTTTATATGAACCCATGAATTATAACAAAAAAATTTAGTGTAGTCAAAGGGCATCCATTCATAAGAGTACTAGGAAAACCTGATTATTTAAAAGCACATTTTGAAAATCTCAAAAAATATGCTTACCGCACAACCCATGTATAAATCATTATTTTGAATACAAAAATAACATCCTCTAACTACAAGAATTCACAAATTTTCAACATTTCCATGGTTCCAAATCAGTTTCTCCTAAGTAGTTTTATCATATTAGGAATATTTCACCAACCCAATTAAAATAGTCAGTCATAATCATATTGAATGGGACAATGTTACTTTGAAAAAATCAACCATACAATTTATAAATTCTAAAATTGTAATTAAAAAACAGAAAATAAAACTCTGAATTTTTTTTGGGACACAATGTACAACCACTAGTAAAGAGTGAACGCTTCACGGAGGAACTTGGAGGAACATAATGAAGTTGCAGAAAAAAACATTCTCTAAGAGATATTTAGGAGAAGCTCAGGCCATGCTAGAAGAAGAGAAGGAAGAGATAAATGGGATATGAAAACCACTATACCATGGAAAATAATATTAATTATTAACAAAGTGTATTTTTTTAATGGTACTGTGGTTTTGATATCTTATTTTAATCTTCCTCTTTTCTTCCACCCTTGTAGAACCTTATATATAATAAGAAGTAATCTATTTCAGAAAAAATGGTCATGATTCTTATTGAATTAAAGAATGATCCTTTATGTTATCACTCAGAAGAAGTGAACATTATTTGACATGGTCATAGAGTTCATTTGTCACAAGTTGATATAGGAAAATTTAAATTTTTCTATCTTTAACCTAGCCTAAGGTTCAAAACCCACCTCCATATAGGTTATATCATGTCCCATCAGTCATCATATGCTGACATATTTCATTTCCCAAGGTTTTGATTTCAAAAAGGACACTTTAGCTAGTTTTTCTTCTTTTCGTAGCGTTTTACACTATAAAATGGCAGTTTTTGCTACGAAACTACCTATTAGTTTCATAGCGAAAATCTCAAAAAATGAACTAGCCACACTACGAAAAATGGTTTAATGTTTGTCTTGTAAAATCTGGTGCAAGGTTTCAGTCCATGATTAGAAGAGTTAGGGTGGATGTCATTCGAGTCAGTTAGGGTTAAATCAAGGTACAAAGCTCATGTCTGAGGTCATCATTACTGTTTTTAGCATGCATGATTCATGATTAAGGCATGAGTTGTCATCGAAACTTTAAAAAATTACCCAATTGAGTCTTTTGTCATTATCTACTTCATCTTTGCATTCTATTGAGTTCTAGAGAGCTACTTCACCAAGCCAAGCTGGTTGCTAGAATTTTCGAAAGTTGTAGGTGTCACTAATCAAGCGAGGCTGAGAAGGTATAAAATCACCATGGATGAAAGGAAGAAGACCAACAAAGGTGGTCACTGCCTTAGGTATGAGCCCATGGACATGAATTTTTTAAATGAAGACCCAACTGCATTGGAAGTGTTTAGAAGAATAAGGTGTTTGCAATTTTGCCAAAGGCTACAAGGGTGTCATTTGCAGGTTTCAAAGTAGTTTTCCAAGAGTTTTACTGGATCAACTTCGAAGGTGGGAATGTTAAATCTCACAGTAACACCATAAACCATTGCAGCAGCAATATGAATCCCTAGGGGAGGAGATCAATGGTTTAAAGGCATAAAGTTTACCATGTAGGCCTGCAAAGAATTTATCAAGATAGAGCATAGTGAAATTTATCTCACAAATGCTATTCCAAGGAGCTACATGAAGGAAAACTGCTCAAAGCTGCTGCAGATCATTCAGAAGTACTTCACATGTGAAGGGAGGTTTCATATGGTATATTCCTATCACCTTAGGCTTTTGCTGCATTTTGTGGGTAAGAGGTCTCTTGACTTTCCTTTTTAACTATAAAGAAGCCTAGCTAAAATGTCAAATAAAATTCAGGTTAAAACAGAAGGAAATGAAACCTCTCTCTTTCATCATGGTTTGATCAAGTTGTTGGTGTTAGAGGAGTTAAAGAGATTAGGTACAGACTGGTCATATTTTCTGTTCATTAATGGTTTTTAAGTATATGATGTCACTTCTAAAAGATTACCCAAACCTAGAGATATTACATCACCATAAGTGTTAGAGAAGTTAGAACCAGTGATCATGGAGATAGAGCCTTTGCAGAAGGTTGGTACACCAAAAGCTAGCCCTGCAAAAAAAAATCCAACAGTTAGAAAACATGGCAGCAAGAGGGTTACAAGGAGCCAAACAGTGGCTAAGGGTAACTTAGAGGAATTTTTTCATGCTATTTATATTGAAGAAACTCCCATAGTCCAAGCTGAAGACATAGATGAGGGAGGAAGGAAGCTTAATAAAGGAAAAACATTTAAGAAGTTAGAATTTGCAGGTGATGATGCTCGATTTATGTTTCAAGCTAGAAAACCAATGACAAGACATGCAAGAAAGGTCTTAGAAAGAAGCAAAGAAGATCAAAAGGCCAATGAAACTACTCAGCCACCACCAAGCATCATAGACCTCTCCTCACCTGCAAAAGAAGAATTAATCATCAAACAAAAGAAGGGCAAAGAGAAAATTAATGAGGAGTCAGAAGTTCAAGTCCTTAAGGAACAGTTGAAAGATGCAAGTGAAGATATATCAATCTTGAGGAAAGAGGAAAAGAAACATAGAGCTGAAAGAGTGCAATTTGAACAGATGAGGAAGATTTGGGAGGATAAAGTCACAAGTGTCTCAGATACCTTCGACAACACAGAAAAACTAATAAAGTGGACTCAGCCACTAAGAAAAGAGGTAAAGCACATCAAAAAGGTAAAATTGCACTTACAATCTAAGAACAAGACACTGAAGGATGAAGTCAAATACCTTCAAGAACAATTGGACTTGATTCATGAAGAGCTGGAAAAGAAAGGTTTAAAGATGATTGTGGTTGAGGAGCCCATGCTCAATTGATCATAAATGAAGAGGAAACACCACAAGAGCCATAAATTGATATTGAATATGCTTTAGAGGGTCCATTTCATGTTGAAAATCAAGTTTTTGTAGCTGGAGGTCAATTTTTGGAGACAATTTTGAAATGGGATAATTTCTGCACTTTTACACAGTTTTGTAGTGTTTCCTAGGCTTAAAGACAGAAAAACACTACGAAA
Organism: Pinus albicaulis; assembly: GCA_034641835.2. Taxonomy (NCBI): domain Eukaryota; kingdom Viridiplantae; phylum Streptophyta; class Pinopsida; order Pinales; family Pinaceae; genus Pinus; species Pinus albicaulis. The sequence goes on from CM076579.1 coordinate 951,615,327, forward strand.
AAACCTGTAGCAGCATTTTTGCCTCTAAAATCAATTTTTGTATTTTTCAAGGAGGGAGATTCATAGTGGTGATGTGTCATGACTTTATTGACACCATGGAACAACAAAGGAGTGAAGTTATTGGCTACAAAAGCTACTTTTTCAACGCTAACAAAGCTCGCTGTGAAACTGTCTTGTTTTCGTAGCGAGCTATTTTTGAAGGTTTTCGAGCATCTTAACGGAAGTTTTGGATAGCTGGACTCCTCCAACATGTCAAGGAAGCTTAACATAAAATATTTATGACTCTAAGGAAGTGTTTTGGAGACAGGTCATCAATGAAAGCACTCTTTGAAGATAAGGGTTATGCATTCCTAAAAAATAGGGTTATGTTCCACATGTCTAGGAGAGTCTTAAATATGTAAAGTGGTAATGAACCTATCATGTATCTTTCAAGCATGTGATGCTTATTTTGTAACTGACATGTAACTATTTCACAAGATGAGGTAGAGTTATGAAATAAATAGGAGTTAGAGTCCTATTAGGAGATGATTTCTTTAAGGTATAGCTGTCAGTTTTCTGTTAGGAATTATGTTTTTCAGTTATGTGATGTTTTATAGGAGAATTAAATGGTCTAGCCACCAAGAACACCATCCTTGTTGTAAATAAGGTCTATTTAAAGACAAAGCATCAAATTAGTGAGGGTTTGGAGATTTTTTGCATTAAACTACCGCTTTTATGTATTTGACTTATATCAGTAATACAAAGTGACTTTCTTCTTGACATACCTGAGATTCTCATGAGGCTTTTAATGTTTCATTGATCTATATCTTTATGTTTACCACTTGCAGTAGATTTCATCTCTATTACTCAGAATTCATAAGTTTATGCTCTGACTTCCTTTAGTGATGAAATGACTGTGTTTTCCTATGTTTTATGTGTGAATTCCCTTTGTTAAAGAACTCTATCTGCCTCAACTTCCATGTCAAGAAAACTTGCCACTGAAAATACTGATTGTTGACTCCATAAGCCCAATGGTAGCAAGCTTTCATTCTTTTCAACCTGCAAACATAAAATACAAGTTACATTTCCAATAGAGTTAGCCATCTAGTACCATCATTATTCAATATCATAAAACCACCTTGAGAGAGCCCTCTCAGACTGGAGAGGCTAAGCTTCAATCAAAATCTGGTTTGAAACAGTTACATAGATTTGTCTGATAAGCAACCAATCAAGTACAATTTTGTGATAACACTTTACTTCAACTTAATTTCATCTAACATCCAGTACTACATTGGAATTTCACACCATTACCGCCAAAAAAAAATCTGGTCTTCAAGGATTAGATGCAAAGGCACTAACACATAAATTTTTGGTGTCCTTGCTAATTTGTAGGTCTCTTTTTATAGGCTCCATAGATCAGTTGTCACCTGAAGTTATCAAATTTTATTTCTAATTAAAAATAAAACATTTCCATCAACATTTGATAGCACAGAATAATTTTAAAGCATACTTCTAAATATTATCCCATTAACATGGTAGTATTGACCTGAACTGATCTGAAAATGGAACTATTTGTAAGTGCTATGCAAAGTATCCATTTCGATTTAATTTAATGTGCAAAGTGTTCTCCATGACTGGCAAGTTAAACAAAGTATTTTTGGTAATTTTTCTGAGTTTTATGTGTGAGGATTTGTTACTTAAATTTACTGTTTAATATAACACAAAATAAATACACAACAAGTAAACTTCACCATATCAAAACATAGCAAAATGATGAGGCAGTTCACCCCTCTTAGGCTACATCTGCTGGTCCAAGGCTCCACAACGGTATGTGGTTGCTCTATTAAATTGCTCAAAATGGTTACACAGTGAAAAATATGCTTAAACGAGCAAAAAAAGCCGTGAATTTGACTTCAGAAGACAAAAATAAGCTAAAAATGGCTTTTGTTTCACCTCAAATAGTGAAGTACAACCCAATACAGCTCCATCTCCCTGATGGCCCTAGTGGCTCTTTCCTCTTCCCTGAAGAAAAAATGGCTGAAGAAAACCTCTGTTCACTCTGCAACCTATCCCAAACACTCTATAATGCTGAAGAAAGCCAAAAATGACTAAAATTTTGTCCAATTTGGTTCATTATTGAGGTAGTTATGACCCCCCAAAGAAAACTGCCCAATGTCACTAGAAAACCCCACCAAATGTGGGATAACTCCAGTTAACGCGCTAAAATTGGCACAAAGGCTAGATTTGGTGGAAAATGCCCCAAATAAGGTAGAACCACTAGCAATTAACTTAAATTTTGGATAGGGGCACATTGATGTGGTCACATGACCACCTCTGTTTAAACCGCTTGTTATCTCCGCTAAACCCATAGCATTAATTATAATCACGTGAAGTGTGGCCACATTGCCTAACTGTTGACATATTATGTGCCCATGATTGTTAGGTATAGAGCTTTGGTCACGAAAATGGGTTCTGTGGTGTATGGGGGCTGGCCCCCTTTGCCGCCCAACCAAATTTCTTTTAAAACTAAAATATAACCTTTGAACTTCATAGGTTAAGAAACATCCGTAGGCAGGCTGGTAGGGTGTTTGAAACCCTGGGCCTCCATAAATTTTGGTCGACTGTTCATGGGCCATGTGGCGGCCTCCAAGCCTGCCACGTGGCGAGCTGCTATTGGTCCACTTAAACAATGTCAAACCAACCTCCAATCCAAAGTTGCCACTTGTCACAAAATGATTTGCCCCTGTGGAATATTCTAGGGAATATTTTGAGGAATATTCTTGGAATATTCCTTAGAATATCCTTTTTTTTTTATTTTTTCAAATTCAAAAAAGTCAACTTTATTCAACTGAAAAATGGAGTTTACTAGAGACTTCAAACCTTCATAACTTTCACATACGACATCATATTTGAGTCCCATTTGTGGTGCCAGAATCGTAGCGATGAGACCTTTTCAGTCATTTAGACTACAACCATTTCTGAGCATTTCCATTTTTGAGCATTTTTTTCACTTGGACATGATTTCCTAATCATCAAAATTTGAGATACTCATTACATTGAGTAGCATCCACACAACACACATGGAATAAAATTGCTAAAGTTTCAGACCTGATAACTACTAGATGCCACAAAAATAATTAATAAATTAAGTCTCTACATTAAAAATCATAAATTCTTTAAATCATTAAATAAAAAGAGAAAATGGTTTAGAAGCCACTAACTTGGCAATGTTGAAATAAGACTGAAGATCAAATCAGCCATCTCTAATCGATTACTAGAGGCAGCCATGCCTACAACCTTTCCTCTCAAAAACCATTTTCCAGAGCATCCACTTGAAAAAACAACATTTGAAGGTTCCAAGCACTCCCAACGATGGTTTTTTTTAATGCCAGAGTTACTGATTTTCTTCAACCATAAAATTTTTCCACATAAATTAAGGCCAAAAGCCAAAACCCTTGCCCAAAGAGTCATTAACGAAAAAACACCATTAGAGCTCACATTAGCACAATCCGGAATGTAAAATTATACAAAATAATCCTACCCAGGTAAAACTTGGTATTGAATCCATTTACTCTTATCACTATGGAATACGATAGGAATGATTTATTCAAAACCCCAGGGATAACATTCTGAATATAAATTTCAGAGTCTTTAGTGGTTTCATTGTTAACATCGAAGCTGACTTGATTTCTGAAAATCCATCACCACAATTTTTTTCCTTTGATGAGTAAATCACTTTGCTATTAAATTTTTGGCTGTTAAAGAATATGAGAATAAGGTATAGTAATGTGTCGACTCGATTTATAAAAATCCATTGAATAAGGTACAGTAATGTGCCAACTCGATTTATGAAAATCCATCATCACAATTTTTTTTCTTTTCACTAGTCAATCACTTCGTTATTGAATGTTTGGCTGTTAGAGATTATGAGAATAAGGTACAATAACGTGAAAATTATGTTCCAAGAGCACAACATATTGTATTACCCTAACAAATAAACACCTTAAATCAATTTATGTATATCATATCCAGGGGCAGAGAGATTCCTAGAGGTTAGAGAGTTAGTTAGGTAGTTGTCTTAAATGAATGAGGTAGTGGATGAATGGTCTAAAACATTTCAATCCTCTAACATTTGATCTAATGCAGACAGGTACACTATGGCAGCTGGGGGAGTTTTTTTCAAAGAAGAATGCCTTTCAATGTAATTATTATAACAATCAGAAAATTGTATTTTTTTATTCTAACATTTTTCACTTTTTTAAATTTTAGTGTTTTTAATATGATTTATCATTGTTTTGAATTATTTATATTGATTTTATTTTATATATATAGGGTTTCTAGAATTTTTCCATTAAGAAAAAAATTCTCATATTTTATTAAATTTATTAATGTGAGTTATTGATATTAACTTAAAGAGTACACTAAAAAACTCACAAATTAGTTTTGAAAATGATGGAAAATTTAGTAAGATTATAATAAAAACTCGCAGAAATTTTTGAAAATTTGGGTTACAGCTGTCAAACTTCAATATTTTGTGTGCCCAGGGGTTTTTGATGGTGCTGAATCTATTTCCACCATAAAAAAACAAATCATTCAAACAGTCTAGCATTCCGATTTTGTGAATTCGGCAAGAAAATTGTTGTATGGCATCTGTAGACAGCAACTTAATTTAATATTTAGCGAAAAAAAAATTATATTAATTTGATATTCATAAAGTATAAGGCTAAGAAAATTTGGGAAAATTTCTTCAATTAAAAAAAAGAAATTTGGTAGGAAACTAATAATTTTATTACTCTTTATTAATATTTGTGAGGGATTAATAATTTTATTGAAATTAATGTATTGAATTGAAAGTGGAGGAAAATAAATATATTAATTTTGATATAAGTGGAGCATAAGAGTCAACAAATTTGGGAGAAATTTCTTCAACAAATTTGAAATTTCATTAGACTTTATCAATGTTGGTGAGGAACTCATATTAACTTGACTTTATTAAAATGAATGTATTTATTTGAGATAAGTGGAGAAAGAAAATGTTTTTTTTTACACATGTGGAGCATAGGGACAACAAAAATTGGAATGCATTTTTTCCAACTTTAACATTTTTATTAGACTATATCAATGCTTGTGAGTTGTTCATATTGACTTGAACTTATTAAAATGAGTCAATTGAATTCACATAAGTGGAGGGAAATAAGTGTATTGATTTGAGATAAATAAAGTATAAGGCTAAGAAATTTGGAGGAAATTTCTTCAACATAGAGAAATTAGATTTTAATGGGATTCAATAGATTTTATCAATTCTTGTGAAGGGTCCATAATAACTTGACATTATTTAAATGAATGTATTGAATTGACATAAGTGGAGGAAAATAAATATATTAACTTGACATAAGTGGAGCATGGGGACCAAAAATTTTATGGAGAAATTTCTTCAATGGAGTGAAAATTGTATTTTTCTCCAACATTAATGTTTTTATTCGACTATATCAATGCTTTCAAGTTAATCATATTGAATTCATATTTATTATAATGGAGAAAGGTCAGTATTTTCTCATTTTAACTTGATTTTATTAAAATGAGTGTAGTGGTTGACACAAGTAGAGGGAAATACGTGTGTTGATATGGACCTCACTCACCTTCACATTGACACCTACACTACCAACTAGTTAGATGGTTGTATAAAATTTGTAACTTGTACTAAGTTCTAGATAACGGAATCAAAAATCTAGTCCATTCTCAATTTTCAAACCACTTACAGTCGTCAACTCCCACATGCTAGAAAGACTATGATCCTGGGACCTTTGTTATGGGTTTTATCGAGCATTTGGGTATTTGGTAGTGATGCATGTTGTGTGCACCTTTGGACCACTGAAAGCGTAGATGGGATTTTCCTCTAGATTCCAAAACATATAAAAAATCTATAATTCCCTAATGTTATGAGGCCTTACAAAACAACTCCTGGAAAAAATCACGAGGTATGGCACATCATCTACCATGTCATTGCCACATAATCACCGCATCACTATCATGTGACACTCGAAAAAGGAGCCACTTAACAACCCGCAAATGTCAAATCCACCTACCACATGTCAAGACCACAAAGTGCCACATCATTATTCATGCTACCTCACTTCCACCTCATCTCTTTCATGTTAGACATTTCCATGTGTCTTAGTCTACTACTACCATGTGTCATCTACTGCCCATCTAATTGGCCACCCAAAAAATTTGAATCCACCTTCAACATGTCTTCACCTTAGGGTGCCACATCATCGACCTATGACTTATTCTTTCTATCTAGTGCCACGTCATAATGGGGTCCACCTTCTGTTTGGCATTGGGAAATCTAGGATTCAATACCTTTCTTATTTTTTTTTATGTTTCTCTCATACAAACTCAAATGGAAATATTCCTTGTTGCATCTCAGATGATTTTAGATGCCTGGATGAATCCACCTAGCTCGATTGATGTTTTCTTAGCTCAACCCTCAGATGGTTGGATAAGGAAAAACCTTGTCTCCCATGGAAGCATGTGTTGACTCTAACATTTCAAGCTCAAGTTTCTCTTCATTCTTCGAGAGTTAAACTCATTTCCATTTACCACTGGAAATCTCACTAAGAGGGTTATCTAATCAATCTCTTTACATGTTATTTTGATCAAGATAAATGAAGGAAAAATGTATACAAAGTTAATCTATCCAATTGGTCTGCATTCATGATGTCAACTCAAATAATCTACCACATACACTCAAGAATCTATGAAATCACTAACTTCATGAAAAATCAACTAGCTCCCTCTAAACTTAACCTCACTTGACATCAATGAATAGATACTCAACAAGCTCACCATGAACATGACCTCAATTGACATCAATGAATATACTTGACATCATTGGTAATAATAAACTGCCAACACACTCAACAATCTCCCTCTTTGTCATTAATGACAACAACACTTAGACATTGTTGGTCATTGATGGTTGAAACTCCCACTATCTATGATAACGTTCAAGTTACATTGTCTACAAACTCTCCCTCTTGATTTTAATTTCCATTATTTTCTCATTCTCCCACTTTGACATCAATGACAATGTCCTTTAACTACTCATTCTCCCAAAGAAATTTGAGACCAACATGAGCAAATTGATTATACATTCATTAGAGAAATTTTGAGGTAAAAAATACGCCTCAAAACAAAAATGTACAACCAAAATCAACTTTTTAAGAACCAATAGAATTGAAAATGATTATTTCAATCATGGGGGATGATTCACCATTTTTGGAGTAAAATAGTAGAATGCTTAAAAAATAAAAAATGAAAAAAAACTATTTTCCAACTTGTATTTTCAACTTATCTCCCTATGGTTTACTCCATATGGTTTACTCAAATTTTGATTGGTAGCACTCATTGGATGAAAAATTTAATTTTTCATCAAAGTAGTACCTATTTTGAATACTTTTGATGGAGCTCACTACACGAAAAAATGAGGAATACATGAAAAACGTTATTGCAATCATAATTTTTCATGTATTTCTCATTTTTTGTGTAGTAGGATCCATCAAAACTATTCAACATGGGTACTCCTTGGATGAAAAATTAAATTTCGCATCCAACGAGTGCTCCCGCTTGAAATTTGAGTAAAATTGAAGTAATATAAGTTGAAAATACAAGTTGAGAGAGTATATTTTTGTTTTTTCGCTCAAAATTTGATGAGGTAATCTAATATTATTTTATTTTTCCATGATTATTTTATAATTTTCCTTATTAGGCCCATTTTAGACCTTATAATTTCTCTAATGATAGTATAAACACCACCTTACTTCTATTATTGTTTACTTGTGCCAAGATATACCAATAGCTATTCCAAGAGCCAAATGCACTCGTGGAGGATTTTTGATCATTTTTACTGGAAAAGAACTATGGAGATGACCAACATAACCAGAAAAAGTAAATGGTAAAACAAGTCAGAAAGTGGGACCATAAAGGAAGAAAGTGGCAAGTGGAGAAAGAGAGTAGTTACCTTGGGACTTGCTAGAGTCGTGGAAGAACGATCTAGGTATCAGTTTTGAAATAATCAATCAAAATTAGACCAAAACAATTTTATTTTTTCGAAGGGATCAAGTTGGACCAGATCAAGTGAGGGGAGCGCAGATCAATACATAAGAGAAAATATATAAAAGCCACATGGATTGAGCTAAATAAAGAAGAGATGGAGAGTTAATATGACATGTTGTCAGAATGAGATATGAGATCTATTTGTGTGTATTGTGATGTAATCCAATATTTTCTATTTGTGTATGAGGAATTATGAAATAGATCTTGTGCAATATTTGCATATATTCATTATAATGGTCCTATATTTACAAATAATATAATAATAATGTTGTTTGGTTATCCTTATATTTTTTGTGATTGAATGTTGTCTTGTCATGTATCCACTTTCGAAATTTGTATAATGCTTCATTAAGTAGTATGTTACATACTTATATATGTTGTGTGAGGTTATTTGAGGATCTTTGAATAAATAAGAAATCAATGTATTACTTATGTAACAATTTGAAACCTATTACTATCTAAAATCCCTTTATAATACTTAAAAGTCTCATCATGCCTCGGGTGAGCTTTTCTCCTTTGTGAAGGAATCAAAATGTTCGTGTTGCACTAGAATATGACGATATATTTTTTTGGCAACTAGTGGTTGAACCCTGGGTCTTCGTGATAAAACTTTTCACTAACAAATTGTTTTGTTGTCAGGTACTTGGAAATTAATTGGGGATCTAGATCATGGTTTCAAGGACTCTCAAGGGTAGCATTCAAGAATGGTGGGACAAGACACGTGAATTGTTTATCCTACATCAAGGTTATTTGAGGTAGAAGAAGCTAAATTTGGTTAAGGAGGAAATCTTATTTGCATAACCTGCATAGATCAATATGATATTTTCTGTTGTAAATTTATTGAGGAAATATATAATTAGTTGAGTAGATTGTAGATCAAAGTGGGAATTTGAAGTGATGGCCGAATTTTCAGAAAATGGACCATAGTTGACATGGTTGCGTTGCATCGAATTCATACTGAATTAACGAGAGTTATTGATTTTTGGGTGCAAAAAAGTTTAGAAGGTTACATTATTGATTTTTTTGTGGAGAACCATTAGACCTTCTCCAAATATAATGCAATGTTTAAGTATTGGTTATGGGAAATATTGTTAAAATATATTCCCATGTGGATAAATATTCTATGGTCGAAGATAAATTATTATTTTTCCAAGAAACCAACATGGCATCATAGAACCCTAAGTAATAGTGGTAGGGTTATGGGAGAGAAGTTTCTCAGTCGTCAAAGATGAGAGAAAGTTATGATGGATGCAGAAGAGTTGCGAAAGGCATGATATTTTAGGGCACTTAGAAGTGTATGGATAAAATATGAGTGGTGGGAAAAGAAGTTGCGAGGGATTATGAGATGACAAAGGGAGCTATAACAAATTGGTGAATTTTTGAGTAGTCTAAGGTTTTACATAAGAGAAATGGGTACCCTAGAGTTACGAAATAACAAAGTATGAGAAGGACCTCATCCTAGAGAAATATGAGGAGCTAAAGGAGATGTGATAGGAGAAAAACATAGAGAAAGTGGAGTCCACTAGGATTCAGAAATAATATGGGCACTCAAAACACCCAAATAACCAATAGGAATGATTGATTAGAATACTCTCGTAGATGAAGAGATGAACTTTGTGATGAGGTGGTTATTCCTAGAGGATGATTCATTCCCCGCAATAAGTAGTCCTCAAAGAAGTAATACAACTAGTTCTCTCCCCCTAACCTCCCCTTGGTACTTTATCAAAATCCTATCATTTTATTTCCAAATTAGTTAAAAATTTGAAATTTTAAAAGGTTCATAAAGAGTAGGTAGTTGGTATTAGTTTCAGTAGTCTTGGTAAAAATTTTCAGTCATAGTTTACAACTTTTATTGATTCAGAATTATGTAGGAATGTAATAAAATACAGAAATAAACATAAATTCACATATGCAACATAAATAAAGCTTCATTTCATTAATATCAAATAACTAAAATATGCTTACAAACAGAATGGAAATGAACTAGCTAGAGCGATGGTAGCTAATCTCTGAGAAGATATCTAGTGGCTACATGCCTCTGAATTGTGTTACAATGATTCTCAAGGGCCTTTTTATTATTGAACAACATGGGAAAACCCTAAAAACCAAAAACCTAACCCCAAGAGATGTAACGACAATAGTTTATGGGCCCTATTATTTGAAATGCGTTGGCTCTATTATTTCAGATGTGATTTTCCATAAGATTTATATTAATAATTGAAATAAACACTATTTTATCTAATATTTAAATTAATAATTTAGTGAAATTTAATAAATTGGTTTTAATGGAATCTAATGAATCATATACTCTTTTATACCTTCATAAATTATAATGATATTAATAGGTTTCTCCTCAATGAAAATTTACCCATTTTAATTTTAAAGAAACTTTTTCCATGATTACTATCATATTATCATGGATTATTGAAGAAATATTGAAAAGATAATTGTGATTTTTTTGTATAATTAGAGCTAGAATACAAGTTTTTAGTTTTTTAGTTTTTTTAAGCATATATTTTCATAAGTGTGATAACCCATTCCAATTACATAAGACACTTTGTTATCATAAAGCTAAATTTATGAATGAGGAGATTATGCTTTTTAATTTTGAGCATTGAGCCATTTCACTAAGAGTTCTTGTAGTGACCTTGAGCAAGGCAGTCAAGGGAATGGAAGGAACCCTCTTTATTGTTATATTCTCATTTCCATTGTAGTTTTCAACTTATTGTAGTTGTTTCATACAATCTATTATAACAATTTTATTTGGTTGTTGTGATTTCATTGTAAGCCATTTCAATTATCAAATTTTAGTTCCCATCTATTACATTTTCATCTCTTTAATTTATGGGTTGAGTATCTTAGTTAATCTCATCAAATTTGAAATACTGACTACTTGAAACTATACTAGTTCTCCTCATATGATTTATAAATTACCATGGATATTACATTGGAAAAGAGCTATTAAAATAAAATGAAATCTATCCATGGAAGTTTAATTACTTTAGATTCCATATATATTATTACCGATTTTTATATTTATGCATCCAATAGATAAACACAAAAAATAGAGAATAACAAAATATAAAAACTCACAAAACACAATAACCACCAAGATATTCTTTGGAAAACACTTTCTTGAGAAAACCTAATGGAATATGAGGTTGTTCCACTCTCTTTTTTCTAGAATGGAAATGATGAAAATAAAAAGGTGAAGGAACTCTTAATGAATTTGCTTTATACTTGTGGATTTTTGGGTGCTATGCAATACAAACCACCTTTTTTGTGCTCTCTCTCTCTATCCATACTCAAATACTTCTATCTACCATGGAAAAAATGCAAGAAAATAGAATGGAATCCCTCTTCCTCCTATTGGTTCAACTATAACAAATTCTGATAGCCAACTACGGGTTAAATTAGACCCATTTGACCCTCCACATGAGTTATAACCTAACCCTTCTAGAGCCTTATTTAGAATCCCCATGTGGCTAGCTTCTTTTCCATGAGTATTGGGGGCTAACATGGCATCATATTGAATGATGGTGGTAAAACATGGTAGGCCAACATATGTGAGGCATAACTTTTTCATTTGAACTTTGTTGATGTCTTTATTTGATATTTATAAGGGTATTTATGTGTAGAATAATGTAATGGGCTGTGGTGCTCAAGTGGCAAATTTTTACCCCAAAAAACATCATTTAATACCTTAAATTAACAAATGATTTCTTTGATTTTTAGACAGTGAAATAATCAAAATGCATGAAAAAAATACAATGATACAATCTAGATAATACCTCCCCATTTTGGGAGGATTTTGGTCCTCAAAATATTTTAGTAAATGTAGTAAGGAAAATTTTCCTCTACATTCTCTTTGGTGTACCAATTAGCCTTTCCTAGAAGTCCTTTCAACCTAATCTACCAAAATTCATGCTGCCCCAGTCTTATAGTTCAAGACCTCTATCGCAAAATTGTGTTCTCTATCAACTCTACCTAATCATCTAGAGTTAAGTCTTCTATGGATGGTAGGACCTACTCTTCATCTTGATCTAGCGTGGATGCCTCAAATAGTTTTAGATTTTCCATATTAACCACTAAGTAAATGTGCATATACGGGGGTAGAATTAGTCAGTAGGCATTGTCTCCCAGCTTTTATAGCATTTTGAGATGGCCATAATGCATAAATTTTATTTTTTTCGTAGAACCCTATAGTCTCCTCTCCTTATTCAATTATAACCATTCTTTTCCTCTCACTCTAAATAATATCTCTAATCTATGTTGATCATGCTCGACCTTGTACTTTTCTTGCACCTTCTTAATGTCTTACGTACTTGCAGATGGATTTTCCTGATCTTCTTAAAAAACATCTCTTCACTTAATGCATCCCCTATGAGATCCTCCCTCACTCCTTGTTATCCGTATGCAATATTCAAAGGTAAAGGTGGAAAATATCCAAAAAAAGTCTCAAATGATGACTTATGAGTAGAAGTGTGGACTACTCTATTATAAGATTGTTTTATATATTCCATATTTTCATCCCAAATCTTCAATCGCTTTTTCTTGTAACCCTTAAAAGCTGTAAGAATTTTTTTTGACTATTTTTATTTTCCCATACGTATATGGATGAAATGTTGTAGACCTCTTCAAATTTGTATCCACCCTCTCCCACAATGTACTTGTAACATACACGATGCCTTAATTCCTGATTAAGGATACAAGCTATCATTTTTTTTCTTCTTCACAAGCTTAACAATCGATTTTGATGCCACTTGTAACATATCTAGTTACCTTAATGACTTACAGAGGTTACAGGGTACCCAAAATTTTATTTTTATTTTTACCAGATTGAAAATAAAATTTGATACCACTTTGTCACATACGCCCTATTAAATGTATAAATTATATAGAAACTCTATATCAATGGATTAAATCTGATCATGTAATGTACTAAAACAAGATTATGAATACTTCTAATATATTTGTGGAATATAAAACATGATCACTCAATCACATGCAAGTAAGAGAAAGGAAATTATCAATCACACAACACAATATGTTCTTAGGGAGAGCACCTTCTAAAAACTCCTCTATCATATATTGTACATAGTCAAAGAATCATGAAACAATACAATGCTTTCTCATACTAAGAAAATCCTGCACTCTACCAATCGTCTCACCCCGATCCTGCTCAAAACTGACTAGCAATTCTTAGGAAAAATTGACCAACACTTAGCCACTTCTCAGCCCCTACTTAGCCCAACCTTGCTCACTCAATCCATGGGAAATTAATCTCTGTTAAATAGGATAATCAACCTTCCTTGATTGTGCAATCCATCATGGGCTTCCCATGAATTTATAATTTCTCTTAGGAAATTTGCTAATAATATCACTAATAGTTATCTTCCCTTTAACCTCTGTCTCAACTGGGTATTCATCATAACTGACATGCATGTAGGTATTAATAGAGAATCATCAATTACCTACTTGATCACTACTTGTGAATTAATTCTAATTTAATTCATTGGACCTCTCACTAGCTTATCACTCAGTTAGAACTAGTTAAAATGATTTTAACTCAATTAATTTGAGTTAACTTATTACACATGCATTCCACTAGTGAATTAACTGCAACTAGACCCCCAAAATAATAGAATAATTCTACATGCATCATCTTAGACCCCCAACTAGAAATTATTGAGCTAACTCAATCTTCATTACTTGGTTAACTGATACAAGTTGTTATGAGATGAAATTAAAAATTATTTTCCAGTTTATTTAAGGGGAAAATAAATTTGACACCCACATTTACCACTAATGTGTAACTGAATTCCTCACCAATGTGTGACTAGAATACCACACTAGTATGTGGTCAATTTTTGTCCTTCCTGGTTGCCAAGTTCACTGTTTCTTGTTGCAAATTTCAACACTTTTTCTCAACAAGAAAGGAATTCAATCTATCCTGATCCGGTAACTTTTTAATGTTCTGCATGCAACACTTCTCTAGTGTTGTTTGCACCTAAAACTACTGAAACTGTATAGCCTATGAAAAATTGAATCAGACGTATGATGCATCTATCATCAAAGTCTTCTAACTGTTGTATCTTGTTGCACATGTCTAATGGACTCTCTACTGCTTCTAACATCTGCATCTATGCCCTCTGCACTATTGACAACTGTGATTTGTGCTCTAGTACCCGACATATGTCACTCTGATTTCTGTCTTCTTGATATCTGACTGCATCAATCTAACTGATCCTTCCTACTATTGATGTATTGTGGGCTTCTCGTAGCCAGGTTTAATCCATGAGACACACCATCTCAATGGACCCTACCAAAATTTCTTCTTGGGATTATATCTGCACATCGCCCCACCTCTCACCTAGAGGCATAGTTGCATGTACTCCCTTTTCCCATTTGGCTTGAAATTTCCCCCTCCTGAAGATCTATTCTTGAGCGGACTCTTCCACTCAGTGTCCTCTCTGCTTCTCCAATTTTTTCTTCTCCACAACCTTCTGAGATTTCTTATGAGGTTACATGTTGAGATGTAATTTGTTCTCCCTCTCAACCACCAAGTCTCTAACCTCTTATTTTCTCCTCAAATATTTTCATGCATCTTGTATCTCAAGTGGATGTAGGTTCTTGACCCATGCACATTGTAATTGTCCTACCATCACAAAAAAATTCTAAAAAAAGAGTTTATTTTAAATTGTCAATGTCTCCCTCATTCGAGCTCTGTTTTGAACTATTTGTTTTTTAAATTTGGGTATTTTTTCGATGCTATTTTTGTTTTGAAAAATTTGCATCAAAATTTTCAGATATTCTCTGCAAACTCGTCTTCCAAAAAAATCTTGCTCTGATACCATGTATAAATTATACCAATGGATTCAATCTGATCTTGTAATGTACTAAAAAAAGATATTGAATCCTTCTACTGCATTTTCGAAATATAAAACACGATCGCTCAATCACATGCAAGTAAGAGAAAGGAAATTATCAATCACACAACAAAATATGTTCTTGGGGAAAGAACCTGCTCAAAATCCATTTATCATATATTGTACATAGTCAAATAATCATAAACAATACAATGATTTCTCACACCAAGAAAATCCTACAATCTATCAATCGTCTCACCATGATCCATCTAAAAACTAAATAGCAATTCTCAGACAAAATTGACCAATACCTAGCCAATTCTCAACCCCTGCTTAGCCCAGCCTTTCTCACGCAATCCATAGGAAATTAATCCCTATTAAATAGGATAATAAACCTTCCTTGACTGCGCAATCCATCATGGGCTTCCCATGGCTTTATAGTCTCGAGAAATTTGATAATAATACAACTAATAGTTATCTTCCCTTTAACCTCTATCTCAACTGGGTCTTCATCAGTACTTCCATGCATGCAACTATTAATAGAAAATTATCAGTTATCTGATTGATCAATACTTGTGAATTAAATCTAATTTAATTCACTGGACCTCTCACTAGCTCATCACTTAGTTAGAACTAGTTAAACTGATTTTAACTCAATTAATTTGAGCTAACTGCTTACACATGCACCCCACTAGTGCATTCACTGCAAATGGACCCCCAAAATAATAAAATCACTCTACATGCCTCATATTAGACCCTCAACTAGAAATTCTTAAGCTAACTCAATCTTCATGGCTTAGTTAACTGATACAAGTTGTTATGAGATGAAATTACAATTTATTTTCCAATTTATTTAAGGGAAAAATAAATTAGACATCCACAGTTAACACTAATGTGTAATTGAATTCCTAACCAATGTGTGACTGGAATCCCACACTAGTATGTGGTCAATTTTTTCCCTTTTTGGTTGCCTATCTCACTATTTCTTGTTGAAAATTTCAACACTAAATTTACCCTAATCACACTTG